>CM061531.1:172447079-173647079 GCA_030545055.2 Neoaliturus tenellus | reverse complement strand
TCTGCATTTACATGATCATTATATATGTGCTTTAAATTTGTTTCATCCTGCTTGAAGATAATAAGTAGATTTGCATTATCTCTTATTAGTTGTTTTGGAATTTTACTGTAAGTTTGACCAATATAAATGCTATCAATATTGTAATGTCTCCCCATGGCAAAATAACTTCTAATAGTGTCATGATTTTCACAAGATACATCATCGAATATAAATATAGAAAATGGTTTAGCCTCGTTTGGCTCCATTATAGTTTCACTAGCATTAAACTTGTAGAAATTAACTTCAGGCACACTTGCGAGTACCTTATCCAATAATTGGTATTTGGGTTGTTGCAAAGATTTGGAAAAGATGTAAATGTTGTTGAAACGTAATCCTTTAGGATTTGTTATTAAGTTAAAAACCACATTCGTCTTTCCACAATTTGACGGTCCAGTTATTAAACATCTTATTGTGTTTGGCAGTAGTTCACCATGTTTTCCATGATTTAACTTGTCGTTGTCAACTGTTAATTCATCAATATTATTAATAAAAAATCGATCCTTTTGTTGCACAATCTCCATCTTGTGTAAAGGTTAAACACGCAATGACTTAACAAATTGCTACACCAAGTCTTTTGTAGGGATCCAAGAGTCTTCACTTTTATCAAATCCCAACCAACGTACTTTAACCTTATCCTTTTTTCTTTGTAAAATCTTTTCAACAAGGTATACATCGCCAACTGATGATTTTAACAACTCATGTCCGTAGAATCCACCTTCGAGTAATTCACCCTTGTTGTCCTTTAAGATGTAAGTTTCAGGTATTGTTGGTTGCACTTTATAGATTGTAAATACTTCATTAGTCCAGTTTGGCAGATACCTTTTACTAAATACTCCTTTGTATTTACTTATACGAACTTTATCATCAACTTTAAATGTTTTAGGCTGCATTTTTTCATGTTTAGGAGTTGTATTATTCCTAATACGTTTTAATACCATCTTAGCATTACCGCTATTTACTTGGTTAGGCTTCATACCAATGGTTCGATGATACTTGTTGTTATATTCTTTTATAAGTTGCGGTAAGATATCATACCAAACATATGATCCTCGTTTGGAAAATGTTTTATACATTGCTCCTTTTAATGTTCTATTGAATCTTTCTATTATTGAAGCTTTAACTTCAGAATTTGTTGAATAATGATTTATTTTATACTTCTTCATTAAAGCTGCAAAGTCTTTGTTAAAATACTCTTTCCCATCATCAGTTTGTAGATGTTTGATGTTGAATTTATTTCTTTGTATAGCCGTTTCCATAGCTTTTGTAACACTTTTACCAGTCTTGTCCTTTAGCGGTAAGGCATCAGCCACTTTAGTAAAACAGTCTATAATCGCTAAAATGTATTTGAATCCTTTATTCAACTTACCATGTGGTATCATTTCAATGAGATCGGCTTGGAAAAGATCATTCATTCCTTTTATAACTGTACTTCTTCTAGGAAATTTTCTTCTTGCTGGCTTATGAAGTTCATTTACAATTTTATTTTTTAAGTCTTCCATCTTCAGTTGTGTCTTCCACACCGCTTGTAAAGGTACTGATCTCTAGAATGGTTTATCCTCTTTTATATACGGTTAGAATATAGGTCAAGGCCATTTTACGTTGGTGTAAAAAAGAGGGAACATGACATTGGGCTTGTCATGTCCCCTCTTCTTTACGAAAGGAAAAAGGAAGAAGGTAAAGGACGAAGAAAAGGTTTACTGATCAATAGGGATTAGGGAATAGTGGCCGAATGGTAATGTGTTGATGTTATTTTCAAGAATGTGGCGTTTATCATCCTTATAACTTAATGCCCACTTTGTTTGCTTTACACTATACAGTATATGGTTGTAGCTTCTGATGGTGTTGAATGTTGCGGTTGTTTCCACATTTTCAAACAAACATCTTTTATAATGTTCAAACTGTACTTTCTTCTTTAGATATGAAGTCTTGATGCCTTTGGCTTTCTTCACCACTTGATGTTCATCCTTTTCACTGATGTATAGTTGGAATGAGTACAGTTTGGACATTAAAGCGACGATTTCTTCCATTGGTACACCATTTGTTTCGTCTTTAAACTTGCCCAACATCTTTTTATTTCTATCGTAGTCATAGTTGGGATGATCTCTAGGATAATCTGAAAAGTCAAAGTCAGTAGTATATACAAAAGTACGTAGATCTTCATACATGTCTTCTGTTCTTATCCAATAAATGAAAGCATCTGTATCCATATATGCTATCCCGATGTTTTCTCTTCCATAAAACTTCACCATCTTGTTGTAGTGAAAGTCATACATGTGGGTTTTAGAAATATCCAAAATAGACATTCCCACATATAGAGGACGATCCATTGTTATTGAGATTTTGTTCATGGTAACAGCTACAAGATTCTCGTTAATAATTATACTCGTTCCAAAGTTTGGTTTTTGTACTAATTTTTGCAATTTCGCCGGATTGCTAACTAATTTTACATCTTTATGTTTTCTTTTGTTTTCCAACGTTTTGCCAAATATTGAATTATTCATTAATTTGAAAAAGTCCTTTTGAAAAGCGGATGTTGCTGCAGTCCTTCTTCTTGTGTTGTTGTCGATGTATGGTTTTAACCAACAAGATTGATTAAATTGTATTGCTCTATTGATTCTTGTTATTTTCAATCCCAATTCTATTGCTTGCTGTATTGTCCAATAATGAGCTACATATCTTGACTTGTTGGTTAACGTCATCATTAATTTGGGCCATCTACCAGTCGGAGATATTTCCGTCTTTGGCAATAGTGGTAAATCGTAGTGGTGATCATGCAGTTGTTCAGGATATTCAAAGTCCACGTCCAAAATGTAACCAATGTCTCCGTGTTTGGGTATGTCCATTATATTGCCTATCGAATCTGGGTTTGCCCACTTAAAATTGCCATATGGAAGAGGATTTGACATAGCCCATCCATATAGGTTATTTGCGTCAAAATAACCTAAGAATGTTGTTGGTTGTGATGTATCAAAGTTTGGGAGATATTTGTTGTTAGCTTTTACATGTCTAGTTACACTTTGCGTCAATCCTCCACGAACACCTGACTCTATCATCAAAACCATATCGATATCTGTAATAAGTTCAAGTCTACACTTTGTTTCTTTCAGCATAGCTTGCCATGCTAGTCCAGGCGATGTATAAGAATGAAGTGGGTCCAATCCATATGCTTCAAAACAGGTATCTCTAAATTCTTCCATTATATCACAAAGTAAAGTCACATCTAATTTAACATAAAAGTCGGAATATTCTCCCAATGTTGTCATTCCTAGTTCATTCCATACTTTACAAGCGTGTTGATAGTCCTCTTCACTAATGTCTTCTTCATACAACTTACTCTTGAAGGCTTCTCTTGGCGGAAGTGATGTTTCTTCAAATTTTTCCAAACAATCGATATAATCATAGGGAAAAACACCTTTGCGGAGAACCAAATCCAATTTATCTTTACTTACAATCTTCGTTGTTTCTATTAAATTTTCTTTCTTTAAGTTTTCAGTAAGTTTACTTAAGCTAGATGGCATAAAACGGTAAGAGTCTAGAAAACGTAACTTCATATTTCCAACCGTTTTACTAAAACTAATAAACTTTTCAGTGGTTTCTGCTATCACATCAATTCTTCCATCATCTCGTCCCAATTCCGGTATAATAAAATGTGAATCATAACCACTAAGGTTATGCAAAATTACAGGTATGAAGTTGCGAATTTGATAGTTAATATTACATCTGTTACATGCAGCACCTCTATAATATCCTGTTAAATGGTTGTGATCACGTACTTTGTGATTTTCCATAGTATATTCATTTTTACATAAATAACAATGGGTTGAATTTTCATATTGAATCTCTTCTTCTTCATCCATCGGTATCATTGGTACAATATCACTGTACAATCTTTGTACATTTTCTGCTATTGCATATAAGTGGTCAAGGAAAATTTTAGAAACATTTTCACCACGATATATGACAGGTTTTGATGTTAGATCATATTTATTTAAATGCTCTTCTGACAGTGTAGATTTAATCAGTAAACAAAAACTGTTTGGATCATGTATCTGATACTTAACACTTTTCTTGGCTCCATCATCATCATTTTCAATAGGAACAAGTGTAGATTCAAAGTCTGCATATACAACAATAGGGATACGATACTGATGAGATATCTTTTCAAATTTTAGCTCGGCTCTATCTGGTGTTGGTAATATTATTTTGGCTTCATAGTTGTTGTTACATAGCTCCTGATGTTCTCGTATCCATCCTCTGTTT
Source organism: Neoaliturus tenellus (assembly GCA_030545055.2). Lineage (NCBI taxonomy): Eukaryota > Metazoa > Arthropoda > Insecta > Hemiptera > Cicadellidae > Neoaliturus > Neoaliturus tenellus. The sequence continues at coordinate 173,642,780 of CM061531.1, read as the reverse complement.
GATATTCTTTCTTCTTTAAAACTAAAACATCTTTTGCATATTATTTTCTTGTGTTCAATTTTCGATAATTGTTTACTAACAAGCCTTTCAAAACTCCTTATATATACATAGTGAGAAACATCTCCTTGCGTTATTAGCAATAAATCCGTGTGGTCTGCAAGCTCATTCTTTACAACCTTCAAAGGGTATACTTTATTTGAACTGTCCAAACCAAACACATTAACAGATGTTCCACGGTTTTGTTTTTCAAATTTTGTAATATCCTTCAATGCTACTGGGTACGACAACCCTTGAAAATTGTACCTATATCTTTGGTTTTCATATTCTTGGCTAGGTCTTATTGCATTTTTAGGTGTTACAAATTTTGATGTCATCGCATAACGAAAACATTCTGTATCTTCATTTTTTACATTTATACATGACTTTGTATCCTGTATTTTCTTTGGCAGTGGAATGTAACTGCTTCCCATAAGCCCGTATCCATGTTTGTGAATTCTTAAATCCATTCCCTCAATACTAAGCAAACTCCAACCTGATCCTCTTCCTTCATGTTCTTGAATTTTAGTTAAAATTTCATCAAAACACTCTTCAACTATTGAATCAATATTTGAAGTAGCCATAATTGTTTGGTTTCTTGTTATAAATCCTCTAGGAGACATTTCTTCATCTGCATTAATAAACATAGCATTTAATAATATGCCAAATTTAATAAAGTTTAATCTTTGTAGTTCTTCTTTTATAGTGTTACTGACAATTATTCTTGCTTCTTTAAGAAACTGCTCTAATTCCAATTTTTCATTTTGAATTTTGTGATGCATTACTACTCTACCTGCTAAAGCAAATACTTTTACACTCGGTATAGCATTAGATGGTCCTGCTAATGGTTCTTCTTCTTGTTCTTCTTCTTGTTCTTCTTCTTGTTCTTGTTCTTCTTGTTGTTGTTCTTCTTGTTGTTCTTCTCCATATAGTTTTAAATCTTCATATTCGGTTTCTGTTACATCTTCATTATTATGGAATAACTCTTTGTGTATTTCTAGTAGAATATTATCATGAAAAGTTTCTAAGCAAATTTCACATTGATGCATCCTGTTGATGTTTACTCTTTGAAATTTAGCAGCGAAATGAAATGCTTCTCTACTGCTCCCTTTTTATAACCTCCCAGTTGTAGTGGGGGGGGGGGGGTAAGATATTTAGTAAGATGTTAAAAATAGTAGGTTAAGACTAAAGCTGAAAAGTAATGATTAAACCCTATATTTTCTTCCAATTGCAAATACTCCACATATGCCTCCGCCCATAGCCATAACAGATCACTGTTACGCCAATATACACCAAAGGTGGGTCTATCATCAACTAAAATTGGAGATGCTATGTTTACTAATCTTTCATTTTCTATCCATGTCATAACTTCAATTACAAACCTTCCTATAATATCCATTGGAGAATTTGGATCCACAAATATTCTTGTTACAACATTTTCACTTAACAAAGGCTCTTCAATTTCTTCATTGTTTTCTTCATTGTTTTCTTCATCGTTTTGTATATTGTTTTCTTCATTGATTTCTTCATCCACCTCCAATACTTCTTCAACTTTTGTGCATTTGTTATAAAATATTGGAGCATCTCGGGGAGACATGTTCACTCTAGCTATTATTGGCAAAGAATGTCCCAATGCAAACCACTACACTCTTATATAGGCAAGTCAATGAGTGGGGGGGGTTTCTTTTAATAATAAAGTTTTATTAAAAGAAAATAATTTAATTCCGTCTTTACTACAATATTACTCCTAATTAGAGCTTTCCAATGATGTATCGCTTGCCCTATTCTGGCAAACCGTTCTCAAGTTATAAGTAAATTTGTTAGCACTTGGCTGGCGGGGGGGGGGGGGCTCGCCGGGTTCAAGGTCAAGGTCAAGGTCAAGACGATACACTTAAGACATTTTACTTAAGACATTATACTTAAGACGGTACACCTAAGACGTTGTGACGTCGGGGGGGGGGGGGGGGGGCTCGCCGGGTTTAAGGTCAAGGTCAAGGTCAAGACGATACACTTAAGACATTTTACTTAAGACAATATACTTAAGACGGTACACCTAAGACGTTGTAACGTCGGGGGGGGGGGGGGGGTTATGCATGAGTGGATTTAGGTCAAGGTCACCAAAAAATAATAATGATCCAAGATGATGGAGGCGGCTGTAACCGTCTCCACCACCCTGTGTTCCTCAAACACTCCCAATCCCAACCCACAAAGTTACGTCTTGCAAGGGATCCCGATTTTTTTTGCCCGCACGCACTTTGGCGATCCAGTTTGGTGAGCTGTGATACGGGCGGCCAGTCTCGGGCCATTTGGCACTGGGCTTGACCATGTGGTAGTTAGGGACACTGGAACAGCTAGTGCAAGACGCAACTCTAACCTCCCACCCTTAATCTAAACCCACCCAAACATATTTTTGCCTGACCAAAATTCAAAAACAAAAATCAAAAACAATAAAAATATGCGCTACCTACGGCACAACGCGCATGTCCCACCCATATTTAATGAAGTTCAATGGAACTTCTCCAATTTACATTTACATTTTAATTTAATCTACCCATCCTAACAGCTAGCTGTGGAAATTATTAGTACACATATAAACACAGACATAGACAGACACACACATAGACACACACACACACACACACACACACACACACACACACACACACACACACACACACACACCATAAACCAATACTTAAAATTAAAAACACATTTCTTAAACATAAATAATACCATAACACACCTTAATGCTAACATCGCAATGCGCAAGTTAAACCTTAAAACTAACACATCTTAAGACTAAAAACCAAATAACACTTTGCATAAACACACACACACACACACACACACACACACACAAAATATTAAATAGTAATAGCCTAACAACAAGAGTAACTCAAATATATATATCGGCCGCTTATACATTTGAGTTGCCCTCTGAGTTGGGTCGGACTGCCGCGTCCGGAGTTCCGAGCCCAACTGCGGCGGCAATAGTCGTCGGGGTGGTTCTCGGTTCCCAGAGTGGTGGGGGCAGCGGTAGGGGTTTAAGGGGGTATGGAACCTTCCAGCAACGTCAATGGAAAATTCCAAACGGATGTGCTTTGTTACATGTGGGTCGGCCAAAACGCAGGTGGAGCCTTGTATCTCTCAATTTGCATTAGATAACATCAAATTACATCCGCTGACAAGTAGGAGCCTTGTACCTCTCGATTTGCATTTGATAGCATCAAATTACATCCGCAGCTTTCCCCATCGCGTGACAGCATAATTATCGTCGATTGTTATCCACCCTCTTCCGACGCTTAATTATAGTTGCAACGGAAGTAAACCTCCGGTACACGCAACTTGTTTTTAACATACAATAGACTATTGTTTGCAAATGCATAACTTATGCACACATAATCCTTGGCCTGGTCGCTACTTCTTACACGCTACACCTAAGACGTTGTGACGTCGGGGGGGGGGGGGGGTTCCGGTTCCGGTCTGGAAGGGGGGGGGGTCATGCATGAGTAACCATCCGCGTGCATATAAACGAAGGAAAGCTCGCGCGCCGCCCATATAGAGGGGTGGCACCCCAGCGGTAAACAACACATCCGTGAGTTTATACCACATAGTACTATAACATATGATTTATTTTTAACACTTAACATTTTAATTTTTTTTTTACACTATTTCTTAACACTACAACAATCATTTTATAAATCACACTTTTATTTTCGCGTCTATTTTCCATTTTTGTTTAAACTAAATATGCTAATTAACATCGCGTGCAGGCAACTCACACTGATTACTTGCAGGTTCCATTCTTACACACCTGTTTCCTCCTTACTATGCAAATTACTCTCTTACTTTAACAACACTTAAACTCTAACCGCTACTTCTCGGTCATATTAATATAGTTAGTGCTGCACTACAGGATTTATCTGTGCAATGGTGCACGCGATATTTCCTGCACATCTGCAGGTAATACACCTTACACCCGTCTACTATTATACTTATTGCTACATTACACGAGACATTTCTTGCACGCCTGCAGATAATACACTTGCTAACCGTCTACTATTATGATTATTGCTACAGTACAAGAGACATTTCTTGCTCACCTGCAGGTTATACGCTTTACAACCGGCTACTATTATAGTTATCACTACACCATAAGATTAAGCCGTACACATGGCTATTGTAATCCTACTTCATCGTGCACGGAGCATTTCTTGCACACCTGCACCTTATACACTTTACTACCGTCTAATATTACAATTATTGCTATAATACGGTAGTTACCTGTTCAATCACAGTTGCGGCCCCACTTGCTTATCCACAGCCCAATACTCGCAATCCTACAACTGAATAATTAATTAATTAACTTCCGCTATTACCGATACTTTTCTTAAACTATCCGTCTCTTCCTCCGACTCTTGTGACCGTAGCCGCAGCCGACTGACAAATAACCGAGCTCCCGCAAACCTCGCTCTTTTATGCGGTTTTCTTGGGGAGGGGGTTGGAGGGGCGTCGCACGTGACTCATCGATCGCATAAAAAGGAGGGGTTGCCGCCGCGCGCGTGCCATTTCGGTGGCGGAATCGGTCGGGTGAGGTACTATCCATTAGTCTCTTGCGCTTTTATAACTAACGCTTGTTACTCTAAAATGTGTTTGCACTTAATATGCTAATTAGTCTTTATATTTGTGCACGGGGCATTTCCTGCACACCTGCAGGTGATACACCTTACAACGGTCTACTATTATACTTGTTGCTACAATACAAGATTTACCTGTCCAATTGGCAATTGTAATCCCACTTAGTCGTGCACGGGATATTTCTTGCACACCAGCAGGTCATACACTTTACAACCGTCTAATATTATAGTTATTGCTAAAGTACAAGATTTACCTGTACAATTGACAATTGTATTTCTACTTATTCGTGCACGGAACATTACTTGCAATCCTACACCTGAATAATTAATTAACTTCTGCCGCTACCGATACTTTTCTTCGCCTATATGTTTCCCCCTGCTACAACCTTTCGCGACGCCGCCCGACAAATAACTGAGCTCTCCGAAGTTCTGTTCTTTTATGTCATCCTCTAAGGGGGGGGGGGGGGGCCACACAACCCCTATAAAACGGGCATCGGTACCGCGCGCGCGTCATTATAGTGGCGATAGGGCAACAGTGAACAACTATCCGCAAGTCTCTAACACCTAGTCTAACACTTTTTTTTTACTTACGCTTTTTTACTCTAACATATGTTTGCACTTATTATGCTAATTAGTCTCTATATATTCAGACACACTCGCGGGCGCCGGTCATATACTCGCTGATTGTCGGAGAGTACACATCTCTCCCTTTCGTGTATTATCATGGCTTCGCACTCTTTACAACTAAAACTTTTACGCACAAAACATATTTTACAGAAACAATCTAACTCCACAATTTCTAAACCGCGTACTACACTGGCTAAGCTTAAGAAATACTACAGTTTTCACCCGTTGTACTTTGCAAAACCTAGCCTGTGCAACACTGCATACTGTACTGATACTGTTTTGCACGCTGTCTTAACTGACATGCTGCAGTATCAACATTTCAATCTTGTTACACCTATTGACGACGCTATCCAATTATTCTTATTCACTATATTACCGGGTTTATATGATCGTTCTTCCTTGGACACATGTCTCATTCTACTGTATCGACTCACACTGTAAACACCTAGGAGCTCTCCTTTCATGCAACTATCATTTTGATTTAATTTTAAAAATAAACTAAAACCTCCCGCGGCCCGGCGCCGCCCCACCCCTCCCCATTCCCACCGAGCCCCTGCGGCTCCCACTTTTTTAAAACTCCCTCCAAATGACCTTGACCCACTTCCCAAACCAATCCATCACTGTCACCCCCACCCCACACTTCCAACCCCACACCTGCCACTCCCAACCCAAAAAAAATGAGTGACCTTGAACTGAGGCAGAACCGGTGTTTTGCCACTACTTATAGATTACTATTACAACATGAATTAAACTGAAATAAAATATTGGATTGGATTTTGCCTGTAATTTCTCTACTTGAATTCCTTTTGAAATTTTATGGTTAGTTTTCTTGACTATCTGAATCAGCTGGTATTTCCATTTTTAATTTTCGTTTAGGTTATGTGTTTGCGCATGTATTGTCAGAACATTTTTGACCAAGGCACTTAAAAAATCATCCTGATATTTAGCAAGGTAAGAATTCAATTTCCTTTTTATTTCCAAAACACAACCACGAACGGAACTCCACAGCCGTTATTATGACCGTAGTCTTCTACCCTTCATCACTATGCTTCTTAAAACCTTCACTTCACTTGTTTTATAACACTTAACATTCATAGTAAATCTTACTCACAATTACGATCCTAGAGGGATGAATTTAAATTAAAAAAACTAATATTACATCATGAATTATCAATTTAACACCACCACACTTTTGCTCATTCACACGCCAACCAAAAATTAAAGGACACTGAATTGCTTGGATACCGGAAAATGCAAGTAAACAAACTTAATTTAGTTGCTATAGACAACTAATCAACATTTCTAAAGGAAATTCTCTTGCAATTTTTAATTTGGGTCTCATTCGTCGAGCAACGTTTACATAATCTTCAGCAACTTCTGCATTAATTTTGTGTGAGCTACGGTACCAATTTTTACGCCAGTAAATGGTTCGTTGAATGGATGAAAGCCTTGATGCAAGGATTATGATGTATATCAATTTGCCTGGTTGCACATGAGAGCGAATACCGGTAGTTTTAACGGCTAAAATATGTGATTTTAATTTTTAGTATGAAATAGAATTTCCAGCAGTATCCACAGCAAACAAATGAACTTTAACATAATGGAAACTATCGTACATGTTGTTAAATGGGTAAAGTACTAGGATTGCGCCGCGCCGCGCCGCGCCGTGCTGCTTGTACCGCCACACATAACGGGAGGACGGGCTGGGAAAACAAACCTGATGGCTATAGTAGAGATAGTAACGCGAGTAAAGCCGCGGGTAAAAGCTAGTATATTATATTTTTGTACTAGTACTATTATTTTAATTTTTGCTGATCTAAAATAAAATAAACATATTGTTAATCCTCTCCATTACCCCAAACTTGTATTAAATTGTATTAAACCTCTTGAATATACGAACCAATCATATTGGCAAAGGATGATTACACAATTCAATTATTGAACCTTGATAGGCCAGAAAAGTAGAGCATGCAACGATTTGTTAACTTGAAATAGTATATTTCGTCACTAGTCCGGAAAGTGGTCGTTATCGGTGCAAGATCGAGTTTCAAGTACGAGGCGAAGCCGAGTACTTGAATTCGATCGAGCACCGATATACCACTTTCGGACGAGTTACGAACAGTACTTTTCATCATACCACCTTTAATAAATATACAGTTTGGATAAAAATTAATAAATTTTAACCTATATACCCCCTCTTACGTTGTTATTTGTTTATCTTGTATTTGAACTATCTACAACAAAATAATCAGCTGTTTGACATTTATATATTGGAGTCAACGAGGTTTAAGTTACTGTAAGCAGAATAGCAGCGCTAGTGGTGTCAAACATTGGAAGTTTTTTTCCGGCCTAGTCCCGAAAACCACTGGTCGGGTTCACGTTCATTCACCGCATCCACCGCAACCGGGATTTAGATAGTCACGTGACAAATCCCAATGGCCACCTGATAAATCCCGGTGGATCCTGGTGACGTCATTTTGCTGCCGTCTTATGAACTCACCGGGATTTTGATTGTTGACGTTCGCGTGCTAACCGCAAAAAATCCACCGCATCCCGGTTGCGGTGGATTGCGGTGGATGTAACGTGAACCCGACCACTGTTTCGAGGACTAGTCCCGAAAACTTTGTTTACCAACATGTTTATCCAACCCACCGGGAATCAACTAGTTTCGATCACAGCTGACCGTTCCGAAAACAACGTTTATCGCAATGGTATGATGAAAATTATTTTTACGGACACTCGGGTTTTAATTTGAAACTTGGAAGCCAAATTTGACGTTTTATATTATATTATACATTTTATACATTACATGCACAAGAATATACATACGACGCATCAATCAACATTAATTATTGTAACAAACAATTTCATAATAAAATTCAAACCTAATTTGAACATTTCGTCGAGTTTTCTGCAAACCGTGATATTTTTTAAGCCGTCTAAGCCAATCATCGTCTGAGTATTCAGTTTCAAGGACTGACAAACTTATTACTCAAGTGTTAATAACTGTGCTGATGTTCATATCATACTTTTACTTCCTTGAAGCACACCTATAAATGACTATTTTTACACATTATTAGCACTTAAAACAAAAATAATACTATTTCATGTTGACTGAAAAAGAAACGCTTCTGTTAAAAACCGTTATGGAGTTGGATTGATAGTTTTGTCCAACAAATTAAAAAATACCATAACATGTCTTTACTGGCTGGACGTATTTTTCGCCCCTTCCTCTGACTCCTATGGCTAATGGAGTGTGCCGTTCCGATCTTGCGAAAAGTCTGCTTCTGTCAAATGAATGACCATTTCACCCATGGTTTTGGGTTCCTATACAATAAACCAAAATCATCGTCGGGTCAGTTTGAGCAAAAAGCCATTAATTCCCCACGAACGAAGCTGCGAAAATTGGTAAGAACGACGGAGGATCATAGGATCAGAAATGACCTTTTTAATGATTTCTTTAACTCTTTTACAGGCCTGAACCATGAGGTTCTCAGCCGTAATGAAGGTTCGAGGTGGGACCCTGCGTCGTTCCTTGCGCTTGGGGTTTAAGATAATTTGACGAGGAATGGCAGGAGACATCAAATGGATAAAGTGAAATGGCTCAGTTGATCTTTGTCAGTAACAAAGCCGTCACCATTCACCTTTCAGTCATGTTCACTTTAAAATACGTACCAGATTGTGCCGATGTCTTAAATCAAGTATCAAGTAATACACACGATGTTATCACACTGATGCGAGTGGTCGTGCACGCTGCCCCCATCGCGTTATCGCCGCCCAGTGGCACGCTTCACCGAGTCCTACCAGGCAGCCCAGCACCTGCCCCGGCTCACCGGTCCGTGAAACAGCCCTCCGCGCCACGCGTGTGCGCCAATTACCACCGTTAAACGCTCGATCGTCCCACGGAAATGCACCCGTGAATATTGGGACCGATCACGACATGCGAGCGCCGGTCACGGGTCCCACGGAATAGCTAATCGTTGACATAATCAACCGCTTCCCAATGTTCGATCCCAATGCTTGCCTGGTGCTCCTGAGCGCAAATAGTTCAGTTCTGTTGTGACTCGCCGAAACTCCGACCCAGGTCCGCGGGTGGCGGTGAGTCCAGCGTATGGTGTTATCGCTAAACATTAACCCATCTCACTCACTCACCCTTCAGCCATATCCACCTTAAAATTCACAAAAAGTATCTGAAATAAAATATCAAGTATAAAATATTGCATTAATCTTAATTGTTTATTAAATTAACTGATACCTAAAAAAATGTAAATGTTTATGTTACTATGATTATATTTATTCGTTTTTCATTGGCATTAGAAAGTAAAATACCCCCATCGCAGCAGACTTGCGTGCTTAGCGAATTTCCAACGGAATGTTGATAATTTTTCTATTTCCCCATAAAAACCATGGGGTTGAAAAACCACCAATTAACATTCCATCTCAAATATTTTTTGTTTGTTAAAAAAATAATATATTTTAAAACGTTAACTACTCATTGTACATTAGTAGTCGGATCTGGAAAGGCTGATCTTTCACACAGAAGCAGAGGACGTCCATTTAAGAATGGTCCTAGAAGGTGCCTGTTTAGTGGTGTATAAAGGTAGATGCACTGTGAAGGGTCAATATTTTTCATAAAAATGCTAACCTGTGTCAGCTGAGTGCCTCGTTGGATATCTGAAGGGGTTTGGTTCTCCCACGAGGAGTGGAGTGCACTGTACAGCTGGGACTCTAAGGTGTAGCCATTAACCTCAAGAATCAAGAATCAAGAATCAAGAAGTTTATTAACCATTAAGTACAATGTACATAAAATACAATTGTGTACAATAGGCTTCGTCCAAATTTTGTTTGAGATCATTCTAAGTCAGTTATTACAGAAAAAAGATATTCTTCTACACTATAGAAGGCTTGCCGCTTGAGCCACAGAGAAATACAGTCTTTAAACTTTCTAGTAGGTAAATTTCTTACAACTATTGGCAACTTATTAAATAACAGAAATTGTTGATAACTGTGACTTCTAAAAGATTTATGTAGGCGAATATAAGGTGTTACAAGATTTTTTTTATTTCTAGTGTTGTGGTCATGGTGTTGAAACTGTTTACTAAACATAAAAAGGTTTTCTCTGACATATACTAAGTTACAAAAAATGTACATACAGGGTAAAGTCATGATCTTAAGCATGGGGAAGACCGGGGTGGTCCCGGGCTCCGGTCTACCCCTGGCGCGCACCCAAATGCAATGGTTTTTTAGAATCGTGTTATCTTTGGCTAAATGAAGCCTAGAGCTATAAATAAGGTGTCATATTAAAGAAGAATAACGGTACTAATTTCCCTCTGTTACACTTTTGTAATTAGTTCATTAAAACCAATAGAAAACCTCAGTTAAAAATCGATAAAAAACAGATGATTTTAGACAGTTATAGCTGAAATAAGAAATTTTATTTTAAAATTCTAAAAAGATAGCCGACTAGATCCTTTTTTCTACGTTAAAAAAAAGTTAACAGCCAATCTCTATCTTAAGAGGTTATTTTTAAAACATGATCCCCGTAAACCTCTGCATTTACAAAACTAAAAAACAGATGATTTTAGACAGTTATTACTGAAGTTAGAAATTTTATTTTAAAATTCTAAAAAGATAGCCGACTAGATCCTTTTTTCTACTTTTAGAAAAAGTTAACAGCTAATTTCTATCTTAATCGGTTAATTCTGAAACACGATCCCCGTAAACCTCTGCAGCGCCTAGCGCTACGGCCGCGAGGCGGCATTCGGCATTGTTGTTGTTTTGGTTGGGGTAGACCGCAGCCTTAACCTGTTGTCTTCTGTAGGCCAGAAGTGGATGGGTCAAGATGATCGGCCCGCAAGTGAAGGAGTTTCCGCCGCACCCGCGGTCCCTGCTGAAGCGCAAGCCCCCGGCCCTGGACCCCGCCCCCGCGGCCAAGCGCGCCGCCGCCGCCCCCGAGGTCGTCGACATCTCGGACGTCTGCAGCTACGAGACCATCTCCGACTACATCCAGCTGTTCGGCGAGGGCGAGGTAGCTAATCGCACAACTGTTATTTCTTCCCTGATAAAAATAATCACCGTTAGAAGTGCGGTTGACCTTTAGCTACAGACGGTGATTTTCTGTAACTAATGATTGAGTAACACTAGTACTGAGTATAATTAAGTAATTCAGCCCGTTCGGTGATTTCACTTACTAACTCCTAGACTTCTACAATGCATGTTTCGAGATATTTCCATGATTCTTAAATTTTTAATGTATACCTCCCTATCTCAAGTCATTTATTTAACTAAAAGTTTTTGGGGTTTATATTAATCAGTATAAAAATTGCACTTAAAAATGATAAAATTAAGTTATTTTACACAAGTTTAAAATTTACTAAGTTAAACAATGAAGTAGCCTGCCTAATGATTACCGTGGATAATAAGACCATTTTATCGCAATATACCTACATAAAAATAATAGTCAGTTTAGTATTCTTCATAAAAAATTTAAACACATAGTTAAACCATTATAAGTTTCAAATGTTAGGGAACTGGAGTAACTGAACTGTTGACCTGAATCACTGATGTAGCTACGACTATAACTCGCCAATCACAGATATAACCTAAATCCCCGAAAATTACTGATATTTCTAAATCACAGTGGTAGTTGTCACTGATGTCCGAAAGTAACAGGTGTGTCAACCACCAGGTGGAGGCCGAGGGCGAGGAAGCGGCGCAGGGCAGCCCGGCCAGCCTCGAGTCCGGGTACCACACGTCCGGGCCGCAGGACGCCGACGACGAGGACTCCAACCTCTCCTGGCTCCTCAACTTCAAGGTGTCCTCGCTGTTCGACCCGGCCGACGAGAAACCGCCGCCGCCGCCCAAGAAGGAAGACGCGTGTAAGTGTAAGTGACTTCCAGACTCAATTTCATATTTAGAATTTAAATTTAGGCGATTCCTTAATTGCAGTAGATGATTTGCATGTCAGAGTTAAACTCATGGATTGAGGCGTGGTTCTTGAGGTGAATTATGAGTAGGGGTAATCATGAATCAGCTGGTAATTGCATGAACTTTAAACGATGAGACATACTACCATTTTGACAAAAGTACAAATTTAATGTTTGTGAAGGAGTAAGAAGTAATGGCTTCTTACGTGGTATAACTTCCCACATGATCTATGAAGTATCTTTTATGGGATTGTTGGTTTAAAACGGCAACAATGTGTTGAATTTGTTAAGATTACCTCAACTTCTTATTTTGAGGTTAGGGCCTATTAATATTTGTTAATATTAAAAATATTCTTTTATCCTTTCTTCAGAGGATTTTTAATATAAGAGGTTTCGATCCGAAGGTTAAATTTAACGATGTGGTAAATGAGATGTTGTCTGTTTCAATAGGTTCTTGTGCAGTTTACCAGAAGCCAGCCGGGAAGCCGCCGTACACGTACACAGAGCTGATAGAGAAGGCGCTCAAAGAGCAGGGAGAACTGACCGTCTCGGGGATATACAGCTGGATATCGTGAGTGTCTTAAAACAAACATAAGCAATCAAAATCAACGGGAATAAGTGAGATTCGCAAATTATGAAATGTGTGCTGTTAAGTCCGTGTATAGTAGTGCAGAAGTAAAATGTTGTTAAGCAGGACATGTCCCAATCCGTTTTCCAGCACAGTTGGTGCTTTGCATTCACTATGGAGTTTGGAGTCTTTCACTAAAGAGGTTTGGTTTGGATCAACAAAGTAAAAGGAACATGTCGAACTTCACCCCGGACCTTACTAACGTGAATCTCAATTGACTATTCTTGTTTTTAGTTGAACATTTATGCACAGTTATCATTACTTTTCTGTAATCCCTTCCAATTTTGTGTTACTATTTTCTTGTAAACGTTAACATGATGTTTATATATGAAGCAAATAATCCTCCAACTCCATTCCCATGCGTTTGACATTCTTTACACCATGCATCTTGAATGAATGGTTTCCAGAGTGTCACAAATGTTCTTGTTTGTCCTCTCCATAGTCCAACAAAATTGTATTTGCTTCAAAGTCTGAGCGAAACATGTGGCTATGACAGAACTGTGTATTTAACAGAAACCGTTAAGAAAAAGGGAAACGAAGCTACACAAAAGCTTCTTAACATTAGGGTCTTAACTTCCTTTCAGTCTGTATATTTTACAACGGATTTCAAAACCCAAGAGGAAGGTTCCACCGTTATATTTAACATTCCACAGTAAAGTATTGCATCGCCGCCCGGCTGCCCCGAGGTTGTTTATAAACACAGCCAGCGGTTAGTCTCGCCCCCGTGCCAGCCGGTACCGGTCCCGGTATCGACCCCTGAACTTGGTCTCCCAGCCTCCCTCCCCTCGTCGATACCACGGCTCCAGCGCCCCCGACCTTCGCCGACCATCGAAGTATCGGTAGAGGGTAACAGCGGCGATATGGTTCGGCCCTGTCGCTTCCGGTTTCAAAGAATTTCCTTTGTCCGGAAGTATTTTTTACAAATTAGATCCGACCATAGTATTGATGTCCATAAATTTGCTGTTACCTCTATGAATTATAAGATTAAGTTATGAAACGTTTTTAATAAGAGGAAGTTTTACCTCCGTCTGGCCGAAATGACCTCAAGGCATTAGCTGTAACATGAGTTGTCTAGCGATCACGAAGAGCGCTAGATGCGAGTGTGGGAACAAACTTTATTTTTTCACGGCCACATTTATGTACTGACTAACAGCATCATTTATTAAAATCGATTAAACCCCCGCTTTGGCTCTATAAATAGAAACGCGAGGGAGACGTTTACAAAAAATATCACTCTAATAAAAAATATATTTTGGAAGTTGAAAGAAGACATTGAGAATGTTCTTATTTTCATATATTTGAAATAATAAATTCTCTGAATCTCTTAATTCCTCTCGAGGAATCCCAATATTGTTTCAAGTTGCTGGCTTTATGCAGCACAAGTTGTAAAACAGTGGAGCTGGATGCGGTTAAACGACCCAAATTCACCAATAAAGGACCCACAATGAGACTGAAGGTGTGGGTTGCAACTTCAGCTGCCTCAGTCTTTCCCCCGGATTCTCCCCATTTCTCCAATGCTTACCTTTATCACTTTAACTTTAACTATACGCATCACACGAATTTCGTTTACCTCTCCCCTCCCGCAGGCAGACCCACAATCACAAGGAGCGCAGAGTTGGGGGTGTTTTGACAGGTATTTTATTAAAGGACAAACGAGCAGGGTGCATGTTTTGATCGGTCATGGTCCCCCCGTAATTGCTGGGGTGTGTTACCCGGGGCCTGGTACTCGGCACCTGCCCCCTGTTCTGGTGCCTTTAGACGCCCCCCCCTCCCCGCCCACCGCTGAGCCCCCGCGCACCGCCGGATATTGCGATTTTGTATCATATTTTCGGTCACGTGTTGTGCAATTGTCTGGAAGGGTCGGTGCCGGCACGGTTTGGGGTTGTGCATTCAAAACACAATCGATCGGATGCAGGTGGAATTGGGATATTGACCGGGCTCTGGGAGTGAACATTGGATTTCTGATAATGATCCCATCATGAAATTGCCAATGTCTAATACTTCCGGTTTTCGCCCAAGGCGATTGAAAGACTGTAAATTCAAAAGTAGGTAGGCTGTAGGCTTGTACAGAAAATACATCATCTCTAAACGCATTGACTTATTTTCTGGCTATATGGAATTAGGTACCAGTACCGTTGTTTATAGTTCAGATGGCTGAAATAATTTTCCATTGAACTTAAATATCCAGTTAAAGTATACTACAGTAATCTTTTTAGTCGTAAATTTGTAATGAATGTCATGAGTAACAGGGGTGGCAATAGTAGGCTACGTGCAAATAAACTAGCTTAGGTCGATTTTATATCATTTGCTATCTTGCCAAGAAATACTCGTATGTAACATGAACCCCAAGCACAAGCATCATGAAGGAAATAATTTATCTAAGAAACGAAATAGTTTACCAGGTTTATGAACGAATGTTTGCAAATTACATATTACATTATTTGAGTATATTTATTTTATGATGTGTGTTGGCAACGCTGCGATCAGGCATATTCTTTCTACCA
The DNA here is from genome assembly GCA_030545055.2 of Neoaliturus tenellus. Classification (NCBI taxonomy): domain Eukaryota; kingdom Metazoa; phylum Arthropoda; class Insecta; order Hemiptera; family Cicadellidae; genus Neoaliturus; species Neoaliturus tenellus. The sequence goes on along the minus strand of CM061531.1, from coordinate 173,627,422 downwards.
ATACCAATCTATACCCCTCGTTCATTTCGTAGCAAGGTGGTTGTCTACTTGTCAAATTAATGCCGGTACCGGTACGTTTTATTTATTTACCAAAAGACACATTATAATGATGATTATTTTGAAACCAAAAGTATCACTCCTTTTGCCCTACAAAAGATATGATGTGATTTACATTGGATTGGGCTTGTTCACGAGCATCCAACGCAAACAGGTTTGTTTACGTTTTTGCCTATCACGTGACAAATCCCACAAATAAAGTGTCTGGAATTTGTAACGTGATAGGCAAAAACGTTAACAAACCTATTTGCGGTCGATGCTTCTGACCGAGTTCATTAGTATATTTTAAGTTGGAGATAATGTGGGAGAGATTGGATCAGTTTTCTTTTTTTATTTTGTTTGCTTAAAGTGTTTTTTTTTTTCAATACTTAGAGGTTTGGTTCCAGAATTAAAGAACCAGATGACAAGTCGCCATTGAGTGCTATGTATGGTTGCATTATTTATCTTAATATAACCGTTTTTCTTGGGACAAGTGATAAGTTTTTGTAAACTTCAGTTCAAGAATTCTTGATTTCGTTTCTCATATCTTCTTACCAGAATTGGTTTGGATTGCTTTATATGTTTGAAATAATCTAGCAAAATCCTTCTCTCAATGCAAAATCTCTCTCTCAATTCAAAATATCTATCCCGCTATCGTTCCAGGTCCAAGTTCCCGTACTACAGCCCCAGTGACGACCGGTGGAAGAACTCGGTCCGCCACAATCTCAGCATCAACCCGCACTTCCGGAAGGGTGTCAAGTCTCGCCACGGGGCTGGTCACCTGTGGACCCTCAGCAACGAGGGTGTCAGCCCGCCACCGGACTCCTGGGTCCGTAGGCCCCATCACCCTCAACACCACCCGCATGACATTGCACCCAGTACTATTAGGCCTAAGAGAAGTTGGGTTAGTCGCTTTTTATTTTTATTCTTTAAAGTTTTTGGAAGAGCAAAATGGTGTTATTTTATTGTTTTAGTTGCTTAGCCTTTTGTTTTATTAGGTTGGTTGCTTATTTCTTTTGAGTAATAACTTGGAAGAATAAAATGTGGGAACAATAAGTTGAAAAGTTTGTGTTTTTTGAAAGTTAATTTTAGTCATATATCAGTACATTAAACGCCTAGTAACCCTTCCCAAGACTCAAAGACTGGAGAGATTTATTTTTCCCCAATGAATTTAGTAGTGCTTTAATGTACATTCTATAGATTTATGATTCACTAAAAATCTTTTCTAATATACTCAGATCATTGCATTAAAACCCTGTGTATAAATAATTGGTATTTATTTATTTGAACTCTATGACACAACTTGATCTATTGTACTTCATGTATTTGATGATCAAATAAATATTGTCTATTGTCTATGGGTGATAATAGCAAATTTAATACCATAAGTTACTAACATGTTTTCTGCCATTAACCTTATACCTTTTTTACTTAGCTATAGTTAATTGCACGAGACGTGAGACAGCCCACCAGAATTTGTGCTACATATGGGCAGGTTGGCTCTATCTCGTGCAACATGGTGTGGATTAATCATTATAATGATATAGAGTAAAATCATTAATAAGGTCTTCATTTCAAATTCAGGCTGTTAAACTGCCCATGTGTAGCACATATCCTGTCTCACATCTCGCAATCGACTATAGTAGGTATTAATTTAGATAGCTCTATCTTAGCAGTTAACATGGACATTATACAATTGAAAAATTGTTAATAAAATAACTTAATGCTATATGGAATGCATTTTTGAACAGCAAATTTAACCATTGGAAGCAGGTATCCCTTTAACTGGCAAGGAGTATTTTATGTATTTTGTATTTTATGTTTTCACACTCTGATCTGGGATGGGCCACATGACTCATATCTTCTTGTCCCAACTGTAAAATTTTCCACCGGCGCATAACCCATCATTTACATTTGTAGAGGAGACGCAACGTAGCGACAGAGGAGTCCGAGTGCAAGTTGCCGCCTCCACAGCCGGAGGTGGAGGGGATGGACGAGGCGGCCATCGCTGCAGCTAACATCATGGAGTCCCCGGTGGAGTCTGTGGATGTGACCGAACCTGGGGACCACGGGACGCCGCTGTCGCGCGTGGCAGAGCAAATACTGAGCGGAGTCAAGCGGCGGGTAGAGGTGCAATACCTGGTACACGACCACAACACCAACGGTGAGCAGTGGTGGTTCTCACTTGACTATGGTGGTCATATAAGATCGTTCAATGAGTCTTGAGTTTGAGAGAATTAATTCTCTCCATGATGATTAAAATCAGTTCATTATAATAAATGAGCAGAAGATATGGTTTTCCTTTAGGCTCTGTAGGGTTGGCAAACAATACTTTCCCTGGCTTTACATTTTAACTGATTTATCCTAATCAGCAACAATTAAGCGTATTATCTGTAAAACATGTAGGCTAACAGGGAGTAGCAGAAATACCTGGCAGTTTTCTACGGCTACATTCTGGAGGTTGCTTGGTGGAAGAATGTGGGGAGGAGCTCTTTCTCAAGCCTACTTGATCCCATTTTAGTAGCATAAAAAAAGTCGAACAGTGGTCCAGTAAGAACTGTCCTTGGGAGGAATTTTAAGAGTAGTGATTACGATATGTCGTCATGTACTGCCATTTTCGTGAACATATGTGTGTACCAAAGGACTAGAGAATCCTCATAATTCAATACTTTTGATTTTCTAAAGAACAAATGTGTCAACTCTGGAGCTTAAGTTCAAAGAAAGTTCAAGAACCAACAGAACTCCTGACAAAGTAGAATGAGTGAGGCACCTTTCCAATTTTGTGAGTGGGAGTGCAATCTCAGTCCGAAACTCACATCATTGTTCGATCTGCCTTTCCCAGAGCAACATCTAGCATTCGGGCTGGTTATCATGGGGCTTACCTCAACGACGTTGTCTATGGCTGACGTTGGACGTCCTGTGGGCTTTTCTCTCCAAGTTGACATAGTTATTCCGAAGTTTTGTACCCATTAATGTATTGTATTACGGGAAGGAAATAGTCTTCTAGCACATAAAAATATTTGCAAAATGTTGTTGCGTGGCAACGTGAGAATTATCTCTTTTAACACTCCGTTGGTCGCGCCCCTTACTGTGACACCAATGCACGCGTTTGGTAGTGTCGTACCCCAAGTGTTTTTTTCTTTTAAAAATAATCTTACGTTACTTTTTCTTTAATTTATGTTGTTATATTTTATTTAATACATCTTTGCATATTTCTGCTTGCTAAAAACACAGTTTGAGTCTAGTTTTTGAGTCGTTTTTTCAACCCGTGCAGTAAATGTTAAACCGCGCGGTATGTTCGTATCTATTTATTTTAACTGTCATGTGTCCGTGTCCGTGTGTTTATGTATTGTGACTGTGATATATTTTTTAACCTCTTGACGACATCCATTGGATCGAAGGACAACGTTTTCTACACCTGCCTGATGATGATGCAAAAATAGCCTAAGCATCGAAACCTAGGTCGCACTAGACCTCTTCTAGGAACTGGTGACTGAGGTATTTACACCATTTGTTTGTCATTTCCAGTTCCGGGGCAATAATAACATCTTTACGATGTCAAAAATATTAAATGCTAGTCAAGCAAAACTTGCCAGCCAGTATGAAAACGTCAAGTCCAAACTCGCATTCACTGTTCACAACATAAAGTTCAATCAATCATGTCTCCGTCACAATTTGATCCCAAATTATGTACAAGTCAAAATCAACTCCAAATCATTCGCAGCTAAAAAAGCGAAACAAATAGCCCAAACGACTTGGATAAAAAATGAGATTAAATATTCATACAGAAAGAAAAGCATGTTAAACTCACTGATGTACAAAAAATATCTTGAACTCGCCAATTCAATGCATCCGTTACAATTACAATGTATGTGGAATAAAATTGAAAACAGAGTAGGTAAAAAGGTTTGTAAGAAAAAGAAACAACAGGAGCGGAAATTAAATAATTTAATGAATGCTCAAAGATCACCCGATGAGAATCTTATCTTTGACTTTAAATTCTATCCAAAAGTGATAAATCACACAACAATTCCTTTTGATGACTGTGAAATTAAAGTTCTTGAAAAAGGATTTAAATACAACCTATCTAAGCATGCAAAGCAATCCATTTTTGACGAACTAATCAATGCCGAGGCAGCTATTAAATTTGTCCCGGACTCTGATAACCGCAATTACCTACGTGCTATAGTAAACAAGAAAATAAAAAAATGCCAAGACAAAGAATCAAACACACGATTTAATAATACAAAACAATCTGAATACTCCGTCATAAAAAGCATAAAAGAAAAGCTACAATCTAATAAAGCAATCCTTCTAAAAGCCGACAAAGGCAACTCAATCGTGATTATGCAACAGGATGATTACATTCGCAAAGTAAATGATTTCATTGAAAACAATGACATAAAATTGGTTGATAAAGACCCAACTTCTAGATTCAACACAGTAATCAGAAATGCAGTGAATAAAAGTAAGGTTTTATTAACTAGTGACAACATCAAATTCGCCAAAGTAATGAACCCTAAAGCCCCAAATCTCAGAGGTTTACCAAAAATCCATAAGGCTGATAACCCCATTCGACCCCTTGTCAACTACACCACAGCTCCTAGTTACAAAATAGCAAAAATGCTCGAGCAGATACTTCGTAGCCATTATGTATTTGATAACAATAAGAGCCTGAAAAATAGCCTAGAACTCATCGATAAGATAAAGGAAACGAATGTAAATAATCATCACATGCTCGCCTCCTTTGACATTGTAAATCTCTATACAAACGTTCCCATCTCTGATACGATAGAGATTATAAAAATAAACCTTGAGAAAAGTGAAACATTACCGCCCGACGCCATAAAAGAATTAATCACCCTATTAAAATTAATTTTGCAACAGAACTACTTCTCCTTCGATAATAAATACTATGTACAAACAGACGGACTGGCCATGGGTTCTCCACTCTCAGGTATTCTTGCTGAAATTTACCTTAACCATGTTGAGAACGAATTTATTTTCCCAAGTAAGAACACTAATCTAAACAAAATGATTTTTTATCATAGATATGTTGATGACACTTTGGTCTTATTCGACGGTAACTCCAGACAGCTTCAGATACTCAATAAATATTTAAACTCCATAGCCCCAAAACTCAAATTTACGCTTGAAATAGAAGATAATAACAGAATCAATTTCCTGGATCTCTCAATAATGAAAACAAACAATAAATTCCAGTTCAACATTTACAGGAAGCCCACTACTACAGCTCAGACTATACATGCGTCATCTTATCACCCTTACAATCATAAGCTCGCCGCATATAATAGCATGGTGAACCGCCTATTAAAAGTGCCACTCTCAACTGATAACTACAGAAATGAGTTGAACACCATTAAATTCATAGCAAGTTCTAATGGCTATCAAAGTAATGTTATTGATAAATTAGTCAATAAACACAGGAATAAAATCAGAAACAATCAACCCCCAAATGAAACCCCCCCAAAATACATTTCTGTTGAATATGGCCATCGACTCTTCAATTTACTCAATAGAGAACTAAAGCCTTACAATCTACTACCCGCCCCCCGCACTTCTAACAAACTGCAATATATTCTAAATAATAATAAAACAACCCCAAAAGAAAACAAATTGGATGTGACAGGCGTTTATAAATTAAAGTGTGGAGACTGTGATAAATACTACGTAGGTCAAACAGGGCGGTCAATTTCAACTAGAATGAAGGAACATAAAATTAATCCTAAACTTGTTCAACAAAAATCCACCTTCGCACAACATCTGATGACAGAAGATCACAGAATGGGTAAATCAGAAGATAATGTTTCTATACTCAATGTTTGCAAAAAGGGTTATTTATTAGACACTCTCGAAGAGTACCATATTTACAAAGCCTCCAAAAAAGACGGGAAAAATCTGCTTAACGACCAAATCCACCACAGCTCAAATCTGATCTTTAATAAAATAATCGAGACGCAGGCGACGCATTCCAGACTCCGTAGACATGCGACACAATCAAGAGGACAAAGGGCAAGCAGTTCCCCCCGCCCCCCGGAAATGGTCAGTTGTGGGCTGGATGCCATTCGCCACAGTCGGTATTCGTTTTTTCAACCCGTGCAGTAAATGTTAAACCGCGCGGTATGTTCGTATCTATTTATTTTAACTGTCATGTGTCCGTGTCCGTGTGTTTATGTATTGTGACTGTGATATATTTTTTAACCTCTTGACGACATCCATTGGATCGAAGGACAACGTTTTCTACACCTGCCTGATGATGATGCAAAAATAGCCTAAGCATCGAAACCTAGGTCGCACTAGACCTCTTCTAGGAACTGGTGACTGAGGTATTTACACCATTTGTTTATAATTAATCACATACACATGTATTATTTAATAATATATTAATATATATATATATATAATATATATATTATATATATATATATATATATATATATTATTTTTATACAATATATATTATATATAATATATATTTTATATATTAGGTTTTTATCATTTGGGTTTTTTAAAAGGCTTCTTTGAGCCGTTTTATATATATATATATATAGATATAGATATATATATATATATCTAAAAATAAAAAATAAAACATTGCTAGGGATGACGTATTATTAAATTATATATATTATAATTTGCAATGTCCCTAGCAATGTTTTATTTTTTATTTTTAGATGATCATCTTCTACTTCTTCCGGATCTTCAACTCCCAACACACTTTCATTGTCACTATCGGTTTCCTCCAACCACATTCGCAACTGAGCAGTACCACCTTTTTGGTACCACCTATGACTCATGTTTGTCATAGAACCGAACTAACACGGACGAAAAATGTGCAAACTATTGTTCAAAGTGTAGCACAGTTGGTCGCGTGGGGTATGCCGCTACCCCATGCCATGCAGCAGTATTTTAAAAACAGTGTGAGCAGCCGCACAGTTGAGTCAGACATCTGAAATGACACTGACGTCTTGATGAAGAGTTGAGGGGAAGGTATTGACCTGCTCAAGGTCAGGAGTGTTGCCAACTGTCAATGATCAGCAAAACAAAATCACTGGGGTATGGGACTACCCCGCGCGACCATCGGAGTGTTAAAATTCTTCCATGGGGTGAATGTATGTTGCTCACTGGGCTACTGTTTCATGACAACTAAAATAGTAAAATGGGATTGAGTGGCCTTGAGAGCAAATCCCTCCCTCCATCAAAAGGCCTCCAGACTGGGGCCAGACAATGGGCCTACCGTCAGATTTTTCTACCGCTCCCATATTTGTCAATCATTATCTCCCATATACAGAAACCTACTCATTTATTTTTAAAGTGTGTTTTACTCCTTACGAAAAGCTGTAGCATCACACTAATCTAGGACTACAAAGTAAGTCTAAATAGGCCATGTCACCAGATGCCATAAAAATTTATAAATTTTAGATGTCCTTGCAAAAATCTATACTAATCAACAGTTTAAATCAGGAAATGTTAAACCCCAATACCAAGTGGTGCAATTATTTTCAGAGCCGTGTTGGTGGGTGCCAGACCATGCAATTGTTGTGATTCCTCCTATTTCCTGGTCCTCTCCCCAATCCAGCCAAACTCCAACACAAGGTTAATCTGCACAGCTATTTACGATAATGTAACTGTTACAGAATAAGTTATCGGAATGATTTAACCCTTTGTACTCTAATTGGATATTAGCGGTATAAAAGTTAAATGGATACTTGATAGTTTTAACTTAAAAATAAATTTCAATCTAAATATAAGTTTAATAGAATTTATAGATAAAGTTTTTGCTTGAATACATAAAATATAAATTCTTATGATGTTCTATGTTATAAATCTGAAATTCAATAATAAGGGCTTGAAAGTTTTCAATCCATCTTTTGTGAAAATCAACTATTTTAAGAAGGGAATGTTATTGTATGTCAGAGTTAACAGTTAAGTCTGATGGAGTTTTTTTGGTAATTTTACAGAGGTAGAAGTGATTTTACAAACAACCTCAGAAAAAAAAACACCATGAATCTTATATTGTTTGTATGTAAAACTGCCCACTACTTTACCTTGAATATAAAAGTATTTTGTATCATTGCAAGCCAGGGCCGATTTTGTAAATGGGCCCAGTGGGCCTGGGCCCAGGGATGCAAGAGGTTTTAGATTTGTTAGCCCACTCTCGGTTTTCACTCATGACTCATCACCGCCACTGCCTGTGTCTTGCGTGTTGATACTATATCGTTGACAACATTGTCCTTCTTTGTCTGTCAGTGAGTTCGTTTTGTTTAATCGTGTAAGATACAATGTCCCACCTAACGTGGCTTGTGAACAAGTTTATTGATGTGTTTTTGCTATCTATTTTAATATTATTGTTTTTACATTCGGTTTGATCTTTAATAATAAATTGTACAAATAATTTAATCCACGCTTTTTGTGAAATAAGTAAGAATTCACGTGTCAGCGGTTTACATATTTACTCTACAATAAGGCTACCGAATTACTACCGAAAGTTAACACAACAATAACACTACTTTAACACATCATAAAACTACATAGTTAGCTCTATCGTCATTTTGTTGTGAAGGTGCTAGTCAAATCATTAAAGGCCTATGACATTACGGGATTTATTGATTTATATAGGGGGGGAGGGAGCAAATATCTCTTGGGCCTATAGCGCGACACGTACTAACCGCGGTCCTGTTGCAAGCTCTGATGTGCTCTTTAGAAGGTCTCTTTGACGGTTAAATGTATGGAAGTAAAAAAATGTAATGATAAAAGTTTTTCCAAGATACCTAATGTTAATTGATATCAAGGATTTTCCTGGCAAGGAAAACTTTTGGATTAGTAGTTAACAACTATAATTTGACCTTACAGTGTCAAGAGTGTTGCAACAGTTATTTATAAAAATAAAAATGCTAGTTATATTTTGCAAAGAACTCGAATAAAATATTGAGATTTCTCTGGTGATTTGGCCATCTTTCAACTCAATGTTATATTCAAGAAGGTCAGGCATGTGACTCATCGCTACTAGGTGACATTTTGTAAATGAATGAAAGTATTTGTGACCTAGATATAAATAACAAACTTATCCTAACGGGCGCAGCGTGCTGTAATATAATGGCTTATGTATTACAAGTAAGTACCCGATTCAGTTGCTGTGACGATGACTTGCAGTTAGACAGTAAATATCTAGTGAACAGATCATTGGCATTTTATACATAGTTTAATAACGCCCTGTTCTAAGGACATTGGCAAGTAAAGGTTTAGTTTTAGCGCAGGTCATCACAATTTCCCGTATGTTGCAGAGTTCCTCAATCCCGTATCCAGGGAGGAGATCGTGTCTGAGTCCGGACTGGACACGGGCCACTGTGAGGCCGCTAGTTCCCTCCTCTCCGACCTCAACTCGGAGCTTCACCTGCCAGACAACCTCTTCAGTGACGAACTCGCGTTCACTTGTTATTCCCAGCTGTGACTGGTAGCAGACTCTGAAACTCGCTCTTTCATCTAGTCCGACAATTTTTTTGTGTCTTTTTGCTATAGACTTTCTAGTGTACTGATATGAAGGATATTTTGTTTCTACTCATCTACAGCAACAATTTCTGTTCACGGTTTTATGTGACTGTATAAACAACTTGCAATCGTTGACAAATCCTGATTGTATTTCAGTGCTGTAAATAGAATGAACGTTTGTAACTTTTAGACTGTAAAATATCAAAAGTATTTTAGGATTTTCTAGACTTGTGGAACTTCATTTGAACGGTGTGTATATGTGTGTGTTTTGTAATGAAGTCCGGCCAGTAGGTTTGTCATTATTTTGAAATAAAAGTGTTTAAAAATCCAAAGTTTCTCGTGCTTTTTTTTAAAGAGTTAAATAATTCCAAGACAAATAAGTGATAATGTTTATTCATTGTTAAAAAATAGCACAACAAAAATGTTAACTATGTTACAATTCATCGTTAAAAAAAACTTAACAAAAATAGTAAAAACAAATTATCACAAATCTTTCTTTTAAATACATATTTTAACTAATTTAAGTAAAGATCATGAGACTTTTTCATGGTTTCCCACTTTTCCTGAAACAGAGAAAAAGAATAATATATTTCATAATTAGGGTGGAAATTGGTTTTTTGGGGCTGCGATCTAGTTTGCAATCAGGTAGAATTTCAATTGAGGCAATGAATAATATTTCAGACACGAGTTATGAACATTATATTTCATCACATGGAAATTAATTAAAGTAAAGGAAAGTTACTTGTCTGTAGCTTACCGTATGATTTCTGCAGTACAATTACACCAATACCATATTTTTTTATGTATAATATTTGTTATCAAAAGGACTGTAAATTCAAATTATTGTTGACTGTTAAGTTAATCACAAACACATCATGGTTTAATAAAAATTAATAAAAATAGATGATTTGTGATAAATATACTCTCAGCCTTACTTAGCTAAATTTACTAATAGTGTCAAAAATAATTTATTAGTGAGAGCAAAATCTCCAGCAGATCTTCCCAGCCAAGAGTGGGAAATGGTTAGTTTCCACATTCAAAGCTGACATTGAAGATAGCTATTTTCCATGCAGTGTGATGAATTAGTATATTTCATTACTAGTCCCGAAAGAGAACTGTTTTCGGGCGAGATTAATTTCATGCAGAAGGCAAAGCCAGACGGGGAAAACTGGAATTGTGGGTGTTCAGGTAAAAGTAAAGTGATTTAGATAGAAATATTGGGTATTTTTCAATTACGGTACTCAACCACACCACAATTTTAACTTTACAGTTAAAACAATAATAAAACCAATTATTGTCATGGAAACTAGAGATATTTAACTACATATAGGATAACTTATAAGAATATTACAATATAAAGTTTAGGACTCCTGTAAAGAAGCCCAGTGTGAAGCATGTCATAAAGAAGTGTGTGAGTGGGTTGTCACCCTCAGCTGTCACCACAGACCACCACATCTACAAGAGACAGGTCCAGGACAGGTAGGAACAAATTTCAACAAAAGTAGAAAATACTCCCGTTGCAGCAGATATGCGTGATCAGTGAATGTCCGATGGAATTTCATATTTTTTTATTTTCCCCATAAACACCTTAGGAATGAGTATGTAGGTTTGCTACCATGGATTGTTAGAAAATGTGGGATAATTTATAATTAGTGAAGGTAAATATAAAATTGCATCAATATTTGGCTGAAGAGTTGAGGCTTCCACGGACGATATCATTACCTGTTGAGATGGGTTCTGAAAGGAACCGTGTTTCGGAGTCGATGATGTTCGCCAAAGATTTCGGAGACATTGCAGTCTTCCATCTTCAGGGCGATCCATGTAATTTACATCACAGCAGAAACTACTTTAATCCGAAACGTCGGCGAACATCATTGACTCCGAAACACGGTGCCTTTCAGAAAGCCATCTCAACAGTTAACAATAATTGGTTTTTTTTTTTAATTTTCTCCATTAACATTATATTGACAGGGTCAGTATGTAGGTTTGTGAGATAGGGGTTTTGTTGATTTCTTATACGAATAACATGGGAAACATAATTTTGGATTTTATCCGTAATCCGTTAAGCTACATTAAAAATTCAAAATACTGAATTGTTTGTTTTTTAGAGTGCTTTTAAATGATTTTGGTTATAGCCTAATTGGGTAGTTAAAAAAATGAGATTGAATAATGCCAAAAACCCATTTTTTAACCTTTTAAACCCTGTTACCACAATCCGATTATGCTAATTTGCGAACTCATTGATAAGTACCAAATATTGTAGATTAAAGAAAAATTTGCTTATTACCTGTTCTGCTGGGTAATACTATGTTCTTGATTTCTTGCATTGGTAGATCAAACAACAATGTGATGAAAAGAGAAACTGCTAGAACTGCAATCACCTCATACAATCCGATCTGGGACAGATACAATTATTAGTCATAGACAAATATTAAATTAGAAGTAGACCATTTTCTGTAATTTTGAAGGGTTCAATTAGTTTTAATGTTCCTTAATAATACTTTAATCATGATAATTTATCTCTTTTGCCTGTTGTTGAGGAAAAACAAAAATAAAAATAAACAAATAACAAGACATAGAAAATTTAGTACTTACTACATAGAAGAGACTAAACTCCTGGCTAGAACGAATGCTGCCAACATAGTAGAAAAATATGATGAACTGAGTGAGATAGATGGCGTACGAGAGTCTGCTCAGGACCACCATCCAGTGCTGACACAATGCGTTGTGCAGCCAACCTGACAAAACAACAAGTTTGTAACATTATATTGAAAAGGCTTTTAAGAGACTTGAATAATAGAAGAACTGAGATAATACAATATTGTTGGGAATTTAATTTATTTATATGGCATTAGAGTAATACCAAATTGTTTCTTTAAATGAATTAGAGAGGATTGAAACAGGATGGTATACTGCTCAAGTGAAACAAATGCTTACCAAATTAAAAGCGTTATAACTTGCATAAATTTCACATTCCCTTTGTCCAAGATCTGGTGCTACAGTTTTCAGGTTGCATTAGGGCCTCTATGTGACCCAAGGACTATTCTTTTCCCGGGACCAACATTTCAATATGCTTTACAAAGTATTGATAACCTTTAGTTTTTTCTTGTGTCCTAAGCACAATAAGCAGATAAGTAACAAGCAAATCATCGGGTGAGCCGGCTTGATGAGCCGGTTCGCTCATGAGCCGCCCAGCACTACAATTTATGTAAAATTTACAGTTATTGTCAAAAAATTTTGAACAAAAATTAAGTGACCTTCAGGTTCACACACACAGCAAAAGTCACTGCCAATTTGGGGCGCTCTTTACCACCAATTGAAGACTCTCATCCCTGTCGGTAGGGAAACGCTCGTTACCAATAATCAATATCACTATTCTCCATAGGTCGGAAATACTCATATCCTCCTATAAAAGATGCTTGTCTCCAACAATTGGGAGCACTCTATACCACTGATTGGGGGCCCTCGTATCCACTAATCGGAGGTGCTCATTTCCGCCTAACCAGGGGCGATGTTTACTGCTGATTGGGAGCGCTTTTTACAAGGGGTTTTTTTCCAATTGGGAGTGCTCTTCACAGCTGATCGGAGGGGCTCGTCTTCGCCAGTCTTGAAGGTCGTGAAGGCGCTCTATAACCCCCACTGGGGCACATTTTACCACTAATCAAGGGCGCTCTTCACCAACCATTTGTTAATATATTATTGGTGATTTTGTGGTTTTTCTGGTATATATTTTAGTATATTAATAATGACTAATTTAATCTCAGCGCACAATGAGATATAAAGTTAACAAACTACCAAACCTTTGAATTGGAGTTACATACCTCCGTAGCCGCAGCTGCACGCCACGATCAGCCAAGCAAGAGCGACAGACCAGGTGAAGGGAGAGAGCGCCGCGTACCATGCGCTGTCGTGAGAGTCGTACACGGCGTCAGCACGAGCAAGATGAGAGGGGTAAAACACCGACACTGCGGCCAGCGCGGCGCTCACGGTCCACCCTGCCGCCGCTTGGTGCTGGAATGTGGGATAGAGTCAGTAGCGGCACAAATCTTTGCAATCTTAGTTGGTTTCAAACTATTAGCGAATTTCGCTATAGGGAATATATTCAACTTACTATATCACCATTTTAGGACGTAGGGGGCGGCTGGGTCATCAGATGCTGAGCTTTTGGGACAACTGTTCAGTAGATTAAAAAATAAGCAGAGCTAGAATATGTAAAAAAAGAGGAATAAAAATGTATTATTGTTCTTTTGGATTGTTTCCAGACTTTCTGAACTAATATACTTTTTTTAACATAAATTTGGTGTGTTTTCTTATTGAAATCATCCTCTTTTGAAAATAGAACGGAGACTAAAACATTTTGGAGCCAAAGTAATAATTATGTCAACTCACAAAAGAGAGGTTGAGCCTGCCAACCCTCTGTAGGAAAAAGCCAGTCAGCAGACCGACAGTGTAGGGTATGGCACGGTGGATGGACTGGCTATACGACAGGTTGGCATTCCGGTACAGGTCCGTAACTCTGAAATCAGTAGAGTTAACAAGTTAATTTATATTTACAATGGACAAGCTAACAACACGTCATAAAGTAGTGAGTGGAAACCACTGTGTACAGTATCATCACTTGAGGAGAGTACATGTTATTAAAAAAATAGAAAATCATAATAACATGAATGGTGCTACTCACGAGATGTTATGATAGATGAAGTCTGAGAGGTGGTAGTGGAGGTGTGTGAAGTATCTGAGGCAAGCAACTGCCAGTTGTAGCACACCCACGGCCACGATGGAGGGCAGAGTCCAGTGGTGCAGGCAGTAGACGACCACTGGCGCCAGCAGGAACAACTGCATGTCCAGCGCCAGTTGGTGAGTGTGAGGGGCGCACTGGAAAACAAAACGAGAAAATTTAATATATCTGATTGTATGATGTACCGACATTCAAAGTTTTACTTGCAAAATGAACTCTATGGAAGAATCAGGTAGTCTATTAGAGAATAAGTTGCCCAAGTTGAACAACAGAAAACCCACTGCTAATGATCTGTTAGCTGTCCATGATAAAGAAATATGAGAAATAACTTGTACCATAATGAGTTTGATACAATGTTAATAGAGAAAACAAGACAGAGTACATGCGGGCGTATTCTTTCCTAGAAAAAATTGAAGAGAAATGTTTGGCTTCAGACAAAAAGACTCAGTTCGAGAGAGTTAGCTTTATGTTGGCTCTTAAAGTTCAAGTACCAGGTTAACCGAGCCTTGCTTGTTGGTTTTAATTCACTTTTGTTATAGTGTCACAGATAACGTCTGTTAAAAAAACTGCTTAAAATAATTTATGTTCTTTTATTTTTGTTTACTTTTAGTTGTTATTTCGTTGCCAAAATAGCAACCCATAAGACCAATGTTAAAAATTACGATTTTTAAACTTAAATTTAGATCAAATTCGATTTTCCCTGGGATTGATTGTGTTTCTAAACTTATTTTTTTGTGGCCAAAACACTCTTAAATGCAAAGATTAAGCAAAATCTAACCGCTAGATTTCGAGATCGTGGAACACACATCCCTTCAGACATTACTCGTATTATAGTATAGGATAATGTTTCCAATGGATTCACAATACCCTCAAAGAGTTTAAAACATTCTTTATTCTTCAAATTGTTTCTCAACAAACGTAATTAATGGAAATATCAACTCACCATGTCTTCAAACAAGAAGAAGTTCTGGATGTAGAGTATGTTCTTCCAGAGGTTGGCCTTGCAGAGATCGGCGTTGGCCGTGATAGAGGAAGTCCACTGCGGCCCGGCGCCGAGGTGCTCCATGACGTATGCGTAAAACACCACCACAGCCGCCAGCGCCGGGGTCAGCCTGGGGTGGGGGGCGTGGTTAACTGATGTGGAAATTAATGCACTGTAATAATACTACAGTCAAAAAGGATAGATGTCCTAAATGAGGACTATTTTCCCTGAGCTACCTCACTCACTGGCATTTCAATCAACTTTTATTCAATTCATGTTCAAAGTTTTCAGACACCATATGATTTACAATAAACTTAGATTACGAAAGAATCAACTCTTTAATAGAGCTTCTGAGTTCATTAATTGAGGTGGAAAGATTATCAACTATCCAACACTATTGAATGAGTTACCTTAAGGTCTGATATCTACATTACACCAAATCATGAAATAATGATTGTAAATGAGAAACTAACAACCCCAACTCCGTGCACTCACCTGACGAGTCTCGCCAGTATCCTCTGCCGCCACAAGATGGTGCCCCTACGCTGCAGCTCTCGTGCGAGATTGTATGCAGCCAGTACTGCGCTCAGCTGGAGGAACGAGTCAGTGAACACGCTCGACGCTCGCAACACCGCGCTCAACACTGAGTGGGAGCACTGCAACATCCAACTGGCGTGAGTGAGCATATTATTGTTATGCCAGCAGTAAACTCTACCTCAGACGTGGTGACTAAGAGTACCAACTATACCTTGGTGCATTTTTCATGTCTCACTCTGCCTCGCCTCACGAGTCTTGGCTTCACCTCGCCTTAGCCTGGGAGCCATTTTTGCAAGGCTAGACTTCCTGTACGCTCTTCTCTGTGCTTGGGCTCGGTTATACTCAGGTGTTTTCTACTCGCTGTTTGTGTTGGTCTATTGTGTTGTTATACGGAACCATGCTTCAGTTTCTTGAAGCTTATTACTCCTAAGTTATTCTTTGGGATCCTACAAAATCACACACATATGGACAAACAAAAAATTCACGATGCTAATTTGTAAAACTTCATGAAAAATATAACAAAAAATGCCGCTTCTTTTATACTGAGATTCTCTTTCAGTTTTTACATAAAAATAATAAATAAATAAACCAATCCAACCCTATTCACAATCCCCCTAACAATAAACAAAGCACATAGCTTCCATGGCGACCTCGACTAGATCCCTTATCAGCAAGAGTGTACTTGCTGGGAAATCTCATGTGTCTTCATTGCAAAAATCCTAAAGACTCGGTGCGGTGACTTGGCGAGAGCGTACTGCTACCATTACCATGTGACCCCACCCTCAGTGGGCACAGATAAAACAGCAAAGAATATGATTATGGTAAGATTCATTAGTTTAAGAGTTTTAGGAGAGATTAAAAAGTAAAGATGTACAAATAGTATAGGTATGTAGTTAACTTTTTTTTTAATATTTTACATTAAATTGTAGTTCCGTTAATTTTAGTCTAGAATTTGTAAATACCAATAAAAATCTGATAAAAAAATTATAGCTTGAATATAGTTTGAATAGTAAATAGTAAAAGTTTTAGTGCCCATTGTGATCATACAAGTGCCAGTAAATGCCGATAATAAGTTTCCAGAACTTCATCCATCCTGTCATTTCATCTGATAAAAAAGTTTACATGTTACCATCAATAATACATTACAGATATATAGTCTAAGATTCATAGGAGTCTAATACTTAACTATAACACATAGAATAACTTGTTTTGTTTATTTATTGTGGCTACACTATGTACGTGTTGTGTCAAGTACATGTTTTTGTGTTTGTGTGTTCCGTGTTTAAAGTGTGTCATACACTATTAAAAATCACTGACGCAATAATAGATGGGAAGCAACTTCATACTTGGATCTTATGATGCCTTATGTAAGCTGAAACGCGTAATCCGGAAAGGATTCACAAAATTAATTTGGCAGACTATTGGTAATGTAAACTAATTTTAGAGTTATATCGTACAGTTCAATAAAACTTCTTTAGTATCTGTTCATAATAATTACGGTAAGTATTATCCAGCCAAATTATTTTCTGGCCAGGCTATTAGACCCGAATCTGTATAATACACTTTCTTGAGTGATGAGAGGTACATCACCAAGTGGTGGGCACATAACCTTTAACAATAATTTTTAAATTGCTTTTAAAAATTAAACTGCTTTTTCTTAAATTGCTTTTTAATTTTTAAATTCAGGTTATTGCAATCTTATTTAATTTAATAATTACAAGGGTAAAAGTTAAGATTTAAAATAAACACCGAACTGTCCACCTGAAAGCTGATAAGTATTGATTTATGTATTGATAAGGAACCTCTAACAGGCTTTGCCTCAGAGGCCCTAGATTTTTCCAAACGCCAGAATATGTATATATATTATGTTTTCTTTTCTTTTATGTTTGCTTGTTAAAATAACTACATCAATGTGTGCTCTAGTTATTGTAATGCATTCTTGACCTAAGATATTGTAAAAATTGTATCTGTTGTAAATTCTGTAAAAATGTTTGGAGAAATAAAATATTATTATTATTATTATAATTTCTAATTATTTACCTTTTCGATGTTATGGAACGATGTATCCTTCTTAGTCTTATTCTCAAAAAGTGCGAAGGGACAGCACTATTGTGCCTCGTCTTTCTTTGGAAAGGTGCTAAGAATGATATTTTGGCTTGCTGCCTCTCAAAATACTTCGGACTTAAAGAAAGAAAATCAGTTGACTCAATTGTTATTTTGAAACACTGATGATTCCATTCGGTTCTCCATATGACTGATGTACAAAATATCATTCTTTTTCTCTTCGGGATTATTGTATATACATTGTATGGCTGTCATAGCCAGCTACCATCTTAAAAATAATAATAATAAAATAAATAAAAGATGTTCTGCAGTGCAAAGCACCTGCGTCAATACATTTAAAATAAAACTAAAATAAACATTAATGATCTCTCTATAAAGCTAAATCCAGGGCGCTAAGCCATTGCAGCCCAGCTTCACTTGCACAATGAAGGCCCATCAGCCCTTCCGGGAAAGCACTCAAAGGGCACTCATTGACTATTGAGTCATAGTCTGGAACTCCGCTCCACAGCCGCATGACTGGTCTTCTGTCATTCCCCATTTGTATTTCCAATAATTACATCTTCCCACTCCAGTGCGGAATCGATTGAGAACAGTCCACTGCTTTCGAGGAAGATCTATACCACTTACTGCTAAGGTTGGGTCAGCAATCAAAAAGTGATTCCGACCTTGGAAAGAGTCCCAGGAGGAAGTCCAGTCGGTATGGATTGAAAAGTTTGTGTCCGTCAACTGGGATGCTGTCCGCAGTGGTGGTCTTCGGGACCTCAATCTGCCCGTCTCCTGGGGTAGGTAATCATGGATGGGTAGGTGTGGAGCAGATAAGATCTTAGTATATTCCCTAATGAGTGCATCCCTTCGTCTGGTTTCAGGTAGAGCGATATTACACAGGACCGGTAGCCAGGGGACGGGGGTTGCCATGAGTGTACCACTAATGGCTCTCATAGCCCTGTTTAGCTGAACGTCGATATCCCTGACATCCACACTGTTCAACCACACGCGAGCACAGTACTCAGCAGTTGAGTAAACTAGGGACAGAGCAGTGGTTCACAGAACTTGTGCGTTAGCTCCCCATGTGGAGCCAGCCAGGTGATGGACAATGTTAGTCCTGGTTCTCACCTTGGCTGCTGTCTTTTGTAGGTGGCTTTTGAATGTCAGGGACCAATCTAAAGTGACCCACAGGTACTGAGGGTTTTCATTGTGCCTCAGCTCAACACCATCAAATACAATTTTAAGCTTTTGGTGGGCCATTCTATTGTTCAAGTGGAAGCAAGAAACCTCGGTTTTTGTTGGGTTTGGATTTAGCTTCCAGGCTTTAAAGTATTCACCGAGGGTCGTGAGGTCATTTGTTAGTGTTTCCTCAGCTAGTTGGAATTCCTTGTGCTGATAAGCCAGAGCTATATTATCTGCGTAAACGAACTTTGAGGAGCGAGTGTCTGGAATGTCGGCTGTATAGGCATTAAACAGCAGTGGGGCGAGCACTCACCCCTGTGGCAGGCCATCCTTTAGTTGCCTAAAAGTATTTTGCTTTCGTCCCAAATATACTTTAATCATCCTGTTGGAGAGCATTGATTTTCGGGATTGAAAATTTATTTTATACATATTTTTATCGTGCCTCTCTATTTATACATTTATAATAGGTTAAATCCTTTCCTTTTTTTCTTTATGTTTATCTCCGCCTCTCTGTATGCCCTAGCACTCCTCAAGAGTGAGTTACATGTGTTTCACCTGCAGGAATTATTAAAACTAATGTAAATATTCTGCAAGCACCCAGAGGTTAAAACTTCAAAAATTAATCTGTTTTACTTTTGGTAAAAAAAACCAAATTTACAATTTTATGACTTTAATTTTAAATTATTACTGAATTTGGATAAGAAGAGCTATCCAAAATGACATTGACCTTGAATGTGGTGAAAGGTCATGGTCGCCACTTACCTACCTGAGTGAGGAGGCCGCGGTTGGAGTACGGAGTGAGGGCGAGAGGCATTAGCTTGTGAGCAGCGAACAGCATCACGGTGAACACACTGCGGATCCCATGGATGACGGGCAACTCGTCCGTGCGCCGCGACACTAGAGAGAGCCAGTTGCGGCGCAGTGAGAACGCCAGCAGTGCACGGTCACTTGTCCCTAAGGGAATAATGAAAGAATTTTGTGTTGTTTAGGCCCACTGTGGAATTTAAGTTTTAATTGGTCATTTTGATTATAAAAGAAATGGTTTTTTAGCAACTTGGGTTATTGTCAATACTGGTGGATAACTGCAAAGAACGTCTGCCTCTAATGAGCATATTGCACAAGTCCCTGGAAGGGTGGGATATCAAAGGAAAGATAAGGGTGAGAAATGGGACAGTAAATGGCCAACTGACTGTTCATTAACGTTCGTCAGTTAGGGGTTTGCATGCCGAGGTTAACATCAACCCCATGAAGCTCTGACCATGAATAGCATGAGGGGAGGGGAATTTGTGGTCAGCCAAAAGACCACATGCTATGACAACTTCATTTGCTGTACCTTGTACCCAATATCAACTTCAGAGCTGGTACCAACCAGTTTTAAATTTGTACTGAAATGTTGCCCCTCATGTGGGTGTTGAATAGTCCATATACAAAATATAGTGCAAAGTTACGCAACATGAATTTTAATAAATTTTCAAGTACTTCATATTCATAAAAAATGTTTGTGCAGTTAATGTCTTAAGGAGTTTCCAGAAAATACTATCTTAATCTTCTAAAACTGCATTTAAAAAAATCATAAGTATACTGAATAGCAAGCAATTTTCAACATTTCTTGACAAATAAAAATGAATTATACACTTACTAAGTTTGTCCAGTTGTGGATAGTTGTTGTTTGAATCAACCATGGTCGAGACAACAGCAAGCATGAGAATCCCACTGAAGAATCCTCTGAAAAGTAAAGAAAATTTAAAAGAAATGCTTTATGAAAACAATTCAATACAGCTTAAGTATTGTTACATAGAGATATTTGAGACTAATTTACAAAATCTGTTAATGATAATGAATTGTAATTTTATGCTCTCCATGGTACTTTGTTGAGGATTAATTGTGCCGACATTATGTTATTTATTGATTTTTGTTTTGAGCCGCAGTAATGAAATTTCAATAAGAGATTAATCAAGATAGGATAAAACTGTTGTATATAGTCTCCCAAAATAGAAATGTGTAGTCATTTACATAACGATTAAAAAGAAACTATTTCAGCACATAAAAAGATAGAACTTTCTTTCTACACTACTTCTAACAATTACGGAGTGGAGATTAATTAACCAGAACCACTGAAATCTTAGTTCATTTTCAATAGAGTTGTAACGGATAGTTGTTTTGGCCGGATACCGGATACCAGATATCCGGTGAGGGTCTCGGCCGGAGCGCCGAATATCCGGCTTCCGGATATCCGGCTCATATTATTGTATAGTTTTAGGATGATTCATGAAAAGACAAGTATGAACTTGTCTCTTTGACCATGAGAAAGCAGGTGGATCACATTTCTCATTCGCAATCAGTCAGTTGCATCCAATGGTCTAGTTCTAGTCTGTGAGTTTTGTATTAGTTTTTTGTGGTTAAAGTGCGTTGTGATTAATGGCGACAGCTAAGAAAAGATTGCCTATATGGAAGTATTTTAATGTTGATGAACATGACAGCAAGTTCGCGGTGTGTTTATTATGTAACATTAAGATCTCTCGTGGTGGTGAAGGCAAGAAAGCAGGCACTTCTGCGATGACGAATCATCTTAGAAACAAACATCATGAAGAGTATTCTACTGTATCTGCACCTTCAGGTCCCTCCACAACTGTAAGTCAACCTACTAGCATAAATGTACATGTGAATGCTGGTAAAAAACAGTTAACTCTTTTGGAAACAACTGAAAGGAAACTTTTGTGGGACATTAACGATCCTAAATCGAAAGCCTACCACTATTTAATTGCTGAAATGATTGCTTTAGATAATGAGCCTTTATCAATTGTTGAACGTACTGGCTTCACTAGACTTATGAATAAGGCAGTGCCACAGTACAAAATTCCTAGTCGCAATTAGATTAATGAAAAAATTATCCCTGATATATATGATAGGATACATTCAAAGATTGAAACCAAAATATCACAATCAGCAGCAGTATCTGTGACCACTGATATGTGGACCTGTCAACATAATAATGCTAGTTTCCTAAGTTTCACAGCACATTGGTTAAGTCCAGAATTTACTCTTGAACATGGTGTTTTGGCAATGAAACCTTTTGTTGGCTCGCATACCGGTGACAATATTGCAAAGGAGCTAAGTATCGTTGCTGATTTATGGAAAATTCCTAAAGAAAAGATTCATTTGGTTGTACATGACAGCGGAGCCAATATAGTAAAAGGTGTTCGAGTTGCAGAATTCAATTCTGCAAGATGTTTTATTCATTCTCTTCAATTAGTTGTCAATGATTCATTAAAGGTTCAGCCAGAAGTTATGGAAACAGTGGCTGCTGCTAGGCGGATTGTAACCCATTTTAATCATTCTGTCATTGCACAAGAATAACTTAGAGAAATCCGCCTAGAAATTAACTTGCCAGACCACCAGCTTGTGCAAGATGTCAGTACTAGGTGGAACTCCACTTACTATTTGATGGAACGTCTTTTAGAACAGAAACCAGATGTATCCTTGTACGTTACCGACCATGACACCTTAAAAAACCTGTTGCCAGCTCAGTGGGAATTAATGGAGCAATGTATCAGACTCCTTAAACCATTCGAAGAGATCACTAAAATTACTAGCTCTGGTCTTTCATGTATTTCTGAAGTAATACCACATGTAGTAACACTAATTAAATACCTGGAAAAGGAAGAAACCGCAGTAGAAACACCAAACTTATTACGAATGAGGTTGTCACTAAAAACTGAACTTGAGCAACGTTTTGAATTTGAAGAAAATGACAGATACTTAGTTGCAACTTTTCTAGACCCGAGATACAAGGCCAGTTTTCTGGGATTAGCTGAAGCCGATAGAGCAAGAAAAGCAATTATGTTACAGGCCTTAAAAATGAGTTGTGATTTTGAATGTGGTAATGGATCAAACAATGATGTTGATAATGATTATTCTCCACCTGCAAAGAAGACTAATAATCAAAGTTCTAGCGACGGAGAAAAAATACACAAGAGTTTTTGGGACTGCTTCGACGAAGTCGCAAAAGGATCTGATCAATCTCTTGACACTGGAAAAAGCTCTGCAACAAATGAGATTGACTATTTTTTTTTTAACTGTTCATCTCGGCCGAAAAGAAGACCCTTACAAGTGGTGGTCTTTAAATGCCAAACAATATCCTATCCTATCAAACATTGCTAAAATATACCTCTCATGTCCTTGCAGCAGTGTGTATAGTGAAAGACTCTTCTCTGAAGCTGGACTTGTTTACGAAGCTAAACGCAACCGTTTGCTGCCAATACATGCAGAAAAACTTGTTTTTATCCACCATAATTTGTCATTAGTTAACTTTGACTACTGATTTGATTTTGTTTATATACAGGGTGTCCGGCGATTGAGCTTGAGGAAATTCCCGCATATTTCCCGTATATTTCCCGAGGTTTTGTCAATTTTTCCCGGGGTCATTGTTTTGTTTATTGACCCGTCTACATCAGTGGTCGGGTGCGTCTCCGGTCGGCGGCCGCGAGCGTCTACATCGGCGGTCGGGAGCATCTTGGTCGGCGATCGCGAGCGTCTCCGGTCGGCGGCCACGAGCGTCTAAATCGGCGATCGGGAGCATGTTGGTCGGCGATCGCAAGCGTCTCCGGTCGGCGGCCACGAGCGTCTAAATCGGCGATCGGGAGCATGTTGGTCGGCGATCGCGAGCGTCTCCGGTCGGCGGCCACGAGCGTCTAAATCGGCGATCGGGAGGGTCTTGTCCACGAAAAAATCGCGCTTGTCAAAATCCCTCATATTTGCGTCATAATAGAAAATTTCCCGCATAAATCCCGCATCATTCCCGGTCGCGTAAAATTCCCGTATAAATCCCTGGTTTCCCGATATTCCCGGTCGCCGGACACCCTGATATAAAGATCTTTAAAAAACAGAATTTTGTACATCAATATGTTAGTAATCAATGTTAGTAAAACTATTTGAATCTTGAAGGTGTTTTATTTTATAATTTCATTTGCAGAATTAAGTATCTGGTATATGGCCGAATAGTTGGAAGTATCCGGCCGGATACCGAATACTGCAAAAAAAGGCCGGATAGGCCGGATAGTAACCGGATATCCGTTACAAGTCTAATTTTCAACTTCGGATAATAGTTTTCTTTCCAACTCACAGCGAGACAAGTGTGTGTAGTGGCAGCACTGTGTCCTGCTGGCTGGTGTAGCACATGCCAGGCTTGATGACGGAATCAACAGCAACTCCCGGCAGTTGGTAGCCCTGCAGGAAGTCCCTCAGTCCCGCCTCCACCTCATGATCGTCACACGCCGAGGGCACGCAGAGGCCCCAGTGTAGTGTTGTCCACCGTGGGGCAAAGTGGCCCGGCTGGAATTGGAAACTGATGGAAACAGATATTCTCACCAAAAGGATTTTTATCTATTATAAATTTTAGTGTCGCTAATATGTCCTTTGAAATGAATGGAAAGATAGAGTAGTGTGTTAGCATAAGATAAACGACAAGTTAAAACAAAAAAATTGGAAACTAGTTAATTTTTAATTTTAATTTCCCCTTAAACGTTTTTCTCTTAAGTAGTGTGTATGTACCAGACGAGAACTTTAGTGACACAACTAATTAGCTTGCGCTTCTCTTTTATTAAATGTGTGGGTTCTCTTTTATTAATAGTGCATCTATCTTTAAATAACTATTTATTTTGTAACGTAACATTCACAATCCTGGTTTTGTTGATATAAAAGTTTAACCTCATTCTTGAAAGCATTTCTACCTAATTACTTACTACTAATAAAGAGAAATTAGCAATTTTATTCTAGAGTTTGGGTTTACGTACATTGACTCAGATGCTCAGTTCAGTACCACAGAATTATATTTTAATCCTAAAACTTAGTGGCTGGCTTAAAGGGATTAACTACTCATATTGTGGTGATTAATTACTAAAAAGCTCAGTAGTGACAAATGGTGATTGTATCCAGTTTAAAAACATAATACCCCCCGTCGCAGCAGACCTGCGTACTCAGCGAATTTCCAAAGGATCTTGAGATTGTTTATTTTCCCCATAAACACCATAGTAATGAGTATGTAGGTTTGCTGCCATTGGATGTTGTTAGAAAATGTTAGTTTTGTAAAAAAATGTAATAGGTAATGTAAATATCAAATTGTATCAATATTGGACACTTTTAAATTTTCCCCATAAACCCCATGGGGGTGAGTATGTAGGTTTGCTGCCATATGGGTGTTGAAAGCAAATATCAGTTAAATCCTACCTAGTGAATGTACATACCAAATTGTATCAAGTTATTCTAATAAATAAGCGAGATACAGGGTTTTGCTGATTTCCCATAAGATTAACATTGGAAACCTATTTTTAGCTTTTCTCCGTAACCTGTTAAGCCAAGTTAAAAATTCAAAATACAAAATTGTTTGTTTTTTTAAGCTCTTTTAAATGGTTTCAGTTAAAATTGTCGAATTTTAAAAATTAAGGTCCAAAAATGCCAAAAACCCATTTTTTACCCCTTTGAAACCCCATAAAACCCCGTTCCCATAACCCGATCATGCTGGTTCGCGAACTCATGAAAATAGACCTGGTCTTACACCTTCATACCAAATTTCATCAAAATCGGAGGTCCCCTTCAAAAGTTTTCAGTACCACGGACACATAGATATATAGATATATATATAGATATATATATACATATATATGAAAATGAACGAATGGTGTTTTTGGCTTCTGGGGACCTCAAAATGAAAAAGTAAAGTGGTCCCGGGCTTAGGTCTTACCATGGCTACTACCGTAATAGCGTATTCCCTATAGGGAAATTCGCTAAAAAGCTGGAAAACTTATCAAGGTAAAACTAGGTTAGTGAATTTAGAAGTCTTGTTGTAAATTAACAAAAAATTAAACTTTTATATTTTTAATTGCATTGGACTTAATGCTCTTGCATTGGACTGAGCTCAAAAACGAGACATTACAAAAAATTAGGTAGGATCATTCTGAGAAATCCTGTTTTTATTGGCCATCAAGCAAACATTCATATTATTAATGCAACAATAGCTGAAATAATTAAAATTCATAATCAAGGGCTTAAAACTTTGTAAGTTTTATTCTTTATATACAGCAAACCCATTCAACTGTTACTCACATCAGAGTGTTTGCTGCGGACGAATGCCCCTGCCTGCAGTCTCGTCACGGCAGTCCTGACGCTGGGCAGCGCATCCTGACTAGTTTCAAGGTCAACGTCTGCCAGGCAGTACTTGCCTCCGACAGCCCCCAGCGCTGCCAACTGGACACCCAGGCAGCTGTCGTAGTCACCCAGCTGGTTACTGTTGCCACTCAGCAGCCCAGAGGCCGGCTTGGCTGTGGCGTCCCACACTGAAACACAACACAGACACTGAGCTGGACACCCAGGCAGCTGTCGTAGTCACCCAGCTGGTTACTGTTGCCACTCAGCAGCCCAGAGGCCGGCTTGGCTGTGGCGTCCCACACTGAAACACAACACAGACACTGAGCTGGACACCCAGGCAGCTGTCGTAGTCACCCAGCTGGTTACTGTTGCTGTTCAGCAGGACAGAGGCCGGCTTGGCTGTGGCGTCCCACACTGAAAAACAACACAGACACTGAGCTGGACACCCAGGCAGCTGTCGTAGTCACCCAGCTGGTTACTGTTGCCGCTCAGCAGCCTAGAGGCCGGCTTGGCTGTGGCGTCCCACACTGAAACACAACACAAACATTGAGCTGGACACCCAGGCAGCCGTCATAGTCACCAAGCTGGTTACTGTTGCTACTCAGCAGCCCAGAAGCAAGCTTGGCTGTGGCATCCCACATTGCAACACAACACATACACTGAGCTGGACACCCAGACAGCTGTTGTAGTCTCCCAGCTGGTAACTGTTGCCGCTCAACAGCCCAAAGGCCGGCTTGGCTATGGCGTCCCACACTGCAACACAACACAGACACTGAGCTGGACACCCAGGCAGCTGTCGTAGTCACCCAGCTGGTTACTGTTGCCACTCAGCAGCCCAGAGGCCGGCTTGGCTGTGGCGTCCCACACTGAAACACAACACAGACACTGAGCTGGACACCCAGGCAGCTGTCGTAGTCACCCAGCTGGTTACTGTTGCTGTTCAGCAGGACAGAGGCCGGCTTGGCTGTGGCGTCCCACACTGAAAAACAACACAGACACTGAGCTGGACACCCAGGCAGCTGTCGTAGTCACCCAGCTGGTTACTGTTGCCGCTCAGCAGCCTAGAGGCCGGCTTGGCTGTGGCGTCCCACACTGAAACACAACACAAACATTGAGCTGGACACCCAGGCAGCCGTCATAGTCACCAAGCTGGTTACTGTTGCTACTCAGCAGCCCAGAAGCAAGCTTGGCTGTGGCATCCCACATTGCAACACAACACAGACACTGAGCTGGACACCCAGACAGCTGTTGTAGTCTCCCAGCTGGTAACTGTTGCCGCTCAACAGCCCAAAGGCCGGCTTGGCTATGGCGTCCCACACTGCAACACAACACAGACACTGAGCTGGACACCCAGACAGCTGTCGTAGTAACCCAGCTGGTTACTGTTGCCGCTCAACAGCCTAAAGGCTGGCTTGCTGTGGCGTCCCACACTGCAACACAACACAGACACTGAGCTGGACACCCAAGCAGCTGTCGTAGTCACCCAGCTGGTTACTGTTGCCGCTCAGCAGCCCAGAGGCCGGCATGGCTGTGGCGCCCCACATTGAAACACAACACACACACTGAGCCGGACACCCAGGCAGCTGAAGTAGTCACCCAGCTGGTTACTGTTGCCGCTCAGCAGCCCAGAGGCCGGCATGGCTGTGGCGCCCCACATTGAAACACAACACACACACTGAGCCGGACACCCAAGCAGCTGTCGTAGTCACCCAGCTGGTTACTGTTGCCGCTCAGCAGCCCAGAGGCCGGCATGGCTGTGGCGCCCCACATTGAAACACAACACACACACTGAGCTGGACACCCAGGCAGCTGAAGTAGTCACCCAGCTGGTTACTGTTGCCGCTCAACAGCCCAGAGGCCAGCTTGTCTGTGGTGTCCCAACAACAAAAGCAACAATCAAAAGTGGATGAGTTAGCAATGTACAAGACAGGACAATACACTATCCCAGAAAAACTGGACAAATTTGTTGCTATGTAAATATTTTAATAAAAGGCTTATATGATTTTTTTGTAAATGTAAAACAACACAAATACTCCTCGAGTTCTTGAGGTTATTCATAAGTTTTAGTTTAAATTTTTACTTTACTGCCATTGTTGTTGAAAATTTAGTCAATGCAGTTTTAAAACCAATTCTGACCACACTCTGTGTCGCAATTCATCAGTTATGTTGATAAAGGCTGTATTGATTTTCAATCTCAATTCTCAAACATTAGACACTTTCGTCTTAATAACTTGATTTTTGACAAAGTCCAAAACCATAACATGTTTTAAGTCTTACACTAAATTATCAGATTTTTTGAATGTACCATGTCCTTTTCTTGCATTTTCATAATACTTACCGTACCTACCTTAACCTTATTGTAGGTTTATTTTTATTTTAAAGCTTCGGCGCAAAAATGTGACACAATAAGTCGCCTATATGTTCTATACTTCAATATTGAGTGCTTAATTAGTTTTGAAAATCATAGAGCCATGATTTCCTTGTTACTAAAATTGCTTTTGGAACAAAAGATTGATTATTTATCACTGATCATAGAATAAAAGACATTCTGAGAGTTTCACATAGTTCCGCACTTACTCTGCATTGCCCAGAGCTCGAAGTGCTCCAGGTCGTGGAGGTATTGCTGTACTTGGTCCTCACATTTCGAGTTGGGAGTTGCAAGCGGAACAAACACCTTCCCCCACCACTTACGCTCCTCCGCGGTATTCGCTGCTGTCACCTTGTCTGCTATGGGTTCCAAATACGATATATTGATTTCTGGAACAATCACAGTAATCATATACTCTGAAACCACCACTGTACTAGAACGATTTTTCCGTCCTAATATTTTCATCTTTTTTTGTGTAACATGGGGTTTTTGGCAAGTTATTGATTTGGACTGATCGCGAGACTGGGAAAAATCCAATTTCCATCCTACAGACCTTTAAAGTGCCCATGTTACCCTTATGAACTTTTTCTGTAGCTAGTGAACAACAATTAACTGATAAATTGTAGAAGTAAAGCAACGTATCATAGATATCTTAAAATATCTTATACATTCGCTTTTACCACTATCACCACCAGAAAGCTCTGAGACCAGCAAAGCGTACCTTTCAAAAAGCATTTGCCCTCAATATCACAGATGATTGTAAATTTATTTTCTTAATTAAAATTAATTATTTATTAATTAAAATTATTTATTAATTAAGAAATTAAAATTTCTTAATTTATTAATTAAAATTTGGGACAACATATTGACTGTGACCAGTAACTAAACAGCTGTGATATGGTAGGGGCAGAGATCTTTGACGATACCTATACATTCCCAACTAGTAGTTTAACCAATTCATACCAAAGTGCAACACCCTTAACCCTGCAAGTGAGTGAGGTTAATGAGCTTGTAATGGAGACAAGTGAATGGAGCAAATGAGCTTGTCTTGAAAAGGAAATAGGCTTTGTGGACTCGGCATTTCAACATATGCGACCACAGAGGGGTAATAATGTAATATTTTATAAGTTTACCGATCAAATGCTCATTCCTCCCTGTACTTTGTGTAGATGGTTTGTACTATACTCCTTGACAAGTACGTGAGGAAGAGAACCAAACGACCGAAATTGGTCTTTTTAACTGCCACCCCACTGGCTGGCCATACAACTGTCCACGCCTGGAGTGGCGCGTGACTCACATCCAGTAGGAAAGTGTTAAATATTTTATTTGTAATATTAATTGAGAGGACACCATATTAAGCACCGTCCCCGTTTAGAGATAAATCTGATACCCAATTTGATCAAATTTCGTCTAAATTCAAGCTGTATAAGTGCGGAGCAGTGAGAAGTCCAAATAGGCTCCACAACCCGTTGCAGTTAGAATGTCGTCGGAATTAAATCAAATTTAGTATCAATTTTATCAGAAAATCGAGGCGTTGCATAATATGGTGTCCATCATGAATTATTATTACAAATCAAACATTTTACATTTTACTCCTGGAGGTGAAGCATGCGTCACCAGGCAGGAACAGTTTTATGACCAGCCAGTGGGGTGGCAGGGGAAAAGACCGTTTATTTCGGTCATAAAGGCTTGGATTGACAACTAAAGTATTTAAAATTGTATTGTATTCGAGCTTATCCCATTACAAATGAATGAAGCAACCTCTGTATCAGTATTGACAAGTCCATGCAGGGAGTGTAACACTAAACAGTAGTGATGTGTCAATACCAAAACCCGAATCTCAAAACCAACAAAATTTTAGAAAAAGTTTTAGTTCCGAGGTTCGATCAACAAGTTTTCAGAATGGAAACCTGAAACTGCCAGGATTTTCACATCAATATTACCAATTTTAAGGAAACAAGGAGATAACAATGTTGATCAATAATTCGAAGGATATACAAGCATAATGTCATTGTCAGTGGTTGTCTACATTCACTAGTGTGTGACGAAGTTACGTAAATATTTTCTTTATTATTGCCTGCAAAATAAGGCATTAATATCAATTAAAGGTGCAGAGATTTTGATTGATACCAAATAAAACTACCAAATTGCAGTTGTAATGGATCAAGTTGCAAAGACTTTATAAAATTACCATTAATTAATCAAATATGACAAATAATTGCCCGATTTTCATGTTTCAAGCGAATGTAAACATTTCCAATTTAATCAAATTTTTCAACCTTAAAGAAAATAAAAAAGTTTTTTACTGAAAAAAACTCCTTCAGTTCTCCCGTGAAGGGAGGGGGGGGGGCAAACATTTAATATGGTCACTGAGATTAAAAAACCTCATGTTAAAAAATTTTCTATTTACAAGGGTATAATATCACTTACACACTACAGTATTGTACGTTGAAACTAAAGATCCTAAACATGCTTGATGATGAGGTCCAATGGTGTAAAGGAGAGGGAACACGTGGGAAAACGGGATAATCCCAGTGCCAAGTTCAGGAAATTTTAAAAATATTTTAAGCGCTCCCACACTGGAAAATTTGCCCCTACCCCACTGAAGAGTTCAGTTGACCTACCATGAGTCTGTGTGGGTCCCAAGCATTGCATGCAGTGGGTTATGTAATATTTTAACAAAATTTTGAAAAATTATGTTTAAGAAGTTAGAAATATTACAGTGATTTCATTATAATACTATGAGAAGAACTATAACAAATCTTTTTCTTTCTGCGTATGATAGTGTGTTTTTTTAGTTATGAAAGAGACTTAATGCAGTAGTGACAACCTCAGCAGACGGTTACTTCGTGACCATTGCTAAATGTGTTTGTTGATAAGAAAGATTGTAAATACTTGAAATGGAATAAAAAAAATTTCATTCATTCATTCTTAATACTTTGATAATTTTGTGGAAAATATTAATTTGGTTTTAGTGTATTATTTTTATTTCCTATCTTATTATACATGTTGAATTCCACGATTAATTTGGAAATTAAAAAGGATTTTTTCTTACAGAGTTTTCAAATTTAAAACTAAATTAAGGTTTTAATTGTTTTATAAACTGGAGCAAAGTTTTATAAATAACATCAAAATACCAATGAAATACCAATTATAAAAGAAAATACACCTTTAACCACTTTCCATGATTGAAACCAGTAGATTTCCTTGGTTTAATTATTTCTGGACTATATAATTCTAAGTTAGAACATTTATCACCAACAATAAGGATATAAACTCTAAAATTAAACCTGATGTAATCAAGTGTATTATTTTGAAACATAAGTTTTTTTATATAGTTGACCAAAATTTCAGACTTAAAAAGAATCGTTCAACTTAAAACATTTCAATTTAAATTGGATCCAAGCAAATAATTTTTGTATTCAATAGCTTTAAATATAAAACCTTCAAACAAGTTGTCATTAATCCATAGGGGAGGCTTGACTTCCTCGGAGAAATCAAAGTCGGAGAAGACATCCCCCGGAGGTCCGATGGACAAGTCACAGTTTGTGTGGTCAGGACACAGCTCGGAGAGCAGCAAAACATCGTCATGTTGAGATTCATCTGTCTC
Source organism: Neoaliturus tenellus (assembly GCA_030545055.2). Lineage (NCBI taxonomy): Eukaryota > Metazoa > Arthropoda > Insecta > Hemiptera > Cicadellidae > Neoaliturus > Neoaliturus tenellus. The sequence goes on along the minus strand of CM061531.1, from coordinate 173,595,267 downwards.
GATGGCGCGAACGACAAGGAATATTGTGTAACACGCGATTACCTTCCGCGGATCCGAAATACGGAGGATATATTCGAAAAGTCTCATAGTGAATATAATTTAATGAATTGAACTCAATAAAGCACAACCACGTAAAAATGTCACACAACAATCAAAACTACTGAAATATTTCATAATTTATCACTTTGCACGTCTTTTACACTTTTAAGTTAAAACTTAAACAGATTTGAACAATAGTGGAATGTTTTACTTAAAGTCAGGGATGAGTCGATAAACAGACTAGATCACATGGACGGTCAGTGTACAGTCAGGTCTCAGAGCCAAGAGTTATTATTAGCCGCACCATTCAGAGGGACGTCTGACACCGTCAGGGGCTACGTTTAGAAATACCTGACTGTACGCCAGCACTTGACACTATGTTACATTTTGTTGGGTTAGGACATGTAATGTCCATGATGTTAAAAATATTTTATGAAGGTTACACTTTTTATGGCAAATTTTAAATATTATTTCCAATAATTACTAATGACATAGCTAGCACACTTTTTTTACTTTTGATACAGTAAAGTAACAGTTAAAGTAACTGTAAAGTTTTCTGTTCATAATAACTGTTTTTATGTGGGTAAAGTGGGTAAATAATGTAATAAGTTTTGTAACTGTAATGCATGAGGAATACTTGAAACTTAAAAAAATTTAGAGTGTGGAGGAATTTTTCTTTTTTCTTTGATAAACTCTAATAATTTTTTTGTTTGCATGTCAAGCTCGAATGTGTAATTTTGGTTATTATTACAAATACTCATATTACAAATACACCACAAAACAAGTATTATTGTTATTAAAATAATTGTAATTTAAAGAAAAAGTTAATGTTAGTGTGGACATACTGTTGCTTTAAATAAAAAGTTTCTTAGAACAGACTGGAAAGATTCAACTCTACAATATAAGAATCTTAATTTAAGAGACTTTATAAAACAGAAATGTTATTCACAAAAAAAAAACTTTTTAAGACAACATTGTCTTTTTATCAAAATTTTGGCACCACCCAAGGCAGCGGATCACATAAAAATGACTCTTGGCACTGGAATTGTGATGTAAATGTCATATTGCGTTCCAGTCAAAACAAACATTGCTCATGCTCAGTACACAAATAAAAACTTGGCTCTCATAATTTGAAAAATATTTTTAAAAGTAACAAAGCATCACCATCTGTGTTATTAGTGTTATTTAGTAAAGTTATGTTCAGATACAATTTGACAAACTTGATAATTCATGACAATATAGTAATTTGTTAGTTTAGTGTATCATATAAGGATTTTTTAGACATAAATTATATGACTTACCTCTTATCTAATAAAAACATAGGAAAAAATTTACTTTATTACAAATTAACCTTTTTCATATTAATACAAACTTTAGTAAAATCAATACAAAATACCAGTATGTAAATAAAGTTATTAATATGAGCAGTCAATACATTTTTTTACTTTGCTATACCCAGTTAAGGCTCCGCTCTACCTGAGCCCAAATAACGTTACCGAATGCCGCCTCGCGGCCATAGCGCTAGGCAAATTTGATGGCTACAGAGGTTTACAAGAATCGTGTTTTAAAATTAACTAATTAAGATAGAGATTGCCTCTTAACCTTTTCTAAAAGTAGAAAGATGGATCTCGTCTCCTGTGTTTTTAGAATTTTTAAATAAAATTTATAATTTCGGTTATAACATAACTGTCTAAACCATCTGTTTTTCTCGATTTTTAACTGAATTTATATATTAGTTTTGATGAAATAATTGCAAAAGTGTAGAATAGGAAAATTAGTACCGTTATTCTTCTTTAATATGACACCTAATTTATAGCTCTAGTTTGCATTTAGCAGAAGATAACACGATTCTAAAAAACCCTTGCATTTGGGTGGCGCGTCAGAGGTAGACCGGCCGATAGCCGCCATTTTGTGTTTTACACTTAATAATTTTTATTTTTGTAACAAATAAGTTAGTTGTATTATGTTCGTATTTGGTATGGAGCTTTATCATAACAATATTCTTTATCAGAAAAAAAGATCTTTTTCCAAAGTGTATTTGCAAAATGGCGGCTTTAAAAATATCAAGGACAATTATCTCAAAAATGGTAAATGTAACAAAACTTAACAAGAAACAAAAATCAACAAATTTACGTACTTATCTAAACAATAATTTCATGATCTTAAAGACCAAACAACAAATAACAAGGTAAATGTGCTTTTTTATGTCTGTAAACGTCTAAGTTTACTAGGGTTAGGCATGAAAAAGTTAGGGTTGTGACTTTTCATGCGTTATTTGTTGTTTAATCTTTATGATATTGCTGAAATTATTGTTTAGATAATTTTGTAATTTTTTGTATCTTGTTAAATTTTATTGAAATTCACCGTTTTTGAGATAAGTATTTGTCCTTAAAAATTTTGAATTTCCACCATTTTGAATACACACTGAAAAAAATGTCTAAAAATTAATGATGTTGTGACATAAGTCCATGGGAATTATTATGAACTTAATACAACTGTCCATTGCTGAAATAAAACTTAAGGTAAAAAACAAGATAGCGACTAGGGGCTTAATGAATCATTTTTTGACACATGTTTATAAGAACTTTATTGATTATTTTGTTGAGTTGAATAAGCACCTGAATTACTGGAACATTTTTTCTGAACATCCTGTATAGTCACTGGGCCACTTTCAACTGAGTCTTAAATTCTATAGATTTTATTGATAAGAGCTAGGATTTACATGAGCTGTGTGTTCAAAAAATGTAGTTCCATGGTGAGGATTGCAAAACTTCAATGAGATGAGCAAATATTTTTGGCACCTTTCTTATTCAAAAATTCAATGTTGGTTCCTGAAAAATTTGGAATCCTAACCCAGTTTTAAGTGAAAATAATTTTACAACAACAAAAGTAATATAAAAGCAAAATTAAAGGTGTATCAGATCTTAATGCATAATTAATCTATGTAAATGAACGATTGTTGAACACCAAGGAAGAGTTAAATGTTGCACAACAATCCTTGAAGTACTGCCCCTTTTAAGAGCTAAGCGGACAAATTGAGGGTATCAAAATAACAAAATATTAATAATAGAACATTTCAACATTGGAAAAACTGAGTTTTTTATTGAATATTTTTAATCTTATAAGTAAGGTATGTTTGTATGTATGAAATTTTGCATTGTAGAAAGTTACTGATGAGTTACTGAATGCTACTATCATAAAAACAATCTATCTTTATTTTAATCATACTTTATATGGGTGATTATGAATATTTAGACAAATAAAAAAGAAAAGGATAAAACAATTAAGCAATTTGTAGAATTGATATTGTATTAAGAAAAAATAATGTGTAAAAATAAAGAAATTGGCTTTTAACCATAGAAGTGGTATTCACCTGATACACATGATCAATGTGTGGTTCAACAAATATATACCAGATTGCAGCACATGTAAGACTTTAAAGTAGCCTGACAGGCGAGTGAGCCAAGTGAACGAGCTCGTCTTAAATAGAAACAAGCCTTTTAGCACTTGGCATTTTTACGCACTATCTATTACTGATATTACTAAGAAAAATCATTTAATTTTACTGAAAAAATGCTTGGCCCCGACGTACTGAATAAGGACCTAATTAATTAACAAGTAATGCAAATCATTTTCTATTCCCTATGCGTGACTCATGGATAGTTTTAAAATTTATCTAACTTTACATTTATCTATTGCATTGTTATATCCTTAAAATATTTCATAAATGCCCTACCATAACAATTCAAATTATAATTCCATTAGAAATCAAGTTCAAAGAAGGAAGAAAAACAGTATTTTTATGGAATGATCTCAATGGTCATACGAACATAAAAATTTAATGAAAAACAAGATAACACAACATCTATCAATCTATATATATATATATATATATATATATATATATATATATATATATATATATATATATATATATATATATTATATATAGATCCAAGAAAATTACATATACATACATATATATATATGTATATATGTGTACATATATATATATAATACGTGAAGCCGTTTTTTGTGAACACTACTCCTTCCTTATTTCTGGACGAAATTCAATGTTTGAGATGTCATAAGATTCGTCTCAGTTCGTAGTTTTGCAATAAGGTTTTTTTTTTATATTTGTACTCTGAAGGGCATGGGAAGCCATTAAAGTTTATTTTTTGTTCATAAAATTAACATGGGGACCAATTTTTATTAAATTTTAAATAAAACGGCTGTTAATGGTTAAATCATAAAAAAAACATGTTAAAAGCTAAATAGAACTTTGAATTTTTTATGCAAAGGGGCAAGGTTTTATTACAAGGTACTCAAATAAATGCAGTGCATTGTGCTGCACAGGTACCCCTAGTTCCTATTGATTTTCTGTGTTCGTCAGAATTTTTTTCAAACGACCATCATTCATAAACCCATTCCATCGAATAAAAGATGCAATCAGGACCGGTTAAGAAAGAGGAAGTAATTTGAATGACTAAATGCAAAACTTTCACCGAATGTGTTAATGGGAACAATGACACATTACAGTAACGTCAGTCCAAGCAATGCTGGGGACCCTGGTGTGGCTATGGCTTGCAGGAGTATCTTCAGCAGCAGCAAATAATGTCACAGGTATTTTTGAAATCTATACTTATTTAATACGCTAAGGGTTTTTTTGTCTCGAGAACTCCTCCTACAATTTTCAACCGATTTTCAAGTTTTTGGTGTCATTGGATAGGGCTTGGTCTGTAGTTGTTTCCGCCAAAAATTTATGAGAATCGGACTGAAAATAAAGGTGCTATCCACCATTGAAATCTCAAAGTTTCCCATTTAAATAACATTGGGATTGAATAAAGCATTTTAAACATATGTTAATAATCAGCTGTAAGTACGTGTAGTTTTGGTGATTAAAGAGATTCACAACATTGGATTGGTCGGATGTCATTGATTTAGAGCTAAAAGTAACTTTTGTATTGTATTAAAATAAATTGCTCGATTTCGAGCAACATGTATACTAGTAAGCCATAAGTTGTCGAAAGACTAGAATTAACAAAATAAAAATCAATACTATCAGTGAAAATTATTTTTCATCTATATATTACTAGGCAAGCACAAAACTTTTCCTTCTTTTTCTCAGCTTGCTGTGTGCATCGTAGGAGAAATCAGCACCTACCAATAGAAAGGTAGTCCTGTGGATGAGTCATCATAATTTACTTAGACTCCCCTTTGCCTTACAAACTTTCAAATAATTGTCAATGTTAATATTTTGGATAATAGATTGAATTTTGACAGCTGCTGTAATAACCAATGATAGCAAAACAGAAGGAATAGATGTTTCAGTTATGAAATATTTCAATCAAATTGGGTCCAGATCAACTGAATTTTTGGTCAAATTTAGATCAGCCGCGATCCCTAATACTGTAGTCTCGTAAACCCGAACTAATGTCGACTGAATGCTATTTGGGTTTGTGAAAATTCTGGGTTGACAGGAAAAGAATAAACATAGAAAAGTATAAATGGTTTTCAATATTTCTATGAAAAATAACATTTATTTATTGCATAATGTACACAATACAAAAACTAAAAACAAAACTCGTTTACAATTTAAAGAACAAACTTAAAGAGATACTAGAAAAACACTACATATCGATCCGGTTGATGCCATGGCGCCTAGCACCTTGAAACGAAACCCAGTGCACTGTATTGCTCTGCCGGGCTTCCCAAGCTATCCAGGTTACCAAAGTCTGGGGTTGTGGGATTCTACTGTTTGTGTGTTTTTATCTTAATCTTCTGATATTTAAAGGTTCAGAGAAGACATGCAGGCAGAACACTCTTGGTATATAATAAACCAAATATTATAGAATTTATTTTTTTAATTTTAATTCATGATCATTTTAAAACCCATTAAAAAGAGAATTTTAAAAGCATTGAAGCAAAATTAAGGAGTGATTCAGATTAATTTTAAGTAAGTTTGAAAAAGGGAAAGATAACATTAGCAACTTTTAACCTGAGGATCTTTGATTTTATTTATTGATTATCTTTTTTTATTTTTTGGTAAAAATTAAGTTTTAAAACAAATTTAAATGAAAAATTTATATTAACAATATTTAAAACACAGGTCTATTTGGGAAAACTAAAAAACGCACAACACAAAACCAAGAAAATAAAAATTGAAAAATTTTAGACTTCAGAAAAAGGAGATATTCAGTTATATTCTTGTATTAACAAGCCTAAAAAATCAGAAATAAAAAATATTATAGACGGATTGAAGAAAGGCCGAACAGTCAAATTAAATCTTTGCATTTCGGCATAAGGTCGTAATTAACATGGATTGTTTTCTAAACTATAAAAATTACAAGCAGTATGTATCTAATGACTGGACTGTTTACATGATTGTCATTCACAAAAGTTATTTTCCTCCCCAGACTTGGTACAGCTCCCAGACCTGACCCTGACAGAGGTGATCTCCTGGTTGCCCAGTGCTGCGGAGATACTGCGTTATGGCGGCACCAATGACTCCGCAGCTGGCGACTGCAGAGCACAGAGTCTGCAGCTGCTGCAGTCTGCGGAGAGGCTGGATCCCATGGCCCTCAAGAGTGAGTCTCTTTTGGAAACATGCAGGGTTTGATCCAATTGCAGTGATGAATAATCAAGCACTGAGGAACGTCCATTTTTAGACATCATAATTTGTTTTATTGGTTACAAAATTTGAATATGGACTAAAAATAATCCATTTTTAGCAAATTTTTAGACTGAAAAATTTTTCTATATAAGAATGATTCAAATATTTAAAAGGAAGTAATCTGAGAATTAAAAAATGATAGTACAATAGTAAAATGTAATGATACAGTTATTCTTTTGCAAAAACTAATAATGTATGTAGTTTTATTTCAGAGAGATAATTAAAGTATCCTTTATAACATGTTTTAACAACCATCAATCTTCCTATTATGATTGAATATGTTCTCTTTAAGTAACAAAAATCAATAAACCCAAGCAATTTAACCTGCCAAGAGAGAGTGTCGTAACAGAAGGAACCAGATTATACTGGATGCAAACATTTGCTTTCAAAACTCAATTGATCTTGCATCAGAGTTTCTACAGATGCAGTAATAGATAATGGAGAGTGTGAGTTATTTTGAGAAAACAACTAAAAACCGACTTCCTGAAAGCAGGTCTGAGGTTATTTGTAGATTCTACACCCATGCGACGAGTTCATAAACAAACTATTCATCACACTTGACACCCTATACATCTCAATCACAGCCAAGTTTTATGCTTCGCACATTATTGGTTATAAAGCTACAATTATTATAATACAGACGGAAAATGTAAAAATTTATATAAATTCAATTTTCTCTTTTCAGTTATAAAGTATTATGACATACTTACAAACATTTACGAGTTTTTAATCCATGGTATCACGTATGAAGAAAATAAGGAAATGAACTGACAATTGTATTATATGTTAATGTAATTTAAAAAACGTTTTTGCAAAGCTTAATCATTTCATTTAGATTTTTAAAATTAAATTTAACTAAGTTTGATGGCAGCTATTAAAATATTAATTTAAGAAAATGATATTCTTCTTATTCTAGAAAATGAGTCCTCACACTTTTATGATAAATTATGACATCTTGTTAAGAGTAAAAAATTTTCATCAGTTAATACGTCAGTTTTTTAACTTTTACATTTTTTTTTACTCAATTTTGATGACACAGTCGAATTAGAAAAGGAAAGGCTATGGGAATCATATCAATATTCACAAAAATAATTTTTTTTTTTTTTACATAGAAGAATTTCAGATTGGACACAACATAATTAACTGTTGCGAATACTGGCTGTAACGGACATGGCATTGCGCCACACGGATTATCATTCTCGGTATTGGCCAGTTGTCAAGCCAAAAGGGTCAATGTATATTTACACAAGAGATGGACATTTGGAAAAACCTTGCCAAATGGTTTTCCCAAAAATGAAGGCTGACAGACATTAACTATTTCTGGCTATGACTATGATAAACCACATTACCAGAAGAAAGTAAAAACTGTGGAATAGTTCTAAAAAGGATGTAAAACTATAAATACAACTGGAAAAAATACAAATAACCTTTGTCTGTTGGCTTTCTCATTAAAACCTGTTGTATACACAACTGTTTTGATCAGAACAGGAACAAAACTGGAATTAAATTCAAATTCTCTGGAGAGTGGGCTATTTGATTTATGATCTTACGATTGACTACACATCCTACACGATGAAAATATTGCCATAAGACTGGGCTTTGGTGAGTTACTAAGAAGTGAGGGGAAATCAAAATCTTTATTCCGTGAAACATTTACATTTAAGGAAAATGTTAAGAGCTTAATAGCTTACTAGGCCTGCAACACACCGTGAAGAGAAGTCAAACTACACTCAAAATCACAAACAACCAAAATACTAACACATCTGCCCCGCAATTCAATTAACTCATAGACCGAATGAATTGGGTTATTAGCAAATAATTCTGAGCTACACAAGAAAGTTTGTTTTTTGGTTTAAGACCAACAAAATCTTGGCTTAACTGTTTGCTTTTAAATGTCAATTTTAACAGCTGTGCCCCCTCACCTCCTCTCCTCATGCAATGTTGTTATTAGTGGTTATGTTTACCATGTGTAGTGCAGTATAAAAATGTGTTACAGAATAAATTTGGCAACAATGTACCGACTCTCATCGGACTATTTTCGTGAATCCCACTATGTTACATGGCTGCTGTATTTTACATGGCATTTATGAGCAGATGTCATAAATTTTTATGACCCTAGCATTGGTGTTACGCTGGTGGTAGTTGCTCCTGAGCTCAAGAGTGCCAAGCTTACCTGTTAAGCAAACACATAAAGACAAATAACTTTATGTATTTTGTTGTTTATTTCCGGATCTAAATGTTTTTAAACTTTGACACACCAAAAGATGGGAAGCAAGTCCGGACTTGAGAATCTGATGATGGCTTTAAGCCGAAACATGTAATCCATAAAGGATTCACTTGATCAATTTGATGTACCATTAAGGTAACTTAACCTAGTTTTAGAAGACAAATAAGCTGCAAACAGTCATTCAGCAACAATCCCGATACAAAGATAGCTAGAACAGTGGTTAGAAAAACGGATTTTGAATCTATCGCATCAAGTTAAAGGAGTCTCGTTTAATTATCATTACAGTAGTGTATTTTTTGATTTTTTATGTTTTGTAAGTAAAATTAATTAAATTGGAGGAAATACTTATTTTTTAGATGCTAGGTTTGGGCTAATGTATAATTATAATGTAGAAATAAATGCTACAGTAACCGCTACTGGATTTGGTGGTGAACAATTTTAAAACCAATTAGTAAATACTTAAATTGCAATTGATTGTGAAAATAAATAAATTTATTAATTTATTCTGGGTTTGAATTCCTGCTCTGACAGTAGTTTTTATCACAGTGTAGCAGCTTTTCCCGTTACTTTGACCAATAACATTTCACATATGAATTTAGTAGGGCCTATCTAGTAGATGGGGCAAAGTAAAATAAATGACACTGAAAAACTTTTTTTTTTTTAATCTGACATTTTAAAGGAGTCTTCAATTTTTGTGATTTGTTGAGAAAATGGCATTAGATAGTTTTCTCCTGCATAAAAGTACGTAATAAGTCAGGAAATGCAACTGATTCTCATACCTCTGCAGTGCTGGACTCGTGGGCCAAGTTTCCGTCCGGGATCCTCCGCGGCAACGTCAACCAGTTCGGAGACTTTGACGAGTGTACGAGCGCCGGCGGCCGCTACTGCCTGACCACTGCGGAGCTGCGTCTACCACCGGCATTGGCTGACGTGGACTCCCAGCTGCACTCCCAGTACGCCATCACCAGCTCTGTGGACGACGTGAGTGGCATTAGTTGTTATTTAAGAAATTATTGTAAACATTTTCCATTAATCTTATCTTATGTACTTAGGCTGAAAACAGTGTTTGTTTGGGAAAAATCTTTTCCCATCCAAGGATTTATTTTCATTTTTTGTTTTGGTTTTCGGCCATAAGGAATAGATTGAAGCCTCATGACTGGAAAAAAACTGGTGTCCGTTTCTTACATAACTTCAAAGTGCCCAATGTTATCCTGATGGAATTTTTTTGTAGCTACTAAATTGAAAAATAATCAGCTCATCACTTTACAAATAAACCTAAATCAACAATACACACATTAGATTTAGTTTGTTACATTTCCAACTCATGGTTCATCAAATAAAAATCACTAGCTTACCCAGCGTGCTTTGCGATGCCAACCAGAGGAAGTTTTTGCCCTTCAGGTGAGCTCGTTTGTTATGCTTTTGCTGTCAGGTTTAGCTCGTTCGCTACGCTCACTCCCCGCAAGTCTATAATGTGCTCTGGTTTTGTTATTACCGATCTCCCCTCAATACTTTAAATGTGAACAGTTGTTTACATAATTAATATTTCAAAATGTAATCATATGTTACAATACAAAAATGTTAACTTATGGAAGCAATTACTTCCATAAGAATAACATGGTAACTTTGAAGATGTGTGGGGCGAAGCCCTGTTTAATTTTCTCAATTTTTTTCTTTCATAAGAACCTTCTCCTGAAAATAACAAACACAACAAAAAAGAATCAGCAAAATCGTTCCAGCCGTTCACACATGATGCTGTGACCAGAGAGATAGGGATTCATTTTTATATAGGGATAATGCAGCACGCTTTTGGCCTGATGAGAGAGTGAAATGAATGAGCTTACCGTGGGGACAAATAAGTGGAACAAAAGAGCTTGTCTTACATTTTTACAAGCTTACCAAGGAAATGTTCAGCCCTCCAGATACTTGTTAGTAATATAAACTTAGTTATACTACATCGTGATAACTTCTCAAGTAATACTAAATTTTCTAACCATTTTCAAACTCATTAACAATACTAGCAATGAACTTTAAACAAAGAATATTTTCACAGAACTTTACAAAGAATATTTACTAGTGCTATCTGAATACATCACACTGAAAATCACTGGATTAAATAACAGACTTTGTTAGTAATCAAGATGGAAATTTTATGCAATACTTCCTCCAGTAATGTAGTGAAGAATATCTCAATGGAAAAGAAAAATTTATTGATAAGTGCTTAACAGTTCAGCAGTTAGCAGTTTGTTGGTGAGTAGGGGAGTTTGTTGATATGTTATGATGCTTATTATTACACATAATCCTAGTTTCTACTTGTTGGGCACTAACCACCTTCAAACTTTTCATCAGTTTTAAGGCAGCATGTATTATTATTAATTTTTGACAACATTTTAAAGACATTTCTTGGTACCTATTTTGAAATTTTCCTCCATCTTACCTCTTACAGCCTGGCCACAGACTGCCGCGGTTCTCCGTGGTCCACTGGGCCATCTGCGTCCCGTCCTCGTGTTCACCCCACCACCTCCAGTCAGCTCTCGACGACGTGCTGGCCAGGGGGAGGGGGACGGAGAGGGGGGTGGTGGTCCGAGCCAGGGTTGACCCAAGCCTGTGTCAATCCGCGGACGACCCTCCAGTTATGTCACAAACTGTGTCAATCTTCGGATGGTGAGTCCTCCTCCTGTAACAATTAAATGTTATCACATTTGTGTTAGGTCCAAAAATTTAAGGAAGAAAGATTTCAAATCACTAAATTAAATTATATATGCCTTCCTTAAAATCTTCTTTGTCATAAACTTATCATCTATGAGGTTTTATATTTTACTTTTTAGCAAGGAATAACAATTTTTTGTCTCTGAATGACCACAACTTTAGGTTAATTGCTAATATCTTTAAAATAATAAAATTGCATACAAGTTTATAATTTTGACACTGAAAGTGTTTAATTAAAATAACGCTAAATAAAAAGTTGGAAACTAAAATTTTATAAACTAATTTGTAATAAACTGATAAAAATTCTAATTTTGTAGAATTTTGTTAATAACTTTTAAATATCTGTTCAAGGACTTTCTTCTTTGTAATCCTCAGTCTGTGCCTGTCTGGTACAATCGCCGATGTAATCAGCTCAAAACTTGGCGTCGGATTACCATCAGGTGAGTATGTTGTGCATCGTAAAGGTATTAATTTTTTAGGCTTTTTGCTGCAATAACACCAGAGGCATTTCTATTAGTGAGTCCAGGTCAACTTAAATGCCTCTAGGAAAAGCGGCTCAAACACCTCAAAATTTAAAGTTTATATAAAAATTTAGTTTAAAAGTGTATTAAAATAAGAGATAAAGTAATTGAAATATGTAATATAGTAGGCGTCACAAAAATGCGAGCCTGAATTTAAAACAGTGTTGCCGACTAATCCAGCTGTTGGCATCTGTTATTAATTACTGCAAATGTAGGAAATCATGGAAACAAAAACAAATTAGCAACATCTCTAGGTAAGACTAATGTTAATCAGCTTCCATCTGTTTAAGCTCGCAATTTTGTGACGCCTAGTATAGTAACATTTTATTCCTGACTAAAGAATGTATAATAATATGAATGTGAAAATGAATGAAGGATAATATATATTTTCTTTCATTCTGTAAATGGAAGAATTGCCACCCTACTCATTGTTGGAAAAAAGAAAACTAAGTGTAAACTATAAACATCTGAATGGGTAACTGTATGATAACATTTTGACGGAAAAGGTAATATGTGTTCAATTTGAAAAGTAGAATCCAAGAGACCTTTTTCACTGATAGGCCTACCTATAATTTCTTATCAACAATCCCACCAACCCCTGCTCAGGAAAACTACGACTGACACTGGAAGCGTTCTCCCTGCGTCGCAACATTCGCAGTCTGCTAGAATCAGAGGCTAGAGAGGGCGAGGTGGCAAGCCTGCATGGGGCGAGAGCTCTCAACGCCCTTGGACTACTGTTGTCCCACAAGCAGATGGCACTCATGTTCCTGCCCTTCGCCAACCGCACTGACTTGGCACAGGTAAGTGATGTTGGGACGAGGTGGCAAGCCTGCATGGGGCAAGAGCTCTCAACGCCTTTGGAGTACTGTTGTCTCACAAGAAGATGGCACTCATGTTCCTGCCCTTCGCCAACACAGGTAAGTGATGTTGGGACGAGGTGGCAAGCCTGCATGGGGCAAGAGCTCTCAACGCCCTTGGAGTACTGTTGTCTCACAAGCAGATGGCACTCATGTTCCTGCCCTTCGCCAAACGCACTGACTTGGCACAGGTAAGTGATGTTGGAGTGAGGTGGCAAGCCTGCATGGGGCAAGAGCTCTCAACGCCTTTGGACTACTTTTGTCCCACAAGAAGATGGCACTCATGTTCCTGCCCTTCGCCAACACAGGTAAGTGATGTTGGGACGAGGTGGCAAGTCTGCATGGGGTGAGAGCTCTCAACGCCTTTGGACTACTGTTGTCCCACAAGCAGATGGCACTCATGTTCCTGCCCTTCGCCAACACAGGTAAGTGATGTTGGGACGAGGTGGCAAGTCTGCATGGTGTGAGAGCTCTCAACGCCTTTGGACTACTGTTGTCCCACAAGAAGATGGCACTCATGTTCCTGCCCTTCGCCAACACATGTAAGTGATGTCGGGACGAGGTGGCCAGCCTGCATGGGGCGAGAGCTCTCAACGCCCGTGGACTACTGTTGTCCCACAAGCAGAAGGCACTCATGGTCCTGCCCTTCACCAACCGCACTGACCTGGGAGCAACTGACTGACTTTGACTTGCTTCAGAAATGTATGATTGACCTGTTGAAACACATGTTAATTTTAGATGATTGTCACAACATCGGCTCGCATAATTATAAGTTTGTATATTTCTTGAAAACGTTCGGTTAATCCTATGTCAATTAACAGTGCTTCCACTGTACACTAAAATTTATTTTGAGCTATTTAAATAGAAGACTTACTGTAAAGTGAAAATAGATCCCAAATTATAATTTTCAAACCTACTTCTGACAAAAGAAAAATAAAGCATACCATAAAGATACAATGTATTGAGGTGAAGCACTTGTATTCCAAATCATGAAGTCTAACAAGTTGTAGACTTTATAATGTAGAACACATTGAGGTTGCAGGATTTGCACTTTTTTTTATAAAATCAATTATTTCTCACATCATCAAATTACAAAATTTGTTTGGATGACAAATGTTTTCATAGTCTTCCAGGCTAAAAATGGCTATATTTCCAATGCTGTAATTTATTTTAAAATTCTAATGTGTTGCAGGTAATTGGGAAATCATGGTCCATGATTGGACGAACGGCCATTCTTTACACAGATTCTTTCATTCTCATCTCAGGCCTGTTGTCTGCAAGAACTTATCTGAAGGACTTGTCTCGCACCGGCACCCTTAACTGGGTTGATTCCCTCATCTCAAGGGTCATACGGTAAGGTCTCAAATGATTTATTAAATTGATCAAACCTAAACAGTTAAAACGGACAGCTTTGTAGCTGTAATAAGTGTAAGGAAATAGTTAGTGTAAATGCTTAAAATAAACCAGCAATATTGCAAAAGTTGACTTTAATTTTACTAAATTTGACAGTTCTAATAATTTTGGATTATTGCAAATCAAGTAAAGTAGAACAGGATAAATTCTGAATCAAGTCCAGATCCTTAGAGTCCATGTAGTTCACCAATTACAATGGGTGACAGAAGCATCAGTACTGGAGTTCCAGTTTATCCTGCAACTAATAAAATTCCGTATAAACGAGTTGATTTTATTACTTGATTTGATGTACAGTCTGACTCCAAGTTTGGCAGCCCTGATTGTGTTTTGCTCTGCCGTGTTGCCGAGCCTGGGCTCTGGCCCCATGTGGGGACTCCTGGTCAACAAGTACGCCAGTCTCTGTCACAGCTACTGGTGGCGAAACTTGCTCTTCATCCACAACCATTTCCCCTTCACTCAAATGGTACGTGCAAGACCATTTTTGTAAATTTGTCTCAGGTAGTTAAAAAAAACAACAAAAAACAAAAAAAAATGAATTAGTAAAAAATAATTGCTTTGAATTTTCTTAAATTCAGGAAACTGCTCTTTCTTAAGAAGAATAACTGTCATAGCTTGTTTGATTTTTTGTAAAACTAATTAATTTTGTTAGTACTAACAAGTTTGATGAATAAATTGTGCTCTGATATGAGACCAAACAACAACAACAAATTCCTGCTTCTACAGATCCTAATTTTTCGCCTAATCAAATTAAACCCCTTGTTAATTTGTTGAGTTTGTCTTGGTTTGGCCTCCTTGCAGGAAAACAAATTCTGAGCAGACTCCAAAGAAGTGGGACATTTTTGTTCATTGTTTGGTCACAGGATCAACACTGAAATAACACTGTTTGAAATGGATGAGTTGTTAAAACTGGTTAAAGAGTTGGCCAGATTTTCCAAATATTAAATGTTTGATCTTGAGAAGTATTGTTGCTTTATATGGTTTGAAATTGGACCTAGTTGGCCTTATGTATTAGACAATTGATTAATTATCCTGACAAACCAATCGGCCGGTTGTGATCAGAGTACACAAGGCATCCAGTCATTATATAACTCACACTTGGTTGTAATGTAAATAAACCTTTTACTTAAACATCGCTATTTCATAAGTTGAAATCTTGTTTCCCGCCTGCAGTGTCTGACTCACAGCCACCAGGTGGGCATCGACATGCAGCTGTTCCTGATGGCCCCACTACTGGTCTATGTCCTGTGGAGCCGGCCGACCGCGGGAGCTGTGTTGCTGCTGGCGATGTCTGTATGGTCCTCCGTCCTCCGATACACCATAACGTTGTCTGAAAATTTGGCGACTGTCATCTACTATGGCGTACCGTAAGTTATTGACTGAGTTTGAGACTTTTGAAAATATACTACGAAAATAATAAAAATAAAAAAATACTTTTGAAAATAAGGCTACTAATTTGCAATTACAGTAAAGACCACAAACCTGACTCAATGTGAACTTAGTTACTGAAGAGTTTGGTGAGTGTTGAGTTTTACAGAGCCGATGTTAGTCTCAACATTTTTACTTGATAAGACTGTTTTATATCACCTGCGGATGACGATCGGAAAAGCAGTGGCTTGAAATGGTACTCCTTAAATGGCCGAAAACACCAATTGAACACTGTACTATCGTCTGTCAAGATTGTCTTAAAATTGAAAAGCTGCAGTAGCATCGGAATTGTATCTAATGACCGTGACAAAGCTTGGGTGATTCCAACAAGTGTGCCGAGAAAAACCTCCGAAAATATTTATTAGCAAGTTACTGGGTGCTCAGTGGAGCTTTGTAGGATCGGAGGGAAAGGTCGAGGCATCCAGTGTTGATTTTGTGGGCTGCAGAACGAAGACATAAATCCCATTGGCGGTTAAATTGCAATCAATATCAAGTTTTGAAGTGTATGAGTGTCTTTCTTTGTAATGCTACTGGTTTCACTTTCTACAGTTTTGTAGTAAGCTTGGTGACAATAGACAATACCCTATTTATTTGAGATTAGTATTAGATTCAAAAAATAAAAATAAAAGACAGTGAATGTGTGCAGAAGAGATAGAGATAATATGTTGAGGTAAAATTGTTTGCTCTCCTGATTCTTTCAGACTATGGGCCAACAAGTGTAACAAGAGAGAGATTATTCATTTAATTTATAATTGTCATTTACATTAAAAACCCTTATACTATACGCCACAAAATTATGAACTTCAAAATTTAAATAGCTGACAGCTACTTACATTATCTACAGGATCTTACATTATATTTTTGCAGGACCTAGGCGATGTTATCGGTTGTTTTGATTTTTGCCTGTGTTCAGCGTGGTTAATAACATATGCCAACAGCTGGACGAGTCGTCACTGATTGGCAACCCTGTTGTAAATTTAGTCTCGCAATTTTGTGACGCCTACTATAATAACTATCACGATACATTGGTTTTTTATATTGTATATGTGTTTTATAAATAATGCAAAACCTTGCCATTATCCTAGACAACATTTTGTTACAGAATATCCCAGTTGTTCAGAACAGCAGAGAAGACATACATTTTACCCAGCCACCGGGCAACTGTTTACTGCATTGGTATTGCTCTCGGTTACTTCATTCATCAATACAAAACTTGTAAACTATCTCAAGTAAGCTTAACATTTCATAATTATGAGACTAGTTACTACTGTTGACAGTTCCACCAAGTAGACCGTTCAGCTAAATATTTTTACAATTACTGGCAATAACCCAATAAGATCAAAATATAAATATAATAACCTCTAATAAAAGACACTTACTCCCATGGTCATCAGTTTCTCAGCAGTTTTGGCCAACATACTACACTTTTTTCCCTGTCAATTTGAGACTCCCATGTTTACTTTACTGTTGAACATATTGAGTTGTCGCACCATCAAATTTAAAGGAAATGCTCAATTTTCTGGGTATTCCATTGGACTTCTCTTTCATGATAAGTTCTTAATTTCTTTAGCACCTACATGCACTGTTATTTTAAAGTATCTATACAAATTCCATTTTTCTTCATTATGTCAATTATTTACTCTCTGCAAAAGAATAAATTTAAAAATATATTTTAAAGTTATATAAGCCATGACCAATAAAAACAGAAACCAAAGTAGTACAATATCATTACAGTTCTTCAAAGTAGTAAAATTTAGTAATCACCAATAAAACAATAAGTTTTTTTAACAAATATACCTTCTATAACCATGATTAAAAATGTGGTCAAACGGTA
Source organism: Neoaliturus tenellus (assembly GCA_030545055.2). Lineage (NCBI taxonomy): Eukaryota > Metazoa > Arthropoda > Insecta > Hemiptera > Cicadellidae > Neoaliturus > Neoaliturus tenellus. The sequence goes on along the minus strand of CM061531.1, from coordinate 173,577,569 downwards.
TACAGTCGAGTCTCGCTAATCCAAACTAATCGTGACTGGACAAGTTGGGTTTAGCGAATTTGCAGGATAAGCGGAATTCATAAATAATGCAAGACACTCACCCAGTTACTCCGACGTTTACTCGAACAGGGCGTACGATACCAGAACTAAATGATGATTGGAGTGCAGAAAAGATTCGCTATAGATGGAGCCACGTTAAATGGCGGAAAATAGCAATGTGATTGTAATTAAGTTTGTCAACACTCGAACCACAGAAAAAGCGGTCAATATAGTGACGCTATCACATCTAATTACTGTAAATACTATTTAATGTCAACAATTGGAAATCTTTCCCATTTTAAAGTAAAATAAAAAGGAAATAAATCTTTTTTTTTTTTTTTTTTGCCAAAATGGTGTTTAGATTTAACAGGTTTTTTAGAAAAGAGGTGTTTGGAATAGCGGGACTCCACCGAATCATCAATTACAGTAACTTATCAAATTGTCTCTCCAGAAGTCAGTAGTGCTCGGCTGGATAACAGGAGTGTCTTGCAGTTTGCTAATTACAGTAACTTTTTACCTTGACTCTCCAGACGACAGTAGTGCTCGCCTGAGTGGCAGGAGTGTCGTATGGTTTGCTAATTACAGTAACTTATTACCTTGCCTTTCCAGATTACAGTAGTGCTCGGCTGGATGGCAGGAGTGTCGTGGGGTTTGCTAATTACAGTAACTTATTACCTTGCCTCTCCAGACGACAGTAGTGCTTGGCTGGATGGCAGGAGTGTCGTGCGGTTTGCTAATTACAGTAACTTATTACCTTGCCTCTCCAGACGACAGTAGTGCTCGGCTGGATGGCAGGAGTGTCGTATGGTTTGCTAATTACAGTAACTTATTACCTTGCTTCTCCAGACGACAGTAGTGCTCGCCTGAGTGCGGCAGGAGTGTCGTATGGTTTGCTAATTACAGTAACTTATTACCTTGCCTCTCCAGACGACAGTAGTGCTCGCCTGAGTGGCAGGAGTGTTGTATGGTTTGCTAATTACAGTAACTTATTACCTCGCCTCTCCAGACGACAGTAGTGCTCGGCTGGATGGCAGGAGTGTCGTGCGGTCTGCTGTCGATGTTCGGCCCTTATCACATGTCCTGGCCTGATTACGTCTACAGCCCCTGGGAGGCAGCAGTGTACAATGCAGTCGCTCCGGTGCTCTGGTCCCTGTTTGTGGGATGGGCCGTGTTTGCCTCACACTACGGGTATGGAGGTGAGTCCAGCTCGATGATTATCATATTTATCAAGTTAAAAAAAGAATTTTTCAACCTAGCAAGTTAGCAAACTCCTGTTGTGGAGTTGGTTGTAAGGTAAAAGATATGGTGAACATCGCAAATTAACTGTTATGCATCTAAATTATCATATTTCATTGCTTTGGTATTATATATCTCACTTATAATTTTCTATTTAATATTAAAAGGTGTATTTTGGTGTATGAAACCAGTAACATTCCATATAGGGAAAACATTTCTCTCCCCTCTGAATGCCTTCATTGATCTAAAAAAGGTCAATCATTCAGAAACATTCATTTCTTGATCTATACATGCTTAAGTTCAACAAACCCATTCATGTTTTTTGCTTTTTACTCATTAAGTCAATTAAAAATCTGCATATTATTTTCCATACTTATGAAATGTTTTGAAGCATTCCCATGATAAAAATTTTCTTTACACAATTGCCATTTTCTTTCATTTTGAAAAGATTAACACATGAGTAATATCATTTACTATATACACTAACGTGAGTAGCCTTCTCATAGCATAGGCGTGTGTGAAGCATATTGACGGTGGTGCGATCTCGTGCGGCATACATGGAAGTACACGTAACATATGATAGATAAATCAGTTTTACCACTCTTCTCAACTAAGGATGAAACATTTTATAACTGAAAGTTATGTTTATTTTTTGGTAAAGTGTTTTTGCAGCACTGTAAATTCAGCTGAATAATAACAAGATCGATAGCAGCGACTCTGGTGCCGTGTACACCGAACTTCCAAATTTTTGCCTCAAACTTAATGCATTGGATGAGAGTTCTATTCATGTTAGTGTACATAGACAATGGTAATATTCTAATTTATATTACATGCCAATAAAATTATGAAAAAATAAGATAGATGAATATTCACATCACCTGACATCTGAAAAAATTGACCCTTGTCTTTATACAAACTCTGTGGTCACAAAATTTACTGTGACAATGCCATACACAGCTTTGTGTTCTGCAGGCTGGTTCGGTCGGTTCCTCGGGTGGCGGTGGTTTTCCGTCTTCACGAAGCTCTCGTACGCCATTTATCTCACTCAGTTTCCCATCTTCTTCTACAATGTCGCCCGAGCTCGAACTTCTCAAAACTACTCATTTCTGACTCTGGTAAAAATATAGCTAATTATGTAAAGTCAATAATCATGTAATTGGCTTTATGTATAAAAAAAATCCTTGCATCAATTGAATGCTGGAACAAAAATCTGCTTGTTAAAGACTACTCAAAAGTCATCAGTCAATATGGTTAAAAGTAATTGTAGTTGTAAGAGTAATTTTCGTCTGTAAAGATTTCAATATAAGAGATTCCTGCTGTTTTTTAATCACAAAAGGTTTAAATCTTATAAAAAAGGAAATGTACTACTAAGTTGCTAATCCTATGCCAGACTTTTCACTGTGCGGCAATTGAATAAGAATGAATTAAATGTGATGATTATTTTTGTTCATATGATTATATAATTGAGTTTTAACTTCCACAGTTGAACGTTCCTGAGTTTGTCGCTGTCTTGATGGCATCTGTAGTCCTAACCCTTGTTATAGACTTGCCAGCTCAAAACCTCAAGAAAACATTCCTGCCGACGATAACAGGTAAACAAGTAACAAAAACTCTTCATGATTAGTCACAAAATTGTTCTTCACTGTTAAATAATTTTATTAAATAAATAGACTTGACCAAGTATGTCTGTTTCAGGGAAACATTTAGTAAGTATGACAAAAGACGGGAATGTGGCTGATGAAATTACTAAGAGGAACAAATCAGCCGAAAGTACACCAAAGAAGGAAACTTTAATAGTACAGAGGAGAAGGCCTCCTGGATCATCGTAGATATTATAAAACTATTGTAAATATAAAAATATATTTTTCACATATTTTTGTGGGCCTTGTGAAATTATTTTAGTTAATTTATATTCTCTCTAACAATTGTGTTAATTTAAGTCCAGTTTGAGTGAAAAGTAGAATAAAAAAACTATATTAGCATTCTGATACATTTAGATAGAATTTTGTTTTATTATTGAAGTAAAAGTAACAATAACAATCAATGTTAAAAATATTCAAATAGTACTTTTGGCATGTATTTGAACAAAGAAGCCTTGAAGGACAAATGATAAGACACTTTTATTATAAAGATATATTTATTCATCATGTAACATAGTATAAAAATGTGTAAAGTTTAAAACAAGTAAACTACTAAGTATTTAACAATAAATAACAACCTTGATAATAATTTATATAAATATGTCTAGAGACTTTGAGCTTTGATGCACTAACATGAATAGACTTCTCATAGCAAAGGCGTGTTTGAAACCTATTTACAGTGGTGAGATCTCCTGCGGCGAACATGAAATACAAGTGTCAAATGATATGTTAATCATTGTTACAAATTTTTTAACCAAGGATGAAACATTTTTTACCTGAATGTAATATTTATGTTGCGGTAAAATTTTTTTTCAGCACTGTAAATTCGGCTGAATAATTACAACATCGATTGAAACGCCTCTGGCAAAAACACAAACGTTCCAAAACTTTGTATCAAACAAAAAGCATTGGATGAGAAGTCTATTCACGTTGTATATATATATAGTCAATGCTTTGAGCACCAATCCCTTTCATCCTACTAAATTCATTCTGAGCAATGTCATGGCAGTGATTTTTATCAACCTGGTTGAATGAAAATAAAGAAAATAATTCCATGATAATGGAATTATAATAAAAACAGGACATGTACAAGAATAGGGGGCATTTATTATTTTCACATTAATGTTTCAGCCTTAGCAAAGTATACAATAATGTGAATAAACTAATTTTTTGGACTGAATCAATGCTACTACTCTTCAAAACCTAAATGCATTGGATGATTAGTCTACTCATAATATTGTACACAGTTTACGGTATTGTGCATATATTTTGTGTATAGTTTTGATTTATTTTTGTTTATTTGTATTAAATGACAGGTAAGTATTCTAATATATTTGCCGGTCTATTTTACATCTTTTGCATTTACAATTTCCTTTATTATAATTATTTTCCAATTTGTTTTAGATACTGAAAGCAAATACATAATCAGCCCAATCATCAGATTAAATCAATATGGTATTTATCAAATAGTTTAAGTTTTCATATCTTTGAAACAAATAAAACTTAAGCATTCGACAATTGTTTTAACAATATAGTTTATAAATGCAAACATCAAATGTAAATGTCATGATTTCTTACACTAATTGTAAGAAGTCTTGTAGCATAATAGATAAAATAACCTTACCCACAAAGTTTTCCTCAACCCTTCACATTCTGTAACCAATTGACGCTAGTGATGTCATTATTACTAAGTGAATCCCTGAGTGCTATTGCGAGGTGTTCCATTGTTCTCCTATTCAATTTTAACAGAATCAAAGTTTCTGCTTAGTATCTGGCCGCATCAACGAGTCCCAGAACTCCATTCTTGCCTGTTCCAGCCTGGAGTTTTTCATCTCCAGAGGTTGGTTGATTTCTAGGAATCTTCTCCAGCTGGAGTTTTCTAGCACAGCTGGTTCCCACTTTACATCTTGACCATCCTTGTTCGGGTTTCTTAGAAAAAAATTAATAAACTTTACACTTGATTTATTAGGTTATAAACTAGGGGTGTGCCAGTACTCGAGTGGTCGAATAGTTGTGGTCGAATACTAGCACTATTCGGCTCGGCTCGAGATTATACAAAACTATTCGAGTGGTCAAGCTGAAAATGGTTTCAGAAGCAACAATCCCGCCCAAAAAAATGCCTTAAGAAGAAAACTCTGACATAAAAGTTATTTTATTTATTAATTAATGCAAAAAAGCAGAGAAACACGGCAATTTATACTTGAGTGGTGTGATTGTCGTACACGGGGTTAGGGAGAGAAGAGGATGGCGGAAAGGAGCGGTTCAATGACCATGACTGCTGGAGAGGAGACACACACACACACGCACCCACACATACATGAACACACTCACATGTACACTGCTCGCTCACCCGGCGAAAGGATGTTCTAAAAATAGAAACCAAAACAGATGGGGTTTTGTTCCTAGTTCAGTGCTTGATTATCGCTCTAATCCCCTAGTACTTTTGTTTTGTTTTACGCAAAATGCATTTCAAGAAAAGTTTGATTAAGTGACATAAGTTTTAGTTGACAAATTTATAAATTTATTAGCCTACCAGGAATTCATTAATTAACTTAAATTTTGAACAATGGAGTGTCTACAACTTTGGTTGACTTTTCTTCCAATTTGTACATAATTAGACAAAAAAATTACACATTTATTTTTGTACAATTAGTTTAGAAACGGATATATGGCTTTTATCTTGAATAATTATACCGAGCTATCCCCCTCTCTCCCCCTTCACCCCTCACCCAGCGCAACCTTCCCCCCTCACCCTGTTCCCTTGCCACGCGCGGCCTGTGACCCTCCTCCCTCACCCTCCTTCCCATTCCAGTGCCAAGATGCCGCATTCCTAACAATAGAGATAGAGCCCTTTTAGTTCTTTGTCCACCTCAATGTTCAGCCAGCTGGAAGAGCTGTTTACTCATTCCATTGAAGTTTGGTGGCTAAAAAATAATGAATTTATAATTTACCCGAAAATCGTCCTCATGTTCCAAATTAAAACTTGTTTAGGCACATAAAACCTGGTATTTTTACCGAATAAATTATTGTTCAATTTTTTTTTTTTTTTTTTTTTTTTTTTGCTACCTGTGCTGGGCTTAACTTGAAACTCGAATATTTTATTACCAGCTCAGCTCGACCAGAAAAATCACTATTCGCACACCCCTATTATAAACATTTAGTTATGTTTGTGCATATTTATTTTGCTCAACTGTACATAAAAATCAAAACTTCATTAAAAAATCTAAAAGATCATCAAAATAGGTACAGTCGAATCTCCCTTGCCTGACCTCCCAATTACCGACCAAGTGTCTAACCGTCTATTTGTGATTCCCTTGCTCCCGTTGTGGCTGAGCCTGTCAAAATATGAATGACTAATTCTACGCACTACAATTTGTTTTACACATATGTATATTGTCATTTTTCAGTTATTATATAGTTGGGAGATGACTTGTTGGCCAGATAGGGTAAAAGCAAATGAGGGGAGGTTACCCCCTCCACAGTGATTAATAGCTTTTCTATTGGTTAATGAATTAAAATAATTGTTTTCTTTGATTTCAAGGATATAAAACAGCTGATCGTGGAGGGGGCATCTTCCCCTTCAGTAGCCAACAAGTCATCTCCCAACTATACATATATTGATGTTTCAATTGTGTTATAGGCACAATAAAGTTGTATTACAATACTGTATAGCTGTTTTTCTACCTAGAAAATGTGTTTTATTTTCTCCTCCCAATATCTGACTAATTGGCCATTCCGACAATGGCCCAGTCCGTTATGTTCGAGTATCGGATGTTGTACTGTACATCAATTTGCAACAAAGGTTAGGAAAGCTGAGGAAAATAAAAATTGCTTCTTTATATCACTTAAATTTTGTTACAACAAATTTACTTGGTACCGTACCTGGTACATTTTTTAATAATCAATTATTGCATCCCACTTTTATTCAATTCTATATGCCATGTATATCCAAATTCTGTCTTTAGATTATACTTTAGTGGAGCAGAATTTGTTTGAATTCAAATGCTTTTATATATAATTAAACCAACAGAAACAATATTACGGTAATCAGCTCTACTTTGGACGATATTCACTATATGTATTTTTTTCACCACATATTCATCACCTCACAGTCTTCAAATTATAAGAAGCCTGCACATGCTTGCATAGAAGTATGGATACTGTACTGTATTATTCTGTGTTTACAGATATTTTTTGTTATATTGGGATCGTTCTTTGTTTGTAATAAATTGTTTGAGAAATTATTTTATACAGTTTCAACTGCTAATCAATCAAACAAAATTCATTAAATGTTTTTATCCAAAATCTTACCCCATTTTTTATTTTTATTTATTAAATTTAGCTTTTATGAATATATTTTTAATGGGAAAGAACAATAGTTAAAAAGACAAAAGAGAACTAACTCAACATATTTTATTAAAAATTCTTTATACATTCTTCTTTTAACCATCTGGAAAATATCTAAAGGCATTACTAACCCTGAGAGAGCAAACTGCTGCCACAGCTGGGTGATTGTGGATACTACGGCTTCATCCGGGGACCCGCGGGTGAGAGAGGGAGCTCCGGGGATGTTGGCCTTGAACATGTAACTGACATCGTCCGCGTGGCACACACCTGCAAGTCATACAGTGTCATTCCTGTGAGAGCTAACTTGAGACATGCACACCCATGTGGTTAATAGTAGGCTGAAAGAATATGTGATAACTAACTTATGGTGCACTTTTCCCTTGACTAACTTGAAGAGTAATCTCTGACACATTAGGAATAGGCCTAGCAATTCAAATTCATATGATCAAAAAATTTTGTAAATTAATTCATGCACACAATGTAAGGTACTGTAATACATAAAATATCAAGTCTCTTTTGTTATAGAAATTTTTTTATTTATTTTACTACTTATACATATTTTTTGTAAAAAATACACATGGCTAATTTAATATTATTTTGGTTATATTATATTATTTCTCATGATTTGCTTGTTTATATTTTACAGTGATTGGAAATACCTGTGTTAAATTTGATAACAACCACTCTAATATTTTCAACCCACTGTGGGAAAAAAATTAACACAAAAACAAATCACTGTCTGACAGGTCAGACATAACTTATTAGGATACATTACTTATCTAGATAAGTAAGTTCACTACATAACTCAGCTTAATCATACAACTTAAAGGATTAAAATTATCAGATAATCAGTGGCAATTATTATGTCATTCAAATTTGAAAGACAACATACCTTTGAGTCCAGCCTCTGGGTAGATAGCGCGCAAGAAAAGAGAGAGCAACCCTTGTCCGCCATCGTAGCTGAGCCGATAGCAGTAGACGGGTGCCTTCCCACAGGCGAGGTGCGCTCGGACAGCCTCGTCTATCCCAAGGTAGAAGAACACGTCTCCGTAGTACTGAGAATGAAACAGAACAGGGTAAGGGCTGGTGCAAGACCTGATGTGGTTTCCAAATACTGCATAGATAGCAGAATTTCAAGAAAAACAGCATATAATCACCAACAAAGAGAGAAAAGTTTGCAGAGTTTAGCTACAGTATATTTACTTAGTTTTTAATAGTATAAAATATTACAAAATCAAAGTATTACATTAATGATGCTAATAGTAATATCATCATCCTAAAGAAGTATATGATAGTCACAACATGAGTACTTACATCAAAATACTCGCTCACAGTGCTCCACCCCAACTTTCTGTCACCAAAGAAGAAGTTTCTAATTTTATCTGGTGCATTGGGAGGTAGCCCCAGGTCTCCAGGTACAATACGGGAAAAGTTGGATTTGACCACATTGAACAGATCTTCACTGTGAGGCACATCTACAACAGAATGAGTGATGACTACCAGGATGAAGTACATCTGTGGCAGAAGATACTCATCATGAGGCACGGCCACCACAGGTTGCCAGGCCTCTTTTTTGCCTTACTTTGCCCCGTCTACATAGACTATTGATCTGGGGTGAAAAGTATTAGACAAAGTAAGGAGGTGAGCTTCTAAAGCACAAGTGACTAGTTACTAATAAAATTTCCTGGCAGAACGCAGATTCGAACCCACGATATCGCTGCCATGGTTCCGAAGTCCAGCGCTAACCACTACGTCACCTACTTAACCTAGTGATGATGAAGCGCAGTACACAGAATCTATACTTATTTAATACGCTAAGGGGTTTTTTGTGTAGAGAACAATTATTAACCGATTTTCAAGTTTTTGGCGTCGTTGGATAGAGCTTGGTCTGTAGTTGTTTCCGCCAAAAACTGACGAGTATCGGACTTAAAATAAGGGCGCTATCCACAAATTAAATTTCAAATTTTCCTTTTAGAATAACATTGAGATTGGTTTCAGCATTTTAAACATCTGTTAACGTTCAGCTGTAGTTGTGATCACTGATATTCACAATATTGATTTAGTTGGGTCGGATGTCATTGATTTAGAACTAAATGTATAACTTTTGTATTGTTTCAAAATAAATTGTTCGATGTCGAGCAAAACTTGCACTAGTGATCAATTAAGGAGTCCTAAAGTGAAAGTAATTCATTTTAGTTGATAACTTCATATTTAAATTAAAAGCACTCATATTGTAATTTTCATGCAACTCCCTTAACAGGAAAGTTTAACCACATACTATTTTAAAAGAGTAGTTTAAGAGGGACTACTAAATTTCCATTACATTTCATGTAAGACTACTTTGTTGTTTTCTCAGTCTTAGCATATTTATCATAATATTATCACAACTGTATCACAGCTTGTCAAATTAATTGTAAAAAATAAACTATACAAACCAGGAATAATTAATGAAATATTAAAAGTTTTTAATACATTCGCGGTGGCGCAGCAACATTTGTTGCCGCCCAGGTCTTCAATGTCATCCTGACAACAACATATGTTGCCATTGTGTATTGCTTCACAAAATGAGCCGCTAAACTTTCAGGATTCCAGTGAAATCCTTGAAATTTGACCCAGGAATAGTAAAAAATGTGTGTTATTCACAGGTCAGCTGGTTTAAGCCGGACGGTGCTGCTTGTAGATGTAGCAGCTGATTCCCGAACTTAGGGGTAAGTTTGGGGTATTTTGGTCTCACCGACACTTTTTCTCGTGTGTTTACGTCTATTAGATATTACTATCGGTTGTTTTCGGGTAATAATTATTACGATCATGGATCCTTTTTGAATACTATTTCCAAGGTTTGATTGGTAGTGTGGACGGCACAAATTTTGAGCCACAGATATGACGTCAGTAACTGATGTAATTATTCTATATTTTCCTCAATATATTAGGTTTATTAAAAAAAAAAAAAAAAAAAAAAAAAAAAAATGGTGGCAAATAACAAAAGTGGTCACTGCCAATAGCATACAACCATATAAAACATTTTCATTCTAAGTGTCACATTCATCGTCAGAATGACAGTGCGGACGGCAACCGATGTTGCCATGGAAATGACGTAATTACTTGCCATTGAAAAATGCTTGCAGACTGTTATTACAACACCAGCGACAATACCTCACACTAAATATAGGCCTAAACCTTTTTTGGCAATTTTATGTTAATTTTAGGATCTGTGTATGGGTTTGCAAAAATTGTTGCCGTTGTGAATGTGTTAAATAGCAAACTTACCAAACAATACCAGCATGCCCTCCTTCTCATTGGCACCAAAGATCACTGGCACCGGCGCGATGTCCCCCCGCTGAAGCACCGAGCGGGGGTGTTCAGTCAAAAACCGTTCCCCACCCCCAACAGACGGCTCTGCACACGGTACAAACGGGAACACACGCAAGTCTTGCTTGTCCTACACACATTTAGAGGAAACTCTCTTAAGTCAAGGATAAAATCTAGCCTAGTCTCCTATAGTTCAATCAAAATCAGAAACCACTGTCCAGTGCAGTAGAGTCTCTTAAACCTGGTCTTATGTAGGCTGAAGGTTGGCCGAGTTTTTGTGAAGTTGCCGGATAATAGGACAAGATGTTATGAAACATCAAAGTTTAAGTTTTTGATTGTAAAATACTTTAATTTATCTATTAAGAACACAACGTATACAAATATCAGACTCAAACTTGTTATTCGTTCATTATTGTTTACATTTTCAACACATTATCAGTGTAACCTAATCATTTATAATGAATTGGCAAAGTTAAAACGGCGCCCGGCTAGCCAAAGTCAAAGCTATTTGCGAGACTCTACAGTACTCATATTTCATTAATTAAGTGGAAACTATCTTACTGTATTGAAAATGCAATAAATCAAAATTTAGCTTTACAAAAAGTAACAAATGTTTCAAGAGTAGGTTTAAAAATAATAAATGTTTGAATCAGTAGGCCTTAAACGTAAATTATAAAAAAACAACATGGCCACATTTTCAAAGAAAATAATCCATTGTGAATAAGCCTCCAAAACTGTAGAATATATAATAATGGTTAAAAACCTGTTCCATCACAGTTCAGCAGCAATCATTTTAAGAACGACCCGGGTTTCGGACCGCCGTGAAGCTGGCCCCACCAAATTCAGCACAAATTTTCACAAAACCATATTGCAATTTTGTGCTGAATTTGTGCTTCCCAGTTACACTAGTAAAATAATTTGTGCTCAACCGGCTAAGGTAATAAAAGCAAAAAAACTATAGTGGGCCAGTTTCACGATCAGCCCGCCACTAAGTATTTTTTTGTTTTATCCGCTGAAATATTTAGTCCTGACTTTGTGCTCTCAGAATATAAAAGTTTTAGACTTTTATATTCTAGGGGCTCATTGGGAACCCCTCCAAAAATGTCATCATTTGTTGTAAGTGATGACGTCATCAGACCCACCACCTTGAGCAATTAGATTACAAATGGTGTCAATGTTTAGTGCTGAATTTGTACTCTCAGAATATATAAGTTTCAGAATTTGTGCTCATCGGGCATCCAAAAACGTCATCATTTGTTGTAAGTGATGACGTCATCAGATCCACCACCATAAGCAATTAGATTACAAATGGTGTCAATGTTCAGTGCTGAATTTGAGCTCTCAGAATATATGTTTCAAAATTTGTGCTCATCGGGAACCCGTCCAAAAAGTCATCATTTGTTGTAAGTGATGACGTCATCAGCCCCACTACCTTGAGCAATTCTATTAAAAATAGTATCAATGTTTACTGCTGAATTTGTTTTCTCAGAATATATAAGTTTCAGAATTTGTGCTCATCGGGCACCCGTCCAAAAAGGTCATCATTTGTTGTAAGTGATGACGTCATCAGCCCCACTACCTTGAGCAATTCTATTAAAAATAGTGTCAATGTTTACTGCTGAATTTGTGTTCTCAGAATATATAGTGCTCAAAAATTTGTGCTCATCGGGAACCCGTCCAAAAACGTCATCATTTATTGTAAGTGATGATGTCATCAACCCCACCACCTTAAGCAAATCGATTAAAAATGGTGTCAATTTTTTGTGCTGAATTTGTGCTCTCAGATTATATAGGTTTCAGAATTAATAGAGATAAAAAAATCAAAAATTATTAAAATTAAAAGCAACCTAATTAATATGGTTTTAATGTGACATCAAAATATAATATTTAAACACCATTATAACGTCATCACATACAAAAATTGATGACGTTTTTAAACGGGTTCCTGATGAGCACAAATTCTGAAACTTTTATTTTCTGAGAGCACAAATTCAGCATTAAAAATTGACAACATTTGTTTATCGAATTGCTCAAGGTAGTGGAGCTGATGACGTCATCACTTACACAAATTATGAAGTTTTTGTACGGGTTCCCGATAAGCACAAATTCTGAAACTTATATATTCTGAGAGCACAAATTCGGCACTGAATATTGACACCATTTTAAATGGAATTGCTCAAGGTGGTGGATCTGATGGCGTCATCACTTACAACAAATGATGACGTTTTTGGACGGGTTCCAGATGAGCACAAAATATTAAACTTATATATTCTGAGAGCACATATTCAGCACTAAACATTGACACCATTTTTAATCGAATGGCTCAAAGTGGTGGGGCTGATGAAGTCATCACTTACAACAAATGAATTTGTTCTGGATGGGTTCCTGATGAGCACAAATTCTGTAACTTATATATTCTGAGAGCATAAATTCAGCACTAAGTATCCCAGCGGATAAAACAGAAAAAATAGTTAGTGGCGGGCTAATCGTGAAACTTTCTTGCCATTGGTTTTTTGGTCAGACTTTGTCGTGATTTTAAAAAGTTACAAATGAAAAAACACATGACATGAAACACTGCACGGAAACAGTGTGGTATATATACCCAGGCCTAGTAAAAAACACTGGTAATGCACAACGGTTTTTACTAGGCAATACAATAAAGTTACAAGTATGTATATTGTAACTTTTAAAATCAAGACGAAGTCTTTATGACAGATAATTTCAATAAATTGCTGTAGGATATGACTATGGCCTGCTAAAGGGGTCTGAAACCCGGGACATCCACAAAGGATTGCTGCTGAACTGTGATGGAACCGATTTTTAAATAACTTTTGCTAATAAAATAAAATCATCATCACCCCACGTCTTCATTATCCTTCACTTGCAAATGTAATGTAGTTCATCTTGAAAGTAATTTTTAGAGTAGAGATACTTCAGTTAACAAAATACTTGTTTATTTAGAAGTAAGTCAAACAATGACAACATGATTTAATTGATCCAAATTAGTTCAGCAATTAACCATAATCACACAAAGAATAAAATAAGTACCTGAGCACTGAGAACTTTATTCTGCATCTTGATGAGATCGAATGGTGGAAGGCCCTGAAGAAACTCTAGCAGTTTTTGTGGATCTGATGTTGACAGACCTAGTTTACTTCCAAGTGCAAAGGATTTCTCCACCGACTGAGAACTGAAGGCCCATGAATTTAGGCTGGATCCGCTCATGAGAATTGCGCGATGGAACAGACCTGCAAGTGAAAAATGTGAAAAAGTAAACAGGTATATGATACTAATTATCTATATCAATTGAATCTGATATATATAACTTCATTTATAGCAAATGAAATATAACATATTTGCACTAGCATGTTGACTATATATGGGTGCACTAGCGGAACGATGATGACATTTTGATGTCTGTGATTATTCCCAAAATGCAATTAATTTGTTACAAATTGATTCAGTTCAATTTGAGCAATAGACTTAAACTTTGCAAAGCATCGCTCAATACTTGAAATAATTTTCTAAAACACATCAGTTTTCCGTTGACATTGCAAGTGTAGAATTGCTGGATACAATAACAAAGTTCATATCAACAAGATAGGAAAGAGCTTACAATATGTGAAGCCGCAAATTTATTAACACTTATTCTGTTGATGAAGAGAAATCTTTAATACAATATAGTCGACTCTTGATACTCCGGCACTCTTCGGTCTAACACGTTCTATAACCCGACTATGCTTCAGCAGCAATATCTCTTAACACAAATTTTTTATGTGAAATTTTCTTGTAATAAATTTTAAACGTTGAAATTGTGTTTCTATGTATGACGTGAATTTCCAGGTAATAAAGATAGTGATGGTTACTCAGGGTTCACCAAAACTTAGGAAATTCAGTCTCGTGTTAAAACGAGTCCCTAGGAATCGCTCAGCGCGGTTAGTGGGAGAATTGTAGGGGTCAAGTAACTCAGTCAATTGTTTCAATGGTTCAGTTAATTACAAGAAAAGAATTCAGTTTTTTATCAAATCCTAGGTGGATCTCTAACGGTCTGGAATTAACAATTTTACTTCTCACGCCAACACAGATTTTAAACTCCCTAGGTTAGTTAAAAATTATAAAATATTGGTGGTATTAATTTTAAATTGTATTCTCAATCCAATATTACAGCTTTTACATTATTTAGATCCCTAGGTTAGGTTTCAGAAATAGGTTAGTCTAATAGAAATTAGAAATAAAAGGTAAAATTTAAGAACTCCACCAGAGTAGGTTACAAGGCACCTTACTGGTTGCTACACGTGTTCACCAGAGACCTGTGTGAACGTGCACCGGTTGTGGTTAAGGAAACAAGTCAACACGTAGAAAACTAAATAAATGTCAATAATTAAACTTGTGCAACAGAGAAAGTTTAAACTGAATGATGTATTCAACTAGCTCGTTTACATTACCAATGAAATGTCAGACGTTAATTGCCGAGATGTTATCACAGTTAGGGGTGTTCACAAATGGTGTTTTTGGCTTCTAGGGACCTCAAAACGAAAAAGTAACATGGTCCTGGGCCTTACCCTGAGTACTACCGTAACAGCATATTCCCTATTTGCTAAAATTTATGAGCACCGTAGAATTTTAACACACTCTTACTAACCTCTTGACATGTGTGAGAGGAGATGGTAGTGAACCGAAGCGGCACCGGCACTCTCCCCGAACAGCGTAACATTGTTGGGGTCTCCACCAAACTGTGAGATGTTACGCTGGACCCAGCGCAGCACCATGACCTGGTCCTTCAACCCTGCGTTGCCTGGTACCTCTGGCGTGCCCAAGGACAGGAACCCTGCATCACAAAAACTATTTTGAATTGCTTCTTACACCGGGGCAAGCTGAGTGTCCTATTATACTTTACTATAAGTGTACTTTTAAATTATCACATCCTAAAACTAAATAATGATGGTAGCAAGAAACTATCAAATAAATGTTACCTCTTTCTAACTTAGTTAAATATGGCTCAAATGTTACCCAATGTTTAGTGCAAAATCAGAGCCAAAACATTCATCATTTTAAAACATTTAAAACTGTTTGCTGTATTGTTTTCCTTAAAATGAGTTTATTCAAAGTCTAAAGTTGCTTAATAATACATTTTAGAACTCATAGGCCATTTTATTTAAACACCTGGGAACGGAAAAATATAACAATCGATTTTGCTGTTAAAGGAAGAATCATAAACTATTCTAAGATTCTAATGAGCAAATTAAAAGATAAAAAATTATTTTTCTTGGCCTACTTCACAGTTTACAGACCCTGCCCTCCTCGTGATTTTCTGTTAGATGACAACTGCTTTGAAAATAAGCTTCAAAAATTTGTAGGCCTAATCGTTATTTTATACAATTTTTTTCACTCGGTAAATATTATGCCTAATTTACAGATCTATGATTAGTAAGCCTTTTTAAATTCGTCTCCCTCACCTAATACCCCAACTCTGTAGTTGCAAGTCACGATAACGACATTTTGTTCCATCCAATAGTCGGGATCATGCAGATCCGAGTTGCCACTGCCGAAGGTGAAGCCGCCCCCATGGAACCACACCATGACCGGCAGTGATGACTGCTCCCCCGCCTCCAGCAGCTACACATGCGTACACAATCACATCACATTACAAAATCTACAGTGGCAGAAGTTTAACATGGAAATCTGCAATCATTTCCATATTAATTGTGGCAATGTTTTTATTTAACATAACTGAAAAATTGTATTATGTTAACTAGATAAAAAATAATAATAGAATACCCAACCTATTTTTAGTTTAATAGGTAACAAACTCGTACTACTCAGAAGTAACTTTAATTTAAACTATGTATCACCCAACAACGCAAAAGAATTAAATATTGAAAATATTAATGAAAACACTTAGGACATTTTCATTTCATGCTGAAACACTCGAGTAATTTTGCTGGATCTGCATAAAAGTACTATCCAAAATTTCTCTATTAAATTTTTATGATGCCGGTGTAAGACGAATAAGAAGGAATGCCGAATTTGACGTTGATATCATACTTTGGCCACCTTTGATTCTTTAGCTGAAAAAAAAGAATGTTAAAAAATTTGTGAAGAGAAAAATTTGTTTAACAAACATTTTGATAGTTAAAACACAGTAGCCCTTTGGAACCAACTACTGTATAAACTAATAATTGATGTCAGAGGCCTCTATGAGACTTAATGTAACAAAACTGTGATTATGTGTATAAACACCTTTTAGGTTGTGAGAAACGCGTAATGACATTACCGTACTCACCCGTGGAGTGTAGACATTGAGAGCCAAGCAGTTGTCTTCTTCACCCAATGCTTGTCGCAGGATGACGTGTTTCTGGGGACACGAGGGAGCTTCGGTCAAGGCGTTTCGCACACCTTGCCAACCAGACACAGGCACAGGGTCCTGGGGAGTACAATAAAAAATCTATCACAGAACAGGATTACTAATGAGGAATTATTGGTGCTAAACTCAGATAACCTACTTATAGGTGTTGGACATCACCCGTGGCAATTGATGAGATTCCACGATACGGAATTAGGTAAAATTTGTTAAAAATATACCCTTGTTGCAGCCAACCAATGTACTGAGGGAATTTCCATTTCTCTGCAGAATGTTTGTATTTTATTATTTCCCTATAAACACCATGATGATGATTATGAAAGGTTTATGCCTTAGGGGTTTAGTAAACAAATTTAAGTTTAACCCTACCTAGTCAATGTTAATACTAAATTTTATCGTAATGTTCAGGTACTTTTTATTTTCCCAATAAAAACCATAGGGGTGAGTGTGCAGGTTTGCTGCCATTTGGGTTTTGTAAGCAACTATAAATTAAACTCTTCATAGTGACTGTTCATACCAAATTGTATCAATCTTTGTCAATAAATGAGCAAGGAGCTAAGTTAAAAATTAAAAATACCAAATTGTTTGTTTTTAAGGTCTTTTAAATAGTCTAGGTTAAAATTGTAACACTTTAAAATCTGTGGTCAAAAAAGCAAATAACCCCGTCGCAGCAGACCTGCATACTCAGCAAATTTTCTACGGAATTTTGATATTTTTTTTATTTCCACATAAACTCCAAGGTAGTGAGTACATAGGTTTGGTGCCATTGGGTTTAGTAAGCAAATATAAGTAAAACCTTACTTAGTAAATGTACTAAATTTCATCAAGTTCTGTTATTTTTTATTTTCCCCATAAACACCATAAAGGAGAGTACATAGGTTTGCTACCACATGGGTTTTGGAAGCAAATATAAGTTTTACCTTTCCTAGTGTATGTACATACTACCAAATTTTATCAAGCAGTGTCAATAAATAAGGAAGACAGAAGGTTTTGTAGATTTCCCATAAGAATAACATGGGAAACATATTTTTGGATTTTCTCCATGACCATTTGAGCTACGTCAAAAATTCAAAATACTGAATTGTTTGTGTTTTTTAGCTCTCTCTCAAATGGTTCAGGTTAAATTTGTGGAAATTAAAAAATTAAGGTCAAAAAAGCCAAACACCCATTTTTGACTCTTTTTAAATCCCATAAAACCCTGTTAACATGGTCCGATCATTATGGTTTGCGAACTTGATCAAGTAAATGCTGCCTTTCACCCCTTTGACGCCAATACCATTCTCAATATTTGTGTAAAAAAAGAACATGGTCTACAGTACCAAATTTTATCAAAATTGGAGATTTCGTTCAAAAGTTATCTTGTTTACGGACAGACATACTGGTATACATATGAATTTGAACGAACGGTGTTTTTGGCTTCTAAGGACCTCAAAAAAAAAAAAAAAAAAAAAAAAAAAAAAAAAAAAAAACAAGGTCCCGGACTTAGGTCTTGCTGTGACTACTACTGTAATGGCGTATTCCCTGTAGGAAAATTTGCTAAAAACCCATTTTTGCCCCTTTTTCTACCCCATAAAACCCCATTCCCATAACCCAATTATGCTATTTCGCTCATTCATGAAAATAGACCTGGTTCTACACCTTTATTATAAATTTCATCAAAATCAGAGGTCCTTATCAAAAGTTAATAACCATATATACCACGGACACAGATATATAAATATATATAATATATACAGGGTGGTCCGGATCTAGCGTTGAACTTTTTTTTGGGGTGGAAGAGCAACACAAATGTGACTCAAATCCACGATAAAAAAAATCTATTTCACACACACTACTAGAGAATAATTATTTTTTTTTTTTAACCTGTTGCTTTTCTAAAAACATAAATTTTCTCTTGCTTTGATACATTTTAGTGAATTTCCCTATGGGAATACACTATTACGGTAGAAGAAATGGTAAGACCTAAGCCTGGGAACATGTTACTTTTTCATTGTGAGGTCCCCAGAGGCCAAAAATACCGTTAGTTAATTTTCATATGAAAATGAAAATATGTTATATTATATCTTTATCATATCAATGTACATTTCAAGGAAAATAATTAAATTTTTCCACTGTATATTTCCAAAATGGTGGCCATTTTATATTTTCAAACGCAAATATCTGAAAATTGGTAAATTTTATAAAAATGTTACAAGACACAAAATACCCCCGTCGCAGCAGACCTGCGTACTCAGCGAATTTCCAAATTAGTAGTGTTAATTATGACCAGATAAACCTGTAAACCAAAAATCATCACAAGCTCATAAATAGGGAAATAAATGTTTATCTCCTTATGATAAATGTAGGGAAAGAGTATGCAGGTATGCTGCCATGGAGAACACTAAAAGTAGGTTTTTAGCATAAAAAAAATTATTTTGACCATATGAAGCCATACACTGAATTTCATCAATATCTGTCAATTGCTAAAGGAGTTTGCCTATTCTCCATATGATTAACATGGGAAAAGAGTATGCAGGTTTGCTGCCATGATAAGCAGTGGCGAAGCGTGCGGTCATCTCTGGATTCGGCGATGACCAGGACAAATTAATAAATTTAATGTATCAGTAAATAACAATGATAAACATACAATTTATTCCTTGTTTGCATGAACGATAATAAGCATTTCGTCAACGTCATTGTGGTAACGTTCAAATCCGCTTCAAACTCGCAGTTCACAATCAAGCCAAGCAAGCGCCAACGACTAGCGCTCGCGCGGAAGCGCTAACATCCTGCGTATCTCGTCCACCCCCCCCCCGCGCCCATCAAAGAGAGTTCCCTCCCCTCCCTCCCCCCAAACCTGCAACCAATCACAGCGCGTTTAGGCTCCCGCTCAACCACGCTAGATCGAGCGAGTCCGGCAATATTCGGTAGCTCTCGTGACTTCTCGGCAGCATCCGTGAAGTTTCGGCATTCCGGAATACGACAGTCGTTCAGCAGACGATGCGCAGTCTTATCGTTAACCTTACAATAGTATCACGACTTGAATAATAACATTAGAAGATGATTTTAGTCGCATTACATGATTTGATATACTCGTTGTGAATAAATTATAGTCTATTTATAAATAATTTTCTGGGGTTTAACTTCATTGTAAATTTCCTCTCAGCCCCTATTAAAAAAAAATTGGGTTTCTAAAAATAAGCATGCGATGACCGAGGAAAAATCTCACGCCTCGCCACTGATGATAAGCACAAAAACCAAGATTTTTTACCATAAATGGATGAATCTCAACCAAATGAAGCTGAATACCAAGTTTCATTCAAAAACATTGGTTAATAAGTGAAATATTAACACATCCTTATTCTCCATAAGATTAACATTGGAGCCTCAAAATACAACGTACTGTCTTTAGACTTTTTAATATCTCGGTAACCAATGGAGATAGAGCAAAGCTTCAAAATGCTAAATTGTGTGTTTTTTGAGCTAAATCCAATGGTCAAAATAAAAATCATAAATTTTTTAAAATTACATATGAAAAATGCAAAAAACCCATTTTTGGGGTACAAAACCCCCCAAAACTAACCCTTCCCATAGGTCGATATGTCTGGTTTATGAACTCATCCGAATAAACGTAGGATTACACATCTCTTCCAAATTTGGTGTCGATCGGACCATTTTTACGAGAGTTATCGTGTCTAGGGACACATACATATATATATATATATATATATATATATATATATATATATATATATATATATATATATATATATATATATATATATATATATAGATATATATTTATAAATTTTAATGACTATTATTTTTGGTCTCTGGGCACCTAAAAACGAAAAAGTAACATGGTCCCGGGCTTAGGTCTTACCATGAGACCTACGGTAGTAGCTTATTCCCTATGGGAAATTCACTAAAAGTTGCCAAATTAAATTATCTAACCATCGGTACCAAGTTTGTAAGGATCTGAACAAATAATGGAGTTCTTGCGGTTTTTCTCTATAAAAACAACGGAATAATTTGCATTATAATTAATGAAAATTAAGGCCATTTTAACAGAAAAATGGCAATAACTCCGTTATTTGTTGTCAGATCCTTACAAACTTGGTACCATTGGTTAGATAATTTAATTTGTCAACTTTTTTGTGTCTTGTACAATTTTTATTAAATTTTTGGATTTTGAGATATTTGCGTTTGAAAATTTAAAATGGCCGCCATTTTGAAAATATACAGTGAAAAATTTAATTATTTTCCTGGAAATGTACATTGACATGATAAAGATTCATACAAAACATATGAACTGAATACAACCATCCATTACGGAAATAAAAATTACTATGTGAAAAAAACAAAGTGGCGGTTGTGTGAGTAACTGAAGACTTCCGGACAATTCAAATATGATATTTAGATATGTTTCTAACCCAGAAACAATGCCCTAAAATATTGGTAGGGAGTTCTGAAACACCCTGTATGTCTGTGGTACTGATAACTTTTGACAGGGACCTCCGATTTTAATGAAAGTTTGTATGTGTAGGACCAGGTCTATTTCCATAAGTTCGCAAACCAGCATTTTCGGGTAATGGGAACGGGGTTTAATGGGGTTTCAAAAGGGTCAAAAATTGGTTTTGGCATTTTTTGACACAAGTTTTTAAAATTCTACAATTTTAACTGAAACCATTTAAAAGAGCTTAAAAAACAAACAATCTAGTATTTTGCATTTTTAACATGGCTTAACAGGTTACGGAGAAAATAAAAAAAATAGGTTTTCCATGTTATTCTTGTGGGGAATGAACAAAACACTGTATCTCACATATTTTTTGACATAACTTGATCAAATTTGGTATGTACATTCACTAGGTAAGGTTTAACTTATATTTACTTTCAGTACCCATATGGCGGCAAACCTACCAACTCAACCCCATGACCCTTATGGGGTTTATTGGGAAAATGAAAAATATCAGAATTTGATGCAATTTAGTCACATGCACTGGGAATGGATTTTCCTATATCTACTTGCAATACCCCCCAAGGCAGCAAACCTACATCCTTGTTCCCATGATGTTTATGGGGGAAGTAAAAAAAAAAAAAATCGAACGGGGGTATTTTAAACTTTGACACTGCCATTATATTGTTAATTGAATTTTAAGTAAGAATGGATAGCTTTTGGTGAGCCAGAAGTTTCAGAACAATTAATAATACCCCCGTCGCAGCAGACCTGCTACTCAGCGAATTTCCAATGGAATTTTGGTATATTTTCTATTTCCCCATAATAAAATCCATGGGGATGAGAGTATGTAGGTTTGCCGCCATATGGGTTTTGTTGGTAAATATAAGTTAAACCATACCTAGTGATTGTACATACCAAATTTTATAAGGCTATGGTGTTCTTTTTATTTTCCTCATAAAACCTATAGGGGTGAGTACGTAGGTTTGCCGCCATATGGGTTTTCTAAGCAAATATAAGTTAAACGCTTCCTAATGAATGTACATACCAAATTTTATCTAGATATGTCAATAAATAAGCAATATAGAAGGTTTTGTTGATTTCCTATAAGAATAACATGGAAAACATACTTTTTAGATTTTCTCCATAACCATTTAAGCTA
The DNA here is from genome assembly GCA_030545055.2 of Neoaliturus tenellus. Taxonomy (NCBI): domain Eukaryota; kingdom Metazoa; phylum Arthropoda; class Insecta; order Hemiptera; family Cicadellidae; genus Neoaliturus; species Neoaliturus tenellus. The sequence continues at coordinate 173,555,040 of CM061531.1, read as the reverse complement.
GATAAAAAATTCAAATTCAAAAGTAACATGGTCCCGGGCTTAGGTCTTACCGTGACTACTACCATAATAGCGTATTCCCTATAGGGAAATCCGCTAAAATCAATTATAACTCAGAAGTTTTATTCTTTTAAACAATGAAAAAAATAAGGCTAAATTTTTTAAAATAAAATTATTAGAGATTAGCAAACTGCTACAAAAACTGCTCCAAAAGATAAGCTTTTGAAAAATATCAATAGGCGTTTTATTTGCTTCCTTTTTTTTTTGTTCAGTGATGAAAGTTCAGAAAGTGTGAACCTTGTTTGAGGAAATAAAATACACATTAAACCAAGACAAAAAAGGCACACATTATCGATTTTATTATTACTGCAATAACATGAGGCTGCAATTTTTTTTACCTGCACAAGAGCAAAACTAATTCTAGTACTGACTTTATCAAATAATAAGAATTTAGAGCTTCATTTTAATTTATTTTCAAAATGTCCTCCATTCTCCTTTACACAGGCTCTAGCTGTCTTCCGCATAGCTCATTAGTCACTTTATGGCTTAATTTATCCCTAACTGCCTGTGCTGCGATTTGAATTTTGTCTAAAAGTTCCTCTTCACTATTCACTGGGGTCGCGTAGACTTCAGACTTCATGTATCCCCACACAAAGAAATCCATGGGATTCATATCTGGAGATCTTGGAGACCAAGGTTCTGGGCCTAGTTCTTACCATGGCTACTACCGTAATAAGTATTCCCTATATAGAGAAATTCCCTAAAAGTTGAAGGATGTATTTAAAAGTGGCTTTGTGGGTAAAAAATCAGTAACTCAAACAAAATTACAAACTTTGTTTGATTAACCGTATAGCAAAACATTTTTTCTCTCTGATGTTGCAGTTCAATAATGTTGAATGTTAGCTGTAATGCTTTTGACCTAATAAGTTTTTTTTCTTTTCTTATTTGCTACCGGTACTTTTTACAGTTGTTTCTGGATTGTATTGAAAATAACAACAAATTTACTTATAATACCTTATGCCGTAAAGTATACTTTTTAATGTCTTCTTATGGATCTTGCTGTTTAAGGCAAATGCACATATTATACGGTACGTACTAATAGGCCCAAAACAGAAATTTGATAGTACACAGGAAAGTAATATTAAAATTTTGTAAAATTTACTTATCAATACCAATAGTGTATTAATGAGTGCCATACTTTAAAAGAAAATTTTGAAGTAAGAGGTTTGTTTTTATCTAGATTGATAGTGTATTTAATGGAAAAGTCTAATTCCTTTTCCGGTAGAATATCTAGGAATCACTTTATGTTAGTAAATCCATTATTAAATAATTCATGTTGTTCGTGGTACAATCATCATAGTACAATAATTATAGGCCTATATATATATGCCTATAATTATTGTACTATGATGATTGTACCACGAACAATATATATATACATATATATATATATCATAGTCTCAAAAGTTTAATTATATTAAATAAATTCAGATACATGATTAATTTTTACCTTGAATCGAAGATTTCCAATCGGAGGCTGTGCATATGGAATCCCTTGAAATGCTAAATACTTTTTCTTGCTAAATGATGTAGCAATAACCTCCTTTCCACGAATCTGGCCTTCACTTATGTTTACAACTGTTTTTGTAGCCATTTTTATATTCCTTAAGAGAGGTGTTTTCTGTAAAATTAAAAAACTTTATCATATTCTTATCCCTAAAAATTTTTTTTATAAAACTATAATATGTTATTTTGTATTTAAATTTGCCTCTTAAAAAGAAAAGTTTATTGTTTGAAAGTCTAAATAAAGAAACCCTACAGCATTTTACTTAAAAAAAAAAAAAAACTTTCTTGAATTAGAAGGAGTTTAAACATATATTTTTATGTAATTAGGAATAAAATATCTTCATTTACATATTTTAAATATATTATTACTAGTGTGTCTAGGTTTAATGTGAAAGTAAACTATTACTAGAGTAGACTAGACTATTACTAGGTTTAATAATGTGAAAGTAAAAAGTAGCCTGCTTTTCAGCCCTCTTAAAAAACTGTATTTACATACGGTAATCCGTTACAATTTTGTCAATCAATAAGTATGACTCATACTTAGATTATTGAAAAAGATCTAGTGAAAATAATGTTTACTATCAAACTCATACAGTTTAGCTAAATGAACTACTAAAACTTCAACACATGAACTGTGTGTGAAGAACTCAACTCAAATTACTTGAGAATAGATGGAGGAAAGACAAACATTTTAATTGGTGTTAGTTTAATTTGGTGTGTAGTATTCCAAGGAAATTGAAACATGTAAATTTAAAAGGAGTAAGTAATTAAGACTATCTGACGACTATGAAAAACACTTTGGTTCAATTCTTAAGAGGAAGAAAACAATACATTTGTATGTGTTAATTGTACAATATAAGTTAGGATACAGCCACTTGTATTGATTTGCTTTTAACAATATTATTTTTCAACTTTCGTTTTAATTTAGTAATATTTTGTGAACTAAATTCCGTTTGGATAGTATCCATTTTATTCTGAGGACACAAATTGTAAACAGAATCTGGTTATAAAAACTAACTCCTTTAGATTTTCTATACTAATGTTTTTATAGCAAAATAAATTTTACCACAGAATATGAGATGAGGTTCTTTCACATAGTAACTTATTTATGTATTAATCTTACCTTCAAAAGTATGTATTTTACAACTCAAAACTATTATTTTAAAACTAAGGATATGCAGCAAGTTGGTGCATTCAGTTAACCACCTTCTACTGAAATATCCACTAAAGAAACAACAATATCTGACAGGCCGGTCCACTTATCTCTTGTATACACTAACCTTTGATGCTTGGTTTGTAGCTAAACCTAATAATTGTCTTTTGACCATTTTCTAACTATCTGATTTTTTTAACTTTGTTAATACTATGCTATTGCAGCTATTGGTAGGCTATAGTAAAATATTTATATGTACAACATTTTTTATAAATTTAGTACCGTATTTAGGATTTTTTTACTGTGATTTGTATGGGATTGAATCACTTGATTACAATGAACAATTCATAACCAATGATAACACGATCATAAAACCAACTTGACTGCCTGTAATCTCTACTTCAGAGTAACTGGACCCTACAGCTTCCCTTAATTAAGATCATACAATAATATATACACATTTTAATAAACCTGTACATTCTTAATCTAGCCTATAGCCTACATTAATTCCAACCTTCTCATTCAAAGCAGCTTTATATAGCCTATATCATAGAATTTGGTAAAAGATTCTATTTTCAAAATTAAAAATACCTATAAAAATACCTAGAGGACAAGGCCTACTATTGTGTTATAAGAGAAAACAACCTTTTGACGAAAATCAAGGCTTTAATCAACCATTGAATCATAAGAGTATGTTTACAACAATTCCATACATATTTACATGTATGTTCAGATTATTGAATAAAATGTGATTAAAACAACAAGAAAAAAGGAGTAAAATATATGACATTCTTTTCCCCTAATTATTTTGGGACATAATCACTGAGGAAACGAGGAGGGTTTAATTTTCTGAAGGACTGTCGACAAACATTTTTGTTTTGAATTGGAGAATCGTCTTTGTCCCATTGTCTGTCGGAAGAACGATTATCACTGTTATCTTGAACAATTGATCTAGTCTTGAGCCACATCTGTCAGCTCGTCAGTTTCCGTAATTTGTCCCCTTGGCGCCAAGTGCCGAAGTGATACTGTGGTTTCTCTTCCATCAGGCAGTAGAACATATGAGCATATTCTGGGTTGGCTTCTATAAGTTGAACTTCTTCAACTAGTGGTTCATATTTGCTTATTGACCTGTCTTTTCATGAGAACTGGTCCAGGACGGCTCAACCAAGTACATATAATGAGAATCCACAAAAGCTTTATCTTTGATGTACAAACATTCTTTTATGCGGAGTAGTTTTAGTTGATGTGCAAAGAAGTGATCGTTTAGCATGTAGGGAATCTTGTAGAACTTTTTCCCTGCAACTTATATCCAAACCACGAGACCTCAAGGCGAGAGAAACAGTTTTACAAATAATACCATATTGTATCTCTCGACTTGTCCGTTACCCTGAGGATTATAGGGCGTGGTCCTGCTTGTGGCTACTCCATTTCATTAAACACTTAGTTCATGGGATATGAGAGACAAACCTTGATCAGAATGGATAAAAGATGGTATTAAAATGGTGAACAATTCATGCAAGCATTTGACCACAGCGGCTGAAGATATGTCATTACAAGGAAATGCAAAAGGGAATCTGGAAAACTCATCAACAACCGTTTAAGCATATATTTGTTCCTCGATGTGGATGGCAGTGGTCCTATGAAGTTAATGTTGAGTCTTTCCATTGGTGTTGTTTGCATTTTGACTGGTAGCTGGCATATCTGAGAGATCACGTGCGTGATAGTTCAGCTGCCAAAGTTGTTGTTCGTATAGCACCACCCGGGGAGTACGTGCAGCTTTAATGGAATGCTGCGGACACGAACAACATCACACCCCCATGTTGCGGGCCCCAAGAATGCGGGCCAATTGATATCCCAAAAACCGCCTCTACGAACAGCCTCCCAGTTGATGGACACAAACTTCACCATCCATACAAACAGGACATCCTCCTGGGACGCTTTTCAAGGTCGGAACCCCTTTTTGATAGCTGACCCAACCGTAGCGGTGGGTGGTATGAATCTTTCTTGGAAGCAGTGGACTATTCTCAATCGTGTCCACACTGGAGTGGGAAGATGTAATTATTGGAAGTAAAATCGGGAATGACACAAGACCAGTCTTGCGACTGTGGAGCGGAGTACCAAACTATGGAGCACATAGTCGCAGAGTCCCCACTGAGTGCTTTCCCCGAAGGATTGACCGGTCTGCATAGCTCAAGTGAAGCTGGGATGCAATGACTCAGGTGCTTTGTACCGCAGAACTTATTTTATTATTCTTAAAACTTGGTGGTGGCTGATGAGCCATACGATATATATATGGCTTGGTCGCCATATATATATATATATATATTGGTGTTGTTGATTTGATTAATATTCCTTTGTGTTTAAAGGACCTAGTCTTCAATTCAGCACATGTCAAGAATGAATTAGTTGTCGTTGACATCTTCAAGTGAAAATGGTAGCTACATTTTTCCTTTTAATCCAGTTGGTATAGTCGAGTTACACAGAAATGACACAGGGATCAGTTTGGCATTTTTTAGAGGATTTAAGAAAGAACATACTCTTGAAAGGGTGTCAGCAATAACCTGATCTTATTACCTGACCTGTACACAATATCATAACTGTGTAGGGTCAATTCCTAATGCCATCTCATATTTTTATCATTTTTTGTTTGATGAGTCAAACATGAATGACAAAGACCGTTGATCAGTAATAAGTCAAAAATGTTTGGCTAGAAGATAATGCCGCCATTTACGTATAGAATCCACAATGGCATGCGCCTCTTTCTCTACTGCTGAATGCCACTGCTCTAATTGTGATAGCATATGAGAAGAATGCAACCGGTCTTTCAGATGCTAATAGAGTAGCTCCTATTGCAAAGTCTGATGCACCGGTTTCAACAGTCAGCATATTTTTTTCTATTTAGAGTAGTAAGCGAGCATTCCCATCACTCATTTCAACTCAACCAGCTTGATAGGTATAGGGATACTAAGCAATGATTTCAGACGATCTTCATCTGATTTTATTGATTTGGCGAAACTTCGTTATCCGTCTCCACCGTTATTATCGATGTGGAAATTTCGATATTGCAATAGGCCTAACTTAATATTGCCATTATATCGATGATACAATTACACGATGATACGATTACGATTTTATCACCTGATTTAGTTTCTCTTCCTAATATAATGAAATAAACCTTTTGACAATAAAACAAATACCGTATATTTAAACAAGTAACTGAAATAGTAAAAATTGTAGCTAATGTAACCTGTAACAAAGAACAACTAACCAAGTTTGTTGTGTAGCTGTCTCTAAATTCGAATTGTGAGAAGAAGCAGACTTCGTTAGATCTTAAATGGCGTCACACAAATGCTGCCAAATACAAATCAGAAAGGTATTTTTTTTTATTAGGCCTATTTACTTTTTTGCTTGAGGGAATATGCAATTTACATGTTTCCAAACACCATTGATTTTGTTGTCATAAACATCGCTGTCATTTAAAGTGACGGAGGTGTACGGTTACACTGTTAGGTTAGGTTATTATTATGATACCATTTACCATTTACCATACCAAGATATATCTTTTCTCAGTATTGTTGTTGATTCGATTGTTTTCATCGCTTAATTTCAATCGCAATATCGAAATTTCCACATCGATAATAACGGTGAGACGGATAACGAAGTTTCGCCATTGATTTATTTGAGATAGAGTATCCAAGAAAATGTTGTGATTTCAAGGTTGATTTTTGAATGTCTTCTTTAAAATGGTATCAATATTAGCCTATTACGTTTCTAGATTGTTTTTAATATATGTTATGGGTAGGCTAGTTGAAAAAAATTACCTAAAGACAATTTTTGCACAAATGCAATTGCCAGGATATCCAATCATGTTCAATTTTCAGGGCGGATAAACCAACAAAATTTTATTATATATTGGGCTAACTTATTTTGTGTCAGGGCAGAGGTGGTTAATCGGAACGGTGGTTGATCCGGAAAGAAGGATCTAGGAGAAAAGAGGCTCTAGGGCCTCCATGGAAACTATACTAACCAAACCCCAGCAAAAAAAGATTGAACTCACCAATATCAACCCATAAAATGGGATCAAGCCCTACCGTACTTCACACAACACTCAAGCCAAATGAAACTTTAACTTTAGGGCCAAACAACTTACAAGCATTGTTAAAGGACGTCGTAATTTCAGCATTAATTTTTCAGCAAAATTTTAAAATACAATACACAAAGACAAGCTTCAAAAACTTAATTTTTTGGACGTTTTCATGTAAGGTTAGTAATATTGGTGAAATTTCCTGGTGGAATAAATACGAAAAAAGTAAACAATAAGGAATTGGTTGTTGTAGGATAGGTTAGTTTTTTATAACAGGAATTTTTTCACTCTCTTGCTCTCGCAGGCTTTCGTTTCTCTATGCAACTTTGTTGTTTGATTTATTTGGTTCCTGACCTAATTAATAGCAATAGTTTGACAAAATCAGAGCATTGACTTTCAGAGTTACAGTCAATGATTTGGCATAGATATAAACAAAACATAGATGTTTTGTGTATATCTATGGTATTTGGTCATTGACTATGGATAATATTGGTTTAAATTATTTTCGGTGGTTGGTTTGTTCTCATTTTTCTGTTATTTATTTTACTTTATATGGGTTTATCATTGATTACATGATTTGTGTCTTTGTGTTTTTCAAAGAAGGATTTTGTAAGGTAGGAAATTGATGGACCGTATGTATTGGGAATACGAGCATCTTCTCAGCCAGGGGCCCGTCAGGCTGAACCTAACCCGAAACTGGTTGGACCAAAAATAGAAGCACAGATTGGATTATTCATGTTATGGTGAAAAGTTTCTGTATTTTCAATAAAAAAAAGGGAACAATACTTTTTTATTGTCTCTAACAGTAGGCTTTATTTCTTAACACGCAACTATGTTTTCAACCCACATTTCCTTAACACCAGTGCTTTACAGAATTTTGATTTATCAAATAAAAAAAAATAGTTCTAAGAAGGCATTTACTCCTTCCCAAATTAAATTATTCAATCGCACTAATTTGTTTTTTTATTCTATGAGGAGCTTTTTGTTCAGACGTCAGACCGGATTTGACTAAACATAATTAAATAATCTATGGCTTTGGTCTGACCATTGACTATGGATACTATCCATACGTAGTATCCATAGTCAATGGTCTGACTGGGTGCATTTTGTCTATTACTTTTTACATCATAAACTAATTATAAATCTCAATCATAAACATTTTCTTATCTCTTTCAAAACCCTTAACGTTTAAATGTGAGGTTTTTTTTATACATCCAAGGTAAAATTACCCATCACAAAAATAAGTTCAATACCGGTACAAATTAAGGAATCAAGTCTTAAAATGCTCAACAACAACAGTATTTCCTCATTGTTTGACAATCAATTTATTGCCTTAGTTAACGATATTACCTTGTTATTTGCCTTTACTATGTATTTATAGGTTTAAGTTTGTGCATAGGCCTATATACAGGGTGAACAACTTAACTGTGCCACCATTGGCATATCCTAAACTATGAGATTTAGAAAAAACTTTAAATGAGGAACATCACCTATTTTTTGAAAATGATAAAAAATATGAATTCCATTTTCTTCTACATGGCCGCCATTTTCCAATATGGCGACCAACTTTAAAATTTCTTATGGAACACTTTGAAATGTACATGTAATTTTAAGACATTTTTATTCTTTGACATTTTTCTCTAAACCTAACGGTTAGGGAGCTACAGGCAATCAAAATTCATAACTTATTTAGTTCCATAAGAATAACATGGGGCAAACTTTATCTGTCCATATCTCCGAAACCATTCAGAAAATACAAAATACTCAGGAATGAATATGTCTTAAAATTATGTTTAAAGAACATTTAACACATAAAAATTATCATTTACGCATAAATTAACTTATTTCCAATATGGCGGCCAAAAAATAAAATTTGTAGAAATTTGGTGTTATTATGAAAAAATGGCATTAAAACATCAGTTTAAGACATTTTTATTCTTGAGTATTTTTTATTTTACTTAATGGTCTCGGAGATATGAGCAGATAAAGTTTGAAACATGTTATTCTTATGGAACTAAAAATGAACTTTAATAATTGCCTGTAGCTCCCTAACCGTTAGGTTTAGAGAAAAATGTCAAAGAATAGAAATGTCTTAAAATTACATGTAAATTTCAAAAACGCCATAAAATATAGGGTGTTTCATAAGAAATTTTAAAGTTGGCCGCCATATTGGAAAATGGCGGACATTTTGAAGAAAATGGAATTCATATTTTTTATCATCTTAAGAGGGGGCTAAAGGGTCAGTCCTGGCGGACGTTGCTGAAACTACCGGAGCACAGTTCATTCCTGGTTCGTTCCGTTCCAGTCAACTGAGTTGTGACGCGGCCGGCGGAGGGATGTAGTTCGACAGCTGCTGCCACTACACTCACGTTTTCCCGTATCGCTCTAGTCCGCCTTTGCCTATCTTCTCCTTCTGTGTACAGATAACACGGAATATCTTGGCCTCTGACATACTTCACTACTGGATTCAAATTTGCAAAAAAGTGGGACTAAAACAGTCTACAACTTTGTCGTTCTACTCCAATTAATTATTTTATTTTTAAGGTGGGTATGAGTGGTCGGCGAGTGTGGTGCTTTATTTATAAAACAATCAAATACACATTTTGATTTCATAAGTTTAACTGAACGCCTTTTCTCTTGTTTAAGTTGTATTTCAAACTGAAATGACCTCTTCTATGCTATTATGTTATCGTAATGAATTCTGAATATAAATTACGTTCACGCAATTTTAGTCTTCAAAAGAAGTAACAATATAGTGAAGAAATATTATTTTATGTCAAAAAACCATAAAATTTAGTTTAAAACTGGTGACATAAAATTAATGAAAATAAAATAAAAATTAATAAAAGTTAATAAACATTATAAAACTTAAAATAAGAAGTAGGATGAAAACAAAAGCAGTCTATTGCCCGTTTTTTACACCAGTATTATCCCAAATTATTTATTTTATTAAGTGATTATTTTATTAAGTACTTATTTTAATAATTTATTATTTATTAAGTGCAGCTGTTCAATGTTGAAAGTGAACGTAGCAAACTAGCTCATCGGAAGGGCAAAAAATTCTTCAGGTTTGTATTGAAAATTTGGGCAACGGCTTTAAATAAATCATGGGAACACAAATCTTCAAAACTCTATGATGGCTGACGGGGTTGTAATTTTTCATACACGTTCCTCTTTGTGCTCCTCATAGGTGCTCACTAAGAAACGGTTTTGCAAAGTTCCTTTGGGACTCCGCCCAACAGAACTTTAAAGTTTCAATAAAATTCGTATGGAAGAATATTTATTTGCATTTTAAAGATATTTTATTATGTATGAAATTAAATCACAACCGCCGGCGAAGCCGGGACTGCTATAAAAACTAGTAGTTTTATTATAGGCCTAATGTGAAATAAATGGCTTTATATTTCATCCATATTATTGTTGCCTGATTAAATTTGGTGTATAGCCTACATTCAGAAGGGAGGAATAAAATATAAGCTCGAAACACTTCTATGACAGAAAACCTAAATACTTTTACCAATTCTGTTTGTAGTAAAATAAAACACTGTATTATTAATTCTCTGAATTCCCAAGTCTACTTTGATGGATTTATACTACTAAAATTTAACATAAAGGAGTTGGGACCTCGACTTTTATTAATGTCAAGTTTAAAAACACTAATAAATGTCCTGCATTAGCCCCTCCAGTAACAAATCTTGTAAATAAAGGCATTACATCCTTTGTTTACCAGAAGAGTCACCATGGTTAGAGGCCCCTCTGCACATCAGAAGAAAATGCAAAACAAAAAATCACTTTATTTTACAGAGGACGATATTAAAAAAATACCCCTGCGCCAAAGAACTGCAGGATTAGCAGTGGTTACGGGGAAGTGCTTGAATCTGCAAACAAAAATACAAATTTGTTCATTAGTTCTTAAAAGATGCTATAGTGCGACTATATCAGAGATAAGCGTATGTGATCCAAATGTTTCCTCAGTATCTTTTTTCTAGATATTTATTAAACTTTCTTAAGTCTACGTTTATTTTTGACAATATGCATGTAACTCGGTTGAATTTCTGAGAAAGAACTGTGTATGGTCTATGTCCAAATTTGAAAATTCTTTGATAAGGAATTGAAGAACAAAACAACGTAATTATTTTAAGTTCATTTTAAATGACGGCTGTGGAAATATTCTTCACTTTTAAAAGCTAAATAGTTAAACTTTATATAGGCCTACTCAAACTTTTAATATACTACTGATCCCTTATTTCCCGGAGTACTTCATTATTGTGCTTTCATTATGGTAGTCAAAATAATTATATTAAAACCAACAAAACTTACCAAAAATGTGGTTATTGTGAAATTTAAAAAATCTGTATGTATCTCTTTAGCAGATAATCTCACCAAAACAGAGAAGTGACAGAAACAAGTGGACAGGGCAGGATCGGCAGGAAACACAGTAGAGGAATGGGAATAACTGCAACAACAACAATAATTGAAACGGAAATCTTTAACATCAAATAATTTGTATGTTTCCCTTTCGAAGGCAAACTTACCAAAACAGAGGAGTGACTGACAGAAACAAGCCCCAACAGCACAGGGAGCTTGTTCCAAACTTGTTCCAAGTCCAACAAGCCAAGCTACCAAGCTTGGTTTAAGCTTGGGAAGCCAAGTCTATAGGCTTAGTTTGGAGTTGTTTCAAAGATCGAAGTTGGCAGTTCATGAGCTTGTTCCAAGCTCCCACTCCCAAGCTCATTCCAAGTTTAAACACCAAACTCCCACCAAACTCAAATAACCAAACCCACTCTAAGCTTGTCCTGAACTCATTTTTAACTTGCTCCAGAGTTGCATTGATTAAAGATGCTCATATTAAGTTTAGTGGGAGCTTGTTTTAAGCTCCCATCAGGCTTGGTTTTAACTTAGGTGAGTGAACTGGTTTTAGGCTCATTTTAAGCTCATTTTATACTTGTTCCAAACTTGGCTAACCAAGCTTCATAAAGCAGGGCGTTACTAAACACATATTAAGTTTGGTGGGAACTTGTTTTAAGCTCCCATCAGGCTTGGTTTTAACTTAGGTGAGTGAACTTGGTTTAGGCTCGCATTAGGCTTGGTTTTGATATATGTGAGTGAACTAGTTTTAGGTTTATTTTTGCTCATTTTATAGTTGCTCCAAACTTGAGTAAATAATATATATAGTTTGTCAAAAACCCATTGGGATAAATATTTGTACAAAAATAAAGGAAATGTATTATTAGACATGTATTTCATTTGTTCTGTTTTAAAATTCTTCTAAAAATGAGTCTCAAAAGTTTATTCATAGCCTATGAATGAATCCAATATTTTCAAGTAACAAATGAAAAAAGTGAATCAACTGGGCCAACGCTTGCCACCTCCACCACTTCACAATTTATTTTACATATCAATTTATAAATTATGATTGAAATATTTAATGATTTTAATGGGTGTGATGTTGAGCAGAAGAACTATAAAGTTAATATTTTGTATATGATAAGGTATAGGGTAATCGTTGTATTAACAAAATACCCTTAACATTTCAACATAATAATATTGTTATCAAACCTTATGGCATAAGATTGTAGAGATGTTTTCAGAATTAATAACAGTAGCATAACCTTACTGATTGATCTGAAAAAATCCTACAAGCAAGTTGTTAGTTGTGAAAGCAAACAATACATTACTGGCTATTTACGATATTTTAGATTAATATTTACAATCGAAATCTTCAGCAATATCTCTTCGGAATTGTGAACTTAAATTGCATGGAAATGGCAAATGTTGGTCAAGTTCATACGGATTTGTTTAGTTTATTTGGAAATATAGAGGCTTTTAACATGAATAAACTTTTGAAACTTTACCTTAACAAGAACTCAAAAAAATAATTCAAACTTATAAAGGCAAACGCGGAATTATTTGTAGGTCGAACAAAATCTTGCACATCAACAAACGTGTTTTTCAAGATGGCTTGGCGGACGTCGTTAAAGTGGCGAGCTGTTGTGTAGGAGAGAAGACCGTTGGAGGGGGTTTGAAAACAATGACCCGGGACAGAGCGCATGCGCAGACCAGAATAAATGTTGACGTCATCACGCAGCTTATTTTAAACTCACTTTCGTGAGCTTGTTGTGAGCTTAGTTTATGGACTAAAAACAAACTTGGTAAACCAATTTTAAAATGAGCTCCGACCAAGCTTGGGGTTAGTGTAGTAACACAATTTCATTACACCAAGTTTATTTTAAGTTTGGAATGAACTCCAAAAACTAAGCTTGGTCTAATAAGCTAAAAACATTCTAAAACCAAGCTTAGTTTAAGCTTACGTGCTGTCTGGGAGTGGACAGGGCAGGATCGGCAGGGAACACATTAGAGGAATGGGAATAACTGCAACAACAACAATAATTAAAATGGATATCTTTAACATAAAATACTTTGTATGTTTCCCTTTCGAAGGTAAACTTACCAAAACAGAGGAGTGACTGACAGAAACAAGTGGACAGGGCAGGATCGGCAGGGAACACAGTAGAGGAATGGGAATAACTGCAACAACAATAATTGAAATAGAAATCTTTAACATCAAATACTTTGTATTTTTCCCTTTCGAAGGTAAACTTACCAAAACAGAGGAGTGACAGAAACAAGTGGAAAGAACAGGATTGGCAGGGAACACAGTAGAGGAATGGGAATAACTGCAACAACAACAATAATTGAAATGGAAATCTTTAACATCAAATACTTTGTATGTTTTCCTTTCGAAGGTAAACTTACCAAAACAGAGGAGTGACAGAAACAAGTGGACAGGGCAGGATTGGCAGGGAACATGGTAGAGGAATGGGAATAACTGCAACAACAACAATAATTGAAATGGAAATCTTTAACATCAAATACTTTGTATGTTTTCCTTTCGAAGGTAAACTTACCAAAACAGAGGAGTGACAGAAACAAGTGGACAGGGCAGGATTGGCAGGGAACACAGTAGAGGAATGGGAATAACTGCAACAACAATAATTGAAATGGAAATCTTTAACATCAAATACTTTGTATTTTTCCCTTTCGAAGGTAAACTTACCAAAACAGAGGAGTGACAGAAACAAGTGGACAGAACAGGATTGGCAGGGAACACAGTAGAGGAATGGGAATAACTGCAACAACAACAATAATTGAAATGGAAATCTTTAACATCAAATACTTTGTATGTTTCCCTTTCGAAGGTAAACTTACCAAAACAGAGGAGTGACTGACAGAAACAAGTGGACAGGGCAGGATCGGCAGGGAACACAGTAGAGGAATGGGAATAACTGCAACAACAATAATTGAAATGGAAATCTTTAACATCAAATACTTTGTATTTTTCCCTTTCGAAGGTAAACTTACCAAAACAGAGGAGTGACAGAAACAAGTGGACAGAACAGGATTGGCAGGGAACACAGTAGAGGAATGGGAATAACTGCAACAACAACAATAATTGAAATGGAAATCTTTAACATCAAATACTTTGTATGTTTCCCTTTCGAAGGTAAACTTACCAAAACAGAGGAGTGACAGAAACAAGTGGACAGGGCAGGATTGGCAGGGAACATGGTAGAGGAATGGGAATAACTGCAACAACAACAATAATTGAAATGGAAATCTTTAACATCAAATACTTTGTATGTTTTCCTTTCGAAGGTAAACTTACCAAAACAGAGGAGTGACAGAAACAAGTGGACAGGCAGGATTGGCAGGGAACACAGTAGAGGAATGGGAATAACTGCAACAACAATAATTGAAATGGAAATCTTTAACATCAAATACTTTGTATTTTTCCCTTTCGAAGGTAAACTTACCAAAACAGAGGAGTGACAGAAACAAGTGGACAGAACAGGATTGGCAGGGAACACAGTAGAGGAATGGGAATAACTGCAACAACAACAATAATTGAAATGGAAATCTTTAACATCAAATACTTTGTATGTTTCCCTTTCGAAGGTAAACTTACCAAAACAGAGGAGTGACTGACAGAAAACAAGTGGACAGGGCAGGATCGGCAGGGAACACAGTAGAGGAATGGGAATAACTGCAACAACAATAATTGAAATGGAAATCTTTAACATCAAATACTTTGTATTTTTCCCTTTCGAAGGTAAACTTACCAAAACAGAGGAGTGACAGAAACAAGTGGACAGAACAGGATTGGCAGGGAACACAGTAGAGGAATGGGAATAACTGCAACAACAACAATAATTGAAATGGAAATCTTTAACATCAAATACTTTGTATGTTTCCCTTTCGAAGGTAAACTTACCAAAACAGAGGAGTGACAGAAACAAGTGGACAGGGCAGGATTGGCAGGGAACACAGTAGAGGAATGGGAATAACTGCAACAACAACAATAATTGAAACGGAAATCTTTAACATCAAATACTTTGTATGTTTTCCTTTCGAAGGTAAACTTACCAAAACAGAGGAGTGACAGAAACAAGTGGACAGGGCAGGATTGGCAGGGAACATGGTAGAGGAATGGGAATAACTGCAACAACAACAATAATTGAAATGGAAATCTTTAACATCAAATACTTTGTATGTTTCCCTTTCGAAGGTAAACTTACCAAAACAGAGGAGTGACAGAAACAAGTGGACAGGGCAGGATTGGCAGGGAACACAGTAGAGGAATGGGAATAACTGCAACAACAACAATAATTGAAATGGAAATCTTTAACATCAAATAATTTGTATGTTTCCCTTTCGAAGGTAAACTTACCAAAACAGAGGAGTGACAGAAACAAGTGGACAGGGCAGGATCGGCAGGGAACACAGTAGAGGGGTTGGGCAAAGAGACAGTGACAGTAGGAATAACTGCAACAACAAGAATCCAGTCTAAATAACTGAGCCACTATAATAGGCCCTAACTCACTGACTTCGCATGTATATCCTAGATTAAGCAAGACATTTTAAATTTGGAACTATCATAGCTTGTAAAGAATAAATGAGAAACTAGAACATTAGTACTTTGACTTTTTTTTGTATCCATTATAGTTAACCCAGAAGGCCTACAGTAGGCTATATATATTTTTTTATTGTGACTTTCTTCATTTTGACGCAGATTTTAATCAATAAACTCATTTTTATACAACTTGGAAAGTTATATAAAAATAATTAAATAATTACTAATTGACATAAGGAGGTGACAAAACGCTTAAAGTTAACTAAAATTATATTGGTTATATTTTTTGGAATTCTTACATTGATTTTTAACGATATATTGCTTGTTAAACTACATTATAAATTTTGAATTATTTTTGAAATTTTATAAAATCTTTAATCACAGTCCGCCTTGAGCCAAAAATCAGTCCGATATAACCAATATAATTCCTATATTATTTGTTCTTAAAAAAGGTGACTGTTGGTTCGTAATGTTTTTGTAAGTTTGTTTTCATTGTAAATTTATCATTAATTTCTAGAATGAGTTTAGTTACACAGTAGAGGCCTTTACAAAATATCGTACCCTCGGAAAAGTACTTTTATTCGATCTTTTTCTGTCCTGAAAACTGCAAAATGTGACTTACCCCTTTCTTTCCCTGAGCTCTCCAAATAATTGTTTGAATAAAAAATGCTCATGAACAGTTTTTTCTCTTCAAATTTTTCTTCTGTTTATTTTTTTGGGCTTCAATGGCTTTTAAAATATAATCTGGGTTTCGAATTGCCATATTTCTTGGCTTTCTGGGATCAACTATTTCAGGTAGCAAACATTGTTTGTAAAACTGCTCTAGTTTTGGGAGCATTTTACTTTCCCAAAAACCATCATCTTCCACTATTTTGTGCACTAAGTGACCTTTCTGTGTCCAAACCACAAAATTACAAAATTTTCTCTTTGTTATGTGCAGTTGACCTTGCACCTGGTAGTAGTAGCAGTGCCTTTTGTTGACACCCACTACTTGGTCATCTTTCATGCTGATGAATGAGCCAACTAGGCCTTTGCGCTGCATAATCGCATCTTGAGGGGTCAGGTGGCTAGCTGAAGATGGACATTTTATTTCTAAAATACCATCTTCTCCTATTAAACCGTCGGGGGATGCTCCTAGGTAGAAATGTTCACTGTCAATGAACAAACCACATTCTTGAATGGCCATACCCTCAGCTCTCAAACTCTCTATCGCAACAACTTCGCTATCTCTGCCATATTTAAGACTTGGTGAGTCAAATTCTTTTGCAGTGTAGAGCATTCGGCTGACCAACTTTTCGCAGCTCGTGTGTGATTATCGGTTGATAATATTTCCAAAGTTAGATGCGGTCAACATCGTCCGTCTGGAAAGGAATTTGTTATTAACAATGTGTAATTTAAAGTTTATAATTATTTAGAACAGTGATTGATTAATCATTTGTCCACTGCATGTGACATTATATATATATATATATATATATATATATATATATATATATATATATATGTGTATTCATATATGTATATTCATATACCTCTATTTCACCATCATTAACATTAACTATGTAAACACTTTAACTTAATTTAAAAAATACCCCCGTCGCAGCAGACCTGCATACTCAGCGAATTTCCAATGGAATTTCAGATTATTTACTTTCCCCATAAAAACACCATAGGATCGAGTATGTAGATTTTCTGCCATTGGGTGTTGTTAGAAAATCTAAGTTAATCAATAATTGGTGAATGTAAACACAAAATTGTATCAAACTCTGGCAATTTTTTATTTTACCCATAAACCCCATGGGGGTGAGTATGTAGGTTTGCCGCCATATGGGTTTTGTAAGCAAGTATAAGTTAAACCTTATATAGATAATGTACATACCAAATTTGATTAAAGCAACGTCAATAAATAAGCAAGATATAGGGTTTTCTTGATTTCCCATAAGAATAACATGGAAAACACATTTTTGGATTTGCCCTGTAACCAGTTATGCAATGATAAAAATTCAAAATACCAAATTGTTTGTTTTTTTAAGCTATTTTAAATGGTTTCAGTTAAAATTGATGAATTTTAAAAATTAAGGTCCAAAAATGCAAAAAACCCATTTTTGACCCTTTTGAAACCCCATAAAACCCCGTTCCCATAACCCAACAATGCTGGTTCGCGAACTCATGAAAATAGACCTGGTCTTACACCTCCATACCAAATTTCATCAAAATCGGAGGTCCCCTTCAAAAGTTATCAGTACCACGGACACATAGATATATAGATAGATATATAGATATATACATATATATGAAAATGAACAAATGGTGTTTTTGGCTTCTGGGGACCTCAAAATGAAAAAGTAAAGTGGTCCTGGGCTTAGGTCTTACCATGGCTACTACCGTAATAGCGTATTTCCTTTAGGGAAATTCGCTAAAAAAACATATTTAAATTAATCAACTAATTTGATTAAAATTAGTAGAAAAATCAGTACTCAAACACGCCAAAAAAATGTTGTTATAATAATAAAAATATAATACTTGCCTGATTTCCCTCCATTGACTACTGTCTCTCTGGCATACAGTTTCTCTCTCAATGGATCTTAGTTCATCACCGTTTCTTTTCAATGATTCCAAGAATGATTTACATTTCTCTTCAAATTCTTCTTCTGGTAAATCGGGTTTCATGGCATTCTCGCCATAATGAGGATCATTGGTTTTTTGTTGAGTTCTATTACTCAGAATAAATTTACTTCTACCATTTAGGTTCCTTTTTCTAGACTTCAATTTGGCTTCAGATTTTCTCAATCTCTTCAGCTCATAGGACTTGGCATATTGACCAGGGCTGTTTTGATACAAGACTTTATGAAGTTTGTAGTGGGGTGTCCCTGATCCATGGCTCACCACTGCAGCTGCACATCGCATTTGGTAGGAACCCCTTTGTGTAAAGTTGATACGCTTCCCTCCAATGAACTTTGCCACTATGGAATTGAAATGTTCAGCTTTATTGCTGGTAACATCTTCCAACAAACTTCGTGCATTGTCTACTAGGCAGCTGTCAGCTAGCATTATTTTTTGATAAAGTCCTGTCTGTTTTAGTATCGGGAGAAAGTTTTCTTCATTGGGTTTTGGGCCTTTGCAGAAGTATTGAGCACACCTAGAATGATCGCCGAATATATGGCTTGGACCATTTAGAATGTCCTTTTTCAGATTGACAATTTTCTGACTAATGGGCACATTTTCACCCTTCCTGTGCTCCACAGCCTTGGTGACGGCGTTACGAAGTCGCAATATTGAGCTGCCTATCTTCTTGCGCTCCCTTATGGTCCGACACTGTTCACCTAAAGCCCCAGACATGTCACAATAAAATAATATTTATATGTATATGTATATTTAATAATTATTTATACAGGGTGTTTGTGTTACAGTAACTAAAATATGTCTCAAACTGCAGGGGCTAATAGTAGTCATCAATATGAAACAAATAGCCTATGCTCTTGGCATATATCGAAAAAGTTTTCGTTTAGCCGTTAGCCGCCAATTTGTGTTTTACACTAAATAATCTTTTTACGTACCACATCATCATATGAAGTTCGTATTATAGGCATGAACCTTTATCACACCATGATCACTTCCAAAAAAAAATATTTTCCGCTGTACCTATATTTTCAAAATGGTGGCCATTAAAATGTTTTAACTGAAATATCTAAAAAACGGTAAATTTACAAAAATATCGTAGGAAACAAATCAGTTTACAAATATAAGTATCTAACCAACTGTAGCAAGTTTGTAAAGATTTGACAACAAATAACGGAGTTATTGTCTTATTGTAATTTTTTGCAGAAATACATTGATTATGCATTAAAATTGATGCAAATTTAGGTTATTTTAAGATAAAAATCGCAATACTCCATTATTTGTTGTCAGGTATTTACAAACTGTGTATGTAGACCCATACTATTGGTTAGATAATTTAATTGCTCAACTTTTTTTGTCATTCTTTTGTAAAATTTACATTTTGAGGTATTTGAGTTTAAAAATTTAAATAGATCGTCATTTTGAAAATACACATCGAAAAAATTTCTTAAAATGAACATTGATCTGATAAAAGTTCATAATAAATATGAACTTCATATAATGATCCGTTACGGACATAAAATTATTTAATCTAAAAAATAAATAAATAAATAAATAAAAATAAATAGCAGCTAGCGGCTAAACCAAGGATTTTGACATTTGTCGAAGACATTTTTTGTTTTAATTGGCGAGTACTATCAGTCCCAAAATTTTGTGACATTTTTTATGAACACCCAGTAGTATATCATGCATACAATAATTTTAAAATGTTAATTTCATGGACTTAATTACAAAATATATACAGCACTTATAAAACAGAGGATGTATAGAAGGGGTGTGGACTTACTATGGGTATGAGGTACTAAGGGGTATGATTAAACAGAAAGGAAATTGATAAAAAGGTACCAAAAGGCTTCAGTTCTACTCCGTATAAATTTTAATTAGTCTTTGTCTTTTGAAAACTTTATTAATAAAATTTCAAACTCTGTATAAGAGTATATCTAATATCATGTTTCTCGGTGTTTATGAAATAGAATAAAGATTAAACAATTATTATTTTTTTATATATAATTTGCTTACCTTTTTCATTAGTAAATGTAGCACTTTTTGTCGCTAAATCACGAATCTTGTTGCAGTAGTTTCTTAGGAGGTGGTTTTTACACTCTACCTAGAAATCAATAAAAATTAGTGTAAAATCTATTCTTATTTGATACTCAAAGGGGTTTTTTTGTATAGAGCCCCTACAATTTTCAACCGATTTACAAGCTTTTGGTGTCGTTGGATAGGGCTCTGTAGTTGTTAAAAAAAAAAAAACAATCGGATTGAAAATAAAGGCACCATCCACCATTGGAATCTCAAAATTTCCCATTAAAATAAAATTGGGATTGAATAAAGCAAGAGTAGTTTATTTCGTGATTACTAATAATATTTTGAACTAGGGGATTGTTGATAAACAAATATAAACAGATTTAATCTGAATATTGGTTATTAGAAAAAAGTGGTATTGAATCAATTGTTTCATATTTTTAATTTGTGATTTATTTAGTTTGTAATTAGTTTGGTAAAATATGATCAAAAAGTGAAGAATAACGGTTTATTTATGTCCCGGGTCAATGCAATCGTATAAACATAGCCTAACAGACAATTTGCACGTGCATTTCACTTTGAATTTGTTCAGTTTAATCTTGTTCCCATATAATACGATAAAACACCAGTTAACAACAATTCAATTTAAATGAACAAATGTTAATTGTGTACTCGTAAAAGCTATAAAGTCTAAATGATTCAAGGGAACTATACAAAAAATAAAAATAATAGGCCTACAGTCTACGAAAAAGAATGAGGAGGCAGAATACAAAGAAAGAAGAAGTCTAAAAACACATTTTCATGCCAAAATAACAATGAGAGCAGAAAAACAAAAGCAGTCTGTGTTTAACGTTTTGGTTATATAATTTTTAGATCACATTTATAGGGAGATTGTGTTCGAACACCACTTCCCACGGTTAAGCCAATTATAACTTATTTTCAAACACATTAGTAGTGCAAAAAGGGCACACCTGGGACATGACGTCATCACGATGACGTCAGCAGTGATGACGTCATCAATGACGTCACGAATGACGTCACTAATGACGTCATATGACGTCACATGACGTCACACCTATGACGTCATGGTGACGTCATTACCGCTGACGTCATAATGATGACGTCACTGACGTTAATTAGGTCAAGGTCATGCAAGAATACAAAAAAAAATTTTTTTGCACTTTTGCGATTCCTCAAACTACGGTGAGAAATTGAAATTCCTCGAGGAATCACAAAAGTGCAAAAAAATATTTTTTTATTTCCTAGCGATCAAACTCTTGACCTAATATATCCGTCAGGGGTCATTGACCCGTCCCAGAGCCCCACTTGAAAAAAAAATAATTTTTTTATATTACTTACCCACCGAGAGACTGAGAGCCGAAGAATAATTTCTTCAAACACCCGACAGTGCGACAAACGACACGCGATCCGAACAGCACCGCGTCCGAAGACGTACTGACTTGTACACAGACGGTATCCCAGGTACCCGGCCCAGTGGTGGGGATAAGGAGGTGGTGGGGGGTAAAGTGGTTAGAAGGAAGAAAAAATTAAAATTTTTGCAACAACTCATCCGAGCCCGTCCTTTACCGTAACTCGGATTGGAAATATTTCCTGAGAAATATTTATTTTTTATTCTTTCTCAGGTGATCTTGGAACTTGGTCGGGAATTGGAGTCACCAAAGTAACCTTACTGGCAAAAGTTAGCTCGTCTAAAAGTTTTTGAAACATTTTATCATCCATAGTAATATTTGTGTCCCTTGAGTAAAATTTTGGATTATTTTTGAAGCAACGTTTCATTTTTGTTAAAGTGGAAGTCTTGGACACCTTAACAGAATTATTTTGCTTGGCCAGCAAAAATTTTACTCTTAATAGTTTTTCTCGCAAAGTTTCAGCCATAGATGTGTTTCACAGTAAGGTTTGGACATAACTGAAACACTTAGTCAAGTGTTGGACCTTAGCTGGAAGTAGTGGGGGAACAGGGTTATAGTGGGGGAATGAGTAGTGGAGGGGGTGATGTGGACTGTTGTTGTGAAGTGTAGAAACAGTTTGCTGGGAACTGTCCAAGGAGTAACACGTACTGTGCAGAAAAATTAACCGAGAGACTTGTGTAAAATTTAACTCCAAGAAATATTTAATGTAAGACTAAAAGAGGTAGAGCCAAATGAAAAATAATTCTGTAGGAGACGGGCATGGATCAGTTTTGTAGTAAAGTTCAAAATCCACTTGTGTGGAATAAATTTAAATTGTGAGCGAAAAATATTTAGCCACACCTGCAAAATACAAGTGTAGGAAAATATTAGGAGACCTGTATAGCTAAATAAAAATTAATTTTGTATGAAACAGTCTTCCAGCATTTCAGTTTCTAAGTCTTAACAAGTAAGGAATAAAATATTAAATAAGGAGTGGAAAATAATTTGTTAAGTAAACGTAAGTGTAGCAGTGTAACAAAAATTAATTTCGTGCAAAACAGGCTAGGTTCTGTTTTGCTAAGTTTATTAAGAAGGAAAAATAAAAATTTACTCACAGAAAAGTCCCGCGGCGGTGAGGTGTGGCGTGTTTGTTGGCTTGCAATAAACTGACTTACCTTCTGTTGAGCTACATTTGGCCAGTTGGCCAAGAAACCAGTCTGTTATATAAGCATTATGTAACCGTCTCTGCCGGCTGTGCTGAATCCGGCAAGCTAAAATATTATTCTATAGTACACCTGACTTGGACTGAAAATATTCTAAGTCCCAAGACCCCCCCCCCCGGCCCCGGACGAGAAGTGAGCCCCCCCCGGGGGAGGAGGAGGTGGCATAGCCCGAGGCGTTGCCATACCTTGACACGTGTTGCATAATGAGATCCGGTTAGTAATGTATTCAGGTGTGGCTCTTGGAGATTGTCCAATGCCGCAAACAAGTATGTGTCGAGGTCTGCCTGTTTATGTAACCAGGTCCGGTTCCCCCACTCCTGACCGGCTCAGCTTCGGTTCTCTGAGGCTTAGCTTCCTCGCAGTTGCTTTCAAACACTTCAGCTGAGTGGTTGAAGCTCTGCCCTACAGGATTCGCAATGTAATGTTGGCGCCGCATTATATTGGGAATTCTTTTCTAGTCTAAGGCATGGCATGTGTAGTGTTAGGAAATAATTTTATTTTATGCTTGCTGCTTGGTGCTCGGTGTTGGTTGTGATTTAGTGAAAGTGTTGTGCAGTGAAAAATATTTGTGTGTGCTAATATTTCCACAGGTTGGTGTTAGTCTAAGTCTTGTGTTTAGAAAAATATTTCTTTGTATTAATCTTCCACAGGTTGTTCCTAAAATTAGTTTTTATAAATTTTTGGCTTCCTTAGCCTATGTAAATAGTTATACTGTTAGGTTTGAGGCTTAGAAGCCCCCGTAAAATTAAATTTTTTCGAGGCTTAGCATGCCTCAAGAATTATTTTTTACCAACAATAGTATGACACTTAACGAGCCTGGGGGTTGGCCCCTGGGGATCCACCGTTAGGCCTTGTGCCAGCGGCGCTGCTGGACCTCATCACTCGTCACTGGCAACATACGGGTGGTTGGCATCCTTCAGCACGAAGTGTCGGCCCTGACACTGACCGGTACATTAGGCTTTATGTCAGTGCTTTGCATTAGGCTTTATGTCAGTGTACTGGTTAAGATGGGGCCCAGGTCATGATTAGCATGACCTTATGATTCCCGTTAGGGGAACCAAAATTATTTAGCATGTTTCCCTTGTGGAAACTCAAAATTAAGTAAAAATTTTTTATTTTTTGTAACATGAATCCCCCTATGTTTAAGTTTTGTGTTGTAAAATATTTCTTTGTACTAATCTTCCACAGGTTGTCCCTAAGAAAAATATTTTCTAAATTCGTATATTGGAGGATTAGCCTCTGTAAATTGGCAGTTAAAGTGTTAGGTTTGAGGCTTAGAAGCCTCCGTAAAATAATTTCTTTTGGAGGCTTAGCATGCCTCAATAATTATTTTTTAACAACAGTAGTATGGTGCTTAACGAGCCTGGGGGTAGGCCCCTGGGGATCCACCTTTAGGTTTTCGGACCAAGGGCGCTGCTGGACCTCATCACTCGTCACTGGAAACATACGGGTGGTTGGCATCCTTCAGCACGAAGCACCGGGTCCTGACACTGTCCGGTACGTTAGGCTTTATGTCAGTTTATCGGTTAAGATGGGGCCCAGGTCATGATTAGCATGACCTTATGATTCCCGTTAGGGGAACCAAAATTATTGTAGCATGTTTCCCTTATGGAAACTCAAAATTAAGTAAAATTATTTTTTATTTTTCACCTCCCCCTAAGTTGTGAGATTCCCCCGAGGCCTTTGACCGCCGGCGGTCTTAGGCCTCGGGGGAATTTCTTTTTAATTCTTGGATGACCTTGACCTATATTTGTGTGTGAATAAAAAATAAAATATTTTTGTTCCACATGTAGTCACAGTCAGCCAACACTTGGCGGATTTTTGCCAAAGTCCTGAGAGCTCGCGTTATGCGTTATACCGAGCGATATGCGTTAAAGTGTTGGTTGTCTGGGCAGTGGTAAAATATTTTATTTGATATTCACACATAAGTAAGGGTAGCAGCCATCCAAGAGTTAAAGTCCTAGGGGTAGGTGACCCCCCCCCTGACTCCAGACGGGAAGTGAGCCCCCCCCCCGACATTTTTTTTTTGGATTTTGACCTTGACCAAAAATTTTTTGCTCCGGACGAAAACTGCGCCCCCCCCCCGAAATTTTTTTTTGGATTTTGACCTTGACCAAAATTTTTTTGCTCCGGACGAAAACTGCGCCCCCCCCCCCGAATTTTTTTTTTTGGATTTTGACCTTGACCAAAAATTTTTTGCTCCGGACGAAAACTGCGCCCCCCCCCCCCCGAGGGGGGAGGTGGAGGCCTCAGCTACTTTTCCATTGGCACGTTTGGCCACTTGGTTACATAAGTAGATCCGGGTATTACGTAACAGACTTGTTTGCCCCCACCACATAGTGTGGTGGAATATTCCAATGGGTCGCGAGCTGCTTCATTCTGCTTTCAGACTTGCAGCCTGCTAGCCGACTCTACACTGCTCTCGTGACCATGGGTGTTCGCATTAAGAATTATCCAACTGCCTCGCCTGCTGTGACCTCCGCTCCATTGCCGACCACTTCGCCTGCTGTCACCTCCGCTCCAATGCCGAACGCCTCGTCCCTTTCAATGCCGATTCTTGATGTTTCGCAGATTCCACTGCCGCCAGCCACGACCGCTTCGCCTCAAAAAATTATTGTGGACCTGAGACCCGGCGCTTCCTCTACCATCACTGCCAGCACTACGCTTCGCACAATTTTGACCACGGTGACAGCTATGTGTACTGTGACAACACCAACAGTCACAACCGTGGCAAGTGGAAGTAGTGTGGATCCCGGCCTGGTAACCATCAATTTGGACTCGGACGAGGAAATCTTCGAGAAGCCGAAGGAACGGAGGTCACCTTCCAAGCCATCTACTCCTATCAAAAATTATTTTTCCACCTTTGATCCTATCTCTCCCGTCCATAGCCCTTCCAAACCCGAACTAAATTTAACTTCTTTCCCTTCCACTTCCAATGACCTTCAAGTGGAGCAACCCACAAACAATAAAGTAAGTAAAATTAATTCTGGTCTGAAAAAAAAAAACAGTAAAGAAGGCAGCGGCACCGAAACGCCAATGTAATTATGTTTGGATAACTGGAGCGAAAGTAAATCAAAAATGCACCAGGTGGGCTGTGAGCGGCGAGGAGTTGTGCCGCTATCACTTCGACCGCAAAACAGCATCCAATCGGAGCACTCTTGATTCATGTTCGCTTAACATTGCCCCTAAGAAAACCACACAGATTCCCAAGGTACGTTATCAAAGACTCTATGCTGGTGAAAAATATTTCTTTCGAGCACACGTTTGTGTGAAACCTCACCTGTTTTTGATGAGGCATAAAGACCAGAACGTTCATGTAAGTTTTGCTAAAAAATTCATTGTTCCTAGATTTATGACCAACAGAGGGTACTTGATACGTGTTAAAGTTTTAAACAAGCTGAGGACTGTGTGGCGTTTGCAGGAGTAATGCAATCAGTAAAACTGTTTGTTTAATTTTCTAAATTTTGTTTTCCAAACATTTTCTTTTTCCAAATTAAATATTATTAAATGTTGTTTTTCCAAATTATTTCTTCACCCTCTTGAAATAAGGGAGGGGGGTATTATATAAATGAGCTATTTAAAAAAAAAAAAAAAAAAAAAAAAAAAAAAAAAAAAAATAGTTCATTTATATAATATCTTAACCTGGGGATAATGTTTTTTTTTTTCTTAAAAAACATTATTCAGACACGTCCCAAACCAGTGTCCTGGATGGTGAAGTAAAGTTATAGCAAAAAACTTATTTGTATTAAACTGATGTTTATCTTCAAGGTAAACCAGTCAATGATCATGTGACAACAGGGTTCCCCCACCATTACTGAACTCCTATAGCCACTCACTGAGCTCATTCTGCCTTGAACGTTTCAATTTGTCAGACGTAATGTGCAGTATCAATCCGTTTGTTGGAGACCTGGAATTTCAGCGTTTACCATCGGGGCATGTATATGCTCCGATGCTGGTGGAATATAAAAATTATTGTTCACCTGAACAACAGGTGTCCCCAGAACCTGGACCTTCCAATGATGGTGAAGAAAACAGTATTTTGAGGAGTGAGTTGGTCAGAAATGTGTCCCCAGAACCTGGACCTTCCAATGATGGTGAAGAAAACAGTATTTTGAGGAGTGAGTTGGTCAAGGGTAAATTGGACAGAAATTTAAAAAGTAAATATATGAAACGGTTGGCGGATCAAAAGCGTAACTACAAGGAGCGAGCGGCAATGTTCCGTTTGCAGTTGTTAGTGCCTAAAATGAGCAAACGTTCCAGCAAGCTCGACACCCTGACAGCCGCTTCTGATTACATCTGCCTGTTGGAATCAAAAATTAAATTTCTTGAAAGACAAATGCAAAATAAAAATAATAATTCTGAATGTCTAGTGATTGGAAGTCCTGAGCAGGTTGATGATGGTAATGAACAAATTTTAGGAATGTAAGTGATAAAATTTGTTTTTTATTTTGTGTGAATTGGACTTGGACACGGACTAGCTGTTTGGTATGTGGAAAAAAACAGAGCGGGGGATAGAGCACTCTGTGATACTGGAATAACATATCACTTAGTGCTCTATCCTCCGCTCAAAATAATAATGTCCGATGACCTTGATCTACTTTTGTGAATCAATTGTGGTGGGGGAAACGTTATATATACGGGTAGTCAAGCTTCAGTCTCATTTGGTAAGAAAGAGGGAACGCTGGATCGGAGGTGATGGTAAGATTGACTCAATAGCAAATACTTTTTACACTGAAATATGTTAACAGGTTGTCAATGGTTAGGAAATATTTTTATTTTTATACTCGCTAGTTTGTTTAATCTTAAAACTTTAAATATATTTTCTTTTGGTCAAATGCTTTTACCATACTTCCTACACGCTAACACTCATATAAAGTACAGGATTAAGCTGATCTCTCGGGGAAATACTATGTAGCCACCTCACATTGGTTGTCCGACTCGCATAGTATTGGTGATTTATACAAAATAAAATTTTTATTTAATATGTTATATATCACCAATAATTCGAGTCAGATAACCAATGTTAGGTGTCACATAAGTATTTCCCGCGAGATCAGTCTTAATTCTGTACATTTTTTGAGTTTTGGCGTGTGGTAAGTGTGCTAAAAGCATTTGCTCAAACAAATATATGTAAAAGTTTTAATTCTGAACAATTTGGACAGTAAAAAAATAAAAATATTTAACTTTTGAACTTGTTAACATATTATTGAAAGTATTTGTTAGAAAGTCGATCTTACTACCATCTCTTATCCAGTGTTCCCTCTTTTTTACCATATCAAAGGTGACCTTGACCTATATATTAGTCCTAAATGAAAATTTTATGTAGAAATTATTACATTTTGTTCTGCGCATGCGCAGAAGGGGGTTTTCCCAAGATCACCCCCCACCACCCGCTATAAAAGCAGGTCGGCTAACCCAGCCTCTCATTATTGGATGAACCTTCGTGGAGTAAACATCCAAACGCTCTTGTGGTAAAAATGCTTCTTTGCCATATTTGTGGGGAATTTTTCCCTGATGAAAATATTTTGCAAATCTATCTGGAATTGCATAAAGAAGAGGACAATGTGCAAGTAAGTGAAGACGATTTGGACTCTATTGAAAAATTTTTATCAGAACATCACAGAAGACTGGACGATTGGGAAAGCGAGCTGCAGTTGCTGCAAAGGAGGAGGCCAACCGTCATTCAGTTTGGAGGCGCCGGACCATCAGGACTTGGAAGGAGACCTACAGAGGACATGGACACCGACACGGACACAGACTCGGACACCGACATGGACACAGACACGGACATGGAACAAGGAATGAACCAGATACGTACAACAGCTTTCCCCGGACATACGGTAATCAATCACAAAATAAGTAATGTACAGCTTGATCTTGAAAATTTTTTAACTGAAGCAAAATTATTGATTGGACAAACTTTGCGACAAGAATTGGCAAGACTAAATTTTTTAAAATTTGGTTTAGTTTTAGATGCGTTATTTACTAATACGGATGGTGAAACAACAGTGAGGGGGTTTATAACGAAAAACCGTAATTTGATGTTTGCTTCTGATGTAAATAAAATTGTTGAGGAATGTTTGGAAGAACTCTTAACAAAACTGCAGGAACATGAGGGGAGAGGGTCAGGTTGGATGTTTACATCTGTAGAGGGTTTAGATTTAAGAGTGCATAAGCACGGATTTGGTATGAGAGGAAGCAGCTACGTCCCTCTACCAAAAGCCATTGAGAAAACGAAAGCATGTATAAATGTACAAAATGTAGATAATGAATGTTTTAAGTATGCTATGTTATGTAAATATATTTTGCCAGAGCAGCGCCCTTGTAGAGTAAGTGGACATTATGTAAATGTAAATAATAGGTATAATTTTGTAGGACTATCTTACCCTGTAAAAATTTCAGATATTTCTAAGTTTGAGAAACACAATCCTGGTGTTAGTGTAAATATTTTTGGTTTGGATGATGCAAATAATGTGTACCCCTTAAGGGTAACTAAAACTGAACTTAGGAACCATACAGACTTATTGTTGATAACCAATGGTGAAATATCACATTATGTTTATATTAAAAATTTTGAAGGACTTGTTAGTAACCAACTTACTAAAAAACGACATAGGAAAACAATTTGTAAGCGATG
The DNA here is from genome assembly GCA_030545055.2 of Neoaliturus tenellus. Taxonomy (NCBI): domain Eukaryota; kingdom Metazoa; phylum Arthropoda; class Insecta; order Hemiptera; family Cicadellidae; genus Neoaliturus; species Neoaliturus tenellus. The sequence continues at coordinate 173,525,416 of CM061531.1, read as the reverse complement.
TTTCTGTTTTGTGTTGAAAGATGAAAGAAGGGGAGGAGCACAGTGGTTACGTGAACACCAAAGACTCTGTAATGAAAATTTTGAATGCAAAATTAGTTTGCCTGCACCTACTCGCTCTATTGTAAAATTTGAAAAGATTAGCCATCAATATAGGGTACCATTTGTAATTTATGCAGACTTTGAGTCTACACTGGTACCCCAAGAACATCCAGAAGGGGAAATTACCAGTAGGACGAAATACCAGCTGCATAAACCTAACAGTTTTTGTTTGCTTGTTAAATCCACACTGTCAGAAGAACATTTGAAAAATTTTGGTTTAAGTTCAACACCAATTTTGTACAGAGGTGAGGATACTGCTAAACATTTTGTAGATAACTTGTATTATATAGCTGATAAGGTTGAAGAAGTGTACAGTAATATTGTCCCTATGATTCCTCTAGATGAAGAGGAGGAAATTCAATATATCAATGCCACTAATTGTTACTTGTGTAAAAAAGAATTTACTGTTGAGAACCATAAAGTTCATGACCATGATCATCTTACTGGTTATTACAGAGGGGCTGCTTGCAATTCATGTAATATTAATTATAAACTTCCGAAATTCATTCCAGTTGTTTTGCATAACCTTAGTGGTTATGATTCACATTTTATTATTCCGGAATTGGGCAGGGATGATGGGAAAATTGATGTTTTGGCCAACACTTTAGAAAATTATATTAGTTTTTCCAAGACTGTTGGCAATATTAAGCTTCGATTCGTGGATTCTTATAGATTTATGCAATCCAGCCTTAGCAAACTAACAGCTAATTTAAGAAGACAAGACTTGAAGGAAACAAGAAAAATTGTGCCAGAAGATAAAATGGACTTGGTGCTAAGAAAAGGTGTGTTTCCATATGATTACATTACTGGACTAGAAAAATTTGATGAAACATGTTTGCCACCAATCGAAGCTTTTAAAAGTAAATTAACCGATACTGAAATTTCAATTGAAGATTATAATCATGCATGTAACGTCTGGAATGAATTAGGAATGAATACCTTGGGTGATTATTCTGACTTTTATGTAAAACTAGATGTAACATTATTGTGTGACATAATGGAACAATTTAGGAACACCTGTTTCACCGCTTACGGACTGGACCCCCTTCATTCGTTTACATCTCCCGGCTTAGCATGGCAGGCCATGTTAAAATCCACCGAGTGCAAGTTGGAGCTGTTAACCGACATCGATATGGTTTTGATGATTGAATCAGGTGTACGCGGTGGATTAACTCAGGCTGTTACAAGACATGTGAAAGCTAACAATAAATTTCTACCAAATTATGATAAGACTAAAGATTCGATTTTTCTTGGATATTTTGATGCCAATAATTTATACGGTTGGGCGATGTCCAAACCCCTTCCATATGGCGACTTCCAGTGGGTAGACCCGGACAGCATCGGGGACATCATGCAGATCCCACAAGATGGACCGACCGGCTACATTTTCGACTGCGACTTCGAATATCCAGAACACCTACACGATCATCATTATGACTTGCCACTGTTGGCTAAAACTGAAGTATCACCGACAGGAAAATGGCCCAAATTAATGATGACATTAAACAACAAAAATCGTTATGTGGCACACTATTGGGTTGTACAGCAAGCGTTGGAGTTAGGACTAAAAATAACAAAAATTCACCGAGCACTACAATTTTCTCAGTCGTGTTACTTGAAACCTTACATAGATTCCAACACTGCGAGGAGAGCAGCAGCAACATCAGCCTTTGAAAAAGATTTTTACAAGCTCATGAACAATGCAATATTTGGAAAAACTTTAGAAAACAAAAGGAAACACAAAATTGTAAAATTAGTAACAAACCCCAGACAGATGCAGAAACTTGTACAGAAACCGAATTTTGGAACAAGTATGATAATCAATGAAAACTTGGTAGCAGTCAGCATGAAGAAAACCAAGATAGTAATGGATCGACCGTTGTACATAGGAATGTCAATATTGGATATAAGTAAAACGCACATGTATGACTTTCATTACAACAAAATGGTTCAACATTATGGAAGAGAAAATATTGGAGTAGCCTACATGGACACGGACGCACTAATTTATTGGATTAAGACACAAGACATGTATGAAGATCTTCGGACGTTCATACACAAAAATGATTTTGATTTTTCCGACTACCCAAGAAATCACCCTAACTTCAATGAAAATAATAAGAAAGTTTTAGGCAAATTCAAAGATGAATGCAATGGAGCAAGCATGGAAGAAATCGTTGCACTAATGTCCAAATTATATTCTTTTAAAGTATATAAAGGACATCAAGAAGAAACATCTACCACCAAAAAAGCAAAAGGTGTGAAGACAAGTTATTTGAAGAAAAATGTAAACTTTCAACACTACAAAAACTGTTTATTTAACGACACCACCTTGACTGCTAAATTCAACACCATAAGAAGCGAGAAACATGAAGTTTTCAGTGTGACTGAAGTGAAAAAGGCCCTCTCGAACCAAGATGACAAACGTCACATTATGGATAATAAAATTAACACTCTTCCTTTTGGCCACTACTCTCTCAACCCTATCGACAACTAACCTATTCTTCGTCCCTCTTCGTCCTTCTTCGACCTAAATTCCTTTTCCTTTCGTAAAAAAATGGGGAACACGGCAAGTCCAACGCCGTGTTCCCCATTTTTTTACATCAATTTGAATGACCTTGACCCAGTTAAATATGGGTATAATGTAATAAAAAATTATTTTTACTTCATCTACCGAAGAGGAAGGATAAAATTATGGATTTAAAACAAAAAATTGTTCATGAACTTCATAAACAGGCTAGGAGAAAATTTCCCCGAAGAAATACTGTTATAAAAGGAATGAATGATCTATATCAAGCTGATTTAATCGAAATGATTCCTTATAGTAAACAAAATAAAGGATTTAAATATATATTGACTATTATCAATTGTTTTACAAAAATGGCAGATGCTTTACCGCTAAAAGATAAAACCGGCAAGAGTGTAACAAAAGCCATGGAAACTGCGATACAGAGAGACAAAAATACCATAAAACATTTACAAACCGATGATGGTAAAGAATATTTCAATAAAGAATTTTCAAATTTAATGAAAAAACACGACATAAACCATTATTCGACTAATTCAGAGGTGAAAGCATCAATCATAGAAAGATTTAATCGAACTTTAAAAGGTGCGATGTACAAGATGTTTTCAAACAGAGGATCGCACGTATGGACTGATATGTTACCAAAACTAATAAAAGATTATAATAACAAATTCCATAGAACAATTGGTATGAAACCGAACCAAGTGACTAGGAAAAATGAAAAACTCGTATTAAAACGTATAAAAATGAATACTAAACCAAAAGTTGAAAAACTAAAGCCTAAAGTGTTTAATGTTGGTGATAAAGTGCGAATAAGCAAATACAAAGGTGTATTCAGTAAAAGATATCTGCCAAATTGGACAAATGAGGTTTTTACCGTATTTAAGGTGCAACCTACAGTACCGGAAACTTACATTTTAAAAGATAATAAAGGACAATTGCTCGAAGGAGGGTTTTATGGACATGAAATGTTAAAATCCACAGTAGGTGATGTATATCTAGTTGAAAAGGTGTTACAACGGAAAAAAGATAAAGTTAAAGTGCGATGGTTAGGATTTAATAAGAGTGAAGATTCTTGGATACCTAAAAAGGATCTCATATAATGATGGAGCATCATTTTAGGTTGAACCTTTACAAAGGATGGAGATAATACCGCAAAAGGATAGTTTTCCTATTAATAATATTGATGAACTCACGGTGGACAATTCAGAATTAAACAGTGGCAAACATGGTGTTTTGTTACCAAACACGGTGCGTTGTCTTGTAACCGGTCCATCCAATTGTGGTAAAACAAATGTGGTATTCAATTTGATTACAAACCCAAAAGGATTGCGTTTCAATAACTTGTATGTCTTTTCCAAATCATTACAACAACCCAAATACCAATTATTAGAAAAAATATTTAATAATGTGCCAGAAGTGAAATATTACAAGTTTGATGCAAGTGAAAGCGTAATGCAACCGCATGAAGCTAAACCATTTTCAGTTTTTATATTTGATGACGTATCCTGTGAAAACCAAAACACTATCAGGAGCTATTTCGCTATGGGGCGACATAACAATATAGATAGTATTTACATAGGCCAGACTTATAGTAAAATACCAAAACAATTGATAAGAGATAACGCAAATGTGTTAATTGTATTCAAACAGGATGAAACCAACTTAAAACACATATATTACGATCATGTCAATGCGGATATGTCATATGAACGGTTTAAAGACATATGTGGTAAGGCTTGGGCTGAAAATTATGGATTTTTGACAATTATGAAGGAACAACCACTAAATAACGGCCGATACAGGATAGGTTTCGATAAATTTATATTAATTCACTAACCATTATATCACGCAATCATTCTTGTACAGCACGTCTTGCTACAAACATGGTTAACCAAGAAAAGTTAGTAAAGGAAATTAAATCACTTAGTGATTCTATTCGGGCTAAAAACAGAGCGTTAAAGTTAGGTATCAGCGAAAGGGAGAAATTTCTCGAATCTACTTTTAAACCTATTACAGAGCCTTTGAAACAATTGAACAAAAAATTGACTAAACCTTCTTTTCAAGGTGATATTATTGCTCCAATAACAGAATATGAAAGGGAAAGTGTAATATCAGAAGACATTAGCGATGAGGACCCGGAAGCCTCCATATTTAGTGATAAAACGGCAGAAAGAGAAGATGTATATGCTGGTAGTGAAGAAGAAGTGGTATCTATAGCGAGTGAAGAAGAAAAAACAGAAGGAGAACCATCAAACATAAGCTTATTGGGTGAAACTATTCATACGAAAGGACCTTTAGGAAGAAAATACTTGTTAAAACTGTTAATTGGAACTAATTCTACTAAAAAATACCACAGTTATGGAGCAAGAATGTCCAAAGAAGGTGTAATGATTGGTAATAGCAAATTAGATGTCGATGAACATGATAATATTCACGTAGGTGATAAAATATATAAAGGGACGAGGGGATTATTTGAATTATTGTTTGAAAATAAACCTTTACATGCATTGGTAAAAGATGATGATTTGGAAGTGTATAGCAAAATTTTGGAACAAACTAATGCATATAGAAGAAATTATTTACCTGATGCTCCAGTATTTCGTAATAAATCTGTAAAATATAGAGAATTTGTTTCCAAAATAATACCAATTATAAGAAGAAAACCTATAAAAAGAAGATTTGTAGCATCCACTTTAGACATAAGTTCCCCAGAACCGAGGAAAAGAAGCAAATCAGTCACCGGTAAAGGATTGATGAAGAAACTATACAATACAAACGTAATTTATTACAATAATATCAATAAATTGGTGGATAGAATGAAACTAATACATGAAGCTAAAGAAGCGGGTCATACTGGATTGGAAAACGAATGGGTGGCTTTAGTGGATGAACTTAGAAACCGCGGGGTAATCTCATAAAAATGCGTTACTCCCTAAAATGCTATTCAGTTGCACCATGAGTGTCGACAAGTTCGGACGGTATTCCTCGGATGGATTATATTACGCGAATAGTTTAAAAAGAGGTGCTGGTTTACCACAAACACCTGAAGGAGATTATGATATTAGTAATAAAAGGTTAAAAAACATAAAAGATCCCACGGATGAAAACGATGCAGTAAATTTAAAAATAGTAAAGGAAAAGCTATCACCAACATTAAGACTACACAATAACACATATGATGCAGAAAATCATAGAATTATCAACGTTGGTAAACCAAATGAAAACGGTGATGCAATAAACAAAGGTTATTTGTCATCTGAATTAAAAAATACGTTAAACTTCAATGGAAAAACGTATAGTGCTAACAATAAACGTATATCCAACGTAGATGACCCTAAAGATGAAAAAGACAGCGTGAATAGACGCTATTTACATTCCTTGATACCTGAAAAGACAAAAGATGGATTTTCTTTTTATAAATTTGTTATTAATGATATAGGTTATCCGAAAACTGAAAACGACGCTGTAAATCTAAAATATATTAAAGATCATTGTATCATACGTGATGTAGGGGTTATAGATTGTTTTGATAATTGTTTAGCAAATGTTAAAGATGGTTCGGCGCCATCAGATGGTGCAACAGTGGGTCAAATGATGGAAACCTTAAAACAAGAAACAACCTCTTTTGTAAAACAAAACCAAGTAGTATCGCGGAAAGGGGATGTATTTGTGCAGGGAAATGAAAAGTTTACATTACTTGAAGAAAAGAATAATGCTTGGGATGGTAAAGGAAAGAAATTATCATATATAGGTATGGGTACAGAATTATTTGATGTTCCAGTTGTAGCACAAACTATATGTTCTAATCCATATAATGATGAACCTTACATATGTAGGTTTAAAAAAAATACGTAACGTATCTCCTGGTATCAACGATTTCGATTGTGTTGTAGTTAGTCAATCTTTGATATTAGATAAACCAACTGGTGATATTTTTAATGCGGATGATAAGAAAATAGGTAATTTAAAACAAGGAAGTGATCCAAATGATGCTGCAACTGTAGGACAGGCTATAACAACTTCATTAAAGGACAATAAAGTATATACTTGTAATAATAAACGTATTACAGAACTTAAAGACCCTCAACATGTGGATAATGCTGTTACTGTTAATTTTCTTATTAAAGTTTTAGGAAATGCATTATTTGATATGTTCAATATTATTGCAACCCGTACACGTTGGGGTAATTGGGTGTCTGAATCCGAGAGAGGTAATTGGATTAAAAAGGAAATTTTTAATAAATACTTTATTAACCCTAATACGCAAAAGTTTAGATCATCAGATTGGGGTGATATTGATATTTAATATAAGATCACAATAAATGACTTCATTTATGTCCAACTCGTCATATAGGTAACACATAAGTTGAACATTGCGATTATAAAAGGACAATAATGGCGTTCCAGTACATCAGTCCATATCGAGACACTGTGAGGAAAGGAGGTGGGATCACATCCACAGCGGTTTCTCTGTTAAGTAAAGCCTTAAATCGAATTCCAGTAGGATCTGTCGTAAATAGAGCAATAGACGCTTTACCATACGAATTTCACATACCGGGAGGTTATCAGTATTGCGGACCAGGAACTAAATTGAAAAAACGACTGGAAAGAGGCGATCCAGGCATAAATAAGTTAGATCAGGCTTGTAAAGAACACGATATAGCATATTCCACATTTAGCGATACAAAAAATAGATCAATAGCTGATAAAAAGCTCGCGGATATAGCTTGGCAACGAGTAAAGTCTAGTGACGCTAGTATTGCAGAAAAAGCAGCAGCTTTAGCGGTAACAGCAGGTATGAAGGCTAAAACAGCGGTAGGAGGTGGAAAAAGGAGGCGAAGAGTGAAAAGGAGATTGGCAAAGACAAAACATGGAGGGAATATTAAAAGAAAACGACGTTCCACCAGAAAGGGTAGCAAAAAACCAACAGTATGGTCAATGGTAAAAAACGGGGCAGGTCTATACCTAAGACCGTATCGTGCATATTAAATCAAAGAAATCAATTAGTAATACCACATAAAGCGTTAACAAATATTGAATTATTTAAATACATTTCATGTTTAAAAATACCTTTCTTTCGTGGTGTCTTTATGAAAGATGATTTACCAGTTAAAATGTGGAAAAACGAAACAGGCATTGTAAATTTAGATAATTCTGAAGGTCCTGGCACTCATTGGGTTTGTTATAAGAAATTAGGTGATAATATATATATTACTTTGATAGTTTTGGCAATTTACCACCACCTAAAGAACTTGAGCATTACTTTAAATCTGCTAAAAACATATATTACAACTATAAAAGAGAACAACCTGATAACACATTAATATGCGGCCATTTATGTTTGGAATTCCTAGCTAAAAGTATCAGTCACAAATGAGATGTCTTCCTATACGGTATCATTAACAGGAAAATCGTCCACTTTACGAAGTATCCTTTTTCCAGCGTTACGCTTGCAAGAAGGAAGATTTTGGGAAGCGGCACTGTTGGATTTTACAACTTACAACTCTATTCCCAATGTTACGGAAGATAAAAATAACTTATTGCATTACTATAAAGGAAAAGATGCCAGTGGGAAGTTTACAGACTTAGAAGTTTGCAGTTTACCCACAGGTTCTTATGAAATTGATCATATTAATGAATTTTTGCAAAATAAAATGGGAAAAGACAATATAACATTAAAAGGTAATAACAATACGATGAAAGCTGAAATTAACTCCAAATATTATATAGATTTTACTCAGGAACACTCAATCGGTGAATTGTTAGGATTTCCCAAAGATGGGCCAATTTTAGAACCAAATCAAACACATTCCGGTAAACAAACTGTAACAATATTAAAAGTCAATAGTATAGATATAACTTGTAACATTATACAGGGAGCTTACAGAGATGGAGCAAATACCCATATAATACATACTTTTTACCCGAGTGTACCTCCAGGATTTAAAATTGTTGAAAAGCCACAAAACCTAGTATATCTACCGTTGAACACCACTTTCATTTCAGACATCGTGTTGAACGTATTGGATCAAGACGGTAACTTGATAGATTTCCGAGAAGAGCCAATTACAGTTAGATTACATTTAAAATCGACACTTTAATACAAAAATCATGGGTTTATCATTTAAAAGTGGACAACCTACGGGAAACCGCATTAGTAGCTCTTCAGCTGTGGAGGAGTTAACACGCGAGAACATTCGTTTCTTAGAAAAGATTGGTTTAAAATTAACCGATTATGGATATACTGGATATAGCGCAGGGTCCGACATTCGACGAAACCCTATGGGAAAAAGAATATCACACCCACAACCCTTACACTTCATCAAAATTGAACAATAACGACGAAATTCGTATTCCTATACAACATCAGGACATTTACACACTACCATGTGAAAGTTACTTGTATATCGAAGGAAAAGTAACAAAAAAGGACAATAGTGTAGGTACAACAGTTCCATTTATAAATAATCCTATGGCTTTCCTGTTTGATGAAATTAGATATGAAATATCAGGTGTAACAGTTGATTCCACTAAAAAAGTAGGTATTGCAACAACTTTAAAGGGGGTAACATCTATATCACCTAATGAAACCAATTTACTTCAACCAGCCGGATGGGTTTTACCTGAACATGACACAATCACTCCGAATACAGAGGGATATTTTGATTTTCATATTTCATTACGTTTGTTGCTTGGATTTGCTGAAGATTATAGAAAAATAATATTAAATGTTAAACAAGAATTAGTTTTGTTGAGATCTTCTAACGATAAAGACATTATTAAAGCTCCAGATGGTACAACGGATGCAAACCTAGAATGGAAATTAACATTAGACAAAATTGTATGGAGAGTTCCACATGTTAAATTAGCTGACGAACATAGAATGCTACTATTAAGGAAGTTAAAGGCTGATCGCGATATTGTAATTCCTTTTAGAAGTTGGGAATTCCATGAACATCCAAGCTTGCCAACTACGGATCGTCATACTTGGACTGTTAAAACATCTAATTACGTAGAACGAGCCAGGTATATTATATTTGGTTTACAAACAGATAGGAGAGACAGCATCACAAAACATGCAGGCAAATTTGATCATTGCAACTTAAAAAATATTAAAGTTTATTTGAATTCACAATTTTTCCCCTACGACAATTTGAATGTGTCATTCAATAATAAAAAGTACAGTATATTATACGATATGTATGCGAGATTCCAAAATTCATATTACGGTAAAACAAATACACCTTATTACTATCACCAGAAGAATACTTAGATGGTTACACAATAGTTGTAATTGATTGTTCTAAACAAAATGAATCAGTAAAATCATCAAGTGTTGACATAAAGATTGAAATGGAGTTTAATGCAGCTATACCTGCAAATACAACTGCATACTGTTTAATTCTACATGATAAAATTGTAACATACACACCTCTAACTGGAATTGTTAAAAATGTATTGTAAAAAACCGGTTTTGTTACATTCCGCGAGTATAAAAGCGGAGCGTGCAGGCCGCTCCTGATCAGTTTGTTGCCTGACGTCGTATGGGTAGCATCATCTTCAATATGGCTTCTACAAGTGGTACAACCGAATACGATATAGAAAAAGAAATTTCAGAATTTTTGGACATGAATGAACAGCAACACGTCACAAATCAAGAAGAAGAAGAAAAAGGTAAAAAGAAAAAATATTTGTCCAAGAGGAAAAGAAATGTGGAAGAAAATATTTCACCAAATATTTTGATGGAAGTATTTTTAAGAATTTTTTATCCAATCTCTTCAAGTTTGGATAAAAGTGTTTTAATTGGAGTTATGAAATCAACCGACTATAACAAAAACACCACCGACTGTAACAAAAATGATTTTGTTTACAGCCAATGCTTGGGAATCTTTTATGAAACACCTCCATTTGTTGGAATGTTACTTTAATAGCAACATGTTTGGCAGGAAAACAAAAGTAGGACTATTGGATTCAGACTTGGAAATTGATATTATTAAACACCGAGGTGAACATCAAATGAGATTCAGAGATACGACCAAACATGACATAAAAATTCAACTAAACAGAGAAAAATTTTTTATTTTAACATGTGCAACTGAACCGATAACAAGATATTTAAGACAGCTAGTATTCTCCAGTTCAATTATTAAAGATTATTTAACAGACACTTTGGACAAACAACCGGATGCACCAATTTTGTATGGACCTGTGGACACTTCAATATTCAACAGAATTCCTCATGAAGTTCAAATGTGGAGACAATTGGAACAATATGTGCAAGAAAAAAATAATTTTGTAAAATCGGATGAAGAAACACATTTCAGTGATGAAAAGGATCAAAGTGATGAGAATGAGTACAACAAAAATGACCAGATGGAAAGTTAAATAAAATTTTAAAATTTTTCACAACACTTTACACTTAAATTGGCAAATTTTCAATAAAAAATTCAAAATTTTGTGGGTGTAGGCCTACCGGGGATGGTGCCCACGTTAAATATACACCAACGCGCCTTCAACTGTACGGCCTGGCATAAATAAATGCCTACCGTGGTGTGGAAAACAGTTGACCTTCTGACACCGTGATGGATAGACGGGTGACCTTTCAAATGGACATGGAAGAAGAAATCAAGTCCAAGCCGGGTATTATTGAATTTCAAGCTTTTCGTGGTAACGATGATCGGTTTATAATTAAAGAACTCGTATTTTACGATTTAGATAAAAATATTCCTTACACATTTTTATTTAAACCACCATGCTCTTTTTCTTCACTAACCACCAAAGCCGCAACAACAAACCGATGGACTTGGAAATATTTTCATCACATCGATTGGTATGACGGTTTTACCAGTTATTCAGACTTGTATCATATTATGCATCAATTTTCAAACAGATTTACTAATATTTACACAAAAGGACTTGAAAAGAAAAGATGGATAGAACAATTTACATCTACTCCAGTTAAAGATGTGCAAATAGATAAAAATTTTAAATTTATTGCTGAAAACATTTGTATTTGCACACAAAGTGTGGAACATGAAAGGGACAGGCACTGTGCGTTAAAAAACGCTTTAAAATTAGCGACTTACCTGCAAGATGGAGAAATCGGCGATGGTGGTGGGGGTAACGGCGATTATAAAAGCGAGGAGCAGACCGAGACCTGGCACGAGTATTACTCGAGATTCCGAGACGACAACATCTCAGAGCAAGAAGACAGCGAGGACCTCTAGAACAACCATGGCATCCAACCAGTTTCTGCAGACTTTGGTGGAACAATTCAACGCCCACTCCAAGTCTACAATTTTGCCGGTAAAAAAATGTTCAGAGTTGAAGGATGAAAAACATTATATTATACATACCATGAAGAAAATGGAAACTACAGTCGGCGAGGCAATCTGCTGCAGCTTGAGCGAAGCCCCATACACTCCGGGAGATGAGCCGAAATTCCAAATTTACCTGCCCAAAAGATTTGTACACCTACTCCAAAACGAAGATCTCCGCTCCATACAACCAGGATGTCTCTACTTGGTGTCCCACGGATGCAGCGGCAGCAACTCCACCGAGCTTACCATCCACATCGCAGACAAGCAGCAGTGTTAAAAAAAATATTTTTTTTTCTTTCTTGTATCTGTTTGTATTTTTTAACTATATATATTTTTGTCATGTAATCTTGTTTGTACTGTTTTAAATAAAGATAAAAACAAAAAAAAAAAAAAAACACAAAAAAGGCAACATATCAATATGTGAAACAAAAAAAAATTTCACATATTGATATGTTGCCTTTTTTTAAAGCTCTGGGGTGACCTTGACCTTTGACCTTTGCACAAATTAAACATAAATTTTTTTCAAACAGCAATATGTGTGTGTGTGTGTGTGTGTGTGTGTGTGTGTGTGTGTGTGTGTGTGTGTGTGTGTGTGTGTGTGTGTGTGTGTGTGTGTGTGTGTGTGTGTGTGTGTGTGTGTGTGTGTGTGTGTTTTCCCCCACCATTTCAGGTTACCAGCATACAGACTGTAAAGAAGTTCAGTTTGATTGCAACTGTCAAACGATGAGCACCCTATTTGAGCTTTGTGTAAGAAAAATTATTGAAGATCAACAGCTATTTAGCCATACTTTACGATCCAACGCTCCTCAACAAATTAAAATTTTTATCAAACAGTACAAGCTAGACAACAGAGGTTACAACACTTTTGGTTGGTACAAGTTTGGTGATGGTACAAAATTTTGTCGAAGTTGTGGAAGGGCCGCTGTATCCAACCCGGCACAATTCCTACAAGATGATGGATGTTTACAATATGGTCATGTGGCTCCAGTTTTAAGTTACCATACACCTAAAGAACTTTGCGCCATTTGTTCAATCAATATGTTTAGTTGGCAAAAATTTAACCACCTCTCATCAGACAGCGTGTAAACAACTTCCCCCCACCACTATTTCATACTACCTTCAAACGACCATGCTAATATTCATTCCGCCTTTGGACATCATACGGAAAACATCAAGATGGCTCTGACTGTAAAATGTGCAAATTATGAAGAAGTATTTGTAAGAAATCTGCAAGAATTAAACGAAATTGTTCAAGAATTTAAATCACTAATCGAACAGGGATACCGATTGAACATGCAAATTTTTGCTTGCAACACAAAATGCCCTCATGTCCCCAGGGATGACGAGCCGCCTAGGTCACCATCATCAACTTCTTCAGCCTACTCCTCCAGATCATCCATGAAGACTCAAGCCAGTCCAAACTTGGAATATTTCTCCTGACTAATATTTATATTTTGTATCCTCATTGTACTTCAATATGCATATTTTTGTATTGTAATAAAGGAATGATAAAATAAAAAACAAAATAAAAAAAAACCTATCTTGCTACAGTATTGTAGCAAGATAGAATTTTTTTTAAAACACAAATTGGATGACCTTGAACATGTTCTAACATGTTCAGGTTTTCCCCTACCACTTTTCCTCTTGGAGACCTGAGATGCGGCACCAATGTGTTTCATTACATCTTCATCTTTTGAGCTGCAAACATGGATGTTCCACCACCAATATATGAGGCCGATGAAGCGGAAAGCCTGGGGAGGAGGAGATGCCAGCATGTGGATCTAGTGGAGATGATGGAAAGAAGGATGGAAGAAAGACGGATCAGGAAGGACCATATGCTAATTCAGAAAATTTTAAAATTAGATCTCTTCATAATCTTGGCCTTATTAATTGCAATCTTCTTCTACTTGGTATACGCAGTTGTATACTGCCTAAGATGCATCGAATGTACAGATAAAGCAGCCAAATTGCCAGTTTTCAACACTACTCTTTAAATAAAATTTTCTTTTTTAAAACTCCAAATGGTTGACCTTGAACATGTTTCAACCTGTCTGGTTGTATCAATTACCCCCACCACTACAATTCCAAAAGACCAATCCTACATGCAAGTCTGGCTTCATTTCCAACTCAGCTACGCTAAAGGTTACACTACACACACAATGAAGTGGGAATTACTTGTTGACAGCCTTCAATACCTAAAAGAAATCTATGAAAAATTGCACATGCGGCTACTTCAAAATCCAGGGATGATAATAAAAATGAACTTGGAATACGACTGTCCACTCATCGACGACAGTATGGATGAAGCAGAAGGGGTAGTCCAAAATACACAAGGAACATGTTGCTGTGAAGAAAATTCTTCAACAACATCAAGCACAAGTCCGGACAGCACATATGGGGATGAAGGAGGATTTTTGTAAATAAAATTAAAAAAAAAATAATTTTTTTTAAAACTTCAAATGGTTGACCTTGAACACGTTTCAACATGTTGAGCAATGTGGATAAAAAATATTTTTTTTTTCTTATGCCTATTGCTGAATAACAAACTCAGTTGTATAGTTTGCAAAAAAAATTTTTTTTTTCATTTCATATGATCATTTTCCCCCCACCATCTCCTTATCCCCACCACTCTACCGAGTACCTGAGATACACGGAGCGACTTGTTCAGTTGCTGTTCAACTCTTGTGGTGTGCACATCTCACTTTTTGCACTCAATTTACTTATATTGAGTTTAAATTTAAATATTTATCAAAATATCAAACATTTCTTAATTTTTCGGCAAAGTTTCAAATAACAATTAAAAAAATTTTTTATCACTTTTGGTTTGATTGAAATTTTACAAGTTCCAAGATCACCTGAGGAAGAATAAAAATAAATATTTCTCAGGAAATATTTCCAATCCGAGTTACGGTAAAGGACGGGCTCGGATGGGTTGTTGCAAAAATTTTAATTTTTTCTTCCTTCTGACCACTTTACCCCCACCACCTCCTTATCCCCACCACTGAGCCGGGTACCTGGGATACCGTCTGTGTACAAGTCAGTACGTCTTCGGACGCGGTGCTGTTCGGATCGCGTGTCGTTTGTCGCACTGTCGGGTGTTTGAAGAAATTATTCTTCGGCTCTCAGTCTCTCGGTGGGTAAGTCAAATAAAAAAATTATTTTTTTTTTCAAGTGGGGCTGCTGGGACGGGTCAATGACCCCTGACGGATACATTAGGTCAAGAGTCTGATCGCTAGGAAATAAAAAAAATATATTTTTTTGCACTTTTGTGATTCCTCGAGGAATTTC
The DNA here is from genome assembly GCA_030545055.2 of Neoaliturus tenellus. Taxonomy (NCBI): domain Eukaryota; kingdom Metazoa; phylum Arthropoda; class Insecta; order Hemiptera; family Cicadellidae; genus Neoaliturus; species Neoaliturus tenellus. The sequence goes on along the minus strand of CM061531.1, from coordinate 173,510,179 downwards.
AATTTCTCACCGTAGTTTGAGGAATCGCAAAAGTGCAAAAAAAATTTTTTTTGTATTCTTGCGTGACCTTGACCTAATTAACGTCAGTGACGTCATCATGATGACGTCAGCAATAATGACGTCATAGGTGTGACGTCATGTGACGTCATATGACGTCATTAGTGACGTCATTCGTGACGTCATTGATGACGTCATCACTGCTGACGTCATCGTGATGACGTCATGTCCCAGGTGTGCCCTTTTTGCACTACTCACATCCCACTGACAATCAAACTATAGTTGGTTATTGGAAGTTTTATTGATAATCGAAATAATTGCCTCAATATTTTCTTGAGGAAAATATATTTAAAGCTTTCTACAAAGTAAAATTCCTAAGAAGTCTGAATTACTTGCGTTACCACAGGTTACACTAAAATCTACTTAAGACTAACCTTCTCTACGGTTGGGAAATCGTAAGGCCTGTTTTCTAATATCTGCATGTGGACACTACTGTCGCCATCAGCGATCAGGCGAGCATATTTCACTCCGTACATCTCCATGCTCAAGCGGAAGCCTTCTACTATGATAGCAGATTCCATGCTGCTTGACGACTTAGTCCAATTTTTGTAGCATAAGTGGTCTTTAGCAGGCTCCTTTTTGTTTTTAGCTCTGGCACAAACTGTGCAATACTTGTTTTTAACTCCTATGTAGAGCACTTTGTTTGTGTGATAACCAACAATAGTGGCCTGAAAAAAATATACATATATAAAATGGTGTCTGATTTCGGCAACTGAAGAAACATTGGGGGCTAGCACTGCCAAAGTGTAATCATTTAGAAGATAAATTTAACTCAGATAAATATATGGCAAATTATAAATTATTTTAAACGGTCACTTAATATAAACGTTTTATTGGAATCATTATGTGCGAATATTAATTTCGGTCATTTTAATGTCCAAAATGTCGGCCATTTTATTTGTGGAAGATATATTGGATGGGATTCACTGTTTTGATTTACCTGATGCATCTAACAACCATCATCAGGTTATAATTTTTAATGTTTGTAACGTCCAATCTTAAGCCAAGCTTGAGGCTTGTATGACTCATAATAATACAATTCATGTCAACACAAAAAATTTAAAATTTTGTATTAAATATGTGATACGCCTATATAGTCCACATTTAAATCTAATCATATAAGTTACGTTATGTTAGGAATAAAAGAATATTTATATTATTATTTATAACATTTAGAAGATTATTTCACTCACCACGCCAGACAAGGAACTGTAGTTACATCTGTACGATCTCTTGGCCCAGCCTCCATCGACGACAACGGTGAGCAGTGGTACACCATCTTTTTCAACGTCACCACGCTCTCGTGCTAACCGCGCCTCCTCGACCGCCGCCTCCTCCATCTGCTGGGCTGCCGCGCGCTGCCATCCATCGGCAACCACAGCATGGTACTTCATATATGTTGGCTCACTCATGCATCTAATATCCATGGAGCCCAGTAATTCTTTCAGACCAGTGTATCCACTGCCGATACTAACGGTCCCAGCTACAGCAGCAGTGTTAACGTCCATTTTGTCATCTTTTATTTCCTCTGACCACAGTATATCACGAAAGTTGCACATTTCACACTTCATTTTAAATCCTGAACGAAGCCCTTCTAAGATTTCTCCCTCAAACTTCATGCACTGAAATGTGCAACCAACTGTACCATGGTTTGAAAGACGACTAACCCCATTCAGAAAGAACTGAATATCAACAATTCTTCTTCCACATAAACTATGGTAATTTTTTGTTGGCACGGAAAATGCAGATTTTTCTTCAGGTTCCTCAAATGAGCACGAAGGTGTTTGAGGGGATTTTGATTCGTCAAGATTTTGCAAAGCCGCTTCCTTCTGTTAATATAATACACTTAAATAGTTTATGTCTATAGAAAACTATGCATATATAATTGCGTTTTCAAAATTGATATAAAAAATAATTTCAATTTGAATATAAATTAATTCTATACAACAAACGTTTTTGAAAGTGTCCTTGTAACTAGAGAGCATAAGGTTAGTAAATTGTATTTGTAATAATGATAGTAATAGTTAATATTGATTGAAAACAACGTAACTTTTCCCTTTTGCGTTTTTAATATATATATATATATATTTTTTTTTATTTAATTAGTATTTTAAATTATTAGAGAACCCTTTAAAAATCATTTTATCGCTCAGATTGCCTACAGTACTTTAATTTGCATACAACTTATTATTAGTTTGAAATAAGCTATAAAAGAATATTGTATTATTTCAAAATACTAAAAATAGAGACGTCAAAGTATTTTATAATACTATAAGAACACTTTTTTTTAAATAATTATATCATATTTACATTTATATCGTGGTATACCTAGCAAGATTGAAGTATTCTCCATTTCGTAAGAAATTCTCCTCTGTGATGTTTTTGCTTCCTTACACCATGAATTTGCTTCTTTGGAGCCATTATCAGTATTATATTTTTCAATTCAAATACAAAAAATATAAATTTAACGGTTATATTAAATTACCGTAATTAAAATTTATAAGGTTGAAGAGAAAAACTAAATTAAAACATTCGAAGGGTCGAAACCATGTGCAGAATGTAAAATTGTAAACAATAAACAACATAATGAACATGTGGCAGATGTAATTTCATTTTAAATTACAATCAGCTGTTGGAAGTAGATCGTATTCATGGGCGCACGTCAGTTTCAGCGACTGCCGCCAGAGGCTGTCAGTATCGGGGGTCACTGGGACCAAAATTTCATCGTGCAGTGCTTCGCCTGCTCCAAGTTTCCGAGTTTATTTTAAGTCCGATAAAAGTGGGATTGGTTTTAAATGAAAGATAAAGAATTGGGCTATTTCGCTAACTTTTTAATTTTTTCAAATTTGAATCCATATGAAACTACAAGGGATTCGATAAACTTTGATCCATTATAACTTGATGTGGACTCAAAATATCAAAAAATCAAAAAGTTAGCGAAATAGCCCAAGTCTTTATCTTTCATTTAAAACCAATCCCACTTTTATCGGACTTAAAATAAACTCGGAAACTTGGAGCAGGCGAAGCACTGCATGACGTTTTGAGAGGGACCATTTTGCCCCTTCTTAATTAAAAGGCCTACTTTCCGCGGCCAAATCTACTTCCTCACCATCATCTACCTAAATTTTGGGCCTCACACATGCTGAATTGTAGCAGCGTATCTCTATCCAGAGTGTTTTACAACAAATACTAGATATTGTTTCTCGCTCTCAGTACGCTTGTAAACGTATTCAGGTAGCTTCAACAACGTCCGCCAGGACTGACCCTTTAGCCCCCTCTTAAAAAATAGCTGATGTTCCCTAAAGTTTTCTCTAAATCTCATAGTTTAGGATATGCCAATGGTGGCACAGTTAAGTTGTTCACCCTGTATATTACATCAAACTAGTTGCATGTGCATACTGTGGATATAGCCATCTTAAGTTTATATCAATTGTAAATTTTTGTATAATGGTGTTATCCGTTGGGAAATAAATAAATAAACAACGTCAACTACATTCGAAATTTCATAATTGGTCCACGAACTGTACATTAACAATTCGATGACAGGCAGAAATAACTGTAAAATAAAACAATTTATTGTATTATAAACTACTTAAAAATTCCACTAATATCAATTATTTTATTTTAATTTTATTATTATTTTTTATTTTATGAGGCAATTTTATTTTATTTTAATGTTGTTCAGTTGTATATACAGGGTGTCCAGCTTCCACCTTTACAAACTTTTCCAGGTTATTGCCCACGTCAAAATAAGCAAAAAAAGTTCCTGTAAACATATGTCCTAAAATGCTTCGTTAACCCGCTAGCCGCCATTTTGTTTTTTACACTAAATAATTTTTATTTCCGTAACGGATCATTGTATTAACTTAATATTTGGCATAAACTTTCACTATAATAATACCCGTTTTCAGTAAAAAAATTATTTTTTTCCAATGTGTATTTTCAAAATGGCGGCCATTTTAAAACTTTAAACTCAAATAACTCAAAACCGACAAATTTGTATAAAAATGTTACAAGAGACAAAAAAGTTGACAAATTAAATTATCTAAACAGTGACACCAAGTTTGCAAGGATCCAACAACAAATAACGGAGTTATTGTGGGTTTCCTGCAGAAAACACTGATTTTGCACTATGATTAATGCCAATTTAGGTTATTTTAAGAGAAAAAACTCAATAACTCCGTTATTTGTTGTCAGATCCTTATAAACTTGGTGTCACTGTTTAGATAATTTAATTTGTCAACTTTTTTGTCTCTTGTAAAATTTTTATAAAATTTACCGTTTTTGAGATATTCGAGTTAAAAACTTTAAAATGGCCGCCATTTTGAAAATACACATTGGAAAAAAAAATTTTTACTGAAAATGGGTATTGTTATAGTGAAGGTTCATGAAAAATATTAAGTTAATACAATGATCCGTTACGGAAATAAAAATTATTTAGTGTAAAAAACAAAATGGCGGCTAGCGGGTTAACGAAGCATTTTAGGACATATGTTTACTGGAACTTTTTTGCTTATTTTGACGTGGGCAATAACCTGGAAAAGTTTGTAAAGGTGGAAGCTGGACACCCTGTATAACAAAGAACTCGCCTACGGCTCGATGGGGGCTCCGCCCCCATGCCCCCTCAGGGGTTGCCCCTGAGTAGTTAAAGCCCAAATTAGAGTCGTCGTTACGTCATAGATATATCTTTCATAGTTATAATTTGAATGCCAGAGCTCAAAGTTCAAGATTTAATAAAAGCTTAGTGTTAATTTGGGGGGATACATAGTGTTACTTGGAGATTAAAAGTAAATAAACGGTATCAGATGACTGACACATACTTTCTCCCAACAATATAAAAACATGTGTTAAAAGCTTTAAACATAAATGTCTAGATGACTCTGTCGGATAGCTACCAGCTGAGCAGCGCGAGCTTGACCCTACGCGCATCTGTGACTTTTAACAACGTACTGCGTTTACCGCTAAACGAAAAATTGTATTTTCTCCTCAACCACTTGACGTAGAGCAATAATTTAAAGTTCTGGATTATTTAGTTTTTTGAGCTTGATTTAATGGTGATAAGTAAAATTTATTTTGAGACAACAGCTATTTTGAAAATAAAAAAAATTGATTTTTTTAAACACTTTTTACTCCATAACTTTTGAACGCGCATTTTCTCGGAGATGCGGGTGGTGTCATTTTATCCACCATTTTAAGCTTAATAAACCACAAAATTTTAATCAAAATCGTTAGAGCCGTTTTTGAGAAATTTGGATTTTTTACGATTTTTGAGGGTTTTGGGGGGTAAAATACCCTTAAAAATCAAAAATTCAAAAAAATGAAAAAAACGCCTGGAATTATCGTGGATTTGGACCTATATACCAAATTTCATTAAAATCGGACCATTAGGGCATTCTCTAGCTCTGTTTACATCCTGACACACATACACACACACACACACACACACACACACACACACACACACACACACACACACACATACACACACACACACACACAGACATCACTCCGAAAACCACTTTTTTGGACTCAGGGGGAACCATAATGGATAAATCCACCAACAACTCAAATTCGAAAATTTTGACGAAAACAATACTTTCTCCATATACTATGGTATATGGGGGAGAAAGTAAAAGCAATAATAAAATAATTATTATCTTAGCTTTTTACAGGCTGCGAGTGTATCTTCAATTTATATGTGAGAATTTTTTGATATTTAAAGAATGGTAAAAGAATCGTTGAGGGACATTACGTCATCGCGCAACTAAGAACTTGGTGCAATGAAAAAAGCACAAAAATATCGAATTATCATTAAATTTAAATTAAATGTATTTAAAGGTCCATTTTTGTAAAAAAAAATTATTTGTTCACTTGAAAAGAACTTAGCCATTACAAATGTTCAAATATGCTACAAATTTAAACCTGAAAGGTAGAGAAACGGTTAAAACAAAACTTATGTGTTAAAAAGTTGTGGGATCACGCATCTTGGTTACTTAGCGCAAATAAAGGAAATAACGTATAAAAATTAAGAAAATCTTGTTAATTAATAATTAAGTCTAAATTATTAAACTGGTTAGTACCACCGAAGTAGTGGACTGCCAATTTAACTTTACTCACAATTAATACTAATAAAAAGTTTGAAAATTGGTTATGGCTTTTTTCTTTTCCCTTGTCTCTTAATTCATAAAAAAACTGTCCCCACTTAGGAAAATAAATAAAAAATTCTAAACATTTCCAAATCGATCCAAATGTTCACATTAATAACTGTAAACTAAAATGCCTTGCTTGGATAAAATAAAACTATAGGTGCATGGTGGTAATAATAATAAAAATAATCGGCCTGTAAAATTCACCAATAAAAAATGGAAAAACTTATTTTAGATAAAGAGTGTTGATATTGACAATGGTTTTGTCAAATCATGACTTACGAAAACTTATAAAATAATTGATTATTCTTAGGCCTCCTTAGACAGTAGATCTAGGTTCTTGTATAAAGAAAAAAACATTTGGGGAAATGAACAAATATTTATATATGTAATGTACAGCAATATCTCACCTAAAATAATCAAAACCTTCAATGGGAATATTTTAAATATAAGTAATTGTAGGGATAGAATGGAGTTGTGAAATAATAATGGACTATGTAAATATTCTAGATATCATGCTTAAAAATTGATATGTGTTAAAATTTTGGCCACATGATGTAAGTAGTTGATGTATTCAAAATGAATAAAAGTGGAATAAAATTATAAGTTTTAACTGAGGTACGCTGTATATAATGAAAGACAAAAAATACTTAAGAAAGATATTAGAAAATTTAAAAATCCACCGATAATGAGTTGCAGGTGAGGCCCACCGAAGAACTGCCCGCTAAGACAGTAAGAAAACCGGCTAATACGAAAATCGCCTGTAGCTCGTTTTTTAAAACCACATCCTAGTTCTCCTTAGTTCGTAAAAAAAATGAGAATTGTGAAATCATGATCGATTATGGAAATATTCTAGATATTATGGTATATGGAGGCTCCACCCCCTTTCCCAGAAATTAGTTGCCCCTATTCTTTAATTGCCGTAAAAATCTCAAGCACTGAACATGGTAGTTGAGGCCTCCACCCCATAACCCTCGTTGTAATTTTGTTTGATACTCTAACTGTCCTGATTAGGGTTATGAGTGTGGGTTTATGTGTAGTTTCTATGTACCTATTATACCTGAGTACTAGTACAGCTTTTAAGTTAAACTTGTTAATTTTGTTTGATACTCTAACTGTACTGATTAGGTTATGAGTGTGGGTGTATGTGTAGTTTCTACGTACCTACTATACCTGAGTACTAGAATAGATTTTAAAAGAAACTATACTGTAGTAAACTAGTCGTCAGGGGATGTGACGCCATGCCTTGCCTCACCCTCCTAGCGCAAAAAGTATGAAAAAAATATCTGGATAAAATGGATGAAAATGTAGGATGGCTAAGCTAAATAAACTATTTTGCATAAACTAATTATTATATAAACTATTATTTAAATGAAAAAATAAATACCGTCAGAAAAAAATAGGACAACATGAACAAACTGTTATGAACCCGCTACAGGCTAATCACAAAAATACTATTCGATGCAAAATAAAAATGTATGTTATAATTTAAGAATAATTATTATAAATACTACTCATAAATCCTGTTGGAGTTACAGGGATAAGTCAAACATTAGTTAAAAATTAGAAATTTACCTCGATTGTAAAAAATCGCTAAGTAACAACAAACAATTCAAAACAATCAGTTACCTAACAATTAATTGTAAAACAACAGTATGGCCTAACAGGTAGAATAAAAGGCATTCATAACACTTTTTTTTTGTTTGGTATGTACTTCCCCACTCACTCATCGGGGTATCAGAAATTCATCAAATGTCAGTAAAGTAGATTTAGTTCTCGCTTGGGAATTACTGTGTAGTAAGTGATATATTGGTGATATAACTAAACTTCGCTTAATCTACTTTACCGACATTTGATTAATTTCTGATACCCCGATGAGTGAGTGAGTGAGTGAGTGAGTTACACATGCGGGAGTATATAATTTAGATGTGTACTCACTGACAATGTTCATGCATTATCGTAATGTTGACGAACAATAAAGTATTTGATTTGACTAACAAATCCATTTCATACACTTTTTATGAAACAGTTTTATTCCTCTTGATCCACGCGTATATTTGGGAGAATGAAAAAAAACAGGCATCCATGAATAATTCTTGATTTGTTTTTAAGTGCTTTTACTAATGCAAAGGATTTCAATTTTTTTATGAAACTCGCATATGACTTACGTTACTATGTTTATAATAGAGAATTGTAAAAAAATTCTTCAAAATATCGTCTTCGGAAAAATGCAAATATTTCAACTTAACTATTGCATATAGTACAAATTTTCCATGAGTTATCGATAGATTATGTAATCGACCACTAACTTTCAAAACTCGAACACTCGATTAAATCAGATGGAACTTCATATCGATCCAAATGGTGCAGGCAGGCTGCAGAAGCAGCAGCAGGAAGGAAGAAAAAACTGCTGCTGGGGAAATATGAAAGTGAAAATGTCCTTTAGTCCTGTCATGTGTTATTTTTTACTGTTTATTTTACTAGACGTAGCTGTTAAATCGCAGATGTCATCAAATTCTAACAGCAATGGTAAGTATATTTACGTTTTTAAGTCTATAGACAACTGTCATTGTACCTATCCATAGTTCCTATATACCTCCATTGAAGGACGTCTTGTCCTTACATCCATGCTGACTTGCTAAGTTATGGCGGGATTTTATGAAATAAAATAAAATAGTGAGCTAATGAATTTAATTCTGATAAAATTATCACTTGATGTTTATTTACATTATCATTTTGTTTGCAGCTTTTCTGCAAGATAATAATGATGTCAAGTACATTGTGGATAACATCCCCATATCTGTACACAAGGTAAGTTAAGGTTCCTGTCACCTGTGTATTTGCTATAAATTTTCTTAAAAGCAAATCTCATTTGTGTAACCATTAGTTTTCATGAAAGATTTAAATTTCAAATTGGCTCTTAGGCCTATGGAATTACGTGTTTGACTTTATAAGTCACAATTTTTACTATTTAGGCCTAACTTAACTTATACCTTAAATTTTAAATTGTAACAGCACAGAATTTAGTTACTGTTTTACAAAATCTACATTGTGTAAACTTAGGTCTAAAGGAGATTAAAAAGTCTTAGTTATCGTTCTTCAAGTGTAGGCCCTACTGAATGGCAATTGTTATTTTTCTGTGGTTGTCACACCTGTGGCATGTTTAACTGGGCGAAACTTCCTTATCCTTCTCCACTGTTATTATCGATGTTAAAATTGTGATTTTTCGATAATATTGCTTTTTATCTATGATACAAATATGATTTTATCACCTGATTTAGTTTTGTTCTAAGATAATAAAAAATTTGACAATAAAACAAATACACCATATTTCAAACAAGTACAGTAGGCCTAACTAAAAAAAAAAAAAAAAAAAAAACAAGTACAAATATTAACCTATTAATCTAGCCCATAACATTATCAAAGAACAACATAAAATAAACCACCTAAATTTATTTTGTAGGTGTATCTTATTTACGAGAAGAAGCAGACTTCATTTGACCCGCAAAATAGCATCACACAAATGCTGCCAAATAGGAATCAGAAAGGGTTTTTTCCACATTGTATTGTGGGAATATGTTAAACCATTCATTTTGTTGTTATAAACATTGCTCTGTACATAAAATTGACGGAGGTTTACGGTTACATTGTTAGGTTAGATTAGTATGTAATACATCTCTTACCTCAATATTATTGTTGATTTGATTGTTTTCATCGCACAATTTTAAAAATTTTAACATCAATTATAACGGTAGAGGAGGATAACGAAGTTTTGGCAACTTAACTGTGTGTTTGGCCCTAGAGGTCTAGGTCTAAGTTAGGCCTTTATGAACACTACGTTGTCTTAACTGATGTTTAAAAAATCATTGTTTAAAAAAACAATGATTTTATTGTTTAAAAAAACAATAATTAAAATAAAAACTAACAGGGTGAAAATTTGTTATCGGACTCCACCGTTATTATCGATGTGGAAATTTTGATATGTCGATAATATTGCTATTCTATCGATGATATGATTATGATTTTATCACCTGATTTAGTTTAGTTCTAATAAAATCAAACATACCTTTTGATACAAAACAAATATATATATATATATATAGCCTATATATACTGTAATTTTATCAAAGAACAACACAAAATATACTACCGGTAACCAAGTTTACTGTGTAAATATATCTATCTTAATTGTGAGCAGAAGCAGAATTCGTTAGACCTACAATGGCTTCACACAAATGCTGCCAAAGTTCGAATCAGAAATTTTTTTTGTAATTGTGTTGAGGGAATGTGGGTTTTAAATATTTCCAAACACCATTGGTTTTGTTGTTATAAACATCGCTGTCACATAAAAGTGAAGGAGGTTTACGGTTAGATTGTTAGGTTAGATAATTATTATGATACATTTCTTATCCCAATATAGTTGATGATTCGACCGTTTTTATTGCACAATTTTAATCGCAATATCAAAATTTCCACATCAATAATTAATTGGGTTCAGATCAAGTTAAATTTCGATCAGTGAGCGATCTCTTGTAAATGAAAATAAGCATGTACACTAATAGTTTTGCGTTTCAATAGAATATTTTTGCATTCAACGTCATGGCTAAAAATTATTATTTAGATATCTTTAATGGTTTTGTTTTGATTGATTTTTAACTCTAGCCGTGGCTACCGAAACTCATGTGGTCTAAGATCTGTTCGTTCTTTAATGGATAACACCTGAGGACTGGCTAATCAATAAAGTTTAACATTGAGGCCTCTGTGCAGTTTGAATAGTTGGCATATTATACTTTTTAGTATCCTGTTGTATGATTAATTACTTTTATTTATTTTCAGGAGTTTTCCAGTGCTGGTAACTCAGGAGCTAAGTAAGTTTATGAAACTATCTCAACTTTTATTGTAAAATGACATTAAAGAAGTCAGGTTTAACTGGAATTTAATATGCACATCTCATGTACGGTAATTCAACGATTTACTGAAATGTGACTGATTTTAGTAATCAATCAATATCACAGAAAACTCATTAATTTTTCTTAAATCAAATGATTTTTGTGTTAGCCTAGTTTGGATTGCTAATACCATAGTTACAATTTTTAGGCCTAACATTAACTTGAGAAGTTGGTAATAATCTTTATTTATGAAAGAGGATGTTGGTATTTTTATATATTTGTAATCGATGGACTCGAAAACCATTGAACCATTTTCAATGGAACTCACTAGGCCTATATATGGAAAATTTCATAGATTAGGTTGTTGATGTTGTTATTGATTCATAAGGAGACAGCAGACGGCCATTTAACCATTCTGAGGGCCAACTCTCGGGCTTTTGTGACTGCTGATTTTCACGCTCAACAGGCCACGCTCTACCCTCTAAATGGCCAACCGACCATTCATGTTCCTCAGTTAGGAGTTTCCATGCCCATCAGCATTAACCCCCCACCCCCACTGGCAAGAACATGAATGGATCAAGAAGGAAGGGAAATTGTTATAGTGGACAGCCAAAAAACTTACCACATGTTATGGCAACCTCGTTTACTGTACATAATGTAAACTTCACAACTCATATGAGCCAAATTAAAAATAGGCCTGGGAAATGGAGTAGGTTTATAAGCCATTAGTTTGTTTGTAGTCCTCATAGCTTAGCCTGAGGACCATCATAGAGATACAAATGTCAGGTTTTTTATCAGAGTTATTTATGAACATTTACAGTATATAGGCTAATTTGTAAGGTAAACCGACCAAATGTCGTTCGCTTAAGGATCAAGTCATTGTTAATAATTGGTATACAGTAAAATGCCGTATAAGATTGTCACCTCATACCTGTTAAGGAGATTTATAAACATTTACGTGGGTTTATACACACAAAGATAGTTTAAAGAACACACAATGTAAATAGTTTGAAGACAAATTAAATCCTAACCTCAAATTAACAGCCTTTTCCTAATTCCGTTCTTGTTACTGCCTAAGAACTCCGTTCGCCAACTGCCTAACTGCGTTCATGGCTATTTATGAACGGCAATCAAATTAATGCACGTGACATTAGATGTTATTTCAGTTTAATACATCGAATAGATAAGTGTAAAATTGGTAGGAGCAAGAATTTTCAAGAAGAAGTGTATTATACACTTATTTTGCAGTCATAATCACAATCACTTGCCATGTAATGCTGAGGCCAAGGCTCCATTGATTTCAGGAATTTCTTATTTCCTATGTTTACCTACTGTACTTTATCAAAAAGTCTGTTTCCTTTGCTCTCGCCTTAGCTGCAATTGCCCAGAACGACAGGATGTAGCTCAGGTCCTCCTGCAGCGTAAAGACCAGCCTGTCACCGTCTTGTTTATTTTTCTGGACACTGAATGTCTCCTTCATGGCTCTCAGTGTCTCACTCATGTTCTTCAGTCGAGCGTCAACATCGCTCTCTACGTTGTTGATGTGACGTCACAGGAGATTGATGTCCACAAAACGCCTCTCGGGACTTTTCAATTGTAATCCAAGGGTCGGGAGATTGGCCGGAGCACCCCCATTCACTGCAGATGGCCTTCCCGTGTGCATCGGGTTTTTATCCTTCCTGAAAGGTGCAGACGGCGACTTGTTTTTGACTGCCTGAGCTGGGACAGTCTTTCTTACTGCTGGCGTATTGGGAGGAGATCTCAGGATCTTCTTGATTCTCCCAAATGGATCAGCCATTAACTCTTAAACCAATCCAATCCACTACTGTTGCTGCTGTTGGCGTCGTGTGATATTTTGTTTGCCAAAAATCATTTTGTTTTGCCAGCTCATCCTGCGGGCCGGAATAGTCAGGAGCATTTGTATTCATGGGGATAATGCCCCTACCCCACTTCCCTGAGGCCTGGTCTCCGTTTGCCCAGCACCGGAAACCTGACATGCCGTGGGTCACCCCTTGCAGTGTGAAAACTGACCTCTGCATCCATGCTGGACTTCCTGACCAAGGAACGAAGTGGCTGGCTACTGATAACATACTGAAGGAACCCATTGGCAGTGTAAGCCCCACTGTCGGTCAAAGATGAGAAACGCCAGAAAACAAAAGAAGAAAGCAAGAGTAATTCAAGAATAGCCGAGGAAGAAAAAGAACTGAGAGCTAAGGCCCAGGAAAAGAAGAAAGGCCTTGCCTCGGAAGATATGTGAGTAGAGTCTCACTGTTTGGCAAGAGTACCTGTGGGTCACCAACCCCTGCAAGAGTTGTGGGACCTCCTGTGTAGTCGAGCCTACTATCCATGAGGGGATGGTCAAACCACTAGTGTGGTATATTTGTAAACTTATGAAAGTATACTCTCATTAAAAATCATTGATTTATGAACATTTTTAGCGAATTTCCCTATAGGGAATACGCTATTATGGTAGTAGTCACGGCAAGACCTAAGCCCGGGACCATGATACTTTTTTGTTTTGAGGTCCCTAGAAGCCAAAAACACCGTTCGTTCAAATTGATATATATGTATATATATATATATATATGTGTGTGTGTGTCCGTGAACACGATAACTTTTGAACGGAACCTCCGATTTTGATGAAATTTGGTACAGGGGTGTAAGCCAGCGTCTACTAGGTTGAGTTCGCGAACCAGAATGATCGGACCATGGGAACGGGGTTTTATGGGGTTTCAATAGGTTCAAGGGTTAAAAATAGGTTTTTGGCTTTTTTTACTTTTATTTAAAAAATTCAACAATTTTAACTTAAACCATTTAAAAGAGCATAAAAAACAAACAATCTAGTATTTTGAATTTTTTACTTAGCTTAAAAGGTTGTGGAGAAAATCAAAAAAGTATGTTTTCCATGTTATTCTTATGGGAAATCAACAAAACCTTCTATCTTGCTTATTTATTGACATATCTCGATAAAATTTGGTATGTACCTTCATTAGGAAGCGTTTCACTTATATTTGCTAAGAAAACCCATATGGCGGCAAACCTAGGTACACACCCCTATAGGGTTTATGGGAAAAACAAAAAGAACACCATAGCCTTATAAAATTTGGTATGTACAGTCACTAGGCAGGGTTTAACTTATATTTACCAACAAAACCCATATGGCGGCAAACCTACATACTCTCATCCCCATGGATTTTATGGGGAAAAAGAAAATATACCAAAATTCCATTGGAAATTCGCTGAGTACGCAGGACTGCTGCGACGGGGGTATTGTATATTAATGTGATGTACATTGGAAGCTTAAGAAAACCAGAAATCAGCCAGTTGCAGGGAAATACTTCATTGTGCATACAGTTTGTTGTAAACCAACATGTGTGGATTTCCATAGAAAAAAATCCTCAATTAGTCAACTCTCTTATCATTTGTACGTGCTAATTAATACATCAATGGTTGTATGATAATTCATAATTTCATAAAAGTAAACAGTACCGGTACATTTAAGAAAATTTGGTTAGAGAGCTAAATTAAATCTTATAGATCTAACTAATTATGGTTAAATACTCTTTTTAACCAGTAAAAACTGAGCACTTTTTATTGTTTTGATTTTTACATTTGAAAGCTACTTAAAAAGATTGAAGTTTTTGTATCATGTTAATATATTTTTCATGCAATAGGCTATGTTATGTCTTCAGCCAAGTACTAGATGCAGATATCTACACACTAATGCAGATCATCCTGCTATTATTAACATCCTTAATTTAAACTATGTTCTTCTCTTATTGAAATCAGATGCCATAAATTAATGTACATCCATGTTTTAACAATAAAACCGATTTATTGACATAAATTTGGTCTTCTGCTAGTGTAATTTTTTTATCTTGTCATGAATTTAATAATAATTTCAAATCTACTTGCAGGGTTCAAAATGCCGAAGAGAGCACAAATCACAACAAAGCACACTTGAAGTTCCAGCCTCCTCTGCTGGACTTCAAAGAGAGGTAAGTGTTACCGTAAAATATTGATCCAATCATAAATAAATAAAAATACACATTAGCTACCATGAGTGAAGTTGTGCTGTCAAATAATTTAATTCAGAAATAAACTTTAATACTCGTAGTATTTTGGGGAAAGTGCAAAAGTAGCATCAATATTTTTGGAATGTTGCCAAGTCTTCTTTCACGTTAGAGGTTTCTCTGATAATATTTGACAACTGATAATATCAGCATTTTTGAAATCTTGAACTCTGCTCTTTTTATGATGAACTTTTTCAACAGTAGGCCTACACTAACTATTGAATTTCCCAGAGAATAATAATAATTAAGCCTTGTGATGTTATAAATCAGATTACTTTAAAGTAAAATATTATCATTTCTTAGACTGAAGTTACCACCATCTTATTTAACGAATATAAACTTCCATCAGTCAATTCATTGTGATCACCTTTTATATGTATATATCTAAATATATATGTATATATTTTTTTTATTATTTCCTGAGAATAATAATAATAGGCCTTGAGATATTATAAATCAGACAAGCTAATCGCCCATGCTCCGCTATGGTAATATCAGGAGTAATAAATAATCAGCTTACTGTATTTAATATTATTTAAAGTATTAAGAATAAGAATCGTTAATTGTCGTTAAACACAGTTGTGTAATAAACATTGTCAAAAATAAGTCGGACATGACTTACATAAATGGTAACAAAACAATACAGTTCATGAAAGACTAGGCTAAATACCATATTTGAAACAACAACAAAATCTTACTTACAATGAATTTAAAAAGCGCATTTATTTAAAATCTCTAAAATCATCTGTACTTAATTCAAAAATTCCTTTACTGAATATAAAGGATGCTTTAGCAACCCATTACTCAAAACCAATTTAAAATGAGCCAAGGATTCAATATTTCTCACATTTACAGGAAGCTCATTGAAAAGTTTCAGACCAAGTACCTTTGAACTTTTAGCAACTTTAGTCAATCCACAAAAAGGAACTTCAACATTATATTTAGACCTAGTGTTATGATCATGAACATTCAATCTCTTTACTAAATTAACAGATTCTTTCTTAACATCTAATAAGGCAGTGTTTCCCAACCTTTTGGTGCCCGCGTACCACCTGAGGCTTTTCAATTTTTTGGCGTACTACCCAAACTCATACATCCCCCCCCTCCCCCCCAGCCTTACAAATACAGCCGGAGAGAGCCTAGGTTATTGTATATTTAATATATTTCATTATAGGCCCCTAATTAGTAGTCTGAAAAAATGAAACTCACATTTAAAACAATTAATTAAAAAAGTTCTATTTTAATTATAAAAAAAAACATAAATTGGGATAATATTTTATTTTGAAGCTACATACAAATATTACTGTGATTATTAATTAACGTAATAGTATAAGTAGGCCTATATTATGTTTTTCACTTTGAAACTAAAAATTGCTAGCTGCAAGCTTTATAAACCTAGTTTCATGGGGCCTACAATACAATTGAAACAAATTGTTTCAAATACACACTTACAGTTATTTTGCATTTCTAAAAAAGTAAGTAAAACAATAAAAACACAAAATACAAAATTACCAAACTAATAAATAATATTAACAGCAAAAGAGGTTGTTAATGGGAAACTTGCTGTTATTTCTTGCTCAGGAAATAATCCCTTTCAGAGGATTGATTAATAATCAGGACTAATTTTACACATGCACAAATAACGGTCACGACACAAACTATTTTGACTTGACTGCGTTTTGGCTTTACCGAACGAATACACCAACTACCAACGAGGTTGGTTTAACCTCGTTAAAATAATGTGTTCCAGGGTTACCAAGTGATGAACTTCATATCCTCCGTGGATATGACCAAATTGATTTTCCTTCCCGTTTCATTGTTTCTGCGGAGCATGTCTTGTAGCTTGAAATAGTACAAGGTAAATATTCATAAAAAATATGCCTAATTCAAGGGTTCCTAAGACGGGTACTGAACACAAAATCAACATTCATTAGTATAAATATGCTCGGAAAAGGGAGTCTTAAAAGAATTTAATTTGATAAGGTGGTAAAAATTGCTTTAGTAAGGAAGAGGTAAAGCTACCTATTGGAGTCTCTCAAATTATGTGTAAAAGTGTTGTAAAAAACCAAAGCTGAGCTGACCAAAACGGCTGTCGCCATCACGTAGTTCAAAGATAGTTTTTTTCGTGTATTTAATTATTTTTCTTCCTTTGTCTCTCACGTACCACCTGAAATGCTCTCGCGTACCACCGGTTGAGAAACACTGTAATAAGGCATACAAAACATACAAACTAAACACAGTTAACATATTTTCACATATAAAGATAGGTCTACAATGATCTCTGTAGTCAGCACCTGCTACAATTCTCACAGCCTTTTTTTGTACTAACAACACATCCTGTGCTCAAGCAGAATCACCCCAAAGACAAATGCCGTACAATAATATACCTTGAAAGAAGCTATTGTAGGCAAGCCTAAGGTAAGATTTGGGCACATTCCTATTTAGTGACCTTAATAAATAAACAACTCTTGATAACTTATTACAAATAAAATCTCTATGGTGAGGCCATGTTAACTTTCTATCCTTTACTATACCTAACAATTTAACATTATCTAACTGATCACAGACGTTTGAATCACTAGCCTTAAGGTTCTTATATTACTAAATATACTATTGTTTGAGTTTTTGTCATTGTTAAGTACAAAGCCATTTGTACCAAACCAACCAGCACACTACTAAGGGCATTACTAGAAGCTATATTTACATTATTTACATGTGGACTAGAATTAAATAAGGTTGTGTCATCAGCAAAGCACACAGTTTTACACGGGACATTTACATCAATATCGTATTAAAAACAGTAAAGGTCCTAGCACCGATCCTTGTGGTACCCCACAGGAGACATGGTGTTTATCAGAGAGCTTATTATCAACTGAGACAATCTGTTCCCTATTTTCAAGTTAAGACCTCAAGAGCGACAAAGCTGTACCTTTAATTCCATAAAACTCGAGTTTGTACAAAAGAGTTTCATGACAGACACAATCAAATGCTTTACTGAGGTCACATAAGGTGACTCCAGTATCGTTTTCAACTCAAAATTTTCATGAATTTCATATACAAGATAAGAAACAGCCTGAAACGTGGATTTCCCAGCTCGGAAACCATACTGAGAACAAGAAAATAAATAATTCATTTCACAAAAACTGTACAATTGACTATGAATAATTCTCTCTAGTACTTTAGCAAATATTGGTACGAAAGATATAGGCATATAGCTAGTAGGAACATCTCTACAACCTTTCTTAAAGATAGGAACTACTTTAGATAGTTTCATCTTAGATGGAAACATACCTTCAATGAGACCTCGATTAATACAAAAGGTTAGAGGCTCTAATATCACAGGTAACATTGACTTGAGCATATCACTAGACAGGCCATAAACATCCCGACTTTTGGAACTTTTCATGAACTTCATATGTTGCACTACTTCTTCACAAGACACTATCTTCCATTCCAAGTTGAGTGCTGGAACATCTTTGGCCTTCAGAAGTTCCGCTGCTGCTGATGGGACGCCACCAGACCTCTCTGCCACGTCCAATACCGAGTTGATGAAGAATTTGTTGAAGTCATCAGGCTTCACAGGTATACGAGGTTGATGTTGACTAGTTGTCTCTACGGATGGCCTCCCAAGCTGCCTTACACTTGTTGTCCGATTTCTCTATGCAATCTGCCACATATTCTTTCTTGGCATTTTTCAGCTCCTGTTTATATTTTTTTCTGTATCGGATTAATGCTGAATGGGAGATTGGAGTGTTAAGCATTCTATGCTGATCGTAGAGAGCTTAAAGGTTTTTTGCCTACTCTTTCTCAGTCCTTCATTGTACCATTTTTGGCTGTTTTTTTTAGGCTTACTAGAGTACCGCTTTTATACTAGTGAAAAACATTCATTGAAAACTTTCCCAAATTGATCAAAGAACATTTTGTATGTTTCTTCAGCATCTTCACCTTGGGCTAACACCAATCTACACCACTTAAAAATTGAATGTAATTATCCAGCCTAGGTTTAGTTATAGGCCTATGGTAGGTCACAGAATCGTGTGGACTATTATTGAGAATGGAGCTTTTTCTTATCGTGCCTAAGTTAAATATTACTGCTGCATGGTCCGAAAGACCGAATTCCATCACTGAAGTGTGTGATAAGTTCCATAATCAAGATCAGTTAGCACATTATCCAGGACCGCTTTTCCTCTTGTAGGTGTGTAGTTAGTAAAATGAAGATTGTACTCATGAGCCTAGCAAGCTCTCGCTGAATTGGTTTGGTACGTTCAGCCACCAAATCGACTTTGTAATCACCACCCAGTACTAGGTGAAGGGTAGACTTTCGAGACAGTAGGTCTAACAGCTTTTCAAATTGGTACAAAAATATCTGCACATCCCCATTGACCTATACACACTAACCACTACAATATTGCTCTCAAGTAAAATTGCAGCAACTTCAAGTGTTCTGCAGAAACTACTCACATTAATAACTTTGTATTACATTCCATTCTTCACATATCTGGCTGAACCATATTTTCTCGTGCATAATATGTAGATAAATGGTAATCCTTCATATTATAAAAATCTATTTCTTCCGGTTTAAGCCAATGTTCATAAATGCACATTATGTCACAATTTATTTAATTTAAAACTACATCAATTTCCAATGTTTTATCCCTGATAGACTGAATATTCAGAAACATCATAGAAGGAAGGGTACTAGTAACTGAAATATCTAACCGTCCATCACAAATGCTTGAAGTAGATCTACTAATTCTAGTTGTAAGTACAGGCCTATATTTCATGGTAACTGATTGCACAGAACTGTCACTCACTGGGTTGGGGTTTTCTTTAGGGCCTATACTAAAAAAAACTGTCTTTAAAGCCCTTTGGAATAGGGTGCTTGGCTACTTCATCAGCCAACTGAATGTCATTAACAAAGTCCAAAATTCTATTGACGATGTATATGGTACTTTATCTAACCGGTTAAGGTGGAGACCATCATGAGTATGAAACCTTGCACCAATAATACTCAACTCCACTAACTTAACATTGCTAAAGTGTTTGCATACTTTCCATAACTGTTCATTTGCCTTTTTTACCTATTCATTGACACAGGACCATTTTGGAAGATCGTAGCGATGTGGAATATTAAAAACTAAAACATTAGTGTTCCTTAAATCTTGTAAGCGTTTTCTTAATGATCTGACTAAATGTTTAGTTTCATTGGAGGCCACGTCATTAGTATCTGCTGCTAAAACAGCAACATCCTCCATTTTTAGGTCTGAACACAAGGCTTTACTTCCTTCCATTACCAGATCAAACTTGGCCCCTGGCTTTAGCACACCAGATATATTGTGTACACTTCTTTGCCTCAGCTCATCTGTTACAAACCTACTTTGGTTATCCGAGAAGCACACCTAATTTTAACTTTTTTTTGGAATTCGTGGTTGTTCTTCGTTGAGTTTGGAGCAGGTAGATGCTGGTCTCATGCCATGTAAGGAAGTAGGACTAGGCTGATGATCTTCCTCACAAGTTTTGTTTTCCTCACTAGGTAATGAAAGGACACTAAATCTGTTATGTAGCGGTGAATAGTAATTAGGCGCTGAAATTGTTTCATTTGCACTTTTCTCTGGTCCATTTGTCACATGATAGGGATGATTTTTTCTTTGAGGCACCGTCTCCCTTCTTTTGACATCTTTAGCTTTCAATTTGTTGCCGCCTAAAGTTTCGGTTACGATTTTGTTGGTGTTACACTCGTTCTTCTCTTGAGCCCTTAGTAGTTCAAGTTTTTCTGTTTCTAATATTTTAATTATTTTTTGAAACGTTCTAATTGATTCAACATTTTCTTTGTCTCTTCTTTATATATCACACAGCCATTACATGTTTTAATTGACTTAACATTTTGTGTTGATATAATGTCTATATCACTAGGCCTACTTTCCACTTCCAATATTGTATTATCTTTCATTTGTTTTTCCTGTTTTAGTTTAATCTCAAGAGATTTTATCTGTGATAAAAGATCATTTTCTCTGTCAAATGCCTTCTTTGTCGCTATTATACAATCTTCATTTTGTTTCAATTTATCTTCAAGTTCAAGTATATCAGTGTTGGGGAAGCTACTTTTTAAAAGTAGCTAGCTACAGCTTTAGCTACTTTGTGTAAAAAGTAGCTTAGCTACAGCTACAGCTACATTTTCGAAAATGTAGCTATCTACAGCTACAGCTACATATAAAAAGTAGCTAGCTACAATTTAAGCTACTTTCGCAATCCGGTCGTTTTCTTCTTGTGATGTATAACCACCCCATTTTCCCACTAATGAGTGCAATTAAGTTTTTTTTATATAGACTTATACCTTCTTTTGGTATTGTTCATAGTTTCATTTTTACATAATTACTAGTATACGTGTTGCTCGAAATCGAGCAGTTTAATTAATTTAGGCTCCTTGGAAAAAATGCTACTAACTTAATTACTCCCGTCCAATCCAATATTTTGATTATCAGTACACAAAACTACACTTATTTATAGCTGTACATTTACAGATGTTTTAAATACTCAATTCAATCCCAATGCTATTCTAATGGGAAAATTTAAAATTTTAAAATTGTGGTTCCAATTGGAAAATTACAAATTTCATCTTTATTGTAAGTCTGATTTTCACCAATTTTTGGCGGAAACGACTACAGACCAAGCCCTATCCAACGAATCAAAAACTTGAAAATCTGTTGAAAATTGTAGGAGGAGTTTTCAACACAAAAAAAAACCCTAGCGTATTAAATAGGCCTATGTATAGATTTGTGACTCTATGAAGCCTGGATACACAGAATATTGGTATTAAAATATATAAATTGTCGAATAAAGAGATTTAAATTAAATTTAAATTTAAATCATCCTCGTAAATCACCCTGTATAATTATAAGTCACACTTTAAGATAATTTTATAACCTAAATATTAGTTGGGTTTTGCTACCAACTCGTTGGAACTTAATTTTTTCACATTTATTAGAACGAACTATATTCAATAATAACAAACAATAGAAAATAACAGTAAACTATAAAACATCACAAATAAAAACTCCATAGATTAATTTTTTGAAGAAATGGGCTTCAATTTTAGATTGATAAAATTATTTTGCAGTAACTGTAACTACAATTTTATTTATAAATAAATATGTAATAATATAACTTACATTTAAAATTACTAAAACACACAACAAATACAGTACAGTAACTAGTAAAATCAGTTACACTGCTGTATGACTATCCTGAACTAGCGCAATTATGAGCCGAACTGAGGTTCTTTGTTTACATATATTCCAGAAATACATTCTATCCTTTCTATTTCAGCCATGAGAAACCCGACGCGTGCTGATGATTCATTTCGGACATCGTATGGACTATCGGAGTCTGAACCGTACATACATTTCGGTGTTGCCTGAGTAGGCCATCTCGAGACACTAAAGATTGGTGTGATACTGCTAAGAGAAGTGTTCTATCGTCAATGTTGCTGCTCATCATTAAAAAATGTCATTGAAAATGGGTCTTGAATAAGTTTCATCACACAATATGAAATGTTTGTATCCATCCTATTCATCAACTATTTTCCTCACTACTTGGGCACGGATCTCTCTAATATGTGTATTTTAGTATCCGTATAGGAGAAATTCTACACATCGAAATGGACCTTCAGGACTGTAATACTATTGATACTACTATTGTAATACTCATCGGTCAATATAATTTTAAACATCATGATTGTATACCATGAACACCGCATATAAAAAGTGTGGTTATAGAAACCATAACAAACTTATTACAGCTGCCTGATATAATTTACTCATCCAACTGTGTAAACAATTTTAGTCTTCCATAAGAATTGCACTGACCGAAAGTTTTTAAGGATTGTGGGGCGTAGCACTAAGAACTATCTTCATTCGAAGACAATTCTGCAAATCTACCCATCATTCCGTTGAGGCCTAGATTGATATTTAAATCTGAGAAATCGGTTCAGTACTGAGAACTCACCGCTTTAATCATGATATTTTATACAATGGTGTTCAATGCCCAAATAAAAACAATCTGTTTTTATTAACTACTAGTAACTTCTACCTATGGCACATTTAAATCCATCATCATTCTTAATTTTTTTAGTGCAATATTTTTTTTTATATGATATTTCAATGCATCCAGATAAAGCTTTTACATTTTGATCTTGCAAAATGCAATGATTATTCTCAAAATTTTCAGAAAATTTAAAACACTAAAATAATTTCTGTCAACATTTCTATTAAGTAACTCACTTCTTCACCAGAACGAAAATCATAGGTCAGAGCTTCATCTTCAACCTGCCGATGAACTCGAAATGTACAGTCTTTATACAGTTGGCTAATGCAATGCAGTGTACTCACCATCTTGAGACAGTAAAACTCGGTATTTTTCTGCATTGGAAATTTCTCTTCAGTATAAATCATTCACGATAAGTCAATTATCCAAACCCCTTATGGCCTACTAATTTAGAGAAGGCATACGGTATTAAAAAATCTAGTGCAAAATAGCAACAAAGTGCAAGCGCCTACAAATGTGAAGAAATTTGTAGGCGAACTTTTTTGGTTTTGAAATATTATTTATCAAAAAATAAATATAAATTATTTGGAAGTTTATTGTGTTGAAAACCAGCCAATAAAACAATTATGTAACAGATCAGAAAATAACTTTTAAGAGAGTTTATTCTTTGAAAATAACAATGAGATTGTAATTTGCACGATAGAAATAAGAAAAACCTGATAATAAAAATACTTTTCCCATGTGGCCAAAGTTGTGCATCCGGCTAGTGCCATAGTTATCGATTCAACACTTTTTAATGAAAGATAATCAAACCGAAACTAATTATTATACAAAAAACAAATTATGGCCAAAAAAAATTAGTGAAAGTTTTACATCCTTATGTTTAAAAGATAGGTAAACTAATAAAATGTGATATTAATTTATCTTTAAAAATTAAATCACCTTTCAAGATATACGGAATAGTTTCTCTTGTAGGTATACAGAATATATATGCCCTATTAAGCCCTCCATCAATTCTTTTTTCTAATTACTGGTTAGTGGTTTTAAATGGTAATTAATTTTCAGTTGATTAGCTGAACATAGTTAGGATAATCCTGTATACACTATCCACTGTACGTGTGGGTTTCCGGCAGGCCGCTGGGAGTCCCTCACCACGAGAAGGTGACCATTGTGAACCTGCACGCCAACAAGACAGTGCACATGTCCTCCATCTCCGGTCACACTGTGCACTTCCATAGCTCCTTCTTCGACGACAAAGTAAGTGTACTAGGAATTTTGTCTGTAGATTGTTTAGAATCTTGAAATTGTTGGTTATTTTTATGTTTTATGCATCCTAGAATCCAAAATCGGTATTATCTAAAGTTCTTTCCTTTTGTCTTTCGTCCGTGATGCTCATGGGATCTCTCTGTCCTCTTTTCATGACACCCAATGTTCTCAAATTTTTAGTTGCATGAGCAACCTTAGATTACCAGATAGTCCGTCAAAGTAGCCAAGTTGTGCTAAAATACCAAAATTTGTCTTCTTACAAAAAAAAGGCTCTTATTACTATTATTACTGTTACATATGGTGCTATGAAAAGGATCACAGCTGACTAAACCAACATTGGTCAATAAGAATCTATCTGCCTCATAGAAAAAGAAAAATTATTCTGGGTTATCTTCTACGAATATTTAGTTCTTTATTTAATATCACCTGATTTGTAATCAGATGTATTAGACAGTTTGTCATGTTCACCACAGATAGCAACACTTATATTTTTAAATCCAGACGACACCCCAACCCCAACCCTTCAACTTTTCGGTAGCCTAAAAAGAGTGAGTATAGTGTACTGGATGCTTGATTCCAAATAGAAATATAAAAGTAGTTGATGGTTATTATTTCGGAACGATCTTTATTCCTTAAATCTTAAAATATTCCTTATTATACAAGGGTTATTCCAAAAATAAGGTCTGATTCGCTGAAAATTTGGCGATTAGAACAAAAAAAAGCATGCACACCAATTCCAGCATGTCTTGAGTGTGAAGCGCGCCATTAACTTTGTTACTGTTGCTGTGTGCTGTCTATAATGTCAGTTCACATTGTGTAAGACAATTGATCAGACGGCTGATTGTGAAGTAAGGGCAGTGATACAATTTTTATCTGCATGAAACATTTCAGCAGCAGAAATTCATTTCATATTGGAATGTTAGCCTCCGGATTACCAATAAATACTATTAATGGTTTAAATACCTGAGTTGTGGTAATCCAATTGTTGTCGAGCAACTAGTTTCAACTCATTCAAATAGAGTCATCTTCAGGCTTAATACAAAGATGTAGGCTAATTTCTCTTCATAGAAGAACGTCACTTTGATATTTGTAATGTGTCCGTACCGTGTATGTTATTATTTATTAAACTTTTATCAACGTGACGTTCTTCTATGAAGAGAAATTAGCCTACATCTTTGTATTAAGCCTGAAGATGACTCTATTTGAATGAGTTGAAACTAGTTGCTCGACAACAATTGGATTACCATAACTCAGGTATTTAAACCATTAATAGAAATTCATTGGCAGATTACTAAAGTTTACAGTCCTAACAAAACGAGTAACAGTAAAGGCTGAAGTGGGTGCGAACTGGGCGGGAAAATGATCATGATGAACGATGCTCTGGCTATTAATCAGTGATTTGCGAAGGAAATGCAAATTCTAATCAAGAATTTTAATAGGAACAGATGGGCAACCCACCATACAGACCGGTCCAGGCGACAAGTGATTTCCACTTGTTCCGCTACCTATAGGAGTTTCTTGGCAGCAAGCGCTACGACACAGCTGATGAAATGAAATAAGCAGTTAAAGACTTTTTATCTTTGCAGGCAACCATTTCTACAACTTAGGCATTCAATAGCTTGTTGAACGATGTGATAAATGTTTAAATAAGTATGGAAATTATGCAGATAAATAGAGAAAGATGTACGAAATGTAAACAAAACAATTGTATTTTTTATTTTGGTTTTTTTTATTGGACTTTACTTTTGGAATAACCCTTGTACTCGCAAACGAAGTAGTTCTCAATTTAGCCTCTATTACATGTATTGACAACACCTTTCAAGTAATACGTTTATACTGGGGAATATATGAAGATGTGTTTAGGTAAAAATCAAGTATAATTAAAAAAAATTTAACTATACTGGTTCGCACAAGTATTGCTGGACATCGGGCCCTGCCCATATCACTGAGAGGCGTTGCGTTTTAAAACGTGGTATAAAAAGACAAGTCACTTGCCGCAACTGGTCACTGAATAGGCTTTAGAATAACATGCATTGGATGTTTGAGACTAATGCTAAAAGGGGAAAACTATGATTGGTGAGAGGGAGAGTATTCTTGAGGATGAACAGAGAAGCATCTATGCCATTGGCTGACTGATAAAAGACCTGAGTGTGAAGCAGCCAAAAGTAAACGTTCCCATCTTCCCATCATAGTTCCCTCAGTTACTGCAAGAGACCAGAAAAGACAAGATTTTAGCTAAACGAAGTGGTCTTGTGTGTTTTAGAAAAGGGTCCCCTTGTTGGCCCCATGTTATTACTTCATGAAAAACATAAGATCTCTTTTCCTAGTTTCATTTATAAATTATATTGAATATTTCATCCGAATGAAACTGTTTCGCAATCGAATTTGTCTTGAAGAGGAAACTATAAAGTACTATAAGAAAAATATGCAAACAAACGAAAAGTGATATTTTTGACTCAGATAGGTTGTACTGAAAAATTTTCTTTGCTTACATGCGTTCCCTTTTTGCATTCTGCCTCATATATAGTTTTCTACAGATAACTAGTTTCGGGACTGGTGTCACAAATACAAAAAAGTCCCAGCTATGGGTGTACTCAAGAGTTAAGAAATATATAAAGTTGTAAAAAAATCCCCTTTCAACGTATAGAATTAAAACTATATCTAGAATCCAATATTTTATTTAACAGAGTCTAGATACTAGTTAACTTATAGCAGAAATTGTGATAACGTATATCAGCCGACCACCCCTCTTCCAGATCCACAACGTTATCAAGCAGGCATCGGCTAGTCGTGTCACATCTGTCTAAAAGTTCAATGACTCATATATTGGCTGGCCACACTCAAATTAAATGTTAAATGTATCATGCATGACTTTGTGTTTGTATCATGTAATAAACTGTATATATTAAAATTATGATTGTTTTTGAAGTGTCAATGATCTTCCATCAACAAAGTTTCTACTGTTTTGGTGATAGGATAGCTAGCCTTACTAGTCATAGCTAATTGTTGTTTTTATTTTATTTTATTTTTTAGTTTGTTATTGTTTTAGTTATTTTATTTTTAACTAAGTATTTTTGTGTTAGTGTGTTATTATTCTCTAATTTAAAAGTAAATTATTGACACTATTCTCTTTAATTCAATTTTCATGTAAAATGAATAATGAAATATGAATTTTTGTTTCAGATTATTCCACCGCTGGGGAACACGTCTTTTAATGTAGTTTTCTTGGGGCGGGAGGAAGGCGAAATAGAAAGTAATCTCTTCATCCACACATCGGAGGGGAGTTTTAAATATCAGGTATTATCAATAGATTTCTCATGTTTTAATTAATTGATCGTTTATTTCTTTACATTATCATCAGTGACTAATAAAAAAATTGTAAGCTTACAAAATGGTTAAGGTTAAAATTGTCAAATTTTAAAAACTAGGAGTAGAAATTGTCAAAATCCCATTTTTGATTCTTCCAGAACCCTATAAAACCCCGTTCCCATGGTCGGATCATGTTTTTCGAAGAGAACCTAATGAGTGCTGCTTTACACCTCTGTACCAAATTTCATCGAATCAGAGGATCCCTTCAAAATTTTTCGCATTAACGGACAGATACATATATATGAATTTGAACAAACTGTGTTTTTGGCCTCTGGGGACTTCAAAACGAAAAAGTAACACTGTCCCAGACATAGGTCTTACCGTGGCTACTACCGTAACATTCCCTAAAGGGAAATTCGCTAATACAGGGTGATTCACGAGGATGTGCAGAAACTTTGGGAGCTCATTCTACATGTAAAATTAAAGAAAAAATGTCATATAAACATAGGTCCGGAATTGCTTCGTTAGCGAGTTACGGCTAGCGAAAGATTTAGCTTAAAATTTACTACCTAGGATGAAATGACGATTTGCTGGATTTATAAGGTGACTAAATAAAAGACAAAATCAATATTTTCTTATGGTTTTTTACCCGAGGAATCGAATAAAAAATAATTCAGAGCTGTATTTCTTATAATTTTTAAGAATATCCCACTTAAATCCTAAAAAAAGGGGTCGAGAAAACTTTTTTTCTACGTTTTACACACAATAACTTTGTTAAAACAGGTTAAACAAAGAAAATATTGAAACAAAATTTGTAGGGAATTTAATAACGAACAAAATGGTATAAATTAAGTACACCTTAAATGACTAGATGGTCGAATAAAAGTCCTTTTATTAAGACAATACCACACACATTTTACATTTAATCAAGAGTAGTTTTGTAATAGGCCTACTGCGCAATTCTCTTTATTTTATAAATTTGTTAGTTTTTAATTTTATAAATTTAAAAAATGTGATAATACGGAAAAAAGTTGTAAAAATAATAAAATGTTAATTTAATACTGTATGACGGTATGGGATTTCATTAAAAAAGTTAAATAGACGAGTGCCAGAATTTTTTTTTATGGGTTGGCAACTCACTCAACAACAGCTGTTCAACAATGGTGTGATTTGCTTTAATTTTAATTGTTGTTCAGGGGAATTGTTGTGAACTAGAGTTTCAGTTGGTGTGTGATTTGTTTAATTTATAGTCTTTGTGAGTATCTTTTTGTCTTTAAAATTGTCTCTAACTATTGAACAAGTAATGCCTCACTTATTTAGAACTGAAGAATACGCCGATATGGTGTTTATTTATGGTGAATGTAAAGGCAGTGCTACAGCTGCTGTAGAAGAATACTGCCAACGTTATCCTCACCGAAGAATCCCCAACGCTAGAACCATCAGTATGACATTTAGAACATTACGAGAAACAGGAGCACTTCCTGATGTTAAGTTACAGTCTGAACGCCCTCACCAACATGAAGTCAACGTGGAGGACAACATTATCGCTGCCGTAGAACGTAGTCCAGGTATTAGTACAAGGCTTATTTCTAAACGGATGCGAGTTTCACAGAGTAAAGTCTGGAGAGTCCTTCACAGAAACAACCTTTATCCTTACCATAAACAAAAAGTTCAACATTTACATCCGGGAGACAGTGTCCTTTGCTTTTAGTACTGCAATTGGTTGAATACACATCGTCAACTCGGTGGGCCGGGCAAATGCCCAGTGGGCGGGTCGTTTATAAATGGGCATTTGCCCAAAGCGATTTTAAGCGCCCAAAAACTGGGCGTTTATAAAAAGTTCAGTTTAAGGCGCAATACAATAAAACCTGTAATATTTTCAGTGTGGTATTTTAAATAAATATTTTTCTAAATTGTTATATAAAATCTTATTTACTGATTAAACAGGTTTCTACTCTGTAATTCATAAATATGTCATAAGATAAATTTATAATGACTAATTAATTAAATTTAAAGTTAAGTATTAAGGTTTTGTTAGTAAAACAAGTGCACTATGTAAATTTCCTAACATAAAAAGGCACCTATAAAATTATTTTTATTCATATACAGGGTGGAAAAAAAGTCTGGAGACGATTTAATATTTTTAAAAGTGTTTAAGTCACAAAACTAAAACGTTGCATATTTATTTTGAGTGACTAAGACTACTTCCTAAAGTACTTAGTGTCCACAAGGAGTAAGAAGAAAATCTTAAATGTAAGCATATGTCAATATGTACATCAAATTAAAG
This sequence comes from Neoaliturus tenellus, assembly GCA_030545055.2. Taxonomy (NCBI): domain Eukaryota; kingdom Metazoa; phylum Arthropoda; class Insecta; order Hemiptera; family Cicadellidae; genus Neoaliturus; species Neoaliturus tenellus. Next base: position 173,480,109 of record CM061531.1, on the reverse strand, counting down.
GTCTTTGGGACTGGAGAACAAGCCGCAAACCCGATCTCAAAAGAATGACCGAGTAAAACATAGCAGGTGATCAAACTTTGTATTAAAATCATATTGCTGAAAACAAAAAAATGCAATAACTCCCAATCCACTCTACCTTTTGAGGTCGGGTTTGTGGCAAATTGCTCAGAATGCAATGTACTTTAAAATGATGTATCATATGACGTAGCCTATTGCAGTTTTCCTGACGACCTCCACTAGGGACGTCAAAGTAAAGTCTTGTGGGAAACTGCATTGGCCTACATCATATGATACATAATTTTAAAGGGCTTTTTATTCTAAGCAATTTGCCACAAACCCAACCGGAACCAAATTACAACCTTACAAACATTAAGTTAAGACTGATTCATTGTGTGTAATAAACAAATGTAAATTAATTCTATTACATTAGCCAATTTTTTTAAATAAAAATAAACCTATGAAGTTATTTTCAGTCAAAATTATTTCCTCTTGTTGACAAAAGAAAAGTGTTGACTCTCTAGTACTGACTTCCTACCAATATAATTAAAATTATACAATTATTTTTTTTTTAATATAGGCTATTCTAATGTAGAGGTTTAAAAAGTTGACTAGAAGAGTAGTGTTCAATTTAATTTCCATTAATCAGGTTTATTAGCCTTTAACTGGATAAACGCCCGGCGCTTATGGATTTTGGGCGGTTATTTGGGCAAATGCCCTGGGCATTTGCCCTGAGATTTAAACGCCAGGGCGTTTTACATCACTATTTACCGATGAATCGCAATTCACTCGTGACGGTATTAATAATCTACGCAACCAACATACATGGGCCGAAATGAACCCTAAAGCCACAGTTGAACGTAACTTTCAACAGAGATTTAGCATAAATGTATGGTGTGGTGTTATTCATGATCAACTTATTGGATCATTTATTTTTCCGGAGTGCTTGACAGGATTGACATACTTACAGTTCCTTCGAGAAGAATTGTCAATATTACTTGAGGACCTACCTCTTGCCCTGCGTCTCCGAATGTATTTCCAACACGATGGCGCAACCCCACATTTTTCGAGAAGTGTTTCCGCCTACTTAAATTGCCGATTCCAAAATAAATGGATCGGTCGTAGGGGACCTATTCACTGGCCACCCAGATCACCAGACCTGACGCTGATGGATTTTTGCATTTGGGGATGGATGAAGGAAAAGGTTTATGCAGTGAAGGTAAACTCTCGTGAGGAGCTACTCGCCCGCATACTTGAAGCTTTTGCTCAGATTGAACTTCAAAGAACAGCAAAGTTGAACTTCAAAGAGCTACAAGAGCAACCATAAAACGTGCAGAAAAATGCATTGAAGTTCGAGGAAATATTTTTGAAAACTTGCTCTAGTCTTAATATTGTATAAGAGACTATACACCCACATCATCTGTGGGTGATAGTTTTTGTAATTTTTACTCTTTTCACAATAAATAACGTTTATTCGACCATCTAGTCATTTAAGGTGTACTTAATTTATACCATTTTGTTCGTTATTAAATTCCCTACAACTTTTGTTCCAATATTTTCTTTGTTTAACCTGTTTTAACAAAGTTATTGTGCGTAAAACGTAGAAAAAAAGTTTTCTCGAAACCTTTTTTTAGGATTTAAGTGGGATATTCTTAAAAATTATAAGAAATACAGCTCTGAATTATTTTTTATTCGATTCCTCGGGTAAAAAACCATAAGAAAATATTGATTTTGTCTTTTATTTAGTCACCTTATAAATCCAGCAAATCGTCATTTCATCCTAGGTAGTAAATTTTAAGCTAAATCTTTCGCTAGCCGTAACTCGCTAACGAAGCATTTCCGGACCTATGTTTATATGACATTTTTTCTTTAATTTTACATGTAGAATGAGCTCCCGAAGTTTCTGCACATCCTCGTGAATCACCCTGTATAATTAAATATTGCAGAGTATTCACATTCTGGAAAGTCAGGGAAACAACTTTTTAGTCAGGGTAAGTCAAGGAAAAAGGCAAAAGTCTGGAAAGTCAGGTAAATAAATAAATAAATAAATAATAGATAAAAATGCCTTTATTTTCAAGTGTTTCTCTGATACATCAGCTTTTCAGAACAACTATCGTCAAACATTTTCTACAATTATAACTAGACATTTTCAACACTTATAACTAAACAGACTCTAGCAACTTCTTTAATTTCAACTTAAAATTACTACAAGTAAGGTCTCTTAGGTCATCGGGGAGCCCGTTGTACAACTGAGGCCCGAAGTATGAAAAGCTCTTCCTTCCCAGTTCTAAAAGAACTCTCGGAAAGTGAAGCCTCCGAGCATGGCGAGTCCTACGCTCTGAAACCTCGTCACGGAAAGAGAGCTTCTCGCTAAGATAGTCGGGCTCACGTAACGTCAAAACTCTATGTGTCATGCAGCACGCCAATATCCTGCATACAGCTTCCATGGGCAATAAATTAGCCCTCTCACGGAAGGGGGTGACGTGATCGAACCTTTTCAAGCAGAAAACAAAGCGAATGACTGAATTTTGTAGCTTTTGTATCCGACCAAGGTCCTCCCTAGATATACTGTTGCCATATGCAGGAAAGCAGTAGTAAAATATTGAGAGTATCAGTGACTGCACAAGCTGTAGTTTGGCGGTCTCTGGAAGAAGATTTCTAAACCTGTACAGACTTCTCAGCCTTCCCACAGTTCGTTGAAAAGCATATGTGACATGGTCTGTGAAAGAGAGACCCTGGTCAAGCACGACACCGAGAGTCTTAGTCCGGTCACACACAGCCAGACTCTCGCCGTCAAGTGAAATGCTTACCCCATATACTTTGAGAGCCTGTACAAGGTCAGATGGTATGGTATGCAGAACAGTACACTTGTCAGTATTGAGCTTAAGGCCATTTGCAATTGACCATTCTGAAATTCTTTTCAGATCAGCATTTATTTGATCAATTGCATCAACCACATGCTCCGGCTTGTAGGACAAGTGCAACTGAGAATCATCTGCATACAAATGTGTTGTGCAATATTGAACACAATCAGGGAAATCAGCTGTGTAGAGTGTGTACAGGACCGGTCCCAGGCAGCTGCTGCCTTGAGAACACCCCTTTGTTTTGGAAGTGGTGTGGATGTTTTACTCCCAAGTCTGGTAACCTGCAGTCTTCCTTCAAGGTATGATTTTATCCATGTAGTAACATCATCACTAAATCCAAAGTAACGCATCTTTGCAATTAACATTAAATGATCCGATCCATGGAGTCGAATGCTTTTGAATAGTCGAGCATTACTAGGGAGTTGTATTTGCCCTTGTCTTTAGCATCAATCAATTCACTGAATAAATTTGTCAAAGCAGTGCATGTACTATGATTCTTTCTAAAGCCTGACTGAAGTTTTGGAAGCAATCTATTTTCTAGGGATGGACGGGAATGGATTTTTAGTTCGGGACGGGACGGGACGGGAATTTTTATTTCCCATCCAATTTTGGGACGGGATCGGGACGGGATTGCTCTTCTCGACGCTATCGGGAAATATTCGTTTTGACTTTTATCTGAGTGTTGTATAAAGACAAATTAATGTTAAATATCTACTAGTTCTCCTTCCAACTTGTTCCACTTGTTTTTGTATAAGTTACAATGAATGTCCTTTTGTTGAAAAAATTAAAATATGTAGTTTTGATATTTGCAGGATGCAATAAGATCATGGGAAAGTATAAATTTTATTGTAATTAAATAAATTTAAGTTGAATCACTAAACACACATAAAGGAAAAATGTTGCCCATGTCTTATTTAATACAAGTTTTGTTTAGTGAAATATTAAATGTTTGGTACGAAGAATAAAAATAAACATTATGTGCGGTACTGGTACGTAAAAAATATAGATTAAAACAATTGAAAAAATTGTAAAGAAAACAATACTATATTACAATAAATAAGGCCTGCTGAGATAAAAAATAACAAAAAACCACAAATTGAAATTATAATAAATATTAACACTCAGAAAAGAAGTTGTTCAACAAGCCAATGCCTTATAACCCTAAGAAATATTTTGCCAATTTCTTTTAGCGAATTTCCCATAGGGAATAAGCTATTACCGTAGGTCTCATGGAAAGACCTAAGCCCGGGACCATGTTACTTTTTCGTTTTGAGGTGCCCAGAGACTAAAAATAATAGTCATTAAAATTTTTATATATATATATATGTATATATATATATATATATGTATATATATATATATGTATGTGTCCCTAGACACGATAACTCTCGTAAAAATGGTCCGATCGACACCAAATTTGGTAGAGATGTGTAATCCTACGTTTATTCGGATGAGTTCGAAAACCAGACATATCGACCTACCGGAAGGGGTAGTTTTTGGGGGTTTTGTACCCCAAAAATGGGTTTTTTGCATTTTTCATATGTAAATTTTAAAAATTTTAAATTTTTATTTTTACCATTGGATTTAGCTCAAAAAAACACACAATTTAGTATTTTGAAGCTTTGCTCTATCTCCATTGGTTACCGAGATATTACAAAGTCTAAAGACAGTACATTGTCTTTTGGGGCTCCAATGTTAATCTTATGAAGAATAAGGATGTGTTAATATTTCACTTATTAACCAATATTTTTTGATGAAACTTAGTATTTAGCTTCATTTGGTTGAGATTCATCCATTTAAGGTAAAAAATCTTGGTTTTTGTACTTATCATGGCAGCAAACCTGCATACTTTTTTCCAATGTTAATCATATGGAAAATAGGCACCCTCTTTTATTTATGGACAGATATTGATGAAACTTACTATATGGCTTTATATGGTCGAAATAAATTTTTTCTATGCTAAAAACCTACTTTTAGTGTCCCCCATGGCAGCATACCTGCATACTCTTTCCCTATATATTAAGGAGAATAGACATTTATTTCCCTATTTATGAGCACGTGATGAAATTTTGTTTACAACTTTAGCTGGTCAAAATTAATATTATTAATTTGGAAATTCGCTGAGTACGCAGGTCTGCTGCGACGGGGGGTATTTTATATTCATTGATTTTAATGAGACAGTTTCTTACTTGAAGAATATAAATAAGAAAATTGAACTGAGAAATTATAAACTATTATACTTTTATTGTTATTTATATGAATTCATTTAACAATTTTTTGCTACTTCAGAAAAAAAATTAAGGAGTGTTTGATGGGAAAAATTATAAAAATGTAAATTTAAAGCTATAAACCCTAAAATCTAATAAATATAAGCTATAGCTAAGCCGTGTTTTCCTCGTCAGCGAGATTGTCGGCCGCGATCGCCGTCCTCGTTAGCGAGATCGTCGCCGCGATAGCCGTCCTCGTTAGCGAGATCGTCGCCCGCGATGGCCGTCCTCGTTAGCGAGATCGTAGGCCGCGACAGCCGTCTTCGTTAGAGAGATCGTCGGCCGCGAACGCCGTTCTCGTTAGCGAGATCGTCGGCCGCGATCGCCGTCTCGTTAGCGAGATCGTAGGCCGCGACAGTCGTAATCGTTAGAGAGATCGTCGGCCGCGATCGCCGTCCTCGTTAGCGAGATCGTCGGCCGCGATAGCCGTCCTCGTTAGCGAGATCGTAGGCCGCGACAGCTGTCTTCGTTAGAGAGATCGTCGGCCGCGAACGCCGTCCTCGTTAGCGAGATCGTCGGCCGCGATCGCCGTTCTCGTTAGCGAGATCGTCGGCCGCGATAGCCGTCCTCGTTAGCGAGATCGTAGGCCGCGACAGCCGTCTTCGTTAGAGAGATCGTCGGCCGCGATCGCCGTCTTCGTTAGAGAGATCGTCGGCCGCGATCGCCGTTCTCGTTAGCGAGATCGTCGGCCACGACAGTCGTAATCTTTAGCGAGATCGTCGGCCGCGATCGCCGTCCTCGTTAGCGAGATCGTCGGCCGCGATCGCCGGCCGCCGTTCGGCAGTTCCCGTCCCGATAAATTCCCGAGTATAAAAAAATCCCGCCCGATGATCGGGACGAAAATTTCCCGAAAATTTTCCCGAAATTTCGGGACCCGACCATCCCTACTATTTTCATTCATGTGCTCTGTCATTTGTTGGATTACAATCTTTTCAAGGATCTTTGATATTGCTGGCAAAATAGATATCGGTCTCAACTGTTCCACACTTGCTGGAGTGGCCACCTTTGGCAATGGTCGAACAATGCTTTTCTTCCAAGATTGTGGGAACTCTCTTTTACTTAGTGATTCATTTATGAGGTGTGTAATAGATTCAATGGCATACGGACTCACAGCTTTGATCATTTCTATTGAGATTTGATCACTGCCTACTGCTTTAGATTTGATTCCATTCATTACTTCCTTTACGGTTTCTTCGGTGACAGCATTAAATCTGAATTCTTGAGCAGTCTTGTTCTGTCTGTTTGTCATGAAAAAACTCATAACCTCTTTACTCACATCAATACCAGAGCCCATTTCTGCAAAATATTTGTTAATTTCATGAATATCAAAATCGTTATTGATATGGGATTCACTGTTTTTGTATACTTCACACTGCTTTAAACATGTCCAAAAATCTTTACTACTTTTCGTTGTTGATAATTTTGCTTTAAAATATTTTTTCTTTGCTTGAAAGATCATGATATTCAGTGTATTTCTTGTTGATTTATACATTTTCCAGTCTCCATCATATCTCGATTTCCAATATTTATTTCTCTGTTTATTTTTCTTTCTACTCAGGTCTTTGATCTCTTTATTTCGCCAAGGAGCATTCTTCTTCGTCACTTTCTTACATACTAATGGTGCATGATTATCATGTACTCTTAAAATACTGGAAGATATCGCTTCTTCGATTTTATTAACTTCTTTAATATCTATTATACTTTTCCAGTCTATTTCAGATAGTTCTTGTACTGCCTGGTTAATGTTGAATTTAGAGAAATCTCTAAAACAAACCATCTTTGGTTTTATTTTTTCTCTTTCTAGAATTAAGTCGCAGTAAACTAGCTTGTGGTCCGTAATCGCTTTTCCTCTGTGAGGTACATCAATAACGCCGTTCCTCTTGACCTCAGCCGAGTTGTCCACTATGATGTGGTCTAACAATGTGGCCGAGGTTGCTGTCACTCTCGTTGGTTCATTTATTATTTGGGTTATATTCGTTTCTCGCAAGAGTCGGTGCAAATATTTTGATTCAGCAGATATTTTAGAAGTTAGATCGATGTTTGTGTCACCTATGTATATCACAGAGTTAACTTCGACTGCCAGATCAACAAACAGGGAGTGAAACAACGAAGCAAGGCAAGTATACCTGACATTGGGTGGCCTGTAAGCTACACAGAGACCAAGTTTTCGTCCTTTCATCTTCAGAACAACACAAAGAGCTTCAACATCAGGTTCCAGGTCTACAGTGAAAATGTGCTCCTGGTACATTATCCCCTGCTTAATGTGGAGGGCAACCCCTCCACCTAACTCTTCGTCAAAATCTGTGGACCCGGCGTTGCGGTCACAGCACGCTGTAGCCTGGTATGTTGTAGTTGTCTGACAAGGTGCCGGGTTGAAGCCATGGCTCATTTACTCCAAAGACATCAAAATTAAAATCATGCACCAGAGCACACATTTCTGTGAACCCGGTATTAAGAGAACGCATGTTCAGATGTCCAATTCTGATGGTTTTCTCCCCCTCCCCCCTCAGAGCTAGTTTCCCTGAGCCTCGGCGGCACCCGCGCAACTACTGGTGCCATTTCGGCTTGAGTCGCAGTCGGCACCTCCCACAGCTCCAGGATCCAAGTCCGAAGTGGGTAACGGGACAGAGAGACTGGCTTCAACCAAATTACAAGGAAGAGAGATCCTTGAAGCTTCCAGAGGCCGTAACACAGAGTTAATGACATCCGTGAACAATAGCCCGAGACGAGAAACACCTCGGTGGTTAAAGTGGACACCATCCCGGACGAGGTCTCTCTTGCCAACACAACAGTTAGCTTCCACGAATGTGACGCCAAAGTTGTCACACATCAGTTCCAACTGAGAGTTGAAATCATGGAGAGCTTTGTAGCCAATATCTCGCCTAATTAATACACTGTTGAGAACGACTTTTGAATTTGGGAACAGTGTCCTGGCAGTGAACAAAAGGTCCGCCATGCTGTGGAGAGCCTCACGTTTCCCATGTCACCCATTGTACCCCGGGCCTCCCCGATAACCACGTCTGAGAATGTTGCAACCAACATGAAAATAAATCAAAGACAAGTTTACATCTAAATAACTAACTAACCTATTCTTAATATCTATGATTTTCCCCCCTGGACAACATTCTACATAAGCCCCATTGTCAAAACATTTCTTAGAAGAAAACTTTAAATGGGAGTCACCAATCAGGAGAACTTGTCTGAAAGTATTTTCTGATTGAGAAGGTACGTTTGCATGTGGATCTATTAATGGATCTATTCATCCTTAACCAACAAACCCATACTTATCACACTAGGTTTAAAAATTCATTGAAACCAGCACAACACAGACTCAAATTATTCCATTTGTCTCCTCAGTACATGGGCCCTAAAATATACAATAAATTACCAATTTCTATAAAAAATAGTGATACTCTCTCCAAATTCAAAAAACATTAATTTAAAAGAGTGGCTACTGGAGAAGGCTTATTATTCTTTAGAAGAATTTTTGGAATGCCAGTAAAATGTCCAATTACTGTAATTATTATTTTTAACTGTTGTAGAAGAAGAAAAAACATTTTGTTCATGAATTTATTATTACAACTATTTTTTATCTATACAATTAATTATAGCTTTAAGATATTTTGACTTATCACCTGTCAATTCGTTGATGTAATGTGATGTATTTTGAATAAATAAATGAATAAATAAATAGCCATACTTATAACACAAAACACAAAAGGTTCATTACCTTTGAACACAAATTAATATTTTTTTTTAGAAATAACCCTCATACATTGGACTGAAATTTTTAATTTAAGACTCTTGCCATCAATTATAAAAAATGAAAATAATGTACGTAAGTTAAAAAAGAAAATTAAAATGCTTTTTAACAGAGAAAGCTCTTAATTCCCTTAAGGAGTACTTTTCCACCTCCTCTAACAATTAAAATTTTATTTTCATTCTTCTTGAAATGTATATATTTTTTAGCATAAGTTTTAGTTCTCATCAATGACGCATATTCAGTGTATATACTGTGTGTATTAAATGAATAGAGATTATATGACTTGACTTTACAAACTTAGATAACACAAAATAGCTATGGATAGTTAAATAATAAATCATATCTTGCTTTTTTTATTCCGATGCCTGAGGCATTTTTTAATGTTCTGATGGGGAAGAATTTAAACCCTGGTCTAATTACAATATAATATCATTGATTAGTAGCCCATTGAGAAATGGTATCGGAGTTGTTTCATCAGGTTGTCGGTCTACATCAATGTGTGTTGTGTGTGTGCAGGTGCGGGGGTCCAGTGTGCAGAGCCCCTACAGGCTACGGCCGCTGTCTGGGGTGCGGCTGCCGCTCAACGCATCGTTCTCACCTGTCATCCAGATGCACAACCCTTACGCCTCACCACTACAGGTACTGCACCACAGTACTAATTACTGTGGATTACGCGAGATTACTGAATCATTGAAAAAATTTGTTTTTATATAACAGATTGAATGGCAAATGTTTTTGAGCTTTGTTTACTTTGCTGTGGAATGCGGAGTCAGATCCTTAACATGTGATGAAATGCCATAGAATTAGCTAGACCTAAAGTTCATGGAAAGGTTTTGTGCCATTTCATTACATATTTAGGAGCTGCTTTTGCTCTTTGCTACCAAAAATATCTGAAGCTAGGTTTACTGAGGTAATCCAGGCTTACCAAGTGAATGCCATACTAATGAAACACATTTTTGGATCATTTAATTTTTAGCAACACTATGATTGCTAAAGGCAATAAGGAAGTATAACACTGCACATTAATCTTCTTTGATATCTTAAAAAGATCCACAAAAATAGGTAATCAAGCTTGAGCTATACTATGTTTGGATTTTAAGGAAAAAGCACTTGGCATCGTCATTTCAGAGAAGTAAAAAGATATTACATAGCTAACTCACCTTGAAATGTACTTATGAACTATAAGGAAACTCTAATACCCTCTATACACTAATACATTAAAACACTAATAAACCACTCTCTAGTTTTTACATCGGCAAAATAAAAGTTCTGCGTGTTTGCAGCTCTCATGTTGTTATGCTGGCAATAAGTGTTGTCATGTTGGCAACTCTCATATTGTTAAGTTGGCAACAACTATAAAGTGTTGTCGTGTTGGCAGCTGGTGGAGGTGTACAGCAGCGGAGGAGAGTTCCACCTGGAACTGCCATCAGGACAGCTGGAAGGTCCAAAACACCTGTGGGAGATCCCGGCGTTCCTCACCAAACCGATCATCCGGGTGCGGTTCCACGCGCGGGCACAGAAGAACCACACGGCGTACATAAGGTGTGTGACCAAATTTCCTCTGAGTTGTTGATAAACTTAAAAGATGAATAATCAGTGATAAATTTCTTTTTCTCAGCCTTGTCTCTAGTACCGTTAGATATTTCAGTTTAAATATATATATATTTTATTTTTAATTTATTTTATTTTAAGAGATTGGTGTAGTTAGAGAAATAGAGGAATAGTTAAAAATCATAATTTTATATTAACGTTTTGAATCTAGTTAAGTTACCTTGAGCAGATGACACCTTGATAAAACCTAGATTACAGTAGGTTGTTGGGTATCCTAGTTTTCTTTCTTCATAATGTAAGTAAAAGCGACTTAAAACCCCTCTTCGAGTATAGCAGTTTTGTTAATCTCCCAAAACATAGCGTTGTGTTCTTTTAAACAAAGGGATAGTTTAAGGCAATAATCAATATTCAAAATGAATTTATTAAAATAATAAAACAATGGGTACTCCTAAGCATTCTTAACCTTTCCCCTCTGTTACAGTGACTTGATTCACAAAAAATAGCTTCAAAAAGAAATAAATTAATTACCTTTTCAATATCCCGTAGCCCCAGAGACGTCTGTACCTGCACAACTCAACGATGTGTGTTGCAGGTTAAAGGTGAACAACAGCGAGGAGGTTCTGGTGGTACCACTGGAGGTGGAGGTGGGGCCGATCTGCGGCCTCTACAGCCCCGAGGACGTCATAGACTTTGGCATTGGAGGCAGCCACGACCCACCCAAGACGGTCAAACTTTGGCTGCACAATTCGTGGAAGAAGCCGATCAAAATACAGGTACATGTCATGAAGGGTAATAGAGAAATGAACTAGTTAAATAACAGTTTTAATTGTGGTTCATTGTATATTCCACTAAAGTCACCAATAATGACTGATTTGAATTTTATGGGTATCATGGTCACAAATGTTAATGAAGAGTCAACGTTTATAGGTAAATTATTGTTGGAAAAACAGTTTTTGCAAATAAACCTGTTGTTTTTTCAGCCTTTCCAATCTAATGAATAATTTTAACAACTCGTTAAAACCTTCATTGCACAACTATTATCAATTAAAGATCGTACATACCTGAACTGTGTTAATTTTTTTTTTAACAAGTTTTGTTAATTCACTTTGTATACAAATTCCAGTTTAGTATCAAAATTTTCATGTTTGTGAAAGTGTTGAATGCAAAGCCATTTTCTGGGGGCATTTTACAAGTCGACTGGCTGATGGCTTCCATGATGCCACACAAGCCAGTACAAACTAACATAACAGTCGGTTTTACAGCTGTAGAATCTTTTTACACTTAAGTTAGAATTGGTTGTCTACAAAATTCAATGAATTTTTGTAGATACTTTGTTTCCTTAGAATAAAGTTGAAATCCAATCTATATATTAATACACAAGCATGTTTCATTTTAGGGATGTGTCGGTACCTAAAGTCGGTTCTCGGTACCACCGGTTCTTGGCAAAAGTACCGGTACCGAGAACCGATGTCAAAATCTCGGTACCTCGGTACCGGTACCTCATTCGGTCTGTTTACAATAAAATTAACTGAAACCAAACGCGCCCGTCCACAGTTTTCTTGGAAATTAACAATGCGATTGTAATTTGAGACAACCAGGTAGACTGATAAAAACGTGATAAAAACTCCGATGTCTTATCTTATCAATACGTTATTGTTCTGTCCGTCCAGCGTATGGATGAGGGGGGGGCAGCCGAGCCAACGTGCGATGGTCCGCCACAACAATTGACTGATAAGATAAGAGTACAGTTACCTTATCGCCTATATCCTGAATTATTTGTCAAACAAAAACAAATTATGGATAATTTTTTCGTCTAATGTTTACAAATAGATAGAAATATAATCGAGGTTCAATTATTTTTGGTTGAAAAAATAGTTCATTATTTTGTTATTTACTTATTGTTAATATTATTTTACAGAATTAAAACTAAAAACAATTATCTAAACAAAATGCATCCATCCCGAACAATAGTTGTTTACGCGGCCGGCGATCTCGCTAACAAGGAAAACGCGACGCAAAAACCCGGCACATTCCGTGAATGCCGGCCGCCGGAGACGATCTTTTGTTCAGCTTATCTATTGTTCGACGACCGGCAGTAATTTATTCATGAGGGGTGTTTTTTGCTCCTAGTACCAATTGCTACTTTTTGAACCCATTGCCATAGAAAGCTAAGAGATGGCTCATTTGATTCGTCTAATTCTCACAAATTAAATAAATCGTCAACTAAAGTTGTGTGACTTTTCATTCAAAATTAGAAAAGCATTGTCGTTAAGTAAATCATTCTGTATTACAATTACTGTTTTATAATGTGAAAAGCATCTTGTTACAATTTAATATAATTTTTTTATTAAAAACTTCAAACCCCATTAAATATATTTCAAAAATGAAATATAGCAAATACAACAATATAGCAAATATAACAGATAGTAGTTGGATAATTAACAATTAAATATAAAAATACTTTTCAGCCCAACTCGTTTTTGGTCTGAGACCTAAGGGTAATGATTTTTTACCAGGCCCAACCCGAAGTGTGAGTGTTAAAAGTTGGCCTTCGGACCCCTAGATATGTTACTGTTCCTTAAAAAATTATTATAAAACAAACATTTTATTATTTTTTATCATTTTTAGTCAAATAAACTTTTGATGATTTCCCATACACACCCATACACTGCCCCTTCCTTAAGTCACTCAATCCTTATTCTTTTACTTGCGTGTGTTGTTTAATTTAATTTAATCCCTAAATTCTCACTTCTTTTGAAATATCACTTCAATATACAATTTTTTTTTTCATATTTCCTATTATATTAACCTCATAAAAAAAATGAGTACTTGGTACCGGTACCGAGAACCGAGAACCGATCCTTTAAAAGAACCGGTACCGGTACCGACTTTGAAATTATGGTACCGACACATCACTATTTCATTTCATCGTTTTTTCTCAGCTATAGTCCTGTAGATGCAGAATCACATTCTAATTCACATCGGACTCCAGGGCTGCGCCCCACAGGCTTTCAAAGTTCCAATGTTAATCTTATGGAGAAAGGAGAATTGAATGAATCATTAGACAGCTGTTGTAAAAACAACTGCTAGAAAATCAGGAAGAACAGATGTTTCAGTTATAAAACATTTTAAAACTAATTGTCTCAATATCAACTGAATTTTTGGTCGACTTTCGACCAGTGGGCGATCTCTAGTTGTATTAAATATGCATGGTGACTGCTGGCTGCTGTATTTTATTTACTCTCATTTCGTTGTTGGCAGAACGTAATAAGCACCCCAGTGTCCAAGGCCCTCAGGATAGACTTCCAGCCGGTCAAGGTTCCACCGGAATCGGAAGAACCAACGGATGTGGCGCAGCTCACATTTGATTGTAAGTCATCTTTCATGGGTTTACAGTTTCAAGGAATCATTTTCATCCACAATTAATAGAACTAGGCTACAGGAGAGTTTTAAACTGCCCGGTTCTGGCAATTCCAAACTCTTGGTATTCCAGATCGATAACCCAAAATTTTTAATTTTTATAACAAGAATTTAGGCAAGGACAAGGACAAGGATTTAAGAATGATTCCATTTTATTCTTTCAGTTTTTCTACATACCTACATACCTACATACATTGTTTTTCTACATACCTACATACATTGTGGTATATAAAAACATCAAGTTTTAGTTTTAATCTTCAGACGATTCTTTAAAATTATGTAGCTTACATTGTTGTGAGCATTGTTGTGAGCTATCACCAAACCTTGATGAAAAATGTCTATGTTTCCCAGTAAGTTTAGTTGATTAATGTTGTAAATGTATCTTTTTCTTTAAAAAGGTTTGTATTCAAGATAATTTTTTACTATTGTATTTTGTTATTGAGGGTTAGCATGGTTCCCAACTACCAACCTAGGATTTCCCAAAAAATAGTCATAGTTAAGCCTTCTGCCAGAATTTAATTCCCATAATAATGTGTGGTTTCGCTAAAAATCTGTGTGTAATAAATGTTGTTCCAGAATGTCAGAAACATATTATATTTTGGATGCATTTTTTTTTTTTTTTTTTTTTGTTATATACCCTTAGAAAAAGTGCGAGCATAGCAAAAAAAGGAAGGGAAACTAACCAACCACTGTTGTCTGTAGGGGGAGTAGCACTGGAGACGGGCCACACTTCGGGGAGAATCGTGGTGAAGAGCAAACAGAGCAGCCAGAAGCTGGTGATCCCCTACACAGCCACAGTGCTGGACGGCGGGCTGCATTACGACGCCGCCGTCACCAGGTTCCGTTCGGACTCTGATGACATTCCGCCGCGCACCTTCCACCTCACCAACAACTTCAAACTCCCCGTAGCGGTCACCGACGTTAGCCTCTCTGGTGATGCGGCGTTGTACTTTCAGGTAATCTTGTCATTGAAAAGTATATTTTAGGTTTAGTAATTTTATATTGGCATATGTCTGTTGAAGTTTACAACTCTATTATTACAATCAAATAATAATAGCATTGTATGTTAGCATTAGGGATAGACGGGAATGGATTTTTAGTTGGGGACGGGACGGGAATTTTTATTTCCCGTCCAATATCAGGACGGGATTGCTCTTCTCGACGCTATCGGGAAATATTTGTTTTGACTTTAATCTGAGTGTCGTATAAAGACAAATTAATGTTAAATATCAACTGGTTCTGTTTTCAAATTGTTCCACTTGTTTTTGTATAAGTTACAATGAACCTCCTTTTATTGAAAATATTAAAAATATATAATTTTTATATTTGCAATATACAATGAGGGATGAAGTATAAATTTTCTTGTAACCAAAAAAATTTCAATCAAATCACTAAACAATATACACATTAAAAAAAGTCCATTAAAAATTTTATAAAAGTTTTGTTGAATGTTCGTTTTGTGCAAAGAATGAAAAGAAAAATTATGTAGGCCTACATAAAAATATAGTCTAGTATAAAACAATTCGTAAAATTGTAAAGAAAACAAAACTGCATTACATAAACAGGCCTAAAGCCTGCTCAGTTAAAAAAGAACAACAAAAAAACAATTTTAAATTATAATAAATATTAACACTAAGGAATGAAGTGGTTCAACAATCCAACACCATTAATTTATAACCCCAAGAAATGTTTATTTTTTTCATTTTTTATACTTATTGATTTAACTGAGACAGGTTCTTACTTAGAGATTATCATAAAAATTGAACTTTGAAAATATTAGACCATATTATTTTGATTTTGATTTCTATGTGTTCATTTAGCAATTTTTTGCTATATAAAAAAGGAGTGTATGATGAAAAAATCAATATAAAACAATGAAAGTTTAAAGTTATGAACCTCAAAATCTAATAAATGTATTTGTAATGTTTAGTTAAAAAAAAAATTAATGGGATTTGAAGTTTTTCATTTAAAAATTATATTAAATTATAATAAGATGCTTTTAACATTATAAAACAGTAATTCAATTAAAGATTGATATATTTAACAATACTTTGCTATTTTCCCTTTAATTGGAAAATCACACAACTTTGGTTGACGTTTTGTTTAATTTGTAAGAGTTAGACGAATCAAACGAGCCATCCCTTAGTTTTCTACGACAATTGGTTCAGAAAGTAGCATTTGGCACTAAGAGCAAAAAACACCCCTCGGCATAAATTATTGCCGGATGTAGCGAGAGAAATCAGCCTCAGGACTTAAACAACTATTGTTCGGCAGTTCCAGTAGCGATAAATTCACGAGTGAAAAAAAATTCCGCCCAATAATCAGGACAAATTTGCTCCCGAAAATTTTCCTGAAATTTTTGGTCCCGTCTATCCCTAGTTAGCATACTTACTAAACAATATTTTTTCAATTTCGTAAGTGATTGTTATAATGACATTAGGCTACTCAATCTCATATACAGTATATTAAAAATGTAAGTTCAGGTTGTGTAAGCGTAACAACTCTGCGACTAAAATATTACCTACTACTTAAATCTTTCAACTTATAAGTTGGTTGTTTTAAACATGGTCATCCTTTGGCAAATAATAACATGGTAAAATTAACTGAGGTATTATCAACTAAAGATCATATTTGTTAATATTAATGATGGACGGGAATGCTTTTTTGATTTGGGATGGGACGCTATGGGATATATTTTTTCCTATTCAAGATTTGAGAAGGGATTGCTCTTCTCGAAGCTATTGGACAATATTTGTTTAGACTTTTACAGTACCTGAGTTTAGAAAATATTTTCATGTTGAAAAAAATTTTTATTACATTTTTAATATCCAATTTTTATATATGCAGTATACAAAGAGATCAGGGAAAAAGAAGTAAGCTAAATAAGGGTAAAAATAATCACTTAAAAAATATACAATAAACAATGTAGAATGAAAAAATCAGTAATATTGTTATAGATTGATTTACTTAACAATACTTTTCTATTTATCTCTTGAACAGAATGTCACACAACTTTGGTTGACGTTTTATTTAATTTATGAGAATTAGACAAAAACCGAGCCATTTTTTTTTTTTTACGACAATTGGTTCAGAAAAAATGTAGTTGGTAGTAGGAATTAGAATACCCCTCTTGAATAAATTACTGCTACCAGATATCGAACAATAGATAAAATAAACAATAGATCGTCTCCGGCAATCACGGACTTTGTGCCATATTTTCCTTGTTAGCGAGATTGCCAAGCTCTGCCGGAGGCAAACATTCATTTTTTGGCAATTCCCGTCCCAAAAAATTTAGGGATGGACGGGTCTCGAAATTACGAGAAATTTTCGAGAAATTTTTAATCTCGTTCACCGAGACGAGATTTTATTTTGATCGAGATTTTTCGAGACGAGAAATAATTTGTGAATAACGATAAAAACGGGTATAAATAATCTACGAATTGCTAGGCCTATTTTACTATCAATTTAATACTGAAAAATAAATTATTTTAAAGCAATGTGTTTTATTTTTCCTATCATCCTCACAACTACAAACTTAATTTGCCATAATAAACTGTTAAACTACGATTGGACTTCCAAGACTTGGACTGGACTGGAGACGTCTGCTTCTGCAGCTGCACGGACTGTTAGTGGTAGTTAGTCAACATAGCTACTGATTTATAAAATAATTCATTTGTTTGATAAATCTTTAGAACATTGGAAAAACTTTGTAAACAATAAACAATCATAATTTGACATTTAATTGCTTCAAGATGATTATATAAAACTAACTCAAATAATTTTTGGCAAATTTAAAAGCTGTTTCGACCTTAACAGTAATAGTAGTGACAATCAGATGAATGACAAGGTGGCCAATCAGATTTAATAATGGCTAACCTCAAATATCCCACGCAATACAATTTAATTTCCTTTCACACTCTTTGCAGAGTTCAGCTATTTTAAGCCAAAAATGCTTAAAATCGGCTGATGGTTGATTTTATTTAAAGGTTTGGATACTAAAAAACTGAATAGGCCTATTAACAATAATTGTTGAATAGCAGTAAATAGGTTGTGTTGAATATATAGAAAATCAATGGTCTTAAAAGAACCATACAGGCTTCATGGCTATACTAATGCTTGCCTTTATTCAGTTAGGAGCAAAATAAAAACCTTACCACTAGCAGACGAAAAATCGAGGGAATTACGTGAGTTCCAAAACAGTGAAAGTTTAAAGTTATGTATACAGGACTTGAATAGTTTGGAGAAATGACAATGAATAGCAAACAAAATGAGAGCTGAAGATTTTCTTATGGACAAAGACAAAGAAGAAGAGAGAGTTGAAAATTAAAATTTAAATCCACCAATTACAAGGGATTTCTTGTTAGCCTCCCGGCCTCTAGTCTTGTGACTCAAAGTTAGTGAGCCTATGCCTATTACAAAAACTGTGAGTGAGGAAAATGTCTTATTTGGAAACATTTTATTAAAGTAAGTTAATAGTAAAAAGTGTGATACATGAAAGTGAAAAGTGAACAAAGTAACTGTAACAGAGGATTCTCTTTTTATGTTTTACTAAACGTAGGTTGTAGGTCATAGGGTTTATGGTTATATCTTCTCAATCTTTTTATTGGGTACATTCCTTTATAGGCCTAGACCATTTGTTAAGAAAGCGACTTTTTTAACTTCAGTTTATTAACATAATCAGCATTATACAAAGTAATATTTGTTCCTTCACATAAATCAGGATTTAACAATGTTAAAAAATCAGATTAAAATCCAGAACGCACATGTCTCGTAATGTACGAGAAGGAAAATCTTGTCTCGATCTCGTCTCGAAATTTTATGAGAATTAAAAATTCTCGTCTCGTCTCGTCTCGAACTAAAAATCCAATCTCGTCCATCCCTAAAAAAATTCCTAATTAAATAAAAATCCCTCCCAATTTGGAACATTTTACTCTTGAACATTTTCCAGAAATTTCGGGACCCATCCATCTCTAGTTAATACATATCTTTTTTGCTGCAAACAGTAAAAAAAATTTTCTTCAAGTCAAATCCAGTAGAAGCTCCCTAAACCCTGACCCCTACAGGACCAGACTATGATCAGATAACAAAAAAGATCGTTCAAACCGAATAATTCCAAAAATATGTGTTAAAATTGATACAAATTTTTACAATGCGATCAGTTGTTTCTAACACAATCAATTAGTTAATAAAGTAAATTTATTTATTTATTTATTCAAGTCATGTACAATAATGAATATTGCGTTGACTACATTTTGTCGTAAACAGACAGAATGTTTTGTTATAAATATATATGGTATCAAAAACTGCTCAATAACAAATTTAGCAAACAGGATTAGCACAGTGAAGAATGCCTACACGAAATATTGAGAACAACTGACTAAATTTGACTTGCAACGGAAACATATGATCGTTCTGTTGGAACTTAAAAGTTATTTTTAGATCATTATCGCAACATTTCCTCGCACAGCTGTATTGCAATTTGTATATTCCTTTAAATGGTCGCTTAATCCGACAGATGGTTGATCCGAGGTCGATTAAAGAAGCTTCCGCTCTATATCTTGTTTCGCAATAAGCTAATTGAATTTAACAATCTATTGAGGTTAAGATTGTCAGTTAAGATGGCTGGAGGTTGGTTACAGTTGAGCAAGTTCGAGCCGCGCATCCTGCAGCCCACAGAGACGGCTCCGCTGTTTGAGATATCGCCGCACATCTCGCCACACCTGACGCTGGACGCCACCATCGCCGTCGTCACCAACGTCTCCACCCTCGAGGTCCCCCTGCTGTGCTACGACGGCAGGCTAGTCAAGGTACGCAGACGTCGCGGGTTTGTTTAAAATTTAGAAGATATTTCCAAAATGTAATGTCCGAATGAAACGTGCACACTCGCAGCCCAAGATTATGGTGGAGGATGTATCTATCAATTAGTGATTAGTCGGTTGCAAAATTTATCGGTTCGGTTTCAGTTCGGTTTTTCACTGGCACCGGTTGTCGTTTTTTTGTTTATTTTAGATGTGAACATGAAACAACTCAAGGTTACCGTATAAAATCTGGCTGATGCATATTTTCTGCCTTTTACAAATTTATGCTTTTTAGACCAGTTACTTATTTCAATAAAATATATAAAATATTAATGTTTATCCTACTATATGAAGTATATAACTGGCTTTATATTTTATCTGAAAGTAGTCAAAAAGCAATGCAACCATTTTACTGAGCAAATTTGCAATCAAAACTAAAACTAGAAGACAAAAACTTTGACTTTGATTGTATTTTTGTAGTAATTGATGAAATATGTGAGAGTATAGAATAAAATCCAACCATTAAAAAAAGTTTAGAAAGACCCTCAAATTATGGCTTAACCCATTAAGGCCCATGGTCCCCATCTGGGACACTTAGAATTAAGACTTTAGTAAAATGTTATATGGCATCATTAGAATGAATTTAATTGACATTTTGAATTGAAATAATGATTATCTTTCGTATTTCAAAGCCGTAATGGCACACACACAGTTAACAGTAGTAAAAAGTAGCAAAATCAGTGATGACTAAGGTGCAACTCTCAAAGAATCAACCGATCCCGTCAACTTCCACCCAAGCCTGCCACCGTTTATTTAACGTGGGCCCTCCCACCAATGTTACCACAGATCGGCTAACCCTTTAAGAGTTGCACCACCAGGTCAGGGTTTGGTCGTGAGCGGATTCGAACCCGCGCCGACGCAGACATCCTGGCCAAGGATGCCTACGCCTTAGCCATCTGAGCTATCACGACCGGCAGCCTAGACCGGCCTAGACACGAGAATTAGGGTTATGAACAGTGCGCGCCCCTAGCGGGGCAGACTGTAGGCTGTTGGTATGCGAGTTCACTACGAGAGCGAGCACTAAGCCACCGCACTAAATTTAAAAGAAATAATTTGGAATTAAATGGGTTAAGGTAATTATTTTTAGTTTTAATTCAGAAAAATAATAATTTTATATACAAAATAAGGACTGTTATAGTATTAGTATTTTTGATTTAACTATTGAAAACAACATAATAATAACATTAATTCACCTATGCAGGTTGAACCATAGGTCGTACAACTTTGATTAATGTATTCAATTCATGAAAATCAGACAATATAATGAGCTATAATTTGTTTTTGTACGACAATTAGATCAGAAACCAAATATAATTTACTAGGGAACTGGCTGGGTAGCTGAGTGGTTATAGTGCTCGCCTTTAAATCCAAAGGTTGCCGGTTCGATCCTGAGGAAAGTTAGTAGCTTTTTAAAGGATTGATTCCGGACCCAGTTGCCATTTGTCATTTGGCTGTTAATTAATGATGCTTTCTAACAACTGGTCGATGTTAGATAGTAACAAGACTGGGGTTTGGACCGTTCCCCGTCAAAACATAAAAAAATGCCACTGGCGTAGATAGGCACAAAATACAAATACAAAAAACTTATAAGGACGTAAATCAGATAAGCGATCGTTGGCCGGCCGGATGCCAAACAATATCTTCCTAGAACCATACGTCCTTTCCTTTATAATTGATTTCTGTTCAACTTTTTATCTTAAGTTAATAATAAAAAAAAAACGATAAACCAAAAACCGACATGTGTTATCAATTCTCTGTTGCCGGTTTTTTCGTCTAAAACCGATAAAACCGATAATTGACTTAACAACTGACCCATCCCTACAATCAATCAATCAATCAATAAATCAAACAAATTGTGCATTTCTTTGGTAAGTACATGGGATAACAATATACAGTTCCAGTATAAAAATGATGATTTTTATGTGTGAAATGTTCTTGAAACATAATTTTAAGACATTTTTATTTTTGAGTATTTTTTATTTTACTGAATGGTTTCGGAGTTATGACAGATAAAGTTTGCCCCATGTTATTCTTATTAGAGATAGAATGTTTAGTTTAGTAGAATGTTATTCAACTAAAAATGAACTTTAGCTAATTACCTGTAGCTCCCTAACCGTTTGGTTTAGAGAAAAATATCAAAGAATAAAAATGTTTTAAAACTACATATGTACATTTCAATAACACCATAAAATGTAGGGTGTCCCATAAGAAATTTTAAAGTTGGTCGCCATATTGGAAAATGGCAGTCATTTAGAAGAAAATGGAATTCATATTTTTGATTGCCTTAAAAAAATAGGTGATGTTCCCCATTTAAAGTTTTCTCTAAATCTCATAGTTTAGGATGTGCCAATGGTGGCACAGTTAAGTTGTTCACCCTGTATATGAAAATGAACAAACGGTATTTTTGGCCTCTGGGGACCTCAAAATGAAAAAGTAACATGGTCCCGGGCTTAGGTCTTACCATGGCTACTACCGTAATAGCATATTCCCTATAGGATAATTCGCTAAAATACACATTGTATCACTAATATTTCGTCACTAAGGGGGATTTTTTCAGATAGATCTCTAGATCGCCCAGCGCTGCCGGAGGTAAAAATTAATTTTTCGGCAATTCCCGTCGTAAAAAATTCCCAATTAAAAAAAATTCTTCAGAGGATTCTCTGAAAGTTCTTTCAGAGGTCTCTGAAGAAGTACCCCATAGGGACGAAATATTAGTGATAACATGTGTAATTTTTATGTGTGTATATGCTGTCTGAACACAATTTTCTCTGGTAAGCTAGCTGAAGCCTTTCTCCTTTAATTTTTACCCAATCAGCCAAAAGGCTCTTCCTTACAAACTATACTAAAAATTTAACTCTTCAATCAAACTCCACTATTTTGACCAAGCCACTTTTAAACATTGAAGTCAGGATTCATCAATACTGGGTGGTAGCAATACCAGGGTGTCCGGCGACCGGGAATATCGGGAAAACCGGGATTTGTACGGGAATTTTACGCGACCGGGAATGATGCGGGATTTATGCGGGAAATTTCCAATTATGACGCAAATATGCGGGATTTTGACAAGCACGATTTTTTTGACTTTTAATAATATCTAATACAAGTTAGAATTGGTAAAACAGGTCAAACAAATAAAATGAATAAGTTAAATATTGTTTTTATGTTTCGCGTGTTGACATTTTACACTACCAGCAACAGCAAAAACTCAGCCCCAACTCAGTCCGCAAGCCACGCCCCTCCGCTTTGCTATTGGTCGGGCAACGTACAAAGCCCGTCAGCTGTCTGAAACAGCAGCCTCCCATGCCTCCCCCAACTTGTGCACGCGCATCCTCTGTCCTCTGCTACTCTAAAATAACCTTATCGGTGTTTACTTCATATGAGTGAAGACAGAACGAGTGTTGGTGTTTACTTCAAGTGAGTAAAGACAGAATAAATGTTGTGTAGGTGTAGACATTATTTGCGAACAATGTTGTAACAATGTCTTCTTCTCGTGAGCGTGTTGTCTGCTCTGTTTGTTCAGAGCAGATTGTTTACAAAAATCTTAAAACACATTTTCTGAGACATCATCCTGACGCCGAGCTGGCAATAAAATATTTGAGTTTCAAGCCGAGCCCAGACAGAAAAAAAACCGTAAAAATACCAGGTTTAATCTGCCCAAAAGGCCATTTTTTGCCCATTAATAATGAAAAGTAAAATGTGAACCAAACAAGTTATAATTAGGGATATGAGCATTTCCGGGTGAATTATAAATTCATTATTTTTTTGCCACCAAACTATAATGGAATGAGTAAACAGCTCTTCCAATTGACTGAACATTGAGGTGGACAAACAACTGAAAGGATCTCTCTCTCTCTATTGTTAGGAATCCGGCAGCCCGGCACTGGGATGGGATCACAACAAACAAACAAAACCCCCACCTGTTTTGGTTTCTATTTTTAGAACATCCTTTCGAGGGTACAATGTGAGTGTGTGTGCGTGTGAGAGTGTGTGCGTGGGTGCGTGTGTTATCTCCACCAGTCAAGGTCATTACTGAGGTCCTATTGCGTCGTAAACAAACCCCGCCCCGCCCCGCACTACCCTGCCATCTTACCTCCCTAACCCTGTTTACGATCACACAGCTCAATTATAAGCCGTGTGTCTCTGTTTTTTTCCATTAATTAATAAATCAAATAATTGTTAGTACAGAGTTTTTTCTTAACTCATTTTTTTGGGCGAATTGTTGCTTTTATAATCATTTTCAGTTCGACCACTCGAATAGTTTGGCATTACCTCGAGCCGAGCAGAATAGTGCTAGTGTGCTAGTATTCGACCACAACTATTCGACCACTCGAGTACTCGCACGCCCATAGTAAGAATATATCTAAATATTTCTCTGGCTCTTCTTTATTATTATTATTATTATTATTATTTAACTTTTAAATAAGTTTATGCGCTTGCGGACAGTTTTTAGCGAATTTCCCATAGGGAATAAGCTATTACCGTAGGTCTCATGGTAAGACCTAAGCCCGGGACCATGTTACTTTTTTGTTTTTAGGTGCCCAGAGACCAAAAATAATAGTCATTAAAAATTTTATATATATATATATATATATATATGTATATATGTATGTGTCCCTAGGCACGATAACTCTCGTAAAAATGGTCCGATCGAGACCAAATTTGGTAGAGATGTGTAATCCTACGTTTATTCGGGTGAGTTCGTAAACCAGACATATCGACCTACCGGAAGGGGTAGTTTTGGGGGGTTTTGTACCCCAAAAATGGTTTTTTTTCATTTTTCATATGTAAATTTTAAAAATTTTTAATTTTTATTTCGACCATTGGATTTAGCTTAAAAAAACACACAATTTAGTAATTTGAAGCTTTGCTCTATCTCCATTGATTACCGAGATATTACAAAGTCTAAAGACAGTACATTGTCTTTTGTTGCTCCAATGTTAATCTTATGGAGAATAAGGATGTGTTAATATTTCACTTATTAACCAATATTTTTTTATGAAACTTGGTATATAGCTTCATTTGGTTGAGATTCATCCATTTAAGGCAAATAATCTTGGTTTTAGCGAATTTCCCTATAGGGAATACGCTATTACGGTAGTAGCCATGGTAAGACCTAAGCCCGGGACCACTTTACTTTTTCATTTTGAGGTCCCCAGAAGCCAAAAACACCATTCGTTCATTTTCATATATATGTATATATATATCTATATATATAAAATATATATATATGTGTGTCCGTGGTACCGATAACTTTTGAAGCGGACCTCCGATTTTCATCAAATTTGGTATGAAGGTGTAAGACCAGATCTGTTTTCATGAGTTCGCAAACCAGCGTTGTCGGGTTATGGGAACGGGGTTTTATGGGGTTTCAAAGGGGTCAAAATTGGGTTTTTGGCATTTTTGGACCTCAATTTTCAAAATTCATTAATTTTAACTAAAACCATTCAAAAGAGCTTAAAAAAAACAAACAATTTAGTATTTTGAATCATTAAAATAGCTTAACTGGTTATGGAGAAAATTCAAATCAAGTTTCCCATGTTATTCTTATGGGTAAACCTTTAAAAAGTTATATATCGCTTATTTATCAACATATTTTAATAAAAAAATTTATGAACCTTCACTAGGTGGTGAGTAATTAAGATTTGATAAAAAACCCACATGACAGCAAACCTACATGCTAAATCCCATGGTATTCTCATGGAAAATAAGTCTATAATGGGAGCAAGAGAGATGGAGATAATAAAGTATCTATTCCTAATCAGCTGATCAGCTGTCTTCTGCATATTTGTCAAATTTGAAATGTTTATGTTTTGTTATTTGTAAACAAGTAATTCCTTTTGCATGGAAGATTTGGATATGCACTTTTATTACTGTTAAAATAAACGGTATCAGTTAACTGACACATACTTTCTCCCAACAATATAAAAAAAGATGTTAAAAGCTTCAAACATAAATGTCTTGATGACTTAGTCGGATAGCTACCAGCTGAGCAGCGCGAGTTTGACCCTACGCGCGTCTGTGACTTTTAACAACGTACTGCGTTTACCGCTAAACGAAAAATTGAATTTTCTCCGCAACCACTTGACATAGAGCAAAAATTTTAAATACTGGATTATTTAGTTTTTTGAGCTTGATTTAATGGTAATAAGTAAAATTTATTTCAAAATAACAGCTATTTTGAAAATCCAAAAAATTGATTTTTGAAACACTTATTACGCCATAACTTTTGAACCCGCATTTTCTCGGAGATGTGGGTGGTGTCATTCTATTCACCATTTTAAGCTTAATAATCCACAAAATTTTAATCAAAATCGTTAGAGCCGTTTTTGAGAAATTTGGATTTTTCACGATTTTTGAGGGTTTTTGGGGGTAAAATACCCTTAAAAATCAAAAATTCAAAAAAATGAAAAAAACGCCTGGAATTATCGTGCGTTTGGACCTACATAAAAATTTCACCAAAATCGGACCATTAGGGCATCCTCTAGCTCTGTTTACATCCTGACACACACACACACACACAGACATCACTCGAAAACCACTTTTTTGGGCTCAGAGGGCACCAAAACGGATAAATTTACCAACAACTCAAATTTTAAAATTTTGACGAAACCAATACTTTCTCAATATATACATTTATAGGGGGAAAGGGGGCTCCAAAATGAATATATACATCATCAAACTAATGCGAAGTGTTTTACGAAAACAATACTTTCTCCATATACTATGGTATAGGGGGAGAAAGTAAAAGTCATTTATTGCAATAAAAATATTAATATATAAATTATTAAATAAAAATAATTTACTCAGAAATATATTATATTTCCTTGTAAAGATTATTAATTATATAAGATAGCCATAAAGTTCTTTGATGTTAAAATAATAATTCTTTGGAAATTCGCTGAGTACGCAGGTCTGCTGCGACGGGGGTATTTGTACTTATCATGGCAGCAAACCTGCATACTCTTTTCCCATGTTAATCATATGGAGAATACGCAAACTCTTTTATTTATGGACAGATACTGATGAAACTTACTATTTGGCTTTATATGGTCAAAATAAATTTTTTCTATGCTAAAAACCTACTTTTAGTGTCCCCCATGGCAGCACACCTGCATACTCTTTCCCTATATTTATCGTAAGGAGAATAGACATTTATTTCCCTATTTATGAGCACGTGATGAAATTTTGTTTACAAGTTTAGCTGGTCAAAATTAATATTACTAATTTGGAAATTCGCTGAGTACGCAGGTCTGCTGCGACGGGGGGTATTGAGTTTTTCACACGCCGTTGCATACAGATAAGAACCTTTCTGCTTTGGGATACCGTGTGGTACGGCAATACAAGGGATCGGATCTGCCGCGCTTCTGAACAATAAGCCTACCCGGCCTACGACGCGACGGGGTCCTACGGGTCCTACTACTGTAGCAACTCTCCATTATCATTGCACTTGGGACACTTAAAGTTCAAGAGTAGAATCGATATCGGCAACGTTTAAATGACAGGGCCGAGCGCACACCTGTCTGGCTCCTTATCGCAGGGCGACTTCCTGGAGAAGTTATTTCATTATAACAAAGTAAAAATTTTTTCAATTGTTACAATTTTTCATCTTAATGATTATTACACGATTGGCTATGCTATGCTGATCACAAATATGTAAAAATAATTCAACTCGAGCTATTTCAAGTAATGTTTTACCAATTAATAATTTATCTAAGAAAAATTACCGTATGTTTTTTCTAGACTATTTATTGTCCAATTAAAAATATTTTTTGGTATTAATGATCAGGAGAAAATGCTTATTAACATGCATATTTTAAATTCAAATTTTATTTAGATTTGAAAAAAGTTACGGTTTGTATTTGAAGTCTGGTTGTGATTCATCCTCCAGCCGGACGTATTAGCATGAGCCAGTGGGGGAGAAGATAAGCGAGCCCGTGGCACAGAGCTGCGTTGCCAATGTTTGTAAATACCAAGTGCAAAGAAATAGTGGTTGTGGAGATACTGTGTATGCGTGTTTGGTAGGTGCGCGTTTGCGTGTCTCGGTTTATTTGTGCCCTCACATCGCTTCAAATTATGATTGTGCTGTTAATAATTTCAATACAGGTTTGCCGACGTCAATAAACAAAACAATGACCCCGGAAAAAAGCCCCGCGAAAAATTGACAAAACCTCGGGAGATATGCGGGAATTTCCTCAAGCTCAATCGCCGGACACCCTGAATACTCATTTCACTCCTCCTCACTCCAATGATGATGAGTTTTATTCATCCCATAAAACTGGGTGATTAAATTATGAAAAACATTAATTATAAGATAACATTGGAATCAGTACAGACATGACATTTGTCAGTTCTGAATAAAGCAAAAATTAAAGTTCCTAAAGTGTGTTTTTTCTATTAAGAATTTATCTGATGTCACTCTTGAATGACCACAAAATTAACAGTCTTTTGCGTTCTTCAGGTTATCTCCCGAAGAAACGACTCTGAACTTGAGCTTGGAACAGTTGGAAGTGGGACGGAAAAGCAAGTGTTGTTTGCTCTAGTCAATGAGAACCCAGTGGCCGTGACACTGTTGTCGTGGCACACGAGTCTCCCGTCCACCACTGTCGACGTTGTGGCTGTCGATAGCGGCAACTTGACTTCGTTCCTCGCGCAGTATAACCACCAGGAGTGCAACTTGACCTCGCAGGTGAGTCCTAGACTTGTGAAGAAAGTTACCTACCAAACAGATTTTAAAATCTCATCAGAATGGATTATTTACTGGTTGGGGTTACATAAGAGGAGAAACCATTCAGCTAATTTACCTGAGAAAATTATGTTCAATCAGCATAATATAGACACAGTTTTAATGCTAGCCCACAAAGGTTTGGCAACTTTAAGGTTAGGTTAGAATAATTGTTTTATAGGATAAAAATTGGGTGTTATTATTGACAGATTTGGGTTATTGTTTGAGCTAATTTTATCTTTCACTTGTTATTATTAGAAATCATAAAATATTATTAATTTTTAATTGAAACATTTTTATATTTTTTATGAAATATTTTTATTTAAATAAAAATTTGGTTATTGTGTATTATATGTTTAATTTTTTAAATTATTTTTATTCATCAATCATAAGTGTTAAAATGCAATATGAAATTGAAATACAGTGGACTCTCGCTCACTCGAAATTCACGGGACTACAGATTTCTTTAGAGTTACATATATATTGTTCAACTTAGCAATAGGCCTAGTTAGTTTGAGTTAGATTGGTAATGTTTGTTAAACAACTTATAGAGGTAATATACAGTACAGTAATGTGGCAAGGGACAAAAGCTATATCACATGAATCACCAACTCAGTACAACCTATGCTTCGACCTATAGAGGTAGGTAAAGAAAACTTTAAGATGTACAAGACAAACAAGACAAGACAAAATTATCTTTATTTACATATACATAGAGTACAGTAATGGTGTCAATATTTCAGTTTCATCAGTTAGGTTGACTTCTTCGCTCGGTATTCTTCGACAGAGTAGAACTCTCCCTGCAGCAGCCAGTCAAGTAGAGATTCTTTGAAGGTCTGTTGCCTTTCTGTTGTTTCAGTCCAGGTGGAAGGATGTTAAAAAGTTTAGCTCCGATGTAGGTAGGTTTTTTCTCGTAGGCAGTTTGATGATGTGTGGGAAGTCTGTAGTTTATTTTGTTCCTAGTGTTATAAGAGTGAGCCTCTGAAAAGTTGGTGAGTCCTTTGTTGGCTACATGCATTATTACCTCGGAAATTTACAGGTTAGCTACTGTTTGCAATTTCAGCCTTCTGAATACTCCCCGGCAAGAGTCATGAAAACTTAAGTTTGCAATAATCTGATTGCTTATTTTTTATTTATTTATTTATTTTTTTTTTAAGAAGCAATACCCTAAGTAGGTTTCCCTGAGATGAGAACCCCCAAACAATCAGCCCATGGCACATTTGCGACTCAAATATTGCAAAATAAACTGTTCTTTAGGTTTCTGTGTTGCTACTGTGTTTGAGTCTTCTGATAACATATAGGGCGGTGCTAAGTTTATTGCACAGCTGGTCTACATGGGGTTTCCAATTGAGGTTACAGTCAATGGTGATTCCAAGGTATTTAGCCTCTTGAGATGCAGAGATGTCGGGTAATGCGAGAGCATTTTTTCACTGTGGGCCAAAGAAGAGCTGTTGTGTCTTTTCTTCATTTAGTACCAGGTCATTTTCTTGGCCAAATTGTTTGGCCATGCTGGCTGCAATATAGGCATTGATTTCCAACTCCTCAACATTCTTGTGGGAAACTTCCCATCAACGTAGAGGAATGCCTCGCAGCTGTCCTGTAAAACGAATATAATGTCATTTGTGTACAAGATGAAAAGAACAGGGCCCATGACAGACCCCTGTGGGACTCCTCTTGATGTCTGTGCTTGTGTAGATCTGATTTTTTTAGATGAGTTCTTTATTACGTGAGTTAAAGTTGTAGAGGTAAATGACAAATACAAATTTTACTGATCAACTGAATGTTGAGTAATAGAGGTAATTTTTGTATATATCTTCAGGTTCTAGAGGTATAATATTACTGTAAATTAGTTTTGTATGATTTATTTTGTATTTCAACATGTTTTTCTAGGGGACCGAAAATAATTTGAGATTTTGAATATTTCGAGTTATAAATTGACATTGATTGCAGAACATTGATTGCTCCCACAGGATCAGCCCACTCATTCATGCTTGTATGTTTCGGCAGGAAGTGTCGGTGGGCCCTGGTCAATTTGCAGTTCTGCGTGTGCGGGTGCGTGCCGGCGCGCAGGTCGGAGAGGCCCGGGCTCACGTGACGGTGCGCACCGAGTACGAGACCATCCGCGTTCCAGCGCACATGCGTGTGGAGCATGGCAGCCTTCGCGTCACACCTGACCCCGTCGTCTTCCACGACTGCTTCCCGGTAATTAGGATTTTCAATTTACAGACAAGAATCCATTATCCGAATCATTGAATGGAATATTTATTCAGTGTAAACTGTATGAAAAACTCCAGCGTGAAATTCTACACAGAGGGTCTACACAGTGTCTACAAATATAAAGAAACAAATATAATTTTTTTATTTTCATTTAGTTTTTGTTTTTTGTTTGATATTTTTTTATTGAAGCCTAAAGGTTTTTTGCAAGTATTTTTGTTGAAAAAACAGATAATGAAATTAGTAGAAACAGCTCAGTCAGTAATCTAAAACTGCTTTCATTATTGTAAAATATTGATTTTTCTACAGTAACCTGATTAATCAGTCAGTGAAAAACTAGGTCTAAAACTTTTCTGTGTAACACCACATTTTTTTATTGGTATTTAAGTGACTATCATCAAGTTACTGAATACTAGGGATGGACGGGACCCGAAATTTCGGGAAATTTTTCGGGAGCAAATCTGTCCCGATCATCGGGCGGGATTTTTTTTTACTCGGGAATTTATCGGGACGGGAACTGCCGAACGGCGCGGCGGCCGCGATCTCGGTCGGCGATCGCGGCCGGCGTTCTCGCTAACGAGGAACGGCACAAATACTTCAGCTTATCCATTGTTCGACATCCGGCAGTAATTTATTCAAGAGGGGTGTTTTTTGCTCCTAGTACCAAATGCTACTTTCTGAATCAATTGTCGTCGAAAACTAAGGGTTGGCTCGTTTGATTCGTCTAATTCTTACAAATTAAACAAAATGTCAACCAAAGTTGTGTGACTTTCCAATCTAAGGGAAAATGGCAAAGTATTGTTAAATAAATCAATCTTTAATTGAATTACTGTTTTATAATTTTAAAAGCATCTTATTATAATTTAATATAGTTTAAAAAAAACTTCAAATCCCATTAAATATATTTTTTAAATTAAACATTACAAATACATTTATTACATTTTGAGGTTCATAACTTTAAACTTTCATTGTTTTTATTGATTTTTTTCATCATTTTTTTAAATAGCAAAAAATAGCTAAATGAATACATAGAAATAAAAATAAAAATAATTAGGTCAAATAGTGTATATTTTTAAAGTTCAATTATTATGATAATCTCTAAGTAAGAACCTGTCTCAGTTAAATCAATAAGTATAAAAAATGAAAAAATAAACATTTCTTGGGGTTATAAATGGCTTTGGTTTGTTGAAAATCACTTCATTCCTTAGTGTGAATATTTATTAGGGCCTATAATATCATTTTTTTGTAACTGAGCAGGCCTTAGGCCTATTAGTTTTCTTTAAAATTTTCCAATTGTTTTAATCTATATTTTTATGTACGTAATTTTTCTTTTCGTTCTTTATAGAAAACGTTTAATATTTCATTCAACAAAACTTTTATAAAATTTTTAATGAATTTTTTAATATGTATATTGTTTAGTGATTTTATTTATATTTTTTTGGTTACAAGAAAATTTATATTTTATCCTTATCTCATTGTATACTGCAAATTTAAAAATTGGACATTTTAAATCTTTTCAACAAAAGGAGGTTCATTGTAACTTATACAAAAACAAGTGGAACAATTTGGAAACAGGACCAGTTGATATTTAACATTAATTTGTCTTTATACGACATTCAGATAAAAGTCAAAACGAATATTTCCCGATAGCGTCGAGAAGAGCAATCCCATCCCGATCCCGTCCCGAAATTGGACGGGAAATAAAAATTCCCGTCCCGTCCCGTCCCGAACTAAAAATCCACTCCCGTCCATCCCTACTGAATACTAACATCAAGACGGTTGGCAACAAAAGACAGCAAAAAATAAAGGTAGGCCTGCAAAAATATGCTCTAAAAATAACAAAGAAGAAACAAATGACAGGCACATTCTTAACTGATATATCTAGAATAGCTTCACTTATCATTTCACTTCACACTTTACCAAAACACTTGGCTACTCTGCTGATCAATAAATAGATTGATTGTCTTATTTCGATTTTTTATTGTTGTAATCAGTAATCAGTATCTATTCAGCTCTTTATTTCATCCGACTAATTATAGCATTGACAAACGTCACATATTGACAAAAACGAATAAAACTATAATAAGCCTTATACACATTTCAAAATATTACATGTATTTACATTAAAATAAAAGATCAATTTTTATCAATAACAAACTCTTCTACACTGTAATATTCTTTAGACACTAAAAAGGATCTCAGCCTCCTCCTTAAAAATGCTTACATCTGTTACTGTTTTGAGGTTTGGAGGAAATGAATTACTTAATTTTATGGAGAAAAATGAAGTTTTTTTCTGGAAAAAGATGGTTCTATGATGAGTGATTTAAGAGAATCAGCATTGCGGAAATTAAATCTTAAAATGTGGCCTGTCTGAAAGAGATGTTTGTTTTTTTGCCAAAAATACTAGGAATTGAAAAATAAAAATACAGTGGAAAGTCATTAGATTATTTACAGAAAATACTCCTTTGCATGAGTCAAGCCTTCCCAAACCAAAAACAAGTCTTACTATCTTTTTCTGCAGTCTGAATAATTTCTGCGTGCGAACTGATTGAGCTCCCCAAATGTAGACTCCATATCTGATGTGAGGGTACTAACAAGAATAATAAGATGTTGTGGGTTTTCCATTAAGTGATAAAAAAAACCTCATATGCTATTCTTTCAATATTATAATAAAATTTCATGTATGCCTTGTCAAATAAACATTTGTTTTAATGTTTTGAAATAGTTAATGATGTAAATTAGTGTATTTTTATTGCGGTATTCAATTACATATGAAGTACTAAAACAATTACACATTTGCTCTGCCCAATAAATTATTATATGGAAAAGAATACTTTATGCTAGTAAAATAGTTTTAGTATATGGTTATGTAGGAATGTTAACATTTGATATAGATGACAGGATGACATGTTGACACTCAGGAAGGAGTGATCAATACTGGATATGATTCTGTCACGTTTGTTAAAGCTTCATGCAACTGTCTGTCTGTGAGCTTTGATAGTTATGAAGATTGTTGTTGTTTGGTGATGTATGAACTATATATTACATACACTACACACACACACACACACACACACACACACACACACACACACACACGTATTTCCATCCCACATGGGAAATCATCACATTTTCACTCACCCACATGATTTTGTGGCCGCTACTTAAAGACAGCTACTCATTGTATTACTGTTGAATACATTTAAACCATAGTAGTAGCAATCAAATCACTAAATTGTAAACCCAATCTGATTAATAATCTGTATTGCGTAGAATGCATGAAGAAATGATTTTTTGTTGAGACATTCCGGTCCTTACAGATTGTTCAATGCTATGACCCATCCTACAACTATTGCTCGTGTCCAGGGCAAGGTGTGTTCAGAGACGCTGCGTGTGCAGTCGCTGTTCTCAGTGGCGATGGCCGTGACGGGGGTGAGCGGGGCCGACCCCCGGCTGAGCTTCGTCCCTGCTGCACCCCCTCTGCTGCCCCCCGCCGCAACCACTGACGTGGGCACGCTCAGCTTCGACACAAGGCTCATGGCGGCCGAGGAAAACTACCTTGCCACCACGCACAATGCCACAGGTTGGACGAAGAACAGTGTCTCTGATTTTCTAAATATGCCCAATCAAGGCTCCAGATAATCTGGAGCATCTTAAAACAACGAATAATTATAGTTTATGCAATATTGTATTATGAATGCCTTCCAAGTAAGATTGAAGTTAGAACATGAGAAGCAAATTATAAATAACTCACGAGTGGCTTAAAGGCTGCACACAATCATTGCGTACACTTTATCTACAACCAATTTTAATTGGGCAAAGCATGTAAAAATAAAATATGTCAAACATTTGTAGGTTAGGCAGTCACCTATTCAGAACGTAGCCAAATCCTATGTCACTTGATCTAATTGTCGTTCTCACTCTTTTGAGGTTAGGCACATAACTAAAACACGAATTGTATGTGCTTTTTCACAAGAAGGAGATGTGGGCGCAGGTCTTTGCACTGTTCATACAAGCATCTGTAATTCTGGGCGTTTCCCTCCAATTCAGTCGAGTTTGGTTTGTCATATTGGCTGTTGCATCTCCTGTACCTAAGAAGAAAGCACTCTATGGAACTCTCCTGTGGAACTCTATATGGGGTCAACTCTGCACCTGGAATGCTCACAAAGGGCAAGCAAGAACGAACAAATTACTGGTGTTGGCAGGGGGCATGCTTTCATTCACACATTTATTTGTCGAACATACAATAAATAAATATATTGAACCTTATGTAATTTTAACCTGCATAAACTGATGATTTCAACAGTTGTGAGGGGGGAAACCGTGGTAGGGGTCCGCGGTGTTAACCCTGGGAATGCCTCGGAATAGCTCTAAGGGTTCTAGCAAAGTTATTGTTCAGATTTAAAAAAAAATGTTTAGCCCACGTGCACTCAGTGTGATCTATCCTTTGGCATTTTGCCCATATGTTTGATAGGAGCACTCATCATCGTACACGGGCGAGAAAGGGGGAATATGTCCAAACCGAATGGCCTATTATTGTCTGTCAGTGGCGCTGGTTCGCGCTACCTCCTACGTGGGTGTGGTGGAAGAATACTTCACTAAGACAATACAGGCTACCAAAACAAAATACCTCGCGCCTAATACAGAATTAATTAATTTATTCTAGCGCTAGTTCGCACCAGGTGTCGCAATAGAAGGTAATATAAAATTTACCACGCGCCTAAACAGAATTAAATTAATTGTTCTAGCGCTAGTTCGCACCAGGTGACGCAATCAAAAGTAATATAAAATTACCCCGCGCCTAATACAGAATTAAATTAATTGTTCTAGCGCTAGTTCGCACCAGGTGACGCAATAGGAAAGCCATGTAAAATTACCCTGCGCCTAAACAGAATTTAGTTAATTATTCTGGCGCTAGTTCGCACCAGGTGACGCAATAGGAAGTAATATAAAATTACCCCGCGCCTAATACAGAATTAAATTATTTATTCCGGCGCTAGTTCGCACCAGGTGACGCAATAGGAAGCAATATAAAATTACCCCGCGCCTAATAAAGAATTAAATTATTTATTCTAGCGCTAGTTCGCACCAGGTGTCGCAATAGAAGGTAATATGAAATTTACCACGTGCCTAAACAGAATTAAATTAATTATTCAATCGCTAGTTCGCACCAGGTGACGCAATAGGAAGTATAAAATTACCCCGCGCCTAATAAAGAATTTAATTAATTATTCTAGCGCTAGTTCGCACCAGGTGACGCAATCAAAAGTAATATAAAATTACCCCGAGCCTAATACAGAATTTGATTAATTATTCTGGCGCTAGTTCGCACCAGATGACGCAATGGAAAGCAATATAAAATTACCTCGCGCCTAGAACGAAATTAATTTAATCTCTCCAGCGCTAGTTCGCGCCGGGTATCAAAATATAATTAGCTAAGTAAGATAAAATTACCAAACTCTTACAAATAACCAAAAATGCAAAAATAACCTGATGCTTACCTTTCTTCAGGCAAGTATTTATGGCGACAAAACAAGCTATATTCCTCAAAATAAAACAAAATCCCTTTCTTGTAGATGGTTATGCTCAACCCTGTAAAAGTAATCAAACAAATATTAATAGGGTTATTGGTCTAAAGTATTTACATTCAAATAGCAAGGAAAGAAACTAAAAGCCGTCCTTCCAAGAAACCGCAAGAGTTTTAACTGAAATAAAGTTAAATCCTAGACTGCGTTCGGCGACAACCTTATTTCAGGTCGTTTAACAAATAAAAGAAAACATATATTTTACCTACTCGATCTGAAAACTTAATATAGGCTACAATCAAAGTTTAAGCAATTTAAACGAGTAACCTCAGTAAACTTGTTTGTCAGCTATATTCCTAGCTGACCCTACGCAAAAATAGTAAAATAAAAAAATATACTGTATTCAATTTATTTTTAACAAACTATAACTGTGAGGATAAATTTATCACACTACTTCAAAGTGCTAGATTTAATATGTTAATTTGGAAAAAAAAATCAGAGGAAGTTAATTAATCGGAAGCCTCAACATAAAACCAAATGCTAAAAATTCAGTTAGGCCCCTTTTATTAACAAAATAAGCACACCGTATCAATCACGTACCTTACAACACACGTAACCTATATGCCAAGTGCACTCTGTCTTACTGGCTTCGAGCCCAGGGAGAAGGTAGTAATGGTCAGCTTTGCGCTCGACCGTCGAATGCCGGTGCGACCGTTCCTTGAGAAGACGGCGGAGCGGCGATGGTGCTGCTGTGCGCGCGCAGCGTGGCCGTCAGGCGAACTACTGCCCACCGCTCAGCTGTTCCGACGTCAGCTGTTTGCCGCCAACCAGTTTAAAACTTCCGCTCCCGCCATCCGTTCTTTTAAACTTAAATCGTTTATTTAGCGATCTCGGTGATAATGACATATTTAATTGTAATTTAATGTGTAGAATAAAAGAAATTACCCCTTAGTAAAATTTGACCGTTACACAGTATAACAATATTTGCTTTTATTAAATATTATGAAAGAATAACAATTATTTAAAAAAATATTGTTGAAAACAAAACATAAGATAAAAAACTTTTTAAACGAGAATTTTTTTGTGCCAGAAGCAAACTTTTAGCGGTAAAGTTTCAGATTACGAGTTGATCTTAAAGGTTTACTTTTAACATTTTTTCATAACACTTTTAGTTTGTGTTAATAATTGACCACTAAGCAGTTGTTTAGTGTTTTCCACCTGCTGCCGCACAAGTGGCTATGCAACACCATGCTATGCCTCTGCATTGCTAAACAAACTATGTAGTGGGGTGTTTACTCATTACTCATTTACCTTTACTCACTGTCTAACTTGTTTATATAAGAAAAATAACAAAATTATCAATAAATTTCTACTGAGGCTAAGTGAAAATACTCCACATCAGGCCTGTCCAGGCCAGGTCGACAGATACGGTACCGAGGGGCTTCAATAGAGGGCCCACGGAACCTTTAATCTGGATTTTTTGTACAATAATTTTTTTTATTCAATTCAATATTTCAAAATAGCTATTTCCTAACTGTATCATTATTACTAAAATTCTTTAACATTTTTTCACAAATATCAGGTATTTAGTTTGTACCAATTTTTACAACAGACTAAGAGAAGGTGGCAATGTCAGCAAAGAGAAAGGAGTGTTCTGCGAGTGTGGTTTGATTAGGTTAGTCCAGGTTAGCAGATAGGTCAATAATGGTTCTGATATCTTCGTTTACTCATTTTAAAAGTAAAACTACATTAAATATTAAATACAGGGCAAATTAATTAATCGCAGACACCATACGACTGTGGTATGGTATTACAGTACTGTCCCTGCAAGTGCAACGTTGTGAACTTATTGAAGACAACAATGTGTCATCATGTTTTCAGTTAGGGTTTCGTAGAGGCAAAATCACTGTGGTACATGCGATTTATGAGTTTGTCAGTGGGTTACAGCTGCTGCTGTGGATTAGTCTCAGTTCACTGTTGGTGCCTTTTGTGACCTTTTTAAGGCTTTCACAAAAGTGAGCTTTGAGATCCTTTTCGGAAAACTAGGAGTGACTGGCACCTCTCTCAGATGGTTTAAGTCCCTTTAGGCATAGGCCTACTATGTGTCACTATAGCCTAGACGGTCTGGCTGCTACGGCTGAATCACTTAAAGTAATTGGTGGATTTAAATTTTCATTTTCAACTCTTTTTTTTGTCTTTGTCCGTAAAAAATCTTCATCACTCATTTTGTTTTGGATTTATAGTCACTTCTCCAAAATATTCAAGCCTTGTACACATAATTTTCACTGATTTGGAATTCATTGGAGTCATTTGGAATTTCCGTCTGCTTTATACGCGGTAACAAAAGCGTCTAGCGTGGTCGCATTACTTGGCAGAAGCACGACCGTGGCCCCGGTTTACAGACAATGGCTCCTGTCATGCCTCTGCCAAGTGATGCGACCATGCTAGACGTTTTTTGCCACCACCTCGCAGATGAGGCACAAGTGTGCAACAGGCCTTACTGACTGAGATAAGGTAACTGTACTCTTATCAGTCAATTGTTGTGGCAGACCGTCGCTCGTTGGCCTGGCTGGCCCCCCTCCTCTCGGCGCCGGACGGATAGAACAATAACTTACTGATAAGACATCGGAGTTTTTATCAGTCTACCTGGTCGTCTCAAATTACAATCACATTGTTGTTTTCCAAGAAAACTGTTGACGGGCGCGTTTGGTTTTATTTTATTTTATTGTAAACAGACCGAAATACCAGTACCGAGATTTTGACATCGGTTCTTGGTACCAGTACTTTTGCCAAGAACCAGTGACACCGAGAACCGACTTTAGGCACTGACACATCCTACAAAAATTACTTAACAGATACTCGTAAACTCGAGTACTCTCCTACCCCTGTTGTTTTCATGTTTAACAATACCTATTTAATATTCTTTTTTTCTCAATTAACTATTGTTTTCTCTCAATTAGTGATTGTTTAAGTGAGTGTTTCCCAACTTTTTTGTGCCCGCGCACCACTCGAGGCTTTTAAATTTTTTGGCGCACCATCCAAACTCATACATACCCCCCCCCCCCCCCCCCCCCATAAAGAAACAGCTGGAGGGGGCCTAGGATGATTCTGTCTCCCAAGCGCCGAATGTCCCCAGCACCCTGTTTCCTTGAGTGCCCGTCAACTTGACAGTTTTTGCAGCCAAATTGGAATTCAAAACATTGTCAATGTAAGTCAGTCTGTTAAAAAATATTGAAATATTCCAAATTATAAAAAATGGAAAATAAAAATAAAAGCTCTACACAATATGAATGACAAAGAATTACATTATTAAAAAACACTGGTGACTTCACTACATTAGATATTTTCCAGTAGAGTCTGTCAATTCTAACAAGTCTTTTGGCAAGGTGTTTATTAAAGTACTGCTCAAATGTTAGACCACTACCACAACCTATCCAGCTGGCTGCTAAACATGACTATGTTACAGGAGCCACCCGGTGGCAGGACACTGTGGAGCTGCCAGCGCACTGCCCAGACTACGACCTGGGGCTGCTGGTAGCCAGGTACGACCACTACCACAACCTGTCCAGCTGGCTGCTAAACATGACTATGTTACAGGAGCCACCCGGTGGCAGGACACTGTGGAGCTGCCAGCGCACTGCCCAGACTACGACCTGGGGTTGCTGGTTGCCAGGTACGACCACTACCACAACCTGTCCAGCCGGCTGCTCAATATGACACTGCGGCTCGACACTACTGAGGTACGTCTCCATTGGAACTAAACCAGTGGTTCATCCGCAGACAGAGATTTACATTTATTTTGTAATAAACTCCGCACTGTACTGCCTGACAACATTATCTTACCAAACACACCCTGGGATGTTCACACAAGATTTAGTGAAATTCACTTTTTCTCCAATTAAATGTTAAGTGTACTTTAAAAATTTATTTCTGGACACGTCAATATGAATAATTTGTCATATTTTTTACTTTCAACTCATTGTTGATAAACGAGTTAAAATCATTAAATCGTATGATTCTTATGTCTAAGTCTCGTTTGATCACTGTTTTAAAAGTGTGGGATGATGGCCTTTTTTGTATATTTTGCAGAAATAAGTAATATTAGACAAGGTACAAAGGTACCTTACACCTAAGGTACCTTTGTACCTTACTGTAAAGGTACTGTTAGTTATCTAAAGAAAACTTTGGTTATCTACATACAATTTTTGTTTTAAATGTACTGTGGTAATTTGCTGAAGTGGGTTAGAAATGGTGTTAGGGAAACTTAATGTAGTCATAGCAATGGTCATTCAGTTACTCTATTTATTGTTTTATGGGTACTTGTTTGTATACAACACCCACTAGTTGGCAGAGCGTTTGGCAGTTAGGTTAGGTATTGTATGGCTCAATTTGTCTGAACTACTTTCCTTAATTTAAAACAAGTGACCTTATAATGATAAAAAATAATTCCGGCCATTCAGACAGCTATAATAAGGGCAAGGTACTGACAAGGGCAAGTCAGGGTTGATTTACCAAGTGACTCATGTGGCATTTTTTTCTTCAAATTTATGATTCAAGGTACATTTAAATTGTTGAATCTTAAATTCCTATTAAATGACGTATGATTTGAGAGATTTTAGTGGACTTGATCCAATATGCTATATCCTTCTTTATACAGCCAATTCCCGATTACCTGGGGTTAAGGCTGGTTGACGGGTCCCGGATAACTCAAAACCACAGTTAAAACAAATTCAATAAATTGAGTAAAACACGAAAGAAACAAGTTTTAAATAATTGTCTGTTGGTTTCTAATCGGGTAAACTATAAATTCATTATTCTTTATTGACCAAACATTAATGGAATTAGTAAAAAGCTCTTCTATTTGACTGAACAAGGAAGACATAAAAAAACCATGAGGTGGACAATAAACTCCAAGGTGATCTATTGTTTGGCATTGGGCAGCCAGCGCTGGCTGAGGGGGGAGGGTCGCTTGGTATAATTGATTTAAGATAAGAGCGCAGTAGAATATATCCATTTCTAAACTAATTTTTGGATAAATTGCCATTTTTCTCTGTTTTTGTTTGGATTAATAAATCAAATAAGAATTAGTTCAAAGATTTTGTCTAAAGGAATTTTAACATATAAGATCAGATGATGGTTTTGTAGTCTAAACTGAGAAAATTAATGAAATTCAAATTGACTTTTTGTGACCCCGGTTAACCCGCAACCCGGTTTACCTGCCCCCAGCTAATCATGAGTTGCAATTTTAGGTTTTAGAAGAACGTAAGGTATATCTTCTAATTTGATTATAACCATCAAGGATGTTGTTTGCTATGGGATTAAGTTCTGTGCAGTCCTGATGATGCTGTTATGAAAACACACACTGTCAAAAGTATCTCATGATTTTCAAGTGAGGCAGCAGTAATTATAATTTAGTTTGCCCAGTTCAATGATTGCATAACCTAGCACTGACACGTGTCGGCAGGTGAGGGAGCACCTGTTTGCCGTGAGGGTGGCGCTAAGCTGGCCGCGGCTGGCCCAGGACCTCGTGTACCCGCTGACGCAGGTGGACAACACGACACACCACACCCTGTACATCAGCAACCCCGGCACTCAGCACCCGCTCATGGTGCAGCTGGTGCTGGATCACCACTACCCGTCGGCCGGCAAGCTGATCGACAGCCTGCCCGACGGGTGAGTGTCATTTGGTAACTGTAGCCAAAAAATGTATCTCAGCCAAAAAAATAATCTATGGAGTGGGCGAGTATCGTATTTTTGGTACTAGTAGAGTTAAGTAGTAAATAGAATACTCGTGTTTCGAGTCAAGTCAAATAGTATGTGAACATAAAAATATTGAAAATAATATCGCCTCAATATTGCCTTATAATTGAAATATTGCCTTAAAATATCATCCACATTCATTTTCCAAAACTTCATGATTTTTCATTAAAAGAATAAACTACTATATAAATAATAAAAATATTGAAAAGTTATGTTACTTATGGTATATGGTTATATAGTTGAGTTATTTGTGTTAAAAGTACTTCATTGCCTTAACATTTTTTTTTTTTTTTAGTATATATTATACTTGCAATAAATACATTTTATAATTCAAGAAAATTTTGGATTAAATAAAAAGTAAAACATTTAAGTAATAATATATTTTAATTTAAGGCCTACTCAACTTGTTTTTAACGATTAGTCAAAAGTACTTGCTCAAGCTTCGAGTATTAAAAAATACTTGCCAGATACTTGAAAATTCGACTAAATATTCTATTAAAATTCATCCCTAATATGTGATGGTTCTTGTCACTGCGTGTTGGTGCACAACACACCCATTCATTTTTCAAAAATATAGTCAGATAATCTTTTTTTAAGGGTAATAAAAAATGTATATCAACAAAATTAAAATATGCTATGACATTTCACTGGTTACTACATGCTGATAAAGTTGTTTAGTCGTCAATTGACTGTCAGTTCACTAATTTATATGTTGTTAAATGAAGAAAGCCATTTAGTTTGATGCTTTCCAGTGCTACAAATTTAAAATAACTCAGACACAAAAATTAAAGCCATTACGTAATATATAAGTACAGTCTTAGATATTAGTCTTTTCAAAAATATTGATTTTTACCAACAAATATAATTTTTTTCCTATGCCACCTCTTATTCTCTCTAAACCCGCTGCTTATAAATTAACAACCTAGTCAGTGCCTACAATGAACAACCCAGCATAGGCCTTGAATATAAAGAGGCCTTGAGCAACACTCTTGAATGACGCAACATACTCCAACAAAATTAACTAAATATAATAATTTAACTAGAAATCATTCATAATAACCTTTACAGTCCCAAACCCTGCTGACTGTAATGTTGCAGCCTGTGGCCGGAGCGTTGTCATTGACACCACCCACTTGCAGTACAAGGTGGCGGCGGGCACACAGGGACTTGTGGGTGTTCCTGCTGCCCCCCGCCACCAAAAAGACTATTGTCCTAGTGGGGTTACTGACTGTGATGTAATGTTGCAGCCTGCGGCCAGAGCCAGTGATAGGGGCCCAGGTGGGGGCAGGCAGGTTCACCATCGACACCAGCCACTCGCAGTACAAGGTTGTGGCGGGGGCACACAGGGACTCGTGGGTGTTCCTGCTGCCCCCCGCCACCACCAAGACTAGTGTCCTAGTGGGGTTACTGACTGTGATGTAATATTGCAGCCTGCGGCCGGAGCCAGTGATAGGGGCCCAGGTGGGGGCAGGCAGGTTCATCATCGACACCAGCCACTCGCAGTACAAGGTGGCGACTGGGGCACACAGGGACTCGTGGGTGTTCCTGCTGCCCCCCGCCACCAACACTAGTGTTGTGGTGGGGTTCACTCCTTCAGGGCCTCACCTCTACTCCGCTACACTGCTGCTCAGGTAAAGATAACATCAGTGATACAATTTGGTTTTTATTGCATTTACGCTAGAGGCTCCTATCACATTTTTGTAATCTCAAGCCGAATCTCTGACCTTCTAAACCAAAGTCTGAGATGCTAACTGTCAGGTTAGCTAGACATC
The DNA here is from genome assembly GCA_030545055.2 of Neoaliturus tenellus. Lineage (NCBI taxonomy): Eukaryota > Metazoa > Arthropoda > Insecta > Hemiptera > Cicadellidae > Neoaliturus > Neoaliturus tenellus. Next base: position 173,436,396 of record CM061531.1, on the reverse strand, counting down.
CAAATGAGGACAGGCAAAAAGTGTTTGTATTGTTATATTTTGTTGAAAGAATTGGAAACTCTTTTAGGAGTAGCAGTCCAAATCCACATTGATAGTCCTAATCTCAAGTCAAATCTATGACCTAAGTCTGAACCTAAGTCTGAGATGCTAACTGTTAGGTTAGCTAGACATCCAAATTAATTATCTAATTTAAAGGCAGCAGACCAAAAAAATTGTATTGTTATATTTTGTTGAAATAATTGGAAACTCTTTTAGAAGAAGCAGTCCAAATCCACATTGAAAGTCCTAACCTCAAGTCAAAAACAATACAAACCCCAAATAATTTTGAATTTGGTGTTAAATATGCAAATTAAAATGCCCTGTAAAAACACATAAATAAAATTAACATCCATGTTCAAAACTCATTCTTTCATTTTTAAACATTTCAAAAACAAATTTAGCACAAAGTATGTTGCTATTAATTTTTTTTTTTCATTTTGAAATAACATTAGATTTATTAAGCAAAGGACTTTTCTTGTTTACATTTCATTCTTTTAAAGATTACTTGAAATTTATTCAAGTGCTTTTTCCAATCCATTAATCTTGTAAGGATGGCTTTTTAAATAGGGTTAGCCAAGAGCTACTTAAACTGGGAAGAAAGGAGAGTTAACAAATTTACGAGATAAAGGTGATTTGTTGTTCTGTGATATTCTTTTATGCCCAAGATCTCAACAGATTTCTTGAGATATTGCCTCTCACGAAACAGTTTAAGAGTACACATCAATTTTTGCACATGTTCCACAGAAACAACCTGACAGTATTGGAGACAGTGCAGCTGAGAGGGGCGGGAGCGTATACACAGTTCAAGTTTGGCAACCGTAAGCCAGGCTCCGCCACACCTCTGCTTTTCGAGCTGGCGGAGAAACATCTCAAAGACTGTGAAAGTGAGTGCTTTGTTTGGCCATGGACTGTTTTTTTTAATGTAAAATGACAAGGGAAACATTGATTTTAATTAAATGCTCATCTTTCCTTTATTTTTCTATTTTTTAATAAAAATTATTTTTGTAACCACTTGCTGAACAGTATTGTTATAATATTATTTGATATTAAAAGTTGTATTTTAACAATTAAGCTGCAGGTTTGTAAACTGTGGAATTTGTTTACATCCCTTAACAGGCATGGTCTAATGTAGCCTAAACCTCAACATGGCAACAAATATGCCAATACAAAAATGCCACAAAAAAATGTTAAAATTTAACATGCTTTTAATGCTCCTTAATGTTTCTGAATTATTCTGAGTATTAATTTGCTTTATTGTTTAAAAATAATATTAATCCTATTTTTCTTAAAAGAAACAAAATCTTTTTCTCTTTCTAAAAAAAAGTGTTAAAATTCCCTCCTTGAGGGCTTTTGTATCAAGCATCTGTAGTGCATAAAGTAGCAAGCTAGCATCCATCAAAACTGTATTCAAGGACAAAAATGTATTTTTAAGTAGAGACATGGGCATAATTTCAGCATTTTGATTAGAGGGAGAGCGATATTTTCTATGACCTGTCACCCACCCCGTAACATCCCCAATGTTCAATGCTCAGTTCAGACTGTGGATGGAAGTTAATGTAAGTCCTAGCTTATAAATGTTGTGATGATTAAAATTATTTTTAACATCCACTTTGCATTAATAATTTCCCATTTGCCTCCTAAAATAAGGTGTATCAGACGAAGAAAAAAGGAAATAATATTTTATATGCTCCTGGGATTGTGTGATAATTTTATGATTAAAAGATAAAGAAGTTTAAATATAGGCTATTCTTTAACGATACGTTTAATATATTTATTAGAGTTATCACCTTCCCCCCTTCAAATCTTTTTCTTTCACTAAAAATCATGCCATTGACATTTTTCCCTACAGATTATCTTCGTCCCAACACCACACTCTGTTAAATATTTCTTGTTGTAAGAAATAAATTCATGAATTGGACTCACTGTCAATTACCAGCTATCCAGGGCATATATAAATCTGTATGTGTTTCGCAGCTGTAAGATGCATCATCAGCAGGTGAGGTTAAGCGTGCATTTGTATACAGATCTTAATCTGTCCTAGAATGCTGTCGATTGACGGTGTCCAATTTATAGTAGAACCAATTCCCAGTTTTGGCTATCATTTACCATAAAAAATACATGATTTTTTTCTAAATGAGAATCTGTGTCGCAGGAGAGAAGCAGCGCAAGTTCCCCGCCCCCAACCTGACTGTGAAGCGGTCGTTCACGGCTCGCAATACGGGCGCGCTGCCGATCTCCGTGAGGGGCTTCCACATCAGCGGGCTGCCGTGCGAGGGCTACGGCTTCCGTGTGCTCAACTGCGAGGCCTTCCAGCTGCCACCAAACTCCACGAGGAAGGTACGACAGCGTCATTAGCACACTCTCTCTTCTACATACTGTAACCAGAGTACGGCAGGCATTTTTTTTTTTTTTTTTCAAAATTACAATAACATGACAATTGTATGAAATTAAAAATGTGCTTATTTTTTTCAAAAACAAAGAAAACATTTGCATTAAGAAAGAAAAGAAGGCACTACAATTAATAGAAAGATAGCGTAAGAAAAAACAATGGTCTTTAAGACGGTTTAGATTAACATTACTATAGTAGGATTCATGAAAATAGTCCGATGAGAGTCGATACATTGTTGCCAAATTTATCCTGAAACACATTTTTTTTATACTATATTACACATGGTAAACATAACCACAAATGACAACATTGCAGGGCGAGATATTTCTCAAAGTGGTGGCTGTGGTTTTAAAGGTGTTCGTTAAATATTTTTTGAACCATTTAGGACAGCTTGAATATGTAAAATAGTAAAATGTTGAAAATCAAGTTTAGCTTATTTTTATATGTAATATTTACATGTAAAAAGGGTGATATTGCTTTTTAAAGCTAATTGTCATTTTAGTTTTATTAGATTACTGGAATACTTGTGGAAATGAAATCAAAATTAATTCTATCTAATATCAACAGGTGGACATAGCGTTCACGCCTGACTTCACATTGGCGCGAGTGCAGCGGACGCTTGGTGTGTGGACCAGCGAGGGCAGCAGGGCTGCTAATTACACGCTGGTGGCAACACTGCCTCCCTTCCTGCTCAGCTCGTGCTCTGCCGTGTTGGCAAGACCTGCATGGGAGCCCCTGCTTTACTACTGTGCAGTCACTTTCATGGTCAGCCTCCCTCTGACTCACTCGGTTTATCGTGGCAACGCTACTAGTTTCAGTTTCTAAAAATACACTGAGATGATTGGAAATGCACAATATTTTTTTATGTATGTTGCATGTTACATTTAAAAAGAAAAACATTTTTTTTTTTACTGTAACATGCAACATACACGAACAAAGATTGTCTATAGGCAAGGTTTGGTCTGAAATTTACTTACTAGCACGAGTAGAATTTTCTTCAACAGCACACTAACGGTTACACTTGTTGATTGTTTTGCTAGGAGTAGTGGGTGGTATATAACATGTTTTGATCCGCATGTCTGACCTGTGAGAAACGCTAATTGGGCTTTTGTGCAATCTTCAAATAGGCTACCCAAAAACCCATGTGAGCTATCAAATTTACCCAATTCGAGTTGTGGCTATTATGGTTTTATTCTACCTTTGAAGAATGTTATTACTTTGTTAATTGCTCATTTACAATTCACAATCCTAATGAAAGTAAAAATGCTAATAATTAGAATTAATTGTACAAATGACTAGGCTGCTACATCCCATGCAGTGTCTGATTCCTCGCAACATATATCAGGCCAGAGTGGTACCAGGTTAGCAAAAATGTCACTGTAGTGGAAGCTTTACGGAGCTGATTTTACTCTGTTTACTTGTTCAGACCATGTCTAATGATCAGAATGCTCCTTGATCATTCAAACTCTCCATGATCAGAATGCTCATTTATGGCCACTAATAATCTAACTGCATTAAATGGCCTCAAATACTAAAGGAACATTTTAGTATAGTCTATCAATGACTGGAAACCTCGAAAATTAGGCCAATATATTGAGAGACTCGTCTAATGACCTAATATCCATGCAGTATCAATAACTGGGCCATGAAAAAAGTACAAAATAGCTATTGAAAAGCGTCAGTTGAAACTGACAGTTTCTAGTATATTATTTAAAGTACTATTGTAAAATTTAAATGTAATGTAATGTTTATGAACCAATGAGGTGGGTTCTGTTGACAGTGCTGTGTTGTTGTGCAGGTGTTTCTGCTGGTGTGTGTGCTAGCTGCCGCATTCCTGGAGTCAGATAGAGCCCTCAAGTGCGCCCTGCTTGCCATGTCCAGGGACAACTCAGTCCAGCCTGTGCTTGATCTCAAGTATGTTCTGAGTCAGTCAAAACTGTTAAAACTAGAATTGAGAAACCAAAAGATTTCCCAACCATGTAGTGATTAAACAATGGAATTAAAATAAAAATATGATTCCTAATCAAGTAGCAGCATATTGCTATTATTTTAATATCTCTAGACCACCTGGAGGACGGAGCTTTACTTGGTAAACTTTTATTAAAATTTTTTTGAACAGGCACTGAAATGTCTTATCCAAAAAGGCTTGTATTTTTCAAGACAAGCTCATTTGCTTCACTCAATTGTCTTTTAGAATTTTTCAATATAAGAGTGCAGTGCTCTGGTATAAATTTGTCACATGTGAAACTGTTGTTGGTTTTACCTCTACAGTTGTCAGCTGATTTTTATCTCAATCATACATCCAACCTCACTCACTTTCAAATATAGGACACAGAAGTAAAATTAGCAACGTCAAAACATAAAAAAAATATTAATTCTTCTAGAACTAGCATACTAATTGTTGGAATTTATCAGTATTTTGTTTGTTTGTATTAGTACAGCACTTATATTTATTTGCACTGTTTGCAGGTCCATAGGTACAGGTGTAGGGGTGGGTGGCGGGGGTTTGTCCGCATCGCAGGCCCCTGACAAGCCCGAGTCCCCGCCCCCGCTGTGGTCCAAGGCCCCCGCCCAGTCGTCTCCCCCTTCCCATGACACAGAGGTAGTGCTATTACCATTACGTCAACTTTTTTACTAATTTCATTAGTAATATATTTGAATTATATTGATAACAGCCTACAGCTGTTTGACAATAGCTTAAAATAAAATTGTGATGTTTTTACTGAATCAAATTTGTTATATTGTATTTTTAGGCCGGTTCCTACGTGGGCGACAGATGCGACGCGACGAGAGCGACAAAATTTCAAACCAATGTATAAGCATTGGAGCATTCTTAGTGGGCGACAGGAGCGACAACAATTTACAATGTATAACATTATGGCGATGCAAGCTTGTCGCTGGCGTCGCTTCAGTCGCTCTCGTCGCGTCGCGGTCCACGTAGGAACCGGCCTAAGTATTCAAAATTAGTGATGAATCAGTTGCAAAATTTATTGGTGTGGTTTTTTACTGGAATCAGTTGTCAGTTTTTCGGTTTATTTTAGATAGTAACCCTGTAACGACTCAAGGTTACCATCTCAAATGGGGCATAGCTCTTTGCTGTGTATACATTTATTTTACATATACAGAACCATTCAATGAATTATTTCTTGGCAATGTTGAATAATTCAGGCAATGAGTTATGATTTTTTACAATTGGTTTAGAAATAAAATTTTTTAACTTTCAACTTGAGAATCACATAAATCAGATAACGCGACCGTCGCTGGATGGATGCCAAACAATAGAGCTCTTATCAATAGGAGTTTATCCTTCAATCTATTGTCTCATTGTATTGCTATCTTTATAGAACCTGGACATCCTCTCCTTTGTAATTGATTTCCGTTTACCTTTTTATCGTTCATTATTTTTAAAAATCTTTGCACTGTGACATCCTATAACACTCTTTTTGCCAAAAACTTTGGTGGTCGGTGAAAGAGAGTGTGGAAAACTCCAAGCTGAGTTTAATGAATTTGAAGCTGTAAATCAAATTATTGAAACTCATGATTTTTTACTCAATGTTAACGTATGATTTTAAAGCATATGAGTATTCATCCTATTGTTTTGCTGATTTAGTGATCACCACCATTGTCAGAAGTATCAGCCATCAGAGTTTCTGCCACATTTTGTCAATGGCCAAAATATCACACCACCTAGTATAAGATATATCGGATGATGACAATGATCAATAATTGGCATAGCAATCAAATTGTTTTATTAATCCTGGATTCAACTCATATAGTAACATTTTCATTGTATTATTAAATAACTCTCATTTGTTATCAGGTGGCAAAGGAGAAGGTGGCCAAAGCAGAGTCGGAGAGTGTGGCCGCAGTGTTCACATCAACGTCAGCCAAAGCAGCCTCAAACTCCTCGTCTGTCTCAACCTCCTCCAGAAAGCGGGAGAAGACTGTTGTGTCCAAGAGGTTCAGCGACCCCGTGGACTCTTCCTGGGCCAACGTCTTCTCAAAGTAAGTCAGAGCTCAAATTTTGATCTGTCAGTTTATTTGTCTAATATATAAGTCTGTCCTGAAAGAATAGTTTAAGTGATTTTCTCTTTTTGCCCACAGGCCAGTATGCAGTTCGCTGCCCAAATCACAGCCGAAGCCTGTGCCAACGTTCACAGAATCGCTTAAATCTCCGGCGTCCTCGGAGACCAAGCGGAAACTCGCGAAGAAAAACTCAAACCCTGGTAAGTTTTTGTTTATTTGATACATCTTTTTCCCTACTGTATATAAACCTCACAAACTCCACAATGTCACAAAACAAGGCTTTACTCCAACCTTACTTGTACATCAACTCTAAATTATAATAAATAATAATAGGTTACAATACCTTTACGTCTTCAATCCAAACATTTGTCTTCAGATGACTAGTTTCGGGACGTACGTCCCATTTTCAAATCTTTCCTCAAAAGTAAAAAACACTGTCAGTTTCGTGAAATTTAAAAAACACATTAATCTACACATTAACACATTATCTAAATTGTAATCAGACAGCAGAAAAACTGTTGTTAGCAATGAAAAAATGTCAAAGACTGAAAATATTGATCGAAAATTGTAATGGCAGCTATCATTGGAGATTCATATTCACGGTAAAGCGCACACAACCTCGGTGAAATCATAAAGACCATAAATTCCATCTTGAATGTCAAAGATCGCAATTCAAAAAAGAAACACCTTAAATAATGATTAGCAATTCAAAAGATACACACTTAATCATTGTACGAGCCTACAGAGGTGCTGAGTTATCCTGAGTGTTTAGTTGTCATGGGTTGAGTTTAGGGGTTTACTGTGTATTGCCAGGAATATTCAATAATTATTTTTTAGAATTTAAACCAAATACAGTATATATATATATACCAAATACAGTAAAGTACCGCTAATTTTAATTCAATGGGATTGGCCCCTGTTCGGTTTATCAAATGTTAGGATTAAGCTGATACTATGAATATTATAATTAACAAATTATATATGTCAATAATTTATATTAAATGTAATTGATCATATAATTTAGTTTAGAGGATGTTTTATTGACTTTGTTGTTATTTAATCAATTTTTTTTAAATGTACAAATAGCATATACTTTGGCAATAAAGCATTCGTGGTGTTTGAAATTAATCGTGGAGAAATCTGCTAATGCATATTCTCAGCTCTTCAGTATAGTTCCGCGAACAGATTCATGGTCAGCCGGATTAAATCCATTGTCAACCACTGACTCGAAGACAGTGTTATAAAAATAGATCCCACCTTCCACCCAGGGCCGTTCTTGTCATCTCTCCTTTTCTCACATTCCAAATATAAGTCATTGGATCATCGGACTGTGGGCTGTGTTGACAATCAGTGTTTTCGCAATTGCAGGCAAAAATCGCGGGATTCAGTTTGATAACTTTATGAACCCTTAGCCCTGATTTGTTATTATTCCTTGAGTGTTGACTGTACAAAGTAACAACCCCTTTTCTCTTGTTTAATTGGTGTTTTTATCAGCTAGCTGCTGTGCTTCACCAATTGACAATAGATCAACATTAACAATGTCCAATAAACAAACAAGACTTCGTTTATTTAACTTTCAACTATTAAACTAGACATATTTAACTTTTTAAGAGTCTAATCCACATATTTAACCACTACCACATTATTATCTAATGTGATACAATTAACTTTTTTATAACAATAAATAGTTTTTTTTTTACAAAAGGACCTCATTTTTTATTTATTGTCTTTAAAAGTTATATAAAAATCAATATTTTGCTGACGGGACGTATTGAGATTAAGCAGATTTTCGGATTAGCAGGGTTCTGATGGGAATATACTGTTCTTTTGTTTAGAGATAGGCAAAAAATTTACTATAAAATTCTTTGTAAATGTTTGCTAAGTTTTGTACTTCTAAAAGCATCTCAAAGAACTAGAACATTCTCCATTATACATTTACTTGTTGGGTCTAATAATCAAGTTTAGTCTACTTGAAACTAGGGATGGACGGGAATGGATTTTTAGTTCGGGACGGGACGGGACGGGAATTTTTATTTCCCGTCCAATTTCGGGACGGGATCGGGACGGGATTGCTCTTCCCGATGCTATCGGGAAATATTCTTTTTGACTTTTATCTGAATGTTGTATAAAGACAAATTAATGTTAAATATCTAATGGTTCTGTTTCCAAATTGTTCCACTTGTTTTTGTATAAGTTACAATGAACCTCCTTTTGTGGAAAAGATTTAAAATATCTAATTTTTATATTTGCAGTATACAATAAAATAAGGATAAAGTATAAATTTTCTTGTAACCAAAAAAATTTAATCAAATCACTAAACAATATACATATAAAAAAAGTCCATCAAAAGTTTTATAAAAGTTTTGTTGAATGAAATTAAACGTTTTCTATAAAGAATGAAAAGAAAAATTATGTACATAAAAATATAGATTAAAACAATTTGAAAAAATTGTAAAGAAAACAAAACTATATTACATAAAATAGGCCTAAGGCCTGCTCAGTTAAAAAAACAACAACAACAATAAACAACAAATTGAAATTATAAAAAATATTCACATTGAGGAATGAAGTGGTTCAACAAACCAACACCATTTATAACCCCAAGAAATGTTTATTTTTTTCATTTTCTATACTTAATGATTTAACTGAAACAGGTTCTTACTTAGAGATTATCATAAAAATTGAACTTTGAAAATATACACTATTAGACCTAATTATTTTTATTTTTTTTATCTGTATTCATTTAGCTATTTTTGCTATTTAAAAAAAGGAGTGTATGATGAAAAAATCAATAAAAAACAATAAAAGTTTACAGTTATGAACCTCAAAATCTAATAAATGTATTTGCAATGTTTAATTTTTTTAAATATATTTAATGGGATTTGAAGTTTTACATTTAAAAATTATATTAAATTATAATAAGACGCTTTTAACATTATAAAACAGTAATTCAATTAAAGATTGATTTATTTAACAATACTTTGCCATTTTCTCTTTGATTGGAAAGTCACACAACTTTGGTTAACATTTGGTTTAATTTGTAAGAATTAGATGAATCAAATGAGCCATCCCTTAGTTTTCTACGAAAATTGGTTCAAAAAGTAGCATTTGGTACTAGGAGCAACAAACACCCCTCTTGAATAAATTACTGCCGGAGGTCGAAAAATAGATAAGCTGAACAATAGATCGTCTCTGGCGTTGGAATGTAGCCGCGTGTATTTGTGCCGTTCCTCGTTAGCGAGATCGCCGGCCGAGACCGCCGCGCCGGCCGAGAACGCCAGCCGCGATCGCTGACCGAGATCGCCGGCCGCGATCGCGGCCGCCGCGCCGTTCGGCAGTTCCCGACCCGATAAATTCCCGAGTAAAAAAAAATCCCGCCCGATGATCGGGAAAATTTGCTCCCGAAAATTTTCCCGAAATTTCGGGTCCCGTCCATCCCTACTTGAAACTAAACTCATCCTTATTCTCGCAGGGAGGAGTGTTTCTGCGAGGGAGAGCGTGAATCTGTCCGCCAATGTAGGGGAGGACACGGAGACGTCCTCAACCACGACGGAGAGTTCACACGATGATGGCGACAAGGTACAGGACCACTTCACAATATATGAGGAATTGAATTGTTTAATGTCTCATGAAAAATCACAATACCTCATATTAATTTTTTGGTAAAATTTAATTTAATGAAAAAAGATGTTAGATCTTTGGGGCATAATTGTCAGTGAGTGGATCAGTTTTGCCCTCAACCAGTTTTTGTTTTCTTTTGAAAAAAAAGATGAGATGAGTGTTTTGATATGAGTGTTGTTTTTCAGCCTATATATTCAAAATTTTGAAATTGAAATGTAATCTTTTGTACTTGTTGTCATAGGCTGCGGCTCCTTTAACCCTAGATTAATTTACACTTTCGTCTTTAAAACTACGGCTGTTCCTGAGAATTGTGGGTTGGGTATTACGCCATCGCCAGATTTGCCTAGGCTCCACTCTCATTTCTTACCCCTCTTGGCGCATCCTTCGCCGATGTAGCATGTGCTGTTTTGAGGAAAGGATGAATCGATCGTTTTCAGACTAAAATGTATGAGGACTGTAAGTGCAAAAGTTAGTTGTGTTGTTTGTCGGTCAAAATCAGCAAATCCAAGTAAAATGTCTTATTTGTTGTCTGCCATCCAGATGAAGAAGGCACAATATGTGAAAAGTCTGGGAGGCCAGATATCATACAACGAGTGTGAGTTATACAACACCATAAAGGGTGCTGTTGATACATTTGATGAGATTGAATTTGAACATTTTTAATTGAATTAGAGATGTTGTCAAATATGTTGTGCAGCAGAAAGACAAGGCTATGGCTTCTTTGTGTCTTCATTGAACAATTAATAGTGCACTTAGTAGTCGCCTATATGCTATCTACATCCATAATATAAAAGAGAGATTTTGCAAAGACGATCACAGAAGATCTAACAAAACGAGCTCTTGGGGCAAGGCTCAGAGTCCCAACATCAAGACTACACCTAAAAGTGAAGATAGAAGAAATTTTGGGAATTTAAAGGGAAACGATGCAAAGGTGAAGTTAAAATAAACATTTATGCCTTTCGTTAATTGTCTTAATGGAGGATGACTCGCTTCGTGTGCTACAATTGCTGCTGCATATGTGTAGGGAGCATCATGGGAATGTGTGCACATAGTGCTTAGATTGGATTAATGACTCTAAATAGGTTAAGTTACTTTATAATCCGCCAAATTAATTTATGGAATCCCTTATGGATTACGCGTTTCGGCTTACAGCCATCTTCAGATCCTAAGTAAGACCTTGCTTCCCATCTATTGGTGTGTCAAAGTTTAAAAAAATGTACAAAACACATAAGACAACACGGACACGAAAACGCGTTCATGACACTTATAGCGCGTAGGCCTACAGTAAAAGAACTGGTACAAATTATTACTAGAGGCGCCGCGGATGCCTATCGAGTCTCGACTGACTTGGCTCATCCGTCGTCTTGTGACCTTTGTCCTCTCCTGACATCGGCGCTAGATAATGCATTAGCTGTTTGGTGTACTTGATATAATTGTCGAAAAGTAGATTGGGCTGGATCGTGTTCTTATCATTAAGCAGGTCGTGGACTAATGAGCTTAATTACATCCGTGAAATACTGTTAAAATCCGTGCATACTGTTAAAAAGGTTCATCCTGTAGATGAACAGAATGCTATTATAATTCACACCGGTCTCCAGGGGTACGCCCTACAGGCTTTCAAAGTTTCAATGTTAATCTTATGGAAGAAGGGTAATTTATTAAATAAATTAGAGTCCAAATCAGGTGTTGTTTTAGTAGAATTTTGACCAGTGGCGATCTCTTAATATAAAGATCCATGATAAATTTGTTTGTATGTATAAAATTTTGTTATTGTTACCCCATATTCAGATGGAAATATAGTGGAATTCCAAAATCAGATATCAGTAGACACCTTGATTTGTCACTGAAGTCATCAAGAGTCACTTAAAGTCACAGCTTTTAGATAGTGGTCATGAACATCAGAAAAGTAACGTTTTTTTCTTACAATGCAAGAAAAGTCACTGATTTTTTGTAAAAATTGAGGTAACAAGTGATTGTGAGCAAAAGTTTTGCGATATTTGCAATTTCCCCTCAAAATTCTCTGAATAGACCACATTAATTGAATTATAGCTTATCACCTATTGAATACGCAAAAGAAAAAAAAAATCAAGTGCATAGCTGTTAAAAATGGATATGAGATCCTACCGTGATTGACAACATGATTAGAAAAACTAAGATGAAAATGCCGAAGCATACTCTAAACAACAGCAAATATTTTCCATTTGGCTACACAAATAAATACTCTGAAATAATTGGAAATTTATGAAAGAGGAATAAAATACAACCTTGATTTAAATCAGAAAACGTCAGAATAAACAATAAATCACTTGGTAATACGTTGCCAAATAAAGATAAAGCTAAAGGTGTAGAACGTATCAGTGGGGCTCAATCTAATTTAAGATACATAGGATACACAAACAGATATTTTTCGAATTGTTTCAAAGAACACAATGCAATAAATCAAAGTAATCCAACATCCACAGTAGCTCAACACTGAAAAGAAATACTGGACACAAAATTGATTTTTACAAGTCTTTAGGGATATTAAAACGATGTAGCAACTAAAACAAGGCAAAAGTGTGGGAAGAATACTTCATTTATAAGTATCCACATCAACATTGGAAACAGGCCCTTTTAAATAAAAAAGAAGAGTTAAGGGACAAAATCCTTTAGGCTATACAACAGTTTAGAAATCATTAAAAGTCTGGTGCCACCCCAATCAACTGATAAGGACATGGCCACGAAATTGCTGTTTTTATGTTCAAGCATTGACTATTGTACACTAACGTGAATAGACCTCTCATCCAATGCATTTAGTTTGAGGCAAAAATTTGGAAGTTTCGTGTACACAGCGCCAGAGTAACTGCCATCGATGTTGTTATTATTCAGCTGAATTTACAGTGCTGCAAAAACACTTTACCAAAACATAAACACAACCCTCAGTTATAAAATATTCCATCCTTGGTTGTGAAGAGTGGTAATACTTATTTATCTCTCATATGTCACTGTACTTCATGTACGCCGCAGAAGATCGCACCACTGTCAATAGGTTTCAAACACGCCTATGCTATGAGAAGTCTATTCACGTTAGTGTATATAGTCAAAGGTTCAAGTCAGTCTACTTGCAGAAGGCCTATGATTGCCGACTGGGAAATTGCGGGTGGAAACAATACGTAAGCCGTACGGTTTATGTAAATATTTATTAACTGTGACTGTTTGTTTTGTGTACATCTGTTAGTGTTTATGTGTTGGGAATCCCCGTTTGACAAGGTAATTAAAGGTTAATTAAATTTATTAAAGGTATCGCTTAGCAGAGTACAATGCCGCAAACTAGACTTCAAATGGATGACGCAAACGGAAATGGCAGGCAAACGAAGTTTCCATTAAAATCATGGGTAAAACTTAAAATTCTATAACTTTCTTAATACCGTACTCAACCTTTTGATGTTGGGTTTATTGCTTATTACTCCAAATGTTAAAACGTTTAAGACGATGTATGATTTGGCAAAGGCCAATGCATATTTCTGTAAGACTTCCAAGAGGGACATCCCTTAAAGGGTGTGTAAATTGAAACTTCTTTGGCCCTTGTCACGTCATACATAATTTTAAACGTCTTTGCATTTGGAGTAATAAGCAACAAACCCGACATCAAAAGGTTGATTATTAAGAAAGTTATTGCATTTTTAAGTTTTACCCATTTGATTTTAATGGAAAAATTTGTTTGCCTGCCATTTCCGTCTCAGTCATCCATTTGAAGTCTAGTTTGTGACATTGTACTCTGCTAAGTGTGATCTTAAATTTGATACCAAACTCGACCTATGCTGCTATTTAAGAATTTTGTCTGACTCCTCGTGGGCCATCCCCCTTAAGGAATAAAAAAGTAATAATAGCTTAAAAGAGTAGACACCTGTGTCCATTTTTGATATACCAAGTCTCCATTACTTTAACAAATGTTTTATGTCTCATGTTTTAACAAATTAGCATTAGATCTTAGGATTGACGTAGCAAAAAGCTCTTTCAAAATCAAGTTAAAAAAATATCTATTGCAAAAAGTGGCTATTCCGTAAAAGAATTTTTTGACTAAACGTATGGTTGAATTTTATTTATTGGTGCCATGTTTATATATTTGATTCCTGTGAAACAATCTGTCTTAATATAATTTTTTTCTTTAGGACAATTTTTTTAAACTTTTTTGACAGTAGGCCTATTTATAAAATCTCTTTGCTAGGTATCTCTGTTAACTATGTATTATAAGATGTTTTATAACTATGTTTTATGAGTAGCTAGTAAGATCTCACTGCTTGTTAGGCTACTTGAACACTATTCATGTATGTATATACAAAACGAATAAAGAGATTTGAATTTGAATATCTATAATGGTAAAAAAATATATTCCACCGTTCCGGGACTTTTTAAATACACTGTATAACCTTATCACAATCATAAACAAAATTATTAAAATAAAAAAGTTTATTATTGTGAATTTAATTATATTTGTATTTTAAAATAACAGTGATTTCTAGTTCAATATAAGCAGGACAAATTTATAGAGATGGCCTTCCAGTAGGGAGGAATGTTGTGTTTTCAGGTTTTAACAAAACCTTGAAAAAACTAAAGTTTAATTGCTAGCTTTCCAAACTGTTAGGTTAACCGACCCTGGGCTGATTACTGGTCAATTAAAAGAAGGGTCTACTGCATTGATATAAAATGACATTGTAATCTCGGGCAGTATTTTTTAACAACTAATAAATCTCATGTCTTGAAAGTGATGTCATTAGAGCAAAACATCTTTTGGCTCCTTGTAACTTTGAAGTATGCTTTACAATTTAAAAAAAAAAAAAAAAAAAAAAAAAAAAAAAAAAAAAAAAAACTTAAATACTAAACTAAAAAAAACCAGGAAAGGAACTGAAGATACTTAAAATTTAAAACCAATTTACATTAGACTCTCGATAGTATGTCATTCTTTGGTCCGACAGGTTCGTTTGTTGGTTCCAACAATGGCTCTGCGTCAATATTGCTTGTCACTGTCAGGGCTATTTAGTCTATCTGTAAAAAAATTATATTATAATACATTTTCAAGGTTTAAATTGAGTTATTTTTTAATTTTACAAATGAAAAATTGTATTAATGTGGCTTTTTATTTGTGTTGTATTTGAAAAAATTTGATCCCATTTTAAAAGTATTAGGGATTAATGATAATTAATTAATACTCCATGTTACTTTTTCTGAGAGGTTATTTATTACTTCCATGATAATACCTCCAGTAGTCATGAACTCCTACAAGGTCCCATATAGAGAGTCCCAATATAGTATCAGCAACAATGTTGTGTCCGCAGGAGGTAGAGGTGACGATGGCATTGCGGGAGTGCGACAGTGCTACCACTATGACAGGACACAAGCCAGGGCGGACGCGATGCTCCAAAGCGGTGTCTGAGGTTGGCAAGAAGAGCTCACCTGCGGATCGCAACAACGGCGGGAGCGCTTCGTCTCTAGAGGCAGAGT
Source organism: Neoaliturus tenellus (assembly GCA_030545055.2). Classification (NCBI taxonomy): domain Eukaryota; kingdom Metazoa; phylum Arthropoda; class Insecta; order Hemiptera; family Cicadellidae; genus Neoaliturus; species Neoaliturus tenellus. The sequence continues at coordinate 173,420,840 of CM061531.1, read as the reverse complement.
GGGAGGATGAGGACTTGACCGGCTCGGGGAAGAAAGTTCACACGTCAGCGCGGAACCGCAAGACTGGCAGCAAGGTGAGAGAGTGGGAATAATACAGTAAACCGTAAGCAAAAGTAAAATTAATAAACACAAAAAAAAAACAAAAAAATTAACAGTAATGAATTTTTAAAATGTAGTAGAAAATTTACTGACTCCAAATTATTTTAACCAGCAGTTAATAAAATACAAATCGATATGGTCAATTTTATAAATTAAGTACAGTATTGCCCATTAAGTTGAACCAATAGTACCGGAGTCTGTTTGGTTTAGCGAATTTTTGGAACAAGTAGATTTTTCATATATTGACATTGACTTTACTCTGCTGTTTATTCGATAAAGGCATGTGATATCGGCCCAGAAGACTGCATAAAGTGATCACTGGCAATGGATCAATCTTAAATAGCCCAACAGAAAATATTCATGTAACGTTGTAGTGACCTTTGTTATTGACAATCAATCCATAGAAAACAGCCTGCAATGGCTTGGAAATGGCTTCTAATAACCGTAAATTTTTTATCGTATCAATGTCTGGGATAATTTACAATTAATGATTGTTATAATTATATTGAATTTTAAGAGTAATTAAAGAGAAATCAGTATTTTTTTACAAAATGCGTTTAGAATAGGCAGGTACAGTAGAACCTCGATTAACCGTCACTAATTCTCTGTTATCCGTCACCCAATAGACGCACATATAACTACTTTTAGTGTGTCATAATTGACGTGGTACTTACAGTGTATGCGCCATTTCGATCGAACGCCAATAGCCTTGATTTTGCTGGGAAATACCTTGCCGCTTAGTAAGGGGAGGGGAGTTAGGCAATTCCATTAAAGATGGGCTCAATTGTTATTACAGTAGCTCAGTACTGTACCCAAAGTCTAGCATAAGACAGTCATATGTGAAAAGTGTGGGGCCCAGAAACAGCTAGCATTCCTGGCGCCTTGAGTCGTAAACACCTGTTTTCTTGTTGATTCCAATTCATATCTGCCTTGTAATTACTGTGTGAAATTTGTCATTCCATTCATAAACAAAAGTTTTATCATGGAAGATACTAATTTTAAATCAAAACGACGTGCATGCATTATTTTATGGCCTACCCATTTATAAAATGCTTCAAACATAACTTAGTTGCGAGTCTTGACACTGGTAGCGTTAGTGCCCGATCCTTCTCCCTCGACACAGGGACACTGTATGATTGTCACGACTGTCCCCTAATACTTATTAGACTGTAACAGTTCTCAATACATGAGAAACTACATTGTTTTGGCATGTAGTGTTTCCTGTTACAGTGAGTATTGTTAATCAACTAACTGTAAAGTTCTTCTAAGATGGTTAAAAAGAAAAACAAGTTGTATTAGGAATTGACAAAAATCTGGACGTTTTCCAAATGTTTCAGGAAGGGCAAAACTGCAATGTTAATCAAGCGGATTTAAGGTGTTTGCATAACGACCATAAATGACGTAAAATGGGATTTATTGAGTAGGCCTACAACTGAATAGCAGCTTTGTATTACTTTTGCATTATGCAATTTTATTATAAATGTGTATTATCCACTTGTATAGGGTATAGTTTCTTCCAAATCCTTTTAAATCTACTTACTATACAGAGTTTTAACATTATTTCTGTTATCCGCCTATTCACTTGACCATCATGGTCCCGGTCCCAAGGGTGACGGTCAATAGAGGATTTACTGTATTCAAAATTGCTTGGTTCAGAATAACGGGACTGTACAATATTGAGTAATTATTTAATATGGTATTCATTTTTATGGTTGGTTAGGGACTAGCTTGACTAGCTTACCTCAAAACCTAAAGTTTGCCAGTTCAATCCCAAATACATATTGTTACGCAATTTATTAGGAATTATATTCCACAAGGTCATATTAAATTTAGATAACAGCAAGGCCTGAATTTTTTTTGTTCCGAAGATGCTACTGGTGTTGGAATCACAAAACTTTAATCCCCAGCATTTCATGAGTGTCTTGCATATTCTGGCTTGCCTTTACACCCTTTATTTGTAGCCTTTTAATATCAATGTGTAAAAGCCGCTCACAGTTTTTAAGTTAGAAGTATTACAAGCATGGCATAGTTACAATTTAGAGAGATATTTTTTAAACATAATCTTTGCTCTTACAGAGCAAAGGCACCGACAACAGCCAGAACACACAGAGTGGCAGCGGCCGAACCAAGCCGTCCACGGGAAACAACAAACCGAGTTCCCGCACCAAGGAGAAGCAACCGCTCACACAGAAGCGATCAGTCGACAAACTGCCCTCCCTGCCGAAACGTAAGCACTCAACAGTATGTTGTAAAAATTAAGTAATAGATAATCCGTTAAAGCGTGGCCTGTGAGTCAGTTGTTCTGCTACCTGTTGAAATTTTGGTTTTGATAAGCATGGTATTTATTGTCAGAGATAACTGCCCCTAATCTATCACAGCTGTTTAGTTTCTAGCCTGTGTAGATGTGTAATATCAGTAGTTATATAGTTCACAATTATGTATTACATTGCAGGGAGCCCAGTCCTACATTTCCTACTAAAAAGTAGGAAAGTAGGAATTGTCCTACTTTTAGAAAATTTGTCCTACTTTCCTAGTTTATCAGGTCTGTTTTAATATTTTTTATTTTTTCAGAATAAAAGTTTTTTTTAAAGAGAGCGTAAAATTTTTTAAGTCATTTCAAAATTTCTAAATATTCTAAATTATTTCTAAAAATTTCTAAATACAAAGCTGTAAATTAAATTTTTAATTAGACTTTTGTAATAAAGAGTACCACAAATCCTTTTGTAAATGTCTAGAAATTTTTTTTACTTTAGCTGAGTGGTTAAAGTGCTCGCCTTTGAATCCAAAGGTTGCTGGTTCAATCCTGAGAAAATTGCTCAGATTTTTTAATCAGTAGCTTTAAAAGGTTTGATTCTGGACACAGTTGCCATTTGTCATTAGGCTATTAACTAATGATGCTCTCTAACTACTGGTTGATGTTAGATAGTAACAAGACTGGTGTTTGGACTGTTCCCCATGAAAATGTTAAAATTGCCAATGGTGTAAATACTCCCAAAGTTGTTCCTGAGTTCTTACGGTCCTTGAAAGTGCTGAAAATTTTACCCGTGGTCTTGAAGGCTATGAAAAGTTCTGAAAATTCATAACTTTTAGTCCGGTGCATGAAAAGTTCTTGAATCTTGTGATAGGCCACCCATTCTGGGTGGGTCTACTTTATATTTTTTAAACAAATAATTGTGACCAATGTTTAATCCTATCAAATTAATTGGGCTATATCCACTTCCCATTGTCCTTAGAATCATTATTAAGCTTTGTTGAGGTTTGGTTTTAAGAACCCTGATATGTCTGTATAGCCGTAGTGTACGAGCCTCCCCCGCCACCGTTGGCTGTCTGGGACGAGTCGAGAGCTTCGTTCAGTGACGTGGTTGCACGATCCGACACCAGCAAACACTCGACAGAGGCCCCCACGAGCCCCCCGCCCAGTCTGCACCCCGCCCCCGCCCCCGCCAACCCTGCACACTTGGGTGAGTCACACAAGTGCAATAACTTGTACATAACATCTGTTAAATAATGAGATGTGTTAAAATGAATGGGAGGCCTTCTGGAAGGCAACTTTTCCGGATCAGTGACCTTTCTCTACATAATCACTTTAAAATTATAATATTTAGGTAAGGTTAGGTTATATGATCTGTTACTGCAGAGAAAAGTTACCTGCCAGATTCCAAAGAATCACAAATAGAGTTAAAGGAACCGTAAATTCTATTAACTAATATTAATTCCAACACTAATTTTAGAATGGAAAGATCATATATTTTTTCAAAGCCATCATGGTTAAAGATGGCATTTAAGTGCCAATTAAGAATGTAAATATGACCAATATCATGAAAAAAAGTACAGTAGAGTCTATTATCCGACCTTCTGAGTTTTCCGACCCATCCCATGAGGGAAACCATGTTTACGTGGCAGTTTGCGGCAGTGTGACAGCAGTCAGACAACCCCTTTCGCTGCTCTAGACTATTCACAGTCATGTGTCATGCGATGCTGACACAATCAAAAATCAAAAATCGATCAAAAATCCTAATCACTGAGTAGAGGCTTCAAAATAAAATCTTCGTCAGTAATTTCTTCTTCTCCAAACATAAATACTCTCGTAACTGTAATTGAGTTACTTGATCGCATCATGGCACTAATTTGACGGCGTAAAACACAACATTTTAGAATGTTATACCAATTTTCCTATTTTCTCTTCACCACTGTGGTACTTGTAGGGTTGGGGTGGTCATTACCAAATTAGGAAGCAATGAGAAGGAATTTGCAATAATTAAGCACTTAATATTTGTTTTATCAACTACCGCCAACCGAGACACGGCCATCACGGAAGTGAGCTGGAGACAGAGGAGAGGGTTCAGCTGGTTGTACAGACCGTTGGGAAAGGGTGTGGCGTGATCTCACCAGTGGGATTTATTTAAAATTGTATGATAATAAATAAATAAGAATTTTATTGTCGTTAAGTATGTACATGGCAATAGACAAAGTCAGACATATGATATGGATCAGTGCAAAACATACAGCATTTACAGTTCATTACATTCAAAAAATTCCTGGATGGAATAAAATGGAATGTTAACCAAAATGCTATACAATCTATGTTTGAATAAATCTAATGGCAGTGCTTTTAGTTCGGGAAGGAGTTTGTTGTACATTTTCAAGCCTAAGACTTTGTAACTATTTTGAGATTTTGTCAATCTGCTGAAAGGTATCTCAATACATTTTCTATTCCTTGTACTATAACTATGAATATCTTTTCTTAATACATGAGTGGATAAGTTGTTCTTAGTAAATAAAAGTACATGAAAAATATATAGATTTATGACAGTTAAACATTGAAATTTTTTAAAAAGAGGTTTGCAATCGTCTAATTTGTGGGCATCCAACATTATTCTAATGACTTTCTTTTGAAGTAGCAAAATCCTTTCAATATGACTACTGTTACCCCAGAGTAAGACGCTGTAAGCGATAATACTCTGGAAAAAAGCAAAATAAGCAGATCTAACATAGTTACCAGGAACACAACTTTTTAAACTTTTAAGCAAAAATATTACTCTAGACAGCTTGCCGGAGATGTACGTAATATGAGATTCCCATGACAAATTATGATCGATGTAGACCCCCAAAAACTTTACACTTTCTACAGTGACTGGTTCCGGGAAATCTCTAAGACTGAAAATATATCTTGAGTTTTACTTTCATTCATTAAAAACCCGTTTGCTTGAAACCACGTTGATACCTCTGAGAGGGTAGTTTGCGTTAAGTTCTGGAGAATTTTAAAATCGGAACTACTATGGAAAAAAGTTGTGTCATCAGCATAAAGTATTGTGTGACTGTTTACAGCAAAAGTAAGATCATTAATCATCAAAGTAAACAATAATGGCCCCAAAACAGAACCCTGCGGTACGCCATATTTAATATTGGCTATGTCTGATCTTTCCTTACCGACACAAACGACTTGTTGGCGATTTTCGAGAAAAGATTTTATCAAGTCTATAGCCGCCCCATGAAAGCCATAATAAACCAACTTATCGAGTAATATTGAATGATCAACAACATCAAACGCTCTATTCAAGTCGCAAAATGTTGCCTGGTCAAAGTGTTTAGATTCAAAAGACTGAAATACCCCGTTAATTAAAGATTCAATGGCATCCACGGTAGATCTGCACTTTCTAAAACCAAATTGTTGACCACAAATTATACCAAAACTTTCGAGATAGCTTGACATCTGTTTATACATAACAGTTTCTAAAACTTTTGAAAAAACAGGGGTCAAAGAGATTGGCCTATAACTAGCAGGAGATGTTTTCTCCCCCTTCTTAAAAATAGGAACAACCCTAGACAGTTTTAGCACATATTTGGAAACTCCCCTTCCCCTAAACACCTGTTAATACAATATGTCAGTGGTTCAGTAATGCTGTTGATGATAAATTTTAATAGATTACATGAAAAGTCATATACATCGGTACTATCAGAGGGCTTAAATCTATTAATAATACTTAAAACTTCATCAGTTGTTACCTCTTGAAAATTAAACCTGCTCATATCAGTTTGACATGGACTATAGTTTTTATTTAGAAAGGAAGAAGCAGTTTCATTTTATATAGTTTCAATATATATATATATATATCGTAGTATTGTAATGAATTGGACGCTGTTCTTTCATCTGTCGCAGCAGATTCACGTTTCCAAACTAAGATAAATACATTGCATTAATAATTTTTCACCAAATATTACAAGTAAGGTAGTTTTCATTATCTTAAGTGCTTATTTTGAGGCTTGTGTTTCTCAAATTACTGCAGATCTAATTGGATGTTTTCATGCATAGTTAAATTTATTTTTACACTCTTTCGCAGTTTTTATTGTTTTCCACAATATCCGGACTGTCCTGCTCATCCGGGCTTGTGGCGGCCAGTTTAGATCAGATAACTGAGACTGCTGTAGGTACCTTGTTTCAGACGTAATGATTAAACTCTCAAAGTGTTTCCATGTCAAAATTTAATACAAATTAAAAACTAGTTGTGTGTGTGTGTATATTTGTCATTTTTTCTTTTCACAATTGAAACACAGCAAAACTTTTCGAAATGTTTACCTGCCCAGAGTTACAACTCAATGATATTTTGTTTTAATAATAAATTAAAGTTAATTTATGATGTTCCATATTCCTAGTAAATGCTTTGTTTTTATCAAAAATAACAACCTATTTTCAGTGACATACTGAATTTCTTTTTTATTAAAAATTTAGTCCATCAAAGCGGTTGTTGTGAAATTAATAAAAATAATAAGATAATATTATCTACACATTAGACGTATTTACAAAGAAAGTCACACATCTGCAGTTTTCACTGCGGCCTGAAATTTTTCCTATTATTTACTTGTGCAAGAAATTGTTTTTAATCAGATTTTTGTATAGAACCATAACTAAGCATGAATAGATTAAAAATTTGAAAACAACGCAAACTTGTTGGTGTTAATTTTTTTTAAGGTATCTGTTTAATTTGTTTATAATATTGTATTTTATATTCTTGATGTTGTTCCTCAATGCCATGAATCTTGCAGGTCCCATTGGCTCCAAAAAGACGTACCCAAGTGTGTGGGGCTGGGGAGGGGATCTGAGTGTTCCCCCCACCCCCGCCACTGTACCTGCCCCCACCACGTCCCCTGCCACAACATCCAGCTTCTTCATGGACACATTCGCCGATACCAGGCCACTGCAGGTTCTTTGCACCGTATAAGTTTGTCTAAATTTTTTATGCAATTCTCCCTTTATTGAAAATTTTTATTTTGGCTTTATGAACGTTAAAAATAATTTGGATAAACATATTGTCTATAGTTTTGTATCCTTAACAAAATTAAATTAAAACCTTGCATTTTTCAGGTAAAATTCAGGAAAGGGGGGACAATGGTAATATTTTACAGTAGTTAAATTTTCCTTAATTTGATCTTAGATTATTCAAATGGCAATATTGGAAATAAGGGAAGAACTTTTGTTTGTGTTTAACCTATTATAAAGGAAATATCAGCGATTTTACTTTTGTAGAAAATCAACAAATGAGGTTAACATGAAAATTGTTCTTATCCTCTCTAAATAAAGAATGTTAATATTTAGAAACATTGCCCCGAGGGCCCGAGGTAGAAAAACTCATCCCCAGTGTAAATTCGACAAGTACATGTACAGGTCCCTCCTACAATGAGTAAAAATATTGTAAAACAGAATATCAGTAAGAGTAAGTGTAAGTTTTCTGCTGCCTCCGACCTTAGATAGATGATGATAGATCACTAACCATTGAATGTTGGTGTTGTGTTGCAGAGCTGTAAGTACGACGGGGCCCGAGGCGTGCCCGGCGCAGGGGTGGCAGGGCCGTGGACGGAACCCCCGCTGCTGCTCAAGATGCTACAGGCGGAGGAACAGCGGCGGCTGGAAGCAGAGGAGTTCCAGCGACGGCCCGTCTACCAGGGTCAGTAACTGCCACCCGGATGGGCGATGTTTGTATTGAGCATGGTAGTCATTTGCTAATGGATCACATATATTAATAAAACTTAGAGATAACGTTTTGTTAATCTGTGTTCACAATGTTTATTATTCATATTCATCTTACTTCGGCCGTCGTTACCTACTTTGCTCCTCACAATGATATCAATGCTGTGGGATAGACAATTCACTCACGTTAGTGATGTCGGCTCCACAAACTTCGTTCGGGTATCATCGTCAAACCTCGGTGGCATTTGGTTGTGAAGGAGTGGATGGTGAATTCTGTTGTAGAGTCTTGATCCAAGTCCCAATGCCACGGGGCGATAGGTGTAGTGTAATTATAAAGTTTATAAAGCGAACAAGGTGACAAAAGAGGATCTTTCGTTAAACATACTAAGCATAACCGTAGTGATGTGTATTTGCTTAAATTGGGGAGATTCTCAAACCCAAAAAAGTAAATAGCCTAAATCAAAGTTATCTTAAAAACGCTGAAGTTCTTAAATTTGAAATGTGGCCATTATTTTTGTACCACCCTGTATATAAACAAATTGGCAAAACTATGTAAATATTTTAGTGTAATTTGCAGTGTTAAACTGTTTGGTTCTCAACGAATTTAGTTTTAAAAACTGTAATTTTGTTGGCTCACCCCCGGTCTAAGTAAATTTAAAAATATTTTTCTTCCGAACTAAACAACAAGGATGGCCAGGGTTAGCTTATCACAGTAGTCTGATCTGTCATACTGACTGTTAATGTGCTATAATTTTTAATAGCAGTAAAAGAATACCTGTGTTTTAGCAACTTCAATTCTACTGTAGTGCACAAGTTGATGGATATACTATTGCGTGGTTAGGAGGGGACATGATGTCAACTTCAGCTTCTGAACTCCTACAAGTCTGCTATAAACTTTTCTACAAAGTATTTTTCACTTGAATATTAGCTTGTAAATTCAAGTAAAAAACATCATATTGGACTATGTAGTGACGGAAATGAAGATTTACACCAGACTAATTTTCATCCTGATTTTTTTCAAGTCTGGATGGGTCATCTGTTGTCGAAAGTCTATTGTAGCTGTCGTTGTTAATCGGTATTGAATGGTTCTACAGACACCTGGTCCCCATGGGAGCCACTGCAGATGAGTGGCAGCACTGTACCGGACCCCGCCCCTGCTCCCACGCCTGTCCCCGCCGCCGGCCTGTGGGGCAGTGACGTATGGGCTCCGCCTCCTCCCCCTGACACCTGGGCCCCTCCAGGCCTCGCACCCCGCCCCCCGCCCAGGCTTCCCTGCGACGACCCCGCCAACCCCGACCTCGATGTAATTCTTGCTCACTATTGTTATTAAAGCTTATTTTTTTACAAAATCCAATTAACAAAATATTTGAATAATTTATTGTTCATTAAAACATGAAACGCCTAAGGATGTTGTACAGTGTACACAATCATATGCACAGGTCTATTATATCAAACTCTAGAAAATCCAAACTGATGAACTTGAGTTTTTTTAACAAAAAATAAAGCGCTTCTGCGCTTTTAATTTGTTTAGCGACAAACATTTAACCTGCCAAACAAATTAACAAAGGGCCACCGAGTAACGCTTTTTACTATTGTGACTTTAAATTATTAAGCGGGCAAAAAACATTTTCAGCCCAAGTGATGAACAATATTTTTCATCATACTGCAAAAATAAACAGCTGATGTATAAATTAATGAAATGTTAAAATCAGGCATTTAAAATATGTAGTTTGCATGTCGATTTTTGTTTACATTGTCTTTATTTCTTTTGTACCATAGTTTTTTTAAACTTGATCCTTTTAGGGAGAGATGGTGGAGGGGTTTTGTGTATACTTGCTACTATCCCATTGGCTGAAGCCTTTTATATATATATATTTCACTGTTGCATACCAGCTGGTAATTTCATATGACAACATATTGTGTATCAGTTTTACAATATTAATGGCAACAGTTGCTTTTTAATCAGTTTACTTTAGAACTGTTACTTTTTAACACGGTAAATCTTTGGCTTTAAAACATAACTAGGAGTTACTGAAAGGTAATATAAGTTATAAAAAGTGTTATTGAAGTAAATCTGCTACTCGAACATCTTTTTCACGAGTTTAAATGTTTCGTTTACAGTTTAAATCTTTCCCCAACCCCAATTTTCTCAAGAAGGATCAGGTTTTAAAAACGGACTTTAGTACGTTTTTTGTTCAAGGCAAACACAACTTTTGAGGTTAACGCACTAAAAAATTAACAGACTTTTTTCAGTGCACTTTTGATAGCTAATTACAAACCAGAAAACGGCTGCTTTGCGTGCAGGGATGATTAAATTATTATAATTTAATCCACCATTAAAAGATAAAACACTGCTTCTGAGGAATTGACCGAAGATCTATTTTGTTAATTTTAGTATTTGTTCACAGATCGGTCTGGACTACGACCCTTTCCGCTCTCTCAGCAACATTTGGGCTCCCAACGCACCAAACAGCTTCTGGAAGCCATCCACCACAAATAACAACTAATTTATCTTCCATTGTAACGTGACAGAAGCATTTTTATTTAATTTTTTACTGACAAGAGATGTTTATCTATTCATCTAATTTGAAGACACATTTCATTTTTCAATGTCTTATTTTATTTAAAAAAAGGGTTTTAAAACCATCAGTGATGTTTATTTATTTAAAATATTCGCAGTGACTTTTCACTATTCGAGTGAGACGTGGGTTCTACATTTAGTTTTAAATGATAATAATTTTTTCAAATTGTCATGTAGAGGATTTTATTTTTTTAGAAGATATCCTCATTTATTCTGGGTAACAGTGAAAGAAGCGTTGAAAATTTATTGAAAACCCAGTTTATTACTGTACTTAATGTAGAATTCATGCTTTGCTAGAAATGTGAATTATAGAACTAATGAGTTAAAGACGTATATTAATGTCTCTTTGATACTTGATTTACTGCCAATAAACTCTGGTCCTAGTCTCACCAAAGATTGACGTCGTGCCCAGCGAAATGCATGTGGACTGTTTGATTCTAGCTGTTGTGTCGTTGGAAAAACGCTACTTCGGCAACAAAATAAATATTTGTTTTTTATAAACTGTGTCTGTTTTGTTTCCTCTTCTGAATCATAAAACTAATTTTATATTTGATAAGAAGAATTTTTCTAATATATTATTAATCCCCACATGAAGTTATTTTAAGTCTCCTTGTAAGTTCCTTACAGGAAAAGTTCAAATATTATGTTGCTGCTTGCATTGAAAATTTTACTTTGACACTTGTTATGGTAAAAATCCTCTACTATATTTCATCACTTGGGTGAAAAGTGGGTGTTTTCGGGCCTCAGCCAAGTTTGATTTCAATCAAATGTCAGCTTTGAGTGTGGAACATAATGTTTCCCCACTCTCGAGTGGTAAATCAACTGGAGATTTTCTCACAGTAGTAATTATTTATTTATTCACAATAATCACATTTCATCAATATTTTGACAGGTGATTTGTATCAATCTAAAACTAAAATCTAATCTAAAAGTTCGGCTAGTTTATTATTGCAATTTTTTTCTGTTATTGTGCCTTGAACGATATCATGAAGCCAGATCATCAATTTTACATAAAGGAAACTAAACTAAATTGCAGTGATACAAATGTTCACAAAATGTAGAAACAAATTCAACTTTGAGTTCTTTGGCACAATGGGGCCGTCCATAAATTACGTCATCGCTTTTTGGCCATTTTTGGACCCTCCCCCCCTAAAATCATCCTACCATCATAATTTGTCTGACCCCCCCCCCCTTCACAGAAAAATGACTTCATTTTTAACAAACCTTTTTTTCAAGTAAAAAGAATGTTTTTTTCATCAAAGCTACTGAAGTTCTATTTTTTATTGGTTTACTTAGACTATCAATGAACTTTTGAACAACATTATGGAGGTATTTGGTTGAAAGAACTATTCAAACTGGATATTTTCATTTACAAACCACTGTAGTATCACATTATTTATAGGATCGGAAGTTGTTGAAAAATATGACGTTCAGTTTTACAATACCCCCCTCGTCTACCTCATAAACTAAAAACAAAAACATTGACCAATCAAATCTGAATTTACCTTCAGAAATAAAGCCAAAATGACTTTCTCAATGGAAAAATAAACTATGAAACAACACCTAAAAATAGTCCAATGTATTTTCTTATATAATTATTTTACAATAGAGTAGTTGAATTGTGTACGAATTTATCATTGTTTTACTGTCAAAATTTGATAGAAAACATCATTTTTAAATGACGTCATATCAAAGCCGACCCCCCCCCCTTGCACATCACCCTACCGTCATTTTCAATCTTGACCCCTCCCCCCCATTTTCAGATGACGTAATTTATGGACGGCCCCAATGCAGCATACAAAGTTTGATTACAACTTGAAATTAGGTTATTAAATCACATCTATCTGTTATATTATGTTCCTTTATTTTTCCTTTTTTTGTTCAAATTTTGTACAAATAAAAATTAATATTTATATTTAGGCCTAAGTGTTTTTATTAAATACCTATTATATAAAATGAGTTTAATTTTTTTGAAACAAAAACAACAACAAAATTGGTAAAATAGATTATAGTAATTTTTAGAAAAGATGTTAGTAAACTGAAAATATTTTCTCGGTTATTTAGACATATGATTAAAAATGTATGGCAATAGTTGGTGTACCGAGAACAACCCGTTGCTAAACAAGTAACTGTAATTATTGCGATAACCTTGAAAAATTTTGAAAATCCTTGAAAAAGCCTTGAATTTTATTTTGGAAAATTAGTAGTCACCCTGTAGATATTATTATTTTTTTTAATAAGCAATCTATAAAAGAGGAAGTATATATTATGTATAACAAATACATTGTGTTTGGTAGTCAGTGTCCAAATTTTTAAGGGGTTATGTTACATGTAAAATGCAATAAGAACACGCAATTTAGTTGAAAAATTACTGTTACTGGAAGGTGGGGCGAGATATAATTGCCTAAATTGTGTGCTCTTATTCCAATTTACATGCATAATAACCCTGAAAAATTTTGACACTGACTACCAAACACCCTGTATATATGTTGCCTAAAGACTCCGAAACAGATTGTGAAACTTTCAGGCCTCATTAAGCCTTATTCAAGGATGGTTTGTGTGAAGTTTGGTGCAAATTTGTCCAAAGGGCTCTGACCTAGTTTGTAAAAAGTCCAAAGGGCATACAATAGTTTGTAAAAAATCTGAAAATATTTATTTTATCTATTTTTATTGGTTACCAGGAAACAAATTCAATGAAAAATTCTAATTTTAGGTATTCCAGCGATTTTTTATATAGATAAGGTGAGCGTGACAGCGAGTGAGCATAGCAAACGAGCTTAATTACCTATAAAATAAATTCAATCACAGGCAAAGCCGTAAGCTAACAGCTAGTAAGATATAAAAATCTACTTTCTGCTAAGGGATGACAATTTAAGCTCCAGTTCAAATTGATTTTAAACTTAGTACAACCACATTTTATAAACCATCTCTCCAATAAAAATAAATTATTTGAATTTCTTTTATTAAATTAAAAATATAAATTTAAAGTATACCTGAGAGGTCCTTAATATGTTAAAGTACCTTAAAAAGGGGGCTGTTACACAGTAATAGTGACCACTTTAGATGTAAATAGTTTTTATTTACAACAGATATGATACACTTATATACATTAAAATTCACACATCTTGAACACTTTGTCCAATTAAAAAGATAAGGTAACCATAGAATGACAAGAACACGGAGGTTAGACTTCAGGTTTGACTGCCCCCATTTCTTCGAGGAACGCCTGGAAGCCTTCAGGAATCCTCCCTTCGTCAAGGTCACGTCCCCAGGCCCGGTACTGCAACACAGTCTGCACTTGTTATACAACTTGTCAGGCCAGACCAATCAACTCACCTGCTCCATTTGTGTTCTTGGAAATAAAATTAAATCAACAGTTTGTAATATATTACAGAACACGAAAAACAGTTTTACAGATTATGAAAAGCAGTTTTTTTGTTATTTTGTAGTCTCTTGTGAACATGATATCCCAGTCAATGAAGGTAAAAAATGACGTTTTATCCAGTGTTGGGGAAGCTACTTTTTAAAAGTAGCTAGCTACAGCTACAGCTACTTTTTCAAAAAAGTAGCTTAGCTACAGCTACATTTTCAAAAAAGTAGCTAGCTACAGCTACAGCTACAATAAAAAAGTAGCTCGCTACAATTTAAGCTACTTTGCTACTTTCGCAATCTGGTCCTGTTTTTCTCTTGTAATATATAACCACCCAATTTTCCCACTTAAAAGTAAAATTAATTTTTTTTAAATATAGGCCTACTCCTTTTTTTGGTATTGTGTTTAGACATATTTTCATTTTAATATAATAATTTGTGACTCTTATGGAGCCTAGGTAATGTAAACAGAATAGTGGCATGAACATATAAATTGTCGAATAAAAAGACTTACATCAAAGACGTAAACAACAATATTTATTAAGTTATTGAGCGAAGCTCCTATACTACACTCTGGCTTTTTATTTACAAGTACTCCTCCTGAACGGCTGGAGTGATCCTCACGAAATTTTGCTCGGTCATAGAAACCATCTATGGGAAGGTATAAATCTGAAATGGTCCAAATCGGACATAAGGGTTCTGCCCTACGGCCCTTTAAAGTTACCATGTTATTTTAATAGGAGAAATATATATATATTTTTTTTGTTTACTGTGTGTTGATTATACAGCTGTTATAAGGATCAAATTTAACTGCAGACTGTTACTATCAGCTGTTTGTGAATATAGTAGATTTATGTGAAATCGTTGTTTTATTTATTTTAGTTGTTTGTTTACCTTTATACGTGAATGAAATGCGATGTTTACGGAGAGGAGGTGCAAATTTTGGACGACTCACCATTTAATATCTTGTAAACATATAATACCCCGTCGCAGCAAACCTGAGTAATCAAACATTATTAGAGTACCTATTGCAGACTTGTGGCGAGTAAGTGCAGCGAACAACCTATAAATCTGGCGACGAGTGTGTGCCGCGAATGAGCCGACAAAAAAGGTGAGTGAGCGCAGCGAACGAACTAAATTGACGGCGAGTGAGTGTAGCGAACGAGCTCCCTTGAATTACGTATAAAACATTTGCTATTATTGATTTAAAAAATAGTCGCTCCGCTCAATATTGCAAGCAGACAACTGCATTGTATCCCTAGTAACTTATTAATTCACCAGGACCTTCACCAATAACTTAATGTTATTAAGTTCATAACATTTTTCTTAGACCGGCCACAATAGGGTTAATAATGTTGGCGTATGCACACAAGAAGGACTAGCTTCTTCAGTTTAGTGGCTAATCTCGCTTTTAGGCCTACTAATTGCCATGATGTCGATTGTTAGATTAGATACTACAGAAACAGAATATAAGTATGAAGCACTCTGTAAAGTACTAAGTACAAATTTACAAAGTTCGGGAAGTAGGCCTACAGTAAACGTTCACATCAACTTCTAACATCAATCAAGGTGGTTGAGGTTATGTTAGTTGAGTCGTTATGGCAGTACAGTAACAATTGGCTATTTATTTGAATTCATTGACGTAGCGTCATTTCTCATTGTTGTAAACATTCCTTTCCTTAATTGCCGACCTGGGCAATCCTGGCGGTGTGCAAGCATAGTGCAGCAGTTTAGTTTCTATTCTATAGGCGCATATTAGTAGAATACTACTAGCGCATCTAGTGGTCAGCAAACACTAAAGAGAACAAGACTGGTGATTGTCATGTTGTGGTTATGAGGTTATGGTACTCAATTGGAGCGTCTGGTGGTGGCAATGGATTGAAAGTAATCTTCAATTCCAACGAGAAAAAACATAACAGCTGACTAACCTTCTCTCGTGATTATTTTGAAGCAATGAATGATGAAATGTAAACACAATTATTATATTTTATTGAAACAATAGTAGCGAGTAAAGTAGCGGAATAATCCGCTACAACTACTCTAAAAATGTAGCTCGCTACAGCTACAAGCTACTTATTTTCAAAAGTAGCGGAGCTACACTGACGCTACTAAAAAAGTAGCGGAGCTACAGTAGCGCGCTATAAGTAGCGCGCTACTCCCCAACACTGGTTTTATCACAACAAATTAGGGGAAAGCTGAATTATTACAGGATGTTTCTATACAAAGAATTTAGTAAAAAACACCAATGTCCCGACCCCAACCCTCTTGCTTCCCCCTACCAATGTATACAGAACTGAATAAGTAGGGACATCCTTATGGGGAAGTGAAATTCCGCCGCCACTGAAACATATGGCACCATCAAGATGGTAAGGATTTAGTTGATTGGTTGAATGGAAACAGATGACTAGAATAATTTTACAGAGGTTTGTTATTGTTTTGATTTTTTGAAAACAAATATGCTCGTTTTGACATTTGAGAGGTAGAAAGAGCGCTTCCCGTGACAGTAAGGAGAAGGAATCCTAGCATCAGCACTTTATTTTCCTCTGGTTTTTGGGGGCAAAACTAAATTTTTTTAACATTGGATGTCCCTACTTATTCAGTTCTGAATATTGCCCCTACCCCCTCTCGAACTTTTCAAGAGCAGCACTATGGTTAAATGCTTATAGCTCAAGTGGTCAAGAGTGGTGAAAGTGGTCAAGACGTATTTATTTTTCTATTATACAGGGTGTTTCAGAACTCCCTACCAATATTTTAGGGCATTGTTCCTGGGTTAGAAACATATCAAAATATCATTTTTAAATATCATATTTGTCCGGAAGTCTTTAGTTACTCACACAGCCGCCATTTTGTTTTTTACACATAATAATTTTTATTTCTGTAACGGATGGTTGTATTCAGTTCATATTTGGTATAAATCTTTATTATACTAATGTACATCTTCAAGAAAAAAATGAATTTTTCCCACTTTATATTTTCAAAATGGCGGTCATTTTAAATTTTCAAACTAAAATATCTCATAATCGGTAAATTTTATAAAAATTTTACAAGACACAAAAAAATTGACAAATTAAATTATCTAACCAATGGTACCAAGTTTGTAAAGATCTGACATCAAATAATTGTGATTTTTCCCTTGAAAACATTACATTGATTTTGCTGTTAAAATGGCCTTAATTTGCATTGATTTTAATGCAAAATCAATGTTTTTATGAAGAAAAATCTAAGGTACGTTTACACTGGGACACATGTATGAGAACTTCTGTGAGATACTTGTTTGAGAAACAAGTTTAAAGTATGAGTACACAAATCACTGTACTTGTTGAACCACATTAGTCCGTTTACTCTTGCTAACAAGTTGATTGTAAAAGTTGTTCATTTTTTTTTTAAATACCCACTGTCGTTTTTTCTACTGTGAACTATGGATACGGTAGTAATGAAAAAGAGTTTTTGTTTTTATACTTATCCAATTGTACTCTACGGTTTGTACAATCGAAAAAAAAGAAGAAAGGCATCATGAGTTTTAAAAGAAAAGAAAAACACATGGTGCTTACAGCATATTAATAAATGAACTCACGTTGGAAGATGGTTCAGGATTTAAGAACTACTGTCGCGTATCCACCACAGAATTTGAAGAAATTATCCAGATAGTTGCACTTTTAATTACTAAAAGAGACATTCGGTTAAGAGAAGCTATACCTGCAGCTGATAAACTTGCAGTTACCTTACGGCTTTTGGCTACTGGAGATTTGGTACGTTAATGTATTTGCACAGAATGTCGAAAAGCACAGTTTTTTATTGATGCATTTTTTCTAACCAGTAGATGTAAAAAATGCAACTAAAATCGAGCAAAAATATTTTACTCACGTCGGGATTCGAACAAGCAACCTTCCGCGCTATGTCCTGGAGCCTATAACTCTTGAGCCACGTCAACTGTACGACACTTGTGTATAATTTACTCTTTATACATTAAAACTCAGCCAGTCAGCCTTCACTAGTGCACTTGAAAGTTTTGAAAGTCAAAGTAAAACCGTTGACCCAAATTCGAAATTACTAGAATACAAACTGACCATTTTCAATTGTTTTTAATATATTTTAAAGTAAAAAATATCATGTATTTTGCATTTTGTAGTTTTAAGATCGAAGGAATATTAAATAAAACTTGATACGTTTATACCAGTTTGAACAGGTTTTATTCAATAAATGTTAAAAAAAATTTTGAAAATGTTAAAATTGTGTTTCAGTATTACCAGTTTTACTTTTACGTTTTTCTTCATTTTAACGTTAAACACATTATTAGTAAAACTTTTATTACTTGAGTAAAAGTATAAAACTTAGGGTTTTTGAGAGAAGCATGGAAATATCGATATCAATTAATTACCGAATTTAACTTTTAAGAAATCACGAACACAAAAAAAAATTAATCCTTCATAATTAACAGTTTTAAAAGACTAGTTTCAAATTAAATTAAATTACTAGATAAATAATTACCTTTTTCCAGCACAACATTAGCCTATTAATTAATTTCTTTTGTAATAAGTATTACTATTTTATGACTCATACATAAGTGTAACCAAGTGTTTTTCATTATTGTTGTGTCAACCAAACAGACGGTCCTAGTGACCATTGTTTGCAGTGCTGTGTTTCAGGTGGCAAGGAAAGACATTTTTATTTTTTTTTTACTTTTTTATCAAAATATTATGTTACACGAAAAATTGTTATAATTGTCCTTGTTTGTGCATAGTTTAGAATTTAATAAAGCACTTTTTCATTTCATTTCATTTCATTTCAAAACTTAGGGTTTTTATTTCTATTTAGTAATTTATGGGCAACCCGATCATTGTAGCACATTAGATAAATTAATTTCTTAAAGAACTCTAATGAAAAATCATCGTGAAAAATAAAACGTGAAAACAACGTTATGCATGAATTCCACCATTATATTACTTTTATAATCTCGACTTACATTAATTTTACATTTTTTTGGTTTTTTTATGTGAAAATAACGTTATTTTACATTATGCGACAGCGGTATGATTTACCAATCATAGCTTTTGATGGTCCAACGTTGGCTTTGGTTGGAATTGCTGATGATAACTACCCAACAATCAGTTTGTTGGCCCAACTACGACATTGCCAACCTTAAAGCAAATTTTCCAACTGTAGGATTTCCAACAATAGCCCAACATTAGATTTTGGTTGGAACTTTTTGCTAGAATTACCCAACAATATAAATGTGTCAACCTCGAAAATGCCAACCGATCATTTCCCTACTATAATCCAACATTGGCCCAACAATGTGTGCTACTAGGGCGTATGGTTCAACACAGTGAAATTGTACGAATTAGGAGAATCATCAGTAATCACCTTACACAAGTCAAATGTTGAAACAAAATTTTGTTCATTCAAAATGTGTGAGGAAATGTTGAAGCTCACACATTTTGTGTGGGCATTTGAGTGAGCAAATGTTTCTGGATTTGTTAACACATTCGCTGCTGCCAAAAATGTCGATAACTACCTAAGAAGCTAATAATAGTTATTGCATGGAATCTTTCCTTTAGTAATTGAAAGACCATAAAATGGCTTGGAAACCACATTTGGACGACAGCATCTTGGTTCCTGGACCTCCGAAAGTCATGGGTCACCGGTGACGCAGCAGCATTGCGTGACGAAAGTCGCCTGCAAGGACGCAGGCAGACGCAGTTCACCGCCTGCAAGGCCGCCGTAAGGCACGTTCTCGAGAGCAGTCAAGTTTGATTTACCGGCTTTTGTATGATCCATTGTAATAAAAACAATAGCTAAACACTAAAATAATTCATATAAACGCTAATATATACAGCAGGAAACACGATTCACAACAAAAAAGTTGTGCGTCACGGGAGACGCACGCAGCACCCCGGGCGAACGAACGAAACACACTACACGGCAGACTGGTATCCAAGACGCAATGCTAGTACGTCTCGACCGTCCTCGACGAGTGGCTGAACCACGCTGGCTCCGTAAATGAAACATGGCGCGCTGCGTCCCCGGTGACGCACGCGCCTCTCGCTACGGAGCGCCGTGCGTCACCGGTGACCCACCCGCAGCGTATGTGTTAATTTAACAAGTATCTCACACAAGTTCTCCAAATGTGTCCCAGTGTAAACGTACCTTTAACTCCGTTATTTGTTGCCAAATCCTTACAAACTTGGTACCATTGGTTAGATAATTTAATTTATCAACTTTTTTATGTCTAGTAAAATTTTTATAAAAATTTACCGATTTTGAGATATTAGAGTTTGAAAATTTAAAATGGCCACCATTTTGAAAATATACAGTGGAAAAAATTCATTTTTTCCTGGAAATGTACATTGGTATGATAAAGATTCGTACCAAATATGATTTGAATACAACCATCCGTTACGGAAATAAAAATTATCTTGTGAAAAAAACAAAATGGCGGCTGTGTGAGTAACTAAAGACTTCCGGACAGTTTAAATAGGATATTTTGATATGTTTCTAACCCAGGAACAATGCCCTAAAATATTGGTAAGGAGTTCTGAAACACCCTATATATAAAGTATTTCTAATAAATTTTGTTTTGAACCCTTTTGTGTAAATAGATTACCGATAACTATGGTGTTTACAAAGAAAACTAGCTTCAAAAAACATTAAAGTACCGTACCTATGTTACAATCATTATACTTTTTTACTCTTAAATCAAAGGTGAAAATGTTACAATAACTTATCCCAATTCTTTTTCAAAATGGCGGATATTTTTGTGAATTTTGCGCATATGGACTGAAAACCCTGTATTTTTGAAACCGCTACACCTTTTTCCATTCTGATTGGAAATTTGTAATCCTGGTAAACACAGCTTTGCAATAATGTGTCACACGTAATAATTTTCAAAATAATAATTTTTTACCAAAATTTTATTTTTTTATAATGTTGGTAGCCCTGTAAATGAAAAAAATCAAATGACAACATATGTGACAGAAGTAAGGCTGGATGAAACTGATATTTACCATAAAAATTTAATCAAACCCAAAACTACAATCTGATTGTTGACATAGCAACTTCAAGCGCAATCATAGTACAGTCAACTCCCGATTATCCGGGGTAATGACTGGTTGAAGGGTCCCGGATAACCCAAAACCACGGTTAAAACAAAGAGTTCAATAAATTAGTTAAAACACGAAATAAACAAATAAGTTTTAATTAAGAGTCCGCAGGTTTCCAGTTTTTATTATTTGTTACTGACCAAACCTTATTGGAACGAATAAACAGATCTAGTTGAGTGAACAAGGAACACAATAAAAGGGTCCAACGTGGACAAAAAACCAAGGTCAGGTGTTCTATTGTTTGGCAACACGGGGATGGGTGGGTGGGGTGAGGGGGGAGGGTCGCTTGGGATAATTTATTCAAGATAAGAGCACGCGTAGGCCTACAAAAACGAGTAATGGTTCATCTTTTTGTCTAATTGTTAAAAATGTTATAACAACCAATTCGTCGGTCATCTCACGAAGTGGCGTAACTGCAAAAATGGCCATTTTGAGATATCTACACCAGGGAATGGGCTTTGGTGGAGGCTATGTCCACACAAAGTGGCGTATCTCTATCTCAACAAATAAGACAGCTATGATACAAAATATCTTGGACGTAAGTGACATTTGTGGGTTAAGTCATTCTCACGAACTGTCGTATGTTAAGATACGCCAATTTGTGAGATCATATTTCTGCGCAGTTTGAATTTTTCAGATCACAAACTGGCGTATCTGCGCATATATATTTATTATTAAAACCGTTACTAATGGTTCATGTTATTTTTTAGGTGATTGAAATTGTATAAAATTGTTAAAAAACCACCGGTAAAAAAACTACCAACTAGATATGATATGAAAAATCAGAAGGTAAATAATGGAAATAGAGAACATCCAGAAGACTTTACTGTGGAAGGAGAAAAGAGGGAAGTTCCCACTGTAAAGGAGAAAAGAATTAATAAACAAAAAGTAGCTAAGCTGAAACGAAATGCAGGCGAAGAATATCTAAGTGTGAAGACAAATAAAGTTATGCCAGCTCGAACTATTGGTATGCGATGTGATTCAGTGAAGTGTTCAAAATTTGGACGTGATTGTGGAAAAATTTCAGATGAATCACGGGAAGAAATATTTAAAGACTATTACGCTTTAGGTGACCTTAGATTGCGAAGGGAATTTATCGCTAGACACATCGAAAACACTGACAAAAAACGACATACAGTCAAAGAAACTTCTAGAAGAAATAAAACAAACAGTTACTTTTTAACAGTAGTGGGCCGCAGAATCATTGTATGCAAAATGATGTTTTTGAACACATTAGGTATATAGGAGCGTACGTCAAGAACAGCTTTACAAAAGGTATTGTTAACTGGTGATGTGGAGCCAGACAAAAGAGGTGGAAGACAATCTGAAGACGTCATAGTTAGAGATAGCATAATTCGAGATTCTATATATAAGTCAACATATAGATCGTTTTGAAAGAATCGAATCTCACTACTGTCGAGCTAGTTCTACTAAAGAATACCTTCATTCAGATTTGAACCTTCCTAAAATTTATGAAATGTATTCTAAAGAGTATTCTGGGCCTCCACCAACACCGAGTTTCTCAACATACAGTAGAGTATTTAAAGAAAAAAACCTTGACTTTCATAGGCCTAAAAAAGATATGTGTTCTTTATGCATCACATACCGAGAAGGGAATGAAGAAACAAAAGAAAGGCTGAACCAGAAGTATGAAAATCATATCGCTGAAAAGGAAGAATTTCGAAAAATAAAAGATAAACTTATAGAAACATCTTGTCATGACCCAACTATAGCAACTGCTTCATTCGATTTACAGCAAGTGATTCACCTTCCAATTTCACAGGAAAGTGCACTGTTTTATAAGAGAAGACTGGCCAATTACAATCTAACACTGTATGATATTTCTACAAAAGGTTGTCATTGCTTCACATGGCACGAAGGGCAAAGCAAAAGAGGTAGTAATGAAGTTGCAACTGCTATCTACAAGGGGCTCAAAACTTATGATGAGAAAGGAGTAAAAGCAGTCAATTTGTTTGCAGATGGATGCAGCGGACAAAATAAAAATTCTATTTTACCTGCTATGATGCTCTACTCAGTAGAAAACAGTAAGAATATTGAAAAAATATCTTTGAGATTCTCAGAGTCATTTCATGGTCAAAGTGAAGGTGACTCTGTCCACAGCACAATTTCTAATGCTTTGAAAAGAGCTGGATCAGTTTTTGTACCTTCACAGCTTATACCAATTTTCAGACTTGCCAGAAACCCTCCTTACAATGTACACGAATTACAGTTCAATGACTTTCTTGATTTTAAATCCCTTTCACTAGAATTAAGAATTTTGAAAAACAGGGAAACAGAACAAGGTGAAGAATTAAAATTGGACAAAGTTTATGGAGATCTCCGTGGAAAAAAATAAAAATCCAAAAACAAACCCATACAAAATAATGTTCAAAATAAGTCACCGCGAAGAAGAATGCCACACCATCGAGCTCAAGGGGCGAAACGTTACAATAAAAGGGTACAAACTAAAAAATGTAAACAAAGAGCCGCTTAAAATCGACAATGAGAAGTACAATGATTTGGTAAGCTTATGTACAGGAGAGCTACCAATTATACGTATTGAGGACCACAAGAAGTTTTATTTGAATCTTCCACACTGACTATGAGATACCCCAGGATTGAGACTTGTTTAGTTATTCACTCTCTTTTGTTTTTCAAAGTGAATATTTTTTATATAGTAAGGATCTGTATAATGTTTTAGTCAGAGAAGACAGTATTTTCTACAGTATTAGGTATTTAATGTGCAGAGTTATTGCTTTAAGGAGTTTTACAAGACTACGAGGACTTTATTCCTGTGTTTTTATTACATTTTTAGATTTTTATCGATAATATATTTTTTTACAAACAAGACTAACATATTAGTTTAGTTGTATATCATTTATAATGTACAAATAAAGGTTTTAATGGTTTTAAAATCTGTTCATTACATAACACCTCTATGGGCGTGTGTCGTATCTGCTATGTATATTATACATAACTAACCTTATCAGATCTCACGAACTGACGTATCTGTTATGTACCCCTTTTTTTTGGTAAATAAGTTAAGTCAGTAAAATCAATTATATAGGATGCTGTAGCGAAAGTCTTTAAGATTGTACACTAAAATATTCGTAGCTGTATGAATCATTGTTACAAAACTACATAAGGCAGAAGGGATGATAAAACAGTTTTTTTGCTCTCCTGAACATTTAAGAAAAAGCAGATACGCCACTTTGTTAGATGACCGACGAATTGTCCAAAATGTATGCTAATTATTGAATTAGGTTAATAAATTTATAACTTTGTCAATTAAAATTTTAATGTTACGGTACTTTAACAAAAATGTCTTGAAATGCAAAACAAATGCATTTTGAAATGTGCTCTTTAGAATGATATAAGTTAAAATTAATAGGGGTCGCTGAACGGCAGACGAATCAGAGCGATAATTACAGACAGAACTGGAAACTAAATAGGACCTTTCTTGGTTTCTATTTTTAGCTCATCGGCGGGCGACCAGTTGTTTATTACGTAGCAGTCAAGGTCATACCCCGCCATTGCGTCCCGCCATCGCTCTGACTCGCTCCTCCCTGACCACATGACTACGATCACAATCACGCCACCGAATAATTTACAAATTATTTTCCGTATTTCATTGCTTTTTTCCATTGATAAACCAAATAATAATTAGTAAAGATATTTCTTCTTAAGTAATTTCAACATAATAAGATTGATAAATTATGGTATTGTTGTCAAAACTGAGAAAATAAATGAAATTGAAATTGACGTTTTGTGACCCCGGTTAATCCGCAACCCGGTTTACCCGCCCCCGGATAGTCGGGAGTTGACTGTAATCAATAGTCTAAAGTTGAAATAACGAAGTTAACATAGGTACTGTAGTTTTAAAATGCTATAGTCGCTTGACCAACAATACCGCCTGACATTTTACAAAACTGAGTTACTGATATCAGTGCATTCTGCCAGATCTCCTGCATCAACTTGTGGATGTTGTTTGATTTTGAAAATCAGATAGCAGCACTCACTTTGAAAAGAAACCGCAAATCTACACAAAGAAAATTTCTTAGATACAACACAGCCTAACTTCAGTAAGTGCCATGCTCTGGTATAGGGAGGTAACACAATATTGCTTTCCTGAATAGTATTTACTGTAGGCCTAAGAGTTTATTTTTCTCAATAGTTTATACATTTGACACTTGGTTGCTTTGTGGTATTTCTAGTGACAGCAAAAACTTATTTAATACGATACTACCCAATTTTGTGAAGAACAAGAGTTTAAAACTTACATTGTAGCTAGGCAGCATCTCTTCAGAGGCCTAAAATAAAATGTAATACCGCCCTATCAGGGGCGCAGAACATATTCGATCCGGCAATCTAGGATATAGGAAATTTCCAGGTGTCAGGGGAATAATATAATAAACTAAAATATAAAAAAGATCTTTATTATTTCACTGCCCCCATTGTAAGCTGTTGAATTTTATTGAAAAGCCATATGTTGCGTAACTTTAGGGGAAATCTTTGATCCGTAACAGTAGAATTGGGGGAAATTTTAGGAGTCTACATTTTCTGCACCCCTGTGCCTTATTACCACTATATACAGGAGAAATACCGCCTAAAAGAATTTATTTAATTGGCTTCATACTAAAATATGGCTCAATACACAATTGCAATTCTTTTCATCTTTTTCAACTAACAATAGCATTAGGCCTACATCAAAATATTTTTAACGTACATGAAATCTCTCAGTTTATACCCCTCCTGTAAGATTGCTGAAATGTAAATTATTCGGTATTGTTTGCTAAGCAAGAATTTGGGGTGAAAGTAAATAATTGATTCAAATGACAAAAATTATGGGTTTACACCATCAACTGAGTGTAAGGTACCTTGTCAAGTTCCTTGCGCAGAGCCAGTACAGCCTTCTCTCGGTCTGACACTAGCTCTTCTAGGTATTGGTACCGCAACTTCTTGCGCGCACGACATTCCCTGGCACTCTGACGACTTCTCTCTATGAAACACAAGATAACAAACTTAAATGGCATGATTATGACATGGTGAAGTATCAGGTTAAAAGTACAACAGAAGCAGCTTGGTTGGTAACAGTAACAGTACCATTGAGGCGTTCCCACTCTACTACATTCATCTTTCATTATAATTCTTTCTAAACAAGCCCTTGTTGCAAAATCAACATCACAAAAAATAAATATCCCCTAACCATGTTATGTACCTATTTGTTTTGATTTTATCAACAGCCTAAGAGATATGGTTGAAATAAACTGTAGTATAGGCCTACCTATAAGAGCCCAGATGGTTATAGATGAAATGATTTTATATCAGAAAATGGTTTCGGGTTTTTATGATGCTGACAAATGACAGGCCCTCTTACATGGATCTCTCGCTAAACTGTTGAACCAACCCAAATATTTACCAATTATGACTGCAGACCCCTTAACATAGTAAGTTTTTAGATGTTTTCAATAATGAACTCTAATAATACTAAACACGAAAATTATCTTACCAAGCTTGGCTTTGACATCAACTTTTTCTGCTGACTTTCTACCAGGCTTACGGCCTCTACGGATGCATTCTCTCACTTCTTGAGCTTGTTCCTGAATAAATAATTATTGGAATAAAATTACATACATACATAGTCTATTAAGAAAGAGTGCAACATATAAGATACATCCACATTGTATGGGAAAAGAAGGATTCTGATAGCCTACAATAAAACTTCAGCTATATAATACGGTAGGATTTGTTTTTATACCTTATTTGTTAATAAATTGTTAAGCAAAAAATTGACGTCAAAGGTCCTGCACCTTTGACGTCATATTGTTTTGCTTGATATATGATTGGTTTGCTTTGGATATTTTAAGTGCTGCACCTTTGACGACATCGATTTTGTTATTGTTTTTGTTGATGTCACCTACCTCCTTCTCATTCTAGATTTAAATCAAAGGAAACAAACTATTTTAATTGACCAATAGAAGAGCTAGAAAGCACTGTGGAGAGGGTAACCTTCCCTCAATCGCTTTTACCCTAGCTAGCCAACAAGTCATCTAGGTAGGCTGTTCTCCCTACTAAGTTATGAATGGCCATAGTTGCCCACAGGGTAACATCTAGGTAGGCTGTTCTCCCTACTATGATTGGCCCTTGTTCCTTAGAACATTTCAGGTCCGCGGTTTGTATGTGACGCGCTATGGGCCCAAGAGATATTTGCGCCCCTTCCCCCTTGTTTTGGATCACCAAAAAAATTTGCTTACGCCCCCGACAAACCTAATACCCTACCTCTTGCGACCCAGGCCTACGGGGCCCATTTACAAAATCAGCCCTGGAACATTTCGGGAATGAGACTAGGAACGATATAGTTTTGAGGGTCTAGCACTGAAAAAAAGATGCTGAGAGGTGATTATTTTTTATTGTTTCAAACTATTCTGTTAAAGCCCATTTTTTCAATTAATAATTATTTACATAATCTCTTTGTAAAGCTAGAAGAATAATAAAGAAAATTTATCTTTAAACTTGACCCTGGCAAGCTTGTGAAACAAATTTCTTCTTCCTAAACATTAAGTGGTCAGGAAGAAAAGTTAACTTATTGTTGAACCTCTCACAGTATTATATAAAAGATAGTAATGTTGTTTCACATACGGTACGACAAATATGTAAGAATATTGAATGCCTGTCCAAATGTTAGTGTATTGAATTGCACTCACAGGTTCCTCAAAATCATGACTTGCAATGAAAGATTCATCAAAGTCCATCATTTTCACTATGAATTAAAGGGCATGTAACAACACTGAATACGACGAGTTTAAGTTATTTGCCTGCTGCTCGATAAGATGTCGAGTAGAAAACACAAGCACCTAAAAAGATTGACTGCCGTATCTTTTTTTAAATAAATATAATTTTTCTTAAACTATGACTTTACTATTTGTTGACAAACATTCCATTCACAACAACAAACAACACAGGAATAGAACAAAATGACGTAGTTGACGTAAGTCATTCTGTACGTTCATAAGTATCTACCGCAAAAAGGTTTGTTTATGTTTTTGTCTATCACGTGACAAATTCCAGACACCTTATTTGTGGGATTTGTCAAGTGATAGGAAAAAACATAATCAAAACTCTTGGTAGTGGATGCTTATGAACAGGCTCAATTTGTCAGGTGTACCAACGCCACCAACGAATCATAAATCATAAATCATAAATCATTTTATTGAGCCGTTAAACAAAAAGTAATAGCATTGACTAAGGATAGAAATAGACGAACCAAGCTTATGACGAATTTGTGCCTGTTCGTGAAATTAGTTCATGTTCGTCACGCTAGAGAGCGCTGGCGCTGGTTTGTTTACATTTGTACTTGATCGCCGCCATATTAGAACTAACCTCATTTAGTCATTTAATAATTGAACATACTATTATTATTGTACAGCAGCATACAAGACATAAGTTATAATTTTACTTGTCACCCCCCTTGAATTACTTTTGTCTTTATATAATCCCACATTACAATTTATTTACTTCAGATATATTATTGAAATGAACTTCAATCACTAATTACTCTTTTATAAGTTAATCAAGGCATAGGCTTAGCTTAGGCTTTAGATTGAGTTTTGGAGCAAACCTGTAACAGCTTAGCTTTCAGGCTAATTAATAAAATATGTTGTGGTGACTCAAGCAGTAAAAAATATTTGTTGTAAATTTCTGCCTGGAAGGAAACGTTCAATAGCTGTGCTATGGCAGAGCCTGATCCAAGATGCAACAAACTTCAAGGTGAGTTGATAGTCCATTGATAGTCCTTACTTTCTATTGTGAAAGTCTTATACATTATTTTATAGCTTGTATTACCTCTTATTGAACACTAGCCTATTACTATAACACTATTTACTTTAGAATATGGTAGGGCCTAATGTTGTGTGTAGGATAGTAGGGCCTAAACTTACGGAACTTAAGTTTCATATAGGCTACACACCGGTACATAGTACATCCTGCCTCACCTAGATTAACAACAAATTCAGCGGCTTAAGACCATTACTAAAAATTGTAGTTTTCCAGCCCATTCAATAGTGGATTAATTCTAATCCTATAGCCTAGTTGGATGATGACAATGTCCAGTGCATGATTGTAATACTTTACGACAATAAATATTGCTTACTAGTGCGGTGGTTGTCTTGGGATAAAGTAGCACACAAAGTGGTAGGCAGATTTAAACAAAAGTCATGCTGATTGGTTTTAATACGGTTAGGCCTATTTGATGTGGTTTGATTCCTACTTGTTTGGTGAGGTTAGGCCTCCTGGTTCGCAAATAGGATGGAAGCTGCCAAAAGCTTCAAGTAATAGGCCTAAATAAAATTTGAATTCCATTTTGGGTTTATTTACATTGCAAGGATTTTGAGCTAGTTTAACTAGGAGCTTGAGGTTAATATATTCTGGTTTGTTCTCAAAGAGCTTTAAATCGTGTAAGCTAGAGGGATTAATTTATGTGTCTGTAGTAGCCTATGAATGCTGATGAATCTTGGGGGAAATCCGTGATCCGTAACAGTAGGATTAAGGGAAATTTTAGGAGTCAATACATTTTCTGCACCCCTGTACGGTAGTTTTTTTAGAATAGAATAAATGTTGTTAAGCTAAATTTTGTATTTCACAGTAATTTTTTATCCCATTCAATCGAAATATCGATACATACTTTTATTCGACAGTTGTGTAGGCGCTAAGATATATGAAACTGTAGGCTACCTGAATTGATAACAATAATGATTACGAATGTACAAACGACTAGATAGGCTATGTGATGCGGTTGAATTGATTAAAGAATGAGACTGGACATGAGATCATGAAAAAATTCTATGTGACAAATTAAATACAAACAGATAATCTATGCTCATTTGCGAGAAAAAATTTTGAAAGGCTTGGTACGGTACCGTACTGTAAAGATTGTTAATTTTGTAACGAGAAAAACAAGAATTTGAAGGATAACGTCTAGTCGAACACTTTTAGGCCTATACTATTTTATAAAACGATCCTATTTAGCCTATATGGATTCCCCTGACTTTCCTGATTTAATGCCAATATCTCTGACTTCTGTGCAGTAGACCAAATGCATTTTATTTTGCAATTCTTGTGAAAGATAGGACTACATATGGAAGGAATTTACATGCCATTGTTTATTAAGTTTTTATTGGAGCCTTTTCTAATCATTTTGTCTTTTGGAAAATTATAAAATTTGTTGTCAAACGGTGTAAAACAACACTGTAAAGATATGCTCTTTCTTGATTGGGCTATATTGTCAATGTGGTAGATGAATTCAATTTGAAAAATGGCGTTACACAGTTACAAGAAGTAGGCCTACCGAGAACGCAAATTAGAAAACAGGCAGAACTAGTTTATTCCCATCCCATGTAAACCCGCCTGATAGCTTACTGGCAGTCGAGACTCGGCACCCGTCATGAGCGCTCACGTTTTAATAAGAGTAGGCCTCCAGTTTTTATTCGTCCGTGTTAGTTGTCTGTGTTAGTGTTATGTGTATCTTTTAAACTGTGACGTGACCATCATAACGATGTGTTGAAACCAAGTTTTTGTGTGACCAGAAGATGATGTAATTTAAAATCGAAACGCGTAGTCCAGTCTTGGAGTAAGAGGATCACTGGCTGTATCAGGTATTTTAACCTTTTAGAAATATAAGTCAACGTGATTCAGAATAAACAACACACAATGAAACTACAATAATGATTTATTGGTTCTTATATGAATTACAGCTTTACTTATTTTTTTCAGCGGCAGGGAGCCTACCTTTAAAGAGACCAACAAAGGATGCTCAGGAGCAAAGAATTAGCTGAGACATATCATGAAGTTCTCTTGTGGCAAAAGGTCAGTAAAGCAAAGTTTCATTCTCTTTTCATTTCACACTAATTTTCTATACAGGGGGATTTTGGAGTTGTATTTCATTGTAAAAACGATTGTTTGAGTTCTATTTAGTGAATTTTCCTATAGGGAATAGGCCTATGCTATTATGGTAGTAGTCGTGGTAAGACCTAAGCCCGGCACCAAGTTACTTTTTAGTTTTGAGGTTGTTAAGAAGGGTACTTATATTTGGGGGTAGGCCTATATTTTATTTTTGTTGAAAGAGACAAATAGGCTAATTTATTAATAATGCAGGTAGTTAGTAAAAATAAAAATATAATGTAGTTCTTTAAGCATAATTCATCACAAATAACTGTTGGGCCTAAAGTATGTTAATCGGATTAATGGTTTGCCCTATAGGCCGTATTGTTGTACCAATGTTTAACAAACTGATTATTTTCCAAATTCGCAACCCCCATATTTTCCCCAGAATCACTTATAAACTGTATGTGAGGTGGAAAACCAGAAGGTGTCACCTCTTGTTGGCCCTGTGTTTGAAGGTTGATAATAGTTAATAATTGATAATAAAATTTTTCCGAAAAAGTTTACGGGGTGTAAATCTCCAAAGTCCTTCCGGTTGAAAAAAAGAATAATCCTGAAGCCATGTTAAGCTACAGTTCTAGCTACAGGCCTAGAAATATCCGTCATTCCTAATTATTATTCTGGGGCTATACAAAATGAATTTTAATTCCTATTTTTGCAAATTTTACGAGACCCACGTGAAGAACTAGATTTTTGAGTACTTTGAAAGCAAGGGACTGTTCTTTGAGGCCCAGCATGGGTTTGGAGGGGGTAGAGAGGGGGAGGAGATTTTCTCTGTGTGATTTTCCCTATCTCGCAAGTATGCTCAGTGCAGAGCTTATTTCCCCATGAAACTTTCTTTGTTATAGGTTATAGTATGTGTGTATAAGTATGGTTTATGTATATTTGATTTATAATTATTATCAAATACATTTTGTCTGCATTGATTTTTAATTATACTAGCTTACCCGGCATACTTCGCAGTGCCAACTTTGAGAAATTTGTTGCCGTTCAGGTAAGGTCGTTCGCTGCGCTCACTCCCCATCAGGCTTAGTTCGTTTGCTACGCTCACTCGCCGCAACTCTATAATATCGTCTGGTTTTTTATTGCCAATCTTCCCTCAATAATATAAATGAGAAGAGCTGTTTATTAAATTAATGATCGCCAAAAATTAGTAATCATATGTTACAATACAAAAATGTTGCTTCCATAAGAATAACATGATAACTTTGAGGAGATCTAAGGCGTTGCCCATTGTAAATATTAATATGACAATAGTTAGACTTTCCTATTTTAAGCCTAAAGAATGAGTATACCAAAATTCAGCACTCTCTAGTCGGGAAGTTGGAGAATTAGTGATGAGTGAGTCAGTGGGTGAGTAATTGAGGGTTTTCTCTTTTATATTTTTAGATTAATGCAAAGAAAAATTCCTCATAATCCCTCTCATGTAACACAGTGATTTTAACTATTTTATATTATAAAATTACTTACAATGTTTGGTTGAAATATTAAACCTATTAAGTTAAACAATTAATGGTTCTAATGATGAAATGTGGTTCCTGAAGTATGGAACCACACTTCAGAATGGTTAGTCAACGCTTAAATGCAATATTTCGTCATAAAACTTGTAAAATAGATTTAATTTGTGCAATTTACTGTTGCAGAGTAAAACTCCGCATGCACTCTCTGCCGTTTTACTGGTGAAGCGGCTGCTTGAGGGTTAACAGTATTTCTTAATTTATTGTAAACTATTTTTTATATCATGATTGCCCAAGCTGAACAATTTTGTCGAAAGTTTTAATTTATCACTTCACATTTTAAGGGAACGGCTTACTGATGACGTCTTGATTCTTATACCTAAGCATATAGCTACCGGTATGTCAATAGTACATTGGCCTTAGTAAAGACATAGTTAGATCCACAAACCCACCTTAATTTAAATAACCAAGTCAAATTGCTATCAAGCTTTGCATTTTAGGCTTCAAATAATGTTCTTGAAAAATATTAATATGGGAAAAGAATGTTTTTTTCTTTGTGTTGATACTAAATTGAATATCGTTTTCATATAAGGACCTTTTCTAAAATTTCAGTGCTAGAAAAATACCACCCAACTTTTGAAAAGTCCTGGGTTAACTTTTTCCAAGCAGGTGGAGGAAAGAGCATGAGATAAAAATTTATAAATAATAAATTGTCGACAAAAAAGTGCTAGAGAGCGATATTTTGGATCTCAATCATATACAGAATCTAAGTAAATCATCGGTGTTTTAAAATAACAATCGAGACAACCGATTTTCCCGATTAAGTCTGCCTTATTGACATCGGCGAGCCGATATATCGTTCCATCGCAATTTTTGGATGAAAAGCAAGTCACAATGTATCGATAATTAGTATTTTATGGGAAAACACGATAAATGATATGGTAGGCTATATAGCTCCATGGCATCAAAATGGTCAAGAACGGAACTTGTAAATTAGCCTATATTTATTTTGTGATTTTTTTCGTTGGCCTATTTATATCATACTTGTTTTTTTTTTCCAGGATAAAAGAACAAGAAGAAGCTGATGATGTGTAAATCTTCGAATTGCAAATTTGTGTTTCAATCCATATTTTCAACATTATTAAGCTGGTGTTTTTTGTTTGTATTATCTTATTCATTTTTGTAAAATTGTTTTTATTCTTACAATGAACAATTCAACCTTATATATAACCAAATATGTGGAAATATTACCTATTCAAAGTTTAAATAAAATTAAAGTGTGATGTGTTGAATATTTTTCATCTTTTCCTTAATTGCACTCGAGTAAGTTGAGGTTTTTTTAGATCACTCGTTTTTTTTCAGAATATTTTTGAACATTCATTTTATTGAATGATAAAGTAGAGTCCTTAAAACCTAGAATTCTTGATAACTTGGGAACTGGGTGTCTACAACCTTGAAAAAACCTTGAAAACGCCTTTAATTTGAATTGGCCTTGAAAATTCCTTGAGACTTGAAAATGCCAGTGTATCCTTGAATTTAGTTTGATTTAAAAAAAAACGCGTCGCAGCAGACCTGAGTACTCTGTCAATTTCCATTGGTTATTTATTTATTTTTTATATATAAAAAATTTATAATAATCAAAGATTTTCACAAAAAAATAAATATTTAATAGCATTATATTTTTAAGTTGATTATTTTACTGTTATTTAGAAATAAATTTTTTGTCAACAGTTATAAACTCTTTTGTTTTTATTGAATACTATTTTAGTAATGAAATTTCACCTGGCGTAAAGGAAATTTTCCTTAGAGACGGGGAAAGTAGAGAAGGCAAGTTGATGGCTGCACGTACTTGCCTGTTGCACTTATTGCAAACTAACCTTGACTATAGAAGTACTTTTCTCCTTAATTTAGGAAAATAGACGTAATGGACAGTATACTTGCAGCCAACTTGCCTTCTCTAAGCAACAAGATGAACTAAAAAGTTCATGTGAACATATATAGCACTAGCCACCATTTTCTTTATTACACCCAGTAATTTTTATTTCTGAAACTAATTGAAAATTTTTAGAATCTGACAACAAATTATTGCGAAGTTTTTTCTAATAAAATCACCTTAATTTTCAGGAAGTATAATTCAAAATCAATGTTTTCTGCAGTAAAATGGCAATAACTACGTTATTTGTTTTCAAATCCGTACAAATTTATATGGATAAAATGTCTTAACTGTTTGTGTCTTGTAAAAATCCAATGAAATTTACAGGTTTAGAGATGTGTTCCATTGTAACTGAAATAACAAAAATTTAGATACACACAAAAAAAAATAAAAAATCATACAAAATGGTTAGTAGACCAAAGACCAAATAATATTGCTTTGTAAAACTTTACCAAAATATGGTAGAACTTAAAGCAATGTTTATATTAAATTATGACATTCTTGCAATTAAAAGTTTCCATTATCCATAAATCCATTTAGCCTAAGCCAGTCATAATTTTATTTTTTTTAACAAAAACAAATTGGCAAGATATAGTACTTTTTAAAAAAGAAGTTAGTAAACTGTTAAAAAAAATAAAATTAGGTTCATAAAATTCAGGTAAAAATAAAATTCAAATAAAATTCAGGTTTTTTTTAATGTAAATTACTTGATTTTCTTATATCTTATATTTGAAAATGTAAAATATTTTGTGAATGTAACGTAAAACAAAGCAGACAATTTTTTAAGTGATGTGAATTTCGCAAGTAGCCTAAAAAATGTGAAAATTAAGTGAAAAGGTAAAATATGTTGGTAATTTGAAAACGTGAATTTCACGTCTTTTTCACGTGAAATTAGCAAAAAAAATTGTAAAAATAATGCGAAGTTCATGCGAAGTTCATGTTAATTCAAATTAAAATTTGAATTTCACGTTTTATTTTCACGGGTTTTTGACGCGAAATTCAGTGCAATTTTTATGTCATTTGCGAAAATAACTTGATTTCCTCCTTTTTTTAACGTGAAAATGTTCAAAATGAAGCGTTATTTTCACGTGAAAATAACGTTTTTGTGCTATCTGGGTAAGTGAAGAAGAACTTTGTTATTCAAAGTTTTGTCAGGAAGAGTCAACAAACTTGCATTTGCACTATTGGTCACCCATATATATTTCCACATATATTTATAAAAAGAATAAGTTAATTGGACGTCACAAGGAAAATAAACAAGTATTCAGAAAAATATACCCTATAATATTTAATATAACATACTGTAGTAAGAGAAAAAAGCAAACACTACACTGCTTTATGAGTGCATTAGGATAACATTTTAGAAGGATAATTTACGATTTTGAAAAAAGGTACTTAAATTAATAATACAAATTTACGGGCCACAACAATGACGCAACAATGCTGGCGCAACATGAGAGAGACAGACAAACTATCGATAAAAAGGACAAATAATAATGAAATGTCAAACAGTATGTTAATATAGGCTACTCTTGTCTGTTATGGAGAAAAGCAAAATAATAATTATTTACAGATCATTCTTTGTAATTTAGATTTTAAGACGATAAGCTATAATCATCTTATAAATATGCATACAGTTTACATCAAAATTAATAAGCAAAAAATATATTCATTTACTCATAAGGACCAGAGAATACAAACATAAATAGTTAATAAAAATTTTCAATTTTAAATATCAACTAATAGTTGCAATTTTTATGTAAAATCAAGATGGTTGTGTTTAATAGCACAATAATAATGATCAGCAACTAAGTGAATGTGAAACATAAGGCCTTTTCGCATCATGCAGACAGACACCATTATTACGTAGCCGGTGCGTTGTGTTGTGGCACTCGTGCGGTGCCAGTCCGCTCGCTGCGCCGGCCGGCTCATCGGTAGCGGTGAGGTGGGGTGAGGAGAGGAGTATTGCCAAACCAAAATATCTCGGCCGGGAAGCAGACGATGCCACGGCGCGCCGTTAGTTCCAGGGACGACCACGGAAGCAGCACTGCATTGGGAAAAAAACTCAGAGATTGGCTGAAAATCCAACAGGTTCGCTAGTTGCGCTCTCAAAAGCTTGGCTTCAAATTAAAGCATTGCTTGGCTATTCTATTTAGATGTATATTCAATGGTAATAGGCCATGTCAAAATAACAGAATTTTAAGTCCTCTTGACTTACAAACACAGTCCATGCTCAGTCACTATAACTAAAATACAAAAATGAGAAAGCGAGAAAAAAAACAAACAAGCAAAAGCAATAAATATATCACACCATGCCACACCATGCACAAAGTCAAACTCAGCAAACACATGCAGTTACTTTGGTCCATTCCACTCCACAGGCTACTTGATTCATACATAATTCAGCATTCCATGCAGGTCAGCTTCCCAGTATTCATCAATTTCGTAAAAGGGATTGTTTGACAGCCAGGCCTTTACTACAGCTTCAAAGCGCTTTGGGTGGAGCTGCCTCACTTGTACAGGTGTGGCATTGAATAGCCTTATACCTAGAACAGGGAAACAATTTAAAGTTTTACTCAGCCTACACCTATTCCTAAATAGATTCAGATTGTTCCTAGTTGCATAGGTGTGAACATCACAATTTTGAGGGAGGTTGGCTTCGATTTTCTTTGTTTCAACCAAGCACTGAAATATGTAGGCACTATGCACTGTCAAGATTTTCTGACTAACAAACAGAGGCTTGCAGTGTTCAAGGTGCCAGGCATCACACAGGATCCTCACAGCCTTCTTCTGCAGCAAAAGTACTCTGGTGACCCTGGAGGAATGTCCCCAGAGTCTCAGGCCATACAAAATATGGGGAATGAAAAAAAGCATGATAAGCAATTCTCACAAATGCAGGAGGCATATCTAACTTAAGGCGTCTTAATAAATACAACACTCTACTCAGTTTCTTGCACACTGACTCAACATGTTCATTCCAAGTGAGCTGAGGATCAAGCGTGAAGCCTAGCAGATTGACAGGATCATCATCATTACTGGCATTACAAAGACTAAAAGAAATAGATTGAGTCTTAGAGTCATTAAGCGACAGATTATTACTACGGAACCACCCAGAAGCAACATCCAATAGCCTCTGAACATCTGCCCTAGCGACAGAGAAATTGATGTTGCTAGAGAAGAGGGTGGTGTCATCAGCGTAAAGGAGAACACTTCCTGCTAGCCTGTAATAGATATCATTGATAAAAACAATGAACAAAAAGGGGCCCAATATAGAGCCCTGTGGGACACCATGCTCAGTATGGAGGGGAGAGGAACTACCATTGTTCCAGTTTACAATTTGGGACCTATGTGTGAGATAGGACGTGAGGATTCGAAGGGCATCGCCTCGTACCCCGTACCTCTCGAGTTTAGTGATCAAAAGCGTATGTGACACGCAATCAAAGGCACGTGATAGGTCGCACAAAACAACGGCCGTTGAATTTTTTGCTTCGAAAGAGTTAATGATTGTCCGAAAAAGGGAGTCCACAGCATCCACTGTGGATCTCCCTCTGCGGAAGCCATATTGGGCAGGAGCAAGAAGGCGATGCTCTTCAAAGTACACATATAGCTGCTCGAGCATGAGGGCCTCAAAAATCTTACCAAAGACAGGGATAATAGATATTGGCCTATAACTGGATACACATTCCCTAATTCCCTTTTTATATACTGGGACAGTTCTGCTGATCTTTAATGTGCTGGGAAAAGTACCATCCCTTAGACATGAATTAACAATATCAGCAATCAAGTGGGCAACAATGTGAATACATCTCTTCAATAGATCAACAGACATGTCATAAATGTCCTTACTCTTACTAGACTTAAAACTATTAACAGTGTCAATCACATTAGTAGGAACAATGGGTCTCCACTTAAAATTGAAGGGAACAACAGGAACAGAGGCTAGGCACGTTCCAGGGTCAAGGTTATTGCTGTTAGCTGGGACAGTCAATGAGTTAGATACAAGATCTTTGACAGAACTTAAAAAATAACTATTGAACTCATCCGCAGAAGCAAAGTCAGTGGAAGATGGTGTAGCTGGAGTCTGCCGACACTTGATGTGATCCCAAGCAGCTCTGCAGGGGTTTGCCGCATTGATAATGGAGTCAGCCACCGCGGTCTGCTTGGCCTCCCTCACCCTCGCTCGATATTCCGAACGAAGTCTCCGCAGTTCTGGCAGCAGTTGTGGCCTATCCTTGGACAAATCACTTACAAGCAAAACAAAATTTTTCATATTAAGAAGGTCTGGTGTATACCACTCCTTTGTCTTAGGTCCCACAGACTTACTAGACTTACTAGACTTACAGACAGTTTTACTAGGCCTCGGCCTAGAGACTTAAATGAAAAGAGACTTCGTGTAAATTTCGCGATGTTACAGTATTGTAATCATTGACTAAGGATCCTATGGTAGTATCAAATAGTCAATGATTGTAATAACTCATATCATTGACTTTACATACTAATAGAGGCGGCTATGCAACAATACATTAGTAACATATTTACAATAACTTAGGCTGAGGTGAGGTCAGCTAATGGTTAGCCCCAATCAGAATCAGAATCAGAATCTTTATTGCCATTGATCAATTGAGATACATTGAAATAGGCATAGTCATATAACGGCATGTATATAAAATAACAAAATAAAAGCAACAGTAATAATGGCTAAGTTTAAATGAGCACAATCTAATATCTAGATTAAAACAGTCAAATCCAAGAATTCATTAACAGAATAAAATGGATTTTGCAACAGCCATGAGTAAACTTTAGATTTAAAACTGGGAATGGTGGCTTCAAGGAGAGGTCCAGGCAGCTTATTATAAAACTTAATACAGTTAATTTTAAAAGAATTACCTGTAAGTGCAAGGCGATGTTGGGGAATGTCCAGTGCTCCTTTACCTCTAGTATTGTATGAGTGTATAGTGTATGTCCTGTCGAGTGTAAAATTCATGTAAATTAGATTTGGTGTATGTCAAAACATTGTAAATGTATAGGTTGATGACTGTGCAAATTCGAAATTTTACAAAAAGTGGTTTGCAGTGCTCGACAGGGCCCACCCCAGCAATAGTGCGAATAATTTCTTTTGTAGCAAAAGAACATCATGAACTTGTGATGAGTGACCCCACATACTAAGACCATATTGCAAATGAGATTGAAACAAGCCAAAATATGCTGATCTCAGGTATTCTATGCTGATAAGAGGTTTTAGTTTCCAGAAAAGATAAATGACTCTTGACAACTTCTTACAAAGATTGTTAATAAGTTATGTGTTTTCCAGTTTAATCTGTTATCAAGGTAAATTCCCAGAAGTTTGACTGAATTTTCAGGTTTGTTTTGCAAAAGAGAAAATATGACACTTTGAGTTTTACTTTCATCGCAAATGAGCTGATTAGTGGAAAACCAGTTTAAAGTATGATAGTTGGCATCGTGAATTGTGTGGGCAAGAAGGTTTAGATCTCTATTGACAGCAAAGATTGTTGTATCATCAGCATAGATTGTACATTTTACAGGTAAATTACGAGGAAGATCATTTACAGCTACAATAAAAAGAAAAGGGCCAAGGACAGAGCCCTGCGGAACACCGGCCTTGATTCGTGTAACTGTTGAATTTTCACCCTTAACACAAACAAATTGTAATCTATTGGACAGATAGGATTTCAGCAATTGTAATGAGGTCCCCTTAATTCCGTAAAATTGAAGCTTCTTAATTAAAATGTCAAAAGGGATGCAGTCAAA
The DNA here is from genome assembly GCA_030545055.2 of Neoaliturus tenellus. NCBI lineage: Eukaryota > Metazoa > Arthropoda > Insecta > Hemiptera > Cicadellidae > Neoaliturus > Neoaliturus tenellus. The sequence continues at coordinate 173,380,630 of CM061531.1, read as the reverse complement.
AGCTTTAGTGAGGTCATAGAGAAGCATTGACACCGATTCTCTATTTTCAAAAGCATTCACAATAGATTGAGTAATCTCTGATACCGCTAATGTAGTGGATCTTCCAGGCCTGAAGCCATACTGTGAATCAGTTAGTAGGTGATTTAAGTCAAAATAATTAGTTAACTGCTTTAAAATAATTGCTTCAAATATTGGATAGCCCCTCAGGCACTAGCATTGACTATTAATACTACTATAGTATCTAAAGTCAATGGCACTAGTGTCCATTAGTCATGTTAGTCTGTTAGACATATTTCTGGTTGAAAACCACTAAAAAAGAAAGAGGAGAAAGGCTAAATTCTGTTAAGGTATTTAAACGCCTTGGGGAAGTCCTGGGCCGAAGTCTAAGTCTTGCGATATTTGATGGTTGACCTGTGTTAAAAAATTAAATCCAGCTTGTCAATTAAAGTTTATTGAAAAATTTTAATGTGGTTTTCTTGATGTAATCTATAACCGGGGAAATTCCAAGCTCAGAATGTATTTGGTTGTTTCTAACATACCACGGGCACCTTATTATTATTAGTAACCACGGGCACCTTTATTATTAGTAACACTTTGTTCTGAAAAGTTTGTAACCTGTGAACTGCACTAGATGATGCGGTGCCCCACACAGAACATGCATCAGGGGCCGTAGTATGCTTTTGTTGAGAAGTAGTCCATTTTTTTTGTTGAAAAAGATGATTTCTTGTTTAGAATAGGAAATAATTTTGGTAATCTTCCATACGCCAAATTTATTTTTTATCGATGTGAAGTTTTCAATTTAGTTTTCTGTCGAGGTAAACTCCTAAAATATTTTATAGCTTGGTCAGTAGGGCTCCATGGAATTTGTTCGCCTAGAATTTCAAAATTTTGAGGACCAACTGGTCACCAAGGGTGAAAATTTTTACTTTACTCTTGGTCGGGTTTATGGCTATTTTCACGATAAGATAAAATTACCTTGTCCAATCACTGGTTCGTTGTCAAAAGACGACATCTTTCGTTCCTTAGAACTTCATCAGGTCCATATAGTATGCATACCACATAATCCAATGTAATATTACATTGTGGTTTGTCAAATAATTCAATAAAAATTTGCCCCAGTGATTTAAACTAAAATTTGTCATAGTGATAAAATTGAGAAAACTGAATAAAACTGATTAAAATTATACTTGGGCTGGCTAGCACCTCACTCTATCACAAACTAGATAATACTGTGAGTATTAAATATATAAATAAATATCAACAAACATACAAATGTTTGGTGAACATGTTTGCCCAGTGTAGACAAGGCTTTACTCACCTATAAAAACCAAAAATTTTTACAATTAAACAATAAAAAATAACGATTGGTATTTGCATAAAATACAATAATACTAGGGGGCCTGTGCAGGGAAATGCGCTGCATTTAAGGGTACCTGGTAATCAAACTTTGCTCCATTGTAATACTTTGTAAAAAAAAAAAATTCATTACAGTGAAAATCAGATAGAACATTATTGGTGTTTCATCGATCGATCTTCATTACCAATTCTCCAACTTCCCAATGTGATAGTGTTGATATGTGGTGCTCGTTCTTAGGTCTAAATTACCTAAGATTAAGTAGTTGTTCTTTTGCCGATTTGTCTTAGGGCCTTTGTTTAAACCCTCCTATAAAATTTAAAATAAATTGACAAATGTTGGATCCACATAGTTCATCAAACATAAAACTTAAATGACAACAGAATAAAAATCAACATTTCATTACTCCCCGATCCTCTATGAGTTATGCAGCACTCACTGCGGCTGTTTTTGTAGTACTACTGTATGAGGTAGTCAATGATATAGTGAATGAGTCCACATTACTATTTATGCCTAAATCCTCTTAACTTAACTTTCCATGACATTACAAATAAAATTTAAATAAAGAAATCACAAAAATTAAGAGAATAATCTACATTTTTGTTGGTGTGGTCCATTTTAGCGAATTTCCCTATAGGAAATACGCTATTACGGTAGTAGCCATGGTAAGACCTAATCCCGGGACCATGTTACTTTTTCATTTTGAGGTCCCCAGAAGCCAAAAACACCGTTCGTTCATTTTCATATATATGTATATATATATCTATATATATATATATATATCTATGTGTCCGTGGTACTGATAACTTTTGAAGGGGACCTCCGATTTTGATCAAATTTGGTACGAAGGTGTAAGACTAGGTCTATTTTCATGAGTTCGCGAACCAGCATGATCGGGTTATGGCAACGCGGTTTTATGGGGTTTCAAAGGGGTCAAAAATGGGTTTTTTGCATTTTTAGAGCATAATTTTCAAAATTCAACAATTTTAACTGAAACCATTTGAAAGAGCATAAAAAAACAAACAATTTAGTATTTTGAATTTTTAACTTGGCTTAACAGGTTACGGAGTAAAACCAAAAATAGGTTTTCCATGTTAATCTTATTGGAAATCAACAAAACCCCGTATCTCGCTTATTTATTGGAATAACTTGATAAAATTTGGTATGTACATTCACTTGCTAGGGTTCACCTGATATTTACTTACAACACCCACATGGCGGCAAACCTACGTACTCACCCTATGGGGTTTATGGGGAAAATGAAAGAACACCATAACTTGATAATATTTGGTATCTACATTCACTAGGTAGGATTTAACTGATATTTGCTTACAACCCCCATATGGCGGCAAACCTACATACTCACCCCCATGGGGTTTATGGGGAAAATTAAAAAGTGCCGAATATAGATACAGTTTGACATTTAACTAACGTAACTATTACATTTCCTTACAAAACTAACATTTTCTAACAACATTTCAAGGCAGCAAAACTACATACCCATTCCTATGGTGTTTATGGGGAAAATAAAATATCTCAAGATCGTTTGGAAATTCGCTGAGTACGCAGGGCTGCTGCGACGGGGGTATTGTTTTTAGTGGCATTTTTATTTTGGTTAAAATTTCTAGTAATTTAGTTATATAAAAACCATTTTTGTAATAAGCTTGTTTTCTATACTGGAGGTAAAAAACTTTTAAATAATGTCGTCTTTTACACAGGTCTTTTAATATGTGTAGCGTTCTGCTAAAAACATGTTTATACTCTAAGAGTAAATAAAAAGGTTATTATTTTTGTATAGTATAATATTAAACAAACAGGTTATTCGCATCCTCCAGGCCAATCTTCATAGGCTTCAATCTTTGAAGGTTCTGCATGATCAGGAAAATCGTCGAGTTTCCGCATCTCGGGAAGGGCCACGCCGGTGGAACACCAACAAACTGGACGTGGTTAAGTTCACCGAAGTCATCTCTCGGGGAGCGCAGGGGAATCCTGGTGAGGCTGGGGCCGAGGCACTAGTAACATCCACGATGGAACTGATCGTCTCGGCCTGCGACCAGTCTATGCCACGAAGGAAACCCCGACGCGACAAACAACCCGTTTACTGGTGGACTGAAGAGATTGCGGAACTCAGAAGAACATGTTTAAGAACTAGACGAGCCGCCACTAGAGCGAGAATTCCCGCAGACAGAGTTCGTAAGTCGGAGGCCTATAAAGCTGCGAGAAAATCTCTCCGCCAGGCGATCAACAGGAGCAAGGCGAATAGCTGGAGGAGACTTCGTGACGACGTTGACTCCGACCCGTGGGGCCTGGGTTACAAACTTGTAACGCAGAAACTCGGCGCCCGCTCTCCACCTTCCATCATGGAGGGCGCCACCATGGGGAGGATCGTCGCTGCGTTGTTTCCTGAACATCCTCAGCGACCGCCGGTTGACTTCAGACGGGTAGAGGACGTTCCACTCTTCACTTTCGAGGAGCTGGAAACCTCCGTTCTCTCCCTGAAGAGCAACAAGGCTCCTGGCCCGGACGGGATTCCCAGTGAGGCTTTAAAGAAAGTATTTTCAATCAACGCTGACTTGTAGTTGAGAATGTAAAATGCCTGTTTGGTAGAAGGGGTGTTTCCGGCTCCCTGGAAAACAGCCAGGCTTGTACTGATCAGCAAGGGCAAAGGTGATCCCGAGCTGCCGTCGTCCCACAGGCCTCTCTGCATGTTGGACACGGCTGGGAAGCTGTTCGAGAAGCTGATCCGTTCCCGCCTGACTTCTGCCGTGGAAGCTGCCGGGGACTTATGCCCCCGTCAGTACGGCTTCAGAAAGGGACGGTCAACGATCGACGCTGTCACCGAAGTTCAGAGAGCTGTGGAGAGAGCCGAGAGCCACAACCATTTCTCCCGCCGAGTAGTGCTTCTTGTTACGCTTGATGTCAAGAATGCCTTCAACTCGGCAAGGTGGGTCGATATGTTGGATGCGCTTCGCAACACCTTTCGTATTCCTGCATATCTGTTGCGGCTCATCGAGGATTATCTACGCTCTCGAAGCCTGATTTATGACACGAGGGACGGAACGCGGACGATGGAAGTCACTTCTGGTGCCGCACAAGGTTCAATACTCGGCCCGGATCTCTGGAACGTTGCCTATGACAGCCTCCTGAGGTCCGAGATGCCTGAGGAAACCACTTTGGTTGGGTACGCCGATGACGTTGCAGCTCTCATTGCTGCACGCAACGTTGAGCTGGCCCAACTGAAGTTGAACCGAGTCATGCGGGTGGTCAACAACCGGATGTCCGATCACGGTCTCTCGCTTGCTCTCAGTAAGACGGAGATTGTGATCCTCACGAAGAAGAGGATCGACACCGTCGTCCCACTCCGAGTGGGAAGGGAGGTGGTCACATCAACTCGTGCCGCCAAATACCTCGGGGTTATGGTGGACACCAAGTTAAGCTGGAGGGATCAGATCTTTCGTACGGCGGACAAGGCCGCTAAGGTAGTCACTTACCTTAGTAGGCTGATGGCCAATGTCGGGGGTCCCCGATCCAGCAGAAGACGTCTGTTGATGTCCGCGGTCCAGTCCGTGCTCCTTTACGGGGCAGAGGTGTGGGCAGGCGCTCTAGATAAGGAGTGCTACAGGTTGCGACTCGCCCGGGTTCAGCGTCAAGCTGCGCTCCGGGTGTGTTCCGCCTACCGGACAGTGTCCGAGCCTGCCGTCCTGGTGGTCGCCGGAGTCATCCCGGTCAAGCTCTTGGCAGGGGAGAGGAAAGCGATTTACCAGAGACAAGGCGAGATCGGCAAGGACACGGCAAGAACCGAAGAGCGCTCCCGAACCTTCCAGCAGTGGCAACACAGCTGGGAGCACGACACCCGAGGACGATGGACTGCGCGACTCATCGAGCAGGTCCAACCATGGGTGGAAAGGCGGCATGGAGAGGTGGACTACTACCTCACGCAGTTCCTGACAGGTCACGGCTACTTCAAGTCGTACCTGAACCGGATGGGCAAGACCGGTTCACCGGATTGCATCTACTGCCCGGGCGTTCCCGATGACGCGGAACACACCTTCTTCCGCTGTTCGCGTTGGGAAAGGCCCCGCCTGGAGGCCACAAGAAAACTCGGTGTTTTTTCGGTGGACACGGTCTGCCAAAAGATTATGGAGGATGAGGGCAACTGGGATTGTTTGTCACAGTTCGTCCGGGGTATCCTCCTGGAAAAGAAAACCGATTTGGACCACGAAGTGGCCCAGATCCCTTGACCGAACAGCTGGATAAGGAGCGAGCCCCATGGGCGTAAGCCAAATTTAGGCCTAGCCTGACGTAATGTGATAAACAATTCCAGGTTAGAATCCTAAAGAGTAGAGGAGGTTTTTTAGTGGGTAAACCCGTTTTTTAGGGGAGTCCCACACTACAGGCTGGCCACCTGTGTGCGTAATGCATTTTCCCTGCCTCTCCCTCAAAAAAAAAAAAAAAACAAACAGGTTATAACACCTACAACCCACTATCCCTTTTCCTTATAGTTTATAGCAGTTTGAAAACCCATGCACACAAATTTAGTGATCCATTTTAATATTTTTACCTTTCATTAATGTTTCAATACCAGTCGGACGACCAATAAGACCCATGTCAAAAATTTCAATTTCCAAAATTGTTTTCGTAAACAAAAATGAATTTTTCCAGGGTTAAGTTACAAAATTTATTTTTGTGCCCAAATACGCTTGAATAAAACTTTCAAGCAAAATCTACCAGCTACATTTTGTGAAAAGGTTAAAAGCTCAGATTAGACACTCCTCGTATTAAAGAATGAAATTATGTTGATATTTCAGTACAAGTTCAATTTGCTTCTATTCAGCTTTTAACATATGTGTTTGTTTAACTATCAACAGCTGTTTTATTTAGCAATTCAATATAAATTGTTCCCCATGTTAATCTTATGGACAAAAAATGAACATTGAGGGCTTCCCGTGAGCTTCAGAATTATTATATCAAAAATCTAAAAGCTTACTGCAAAACTACGAACTGAGACCATTCTTTTGACACCTCAAACTTTAAAATTGGTGCAGAAATAAGGGAGGAGTAGTGTTAACAAAAAAAGGGCATCACGTATTATATATATATACTAGGAGGCCTGTGCAGCGCAATGCGCTGCATTTATTAGGGTACCTGGTAAACTTTGCTTCATACTTTGAAAAAAAAATTCACTATAGTGAAACTCAGATAGAACATTATTGGTATTTTATCGATCGATCTTCATTACCAATTCTCCAACTTCCCAATGTGATAGTGCTGAGATGTGATGCTCGTTCTTTAGGTCTAAATTAGCTAAACGTAGTTGTTCTTTTGCCTATATGTCTTAGGGCCTTTGTCTAAACCCTCCTATAAAATTTTAGAATAAATTCACAGATGTTGGATCCACATAGTTCATCAAACATAAAACTTAAATGACAACAGAATAAAAATCAACATTTCATTACTCCCCGGTTATGTATATTAGTTATGCAGCACTCACTGTGGCTGTTTTTGTAGTACTACTGTATGAGGTAGTCAATAACATAGTTTATGAGTCCACATTACTATTTATGCCTAAATCCTCTTTAAATTAACTTTCCATGACATTACAAGATTTAAATTAAGAAATCACAGAAATTAAGAGAATCTACATCTTTGTTGGTGTGGTCCATTTTGTTTTTAGTGGCATTTTTATTTTGGTTAAAATTTCTCTTTATAAAAACCATTTTAGTAATAAGATTTTTTTCTATACTGGAGGTAAAAAACTTTTAAATGTTGTCTTTTACAAAGGTTTTTTAATATGTGTAGCGTTCTGCATTTAAAACATGTTTATACTATAATAGTAAATAAAAAGGTTATTACACTTACAACGAACTATCCCTGTTCCTTATAGTTTATAGCAATTTGAAAACCCATACACACAAATTTAGTGATCTATTTTAATATTTGTTACCTTTCATTATTGTTTCAATACCATTCGAACAACCAAAAAGACCCATGTCAAAAATTTCAATATTTCCAAAATTGTTTTCGTAAATAAAAATGAATTTTTCTAGGGTTAAGTTACAAAATTTATTTTTGTGCCCAAATACGCGTAAATAAAACTTTCAAGCAAAATCTACCTGCTACATTTTGAGAAAAGATTAAAACCTCAGATTAGACACTTCTCGTATTAAAGTATGAAATTGTGTTGATATTTCAGTACCAACTTCTATTCAGCTTTTTGTGTTTGTTTGTTTAACTATCAACAGCTGTTTTGTTTAGCAATTCAATATAAATTGTTCCCCATGTTAATCTTATGGACAAAAAATTAACTTTGAGGGCTTCCTGTGAGCTTCAGAGTTAAAATATCAAAAATCTAAAACCTTATTGCAAAACTACGAACTGAGACCATTTTTTTGACACCTCAAACTTTAAAATTGGTCCAGAAATAAGGGAGGAGTAGTGTTAACAAAAAAAGGGCATCACGTATTATATATATATATATATATATATATATATATATATATATAGATGTTGAAAAGGGCAGTGCACTAAATTGGCAGAAAAAGGGTTGACTCTGACTTTTTTGTCAGAAAAAGTGTCAGAGTTTGTCCGGCCGGACCAGACAAAGTCTGACACATTCCATTCCTTGTTCTAGGCGGCGGGCCGTCTCGGAAAAACCCTGCCACCCAAAACCGTCAGACTTTGTCCCTGTCAAACTTTGTTCATAGGTGCAAAAGAACACCTGGTGCATAGAGAGCGTTGCGTGTCTTGACCCCTACCTTCTCTTTATTTATTTTAGATTCCTTGGACTAAAAAAGGTTGTATACCTTCCCTCTCTGAAAATCTTTTCTTTTGGTCAAAGGATATGTTATTATTTTTTATTTATTTATTGCTAAGAAACAAATTCAATGAATTATTCCAAATTTAGGTATTCTAGCGATTTCTTATATATCTTATAGGGTGAGCGTGACAGCGAGTGATCGTAGCGAACGAGCTAAACCTGATGGCGAGTAACGCGAGCGAAGTCACGGGAAAAAGCTAGACGGCTATAATGAAATACTTGTCCGTGTTTACAGACCTAAACATACAGACTACAGACTGGCCAAGGGGCCTAAGACAATGTATTCTCTATACATATTGCCTCAGACGGGACAAAAAATAAGAACATTTTATAAGAAGTGTAATACGGTACGGCCAATTTTAGAACCAAGCAGCACAAAATGTAGTTACTGCAGTCGTACAAACAGCGTAGCAGCTGGTGCTGCTGTCGGCCCGGCTGCGGTTGTGTAGGGCGGTGGAGGATGTTAGCATTCCCACTGCTTCTCTTCAGATCACATAATAGTTCAAAAGCTACAAGTTTGATAATTGTTATAAGTTTTTGATAATTCCTCAACGTTTTTTTTTTTTTTCATGAATGTGGTGTACCGGGTGTCCCAGACCACCCGTACACCCCTTTTAAAATTTACAACATTTATTATTCACAAAAACAACTTGTGCCATTATAGGTAAACCGGTAATGCGCTCTATCCATTGATAATTTCAATGTACAGGGTGTACCAGAAATAACCGTCATAGACCGGAAGTCATTCATTTTAAATACGAACCCCCACTTTTTATGGCATTTTTGGATTCTAAGCATAATTTTAAGACTACTTTACAATTTAATGTGTATCCATAATCAAAACGGTTTGGGAGATAATGGAGGTAGAAGTTTGATTTTTTTCCATAAGAATAACATGGAGCAAATTGTTATATCCATTTACACTGAAACTTTTACCTTCCACATAAATGTCCAAGCATAAAAATATCGTACAATTTCATTTTAGATAATATTTCATTAAAAAATACCGAATTTCATGTAATTAATTTGAGTTTTCTACACATTTTAAATAATTTCCACCATATTGACAAATTCATGGAAAAATTAAAAAATTTATGACAAAACTAATAATTTATGATGCTTAAGTGTTTAAAAGAAGAAGCTAAGACATTTTTATGCTAAGCCTTTTTGGTTTAACGGGAAATTTACAGAGCTAATAAATGTGAAATTTAGCCCCATGTTATTCTTATGGGAAAAAATCAAACTTCTACCTCCATTATCTCCCAAACCGTTAGGGTTAGGGATACACATTAAATTGTACAGTAGTCTTAAAATTAAGTCTAAGAATCCAAGAATACCATAAAAAGTGGAGGTTCGTATTTAAAGTTAATGACTTCCGGTCTGCGTAGGTTATTTCTGGTACACCCTGTACATTGAAATTATCAACAATGTATAGAGCGCATCCGGTTTACCTATAATGGCACAGTTTGTTTTTGTGAATAATAAATTTTGTAAATTTTAAAAGGGGTGTACGGGTGGTCTGGGACACCCGGTATTTTACGTAACTCCTTATATTTTAAAGACAGCAACCAAAATAATGGAAAAAGTAAATTAATACAATTCAAGATGTGGCCCTTTCATCTGTGGCCCAGGGCAATCTGCCCCATCTGCCCCCCCCCCCCCTTCCAGGCGGCCCTGGCTACTTATCTAGTGCTAACTTGTTCAAGCTGTAAAAAAACAGCCTAGGCCAAGAAAAAGCCTGGCATATTGTTGATATTAAAAAAAATTAAAAACTAATCATTGGAATAGTTGATTATAAAAGAGCTCTAAGAAAAGTAATAAATTTGTTGTTGTAAGTTTATAGGCTAAACATTTTAATAGTAACCTAAATGCGAGCAGTGACTAACTTCAAACCCAGGATATCATTATTTTATTAGTTTATTGCAGGATATCATTGATAATAGAAAATTAAAAAAAAATAAAATAAAAAAAAAACTAGTTAGGATAGTATGGGGGCATCTACAGATTCCTAAGTGAATAATAACGTCTACTGACGTTCAGCAATTGCTCGGAAGCACTCAACCGTTCCAAAAGCGCACAAACGACATTCCACCTTTAGTCCTCAAATATTTCTTTCCTGTCTTGGCTTCACATCTGGCAATTCTTTTTTTACAGTGCTATCTGCTGGGAGTTTTCCTTCGTCTTACACTGACGACAGTGTAACTGCCAAACAGCCGGCAGTTTCATCGTTCTACCCAGCTCGCAATGGCCAATTTAGTTGTTAAAACGACTTAACAAGGATACGTGTATTAAAGTTGATAGTTATTTTTATTTTTCTCTTAAAAATGAAATCTATCACCACTAATTCCTCAGCCACGTGCACAGTAACTGACTCTCCTCTAATACAAATCTCTTTTGACGGAAGGAGCGAATGTTCAAAGTGGCGGAACACTGGATGTTTACTAGTGCTCACACCTTCTCTAAAAACTGTGGGCGGTGCTGTACCGCCTGTCCGTGCCGCCGTAGTGCGAAAAAATTAACATCACTACTTTTTGGTTTTAATTTTAATTTTGTTTATTTTTTTAATATTAGTTTTAGGCCTATATTGTTAAGTGTAATTTTCAATAAAAATGATCTTTTGGCGTGTTTTATTCATAATTGACATTTTATCTAATGAGGTAGTAGTTATAATTAATTGTAATATTTAACAGCCCATCAAAAATCATGAGTAACATTTATGATGATTGTTCACAAGATTTATTTATTAATATACAGCATTACACCATTTTACAGTTGATTACAGTAGTTGACAATTACAGATGTGAAGATAAAATAACTTGAATAATTATTGATGAAATGGGAAAAATTCAAACTCAATCATTATCATCAGATGTAATCTTTTACAAGTTTTAATCATCAAACTTTTATTATATGAATTTTCTGGTTTGGAGGGAGCTGTAGATGATATGAGCCAATGATTCAGCAAGTTTTTTCGTGCATGGACCACAAATAGACTCTTAATTTTCTTTTGGGGAAACTCGAGTAAATTGTTTGGTGCTGGTTTCAGAAGAGATGTAGAAAAGGTGACTTGCAAGCATGTCTGCCGGGGGTTCACAGTCAGTTAAATTATATTTGTTACATTATATTTGATACATCAGACTCAACACTGAGTAAATCAGTCTTAGATCAATCTAGGTAGTGTAAATATTAGTCATTGGTATTGGCTCAAGGAAACTTGGGGCGAAGAATGTGTCCAATAAAATCATCAAAAGATTAAAAAAAAGTATTATTAACAAAATAAAATTTACATTTAAATCTATCAATCGGTGTCCATAAGAATGTCTTCATCATCACTTTCCGATTCTTCCTCTTCTTTGTCTTCAGTCTCGTTGGTGACAGCGGCTTGTTTCATTCTAAGGGGGCCAATCTTCTTTAGGAACTGGTATGTATATTTGTTGAAGTTACACCTACAGAAACAAATACTTTAATGTATAATATATTGAAAACAATGCAATATATGATACAGATACAGTAATAGTAAAACACATTAGGCTATGATTGTAGGGGGCAGTATAAGTAGCAGTTTTGATGAACCCATTAAGGTGGTGTTTATTTTGTTTTTTAGCAGATTGATTAATAATAACAAAAAAAAAATGTTTCATTTAATTACTGTTTGTTTACACAATCAATAAGATTAAAACTTTCCAATACCGTCAAATAAACTTCCTCTAATCCGGCATGTCTGGGACTTGACACATGCCGGATTACAAAATATTCCGGATTGCAGGATGAATGTATAAAAATGTGAATTCAAGAAAAAATATCATTAAAATATGTGTTTTAATCTTTAAAAAGCTTTACTAACTACAGTATAAAAACATTGCATAACATATTTTGATGATGAAAGACACTGTACTGATTATAAAACTAATACGGTATCAGGATTTTATACTATATCACCCAATGTTGGATGAAAATAACTCGTCTCCCCTCCACGCATTCAAAATTGTTTTGTGTGGCCCATTGTTGTCCCCTCACAACTTCCGACCCCAAACGAACTTGAACACTCATTATTTTTTATACCTATCAATAACAAATTTGCTGAAAATCGTGACGGATTGTAGGATGCCGGATTATAGGAAGTTTACTGTACAGGTAAAAGTACCGTGGGTTAAAAGTTCAAAGTACTAAATTATTTGTTTTTCAAGCTCTTTTAAAAGGTTTTGGTTGAAACTGCTAAATTTTCAAAATTTTGGTCAGAAAATGCCAAAAACCCATTTTTTACCATTTTGAAACCCCATAAAACCCATGGATCCCATGGTCTAATCTCCCTGGTTTTTAACTTAACCTGAGGAATGCTGCCCTACATCCCCATACCAATTTAATCAAAATTGGAGGATCATTTCAAAAGTTATCGGTACCACTGACACATAAATAAATAAATAAATAAATAAATAAATATATATATATATATATATATATATATATATATATATATATATATATATATATACATAGATAGATAGATTATCTTTAGTTAACTTCTGGTAATTTCAAAACAAAAAAGTATCATGGTCCCGGACTTAGGTCTCACCATGGTTACTTTTGTAATAGCGTATTCCCTATAGGGAAATTTGCTAATACCGCAACTATTTCAAAATTATAAGAGGGACATAATTTTAAACTATTGTTACAGCAGTAAACAAATTTTGATAGTAAAAAATTGGCATATTAAAACTAATTAATACTTTGATTTGGGATATTGATGCACGTCTTTAATTAAAAATAATAGGTAACAGTGTAAATACCGAACATTATACTTTGACTAACAAGTAAAAGCTTACTATTAAGGCTTATATTCCCGACTTTTTCGCAACTTTCTACGACCTCAAAAAATTCCTGACTTTTTCAAAACTTCAGTTCTTTTCCCGGCTGGTAGACACCCGCTTATAGTAACAAATATAGTAAAAAATGTTCACTTTAACAACGTGAATGATGATACAAATCCTCCCCACTTTGATTTGACACAATTAGGCTTGCTGCATTACACTTGCTAAGAGTCATCTTCACCCCTGGGCCAGTAGCCCATTGTTGCGCAGTCGGCAATGTTAACTATACGGCTTTTAATGCAAAACATGTTCAACTAAACACTTACCAAGTTTATAGAAAATCGGTTGAAAAACGGCATCCGAAACAGGGGAATCAAATACCATTTTTGCATTAAAATCCGTATGGTTAACATTGCCGAGTGCGCAACAATGGGCTACTGGCACAGGGGTGAGGATGACTCTTAAGCAGAGTGTACTGCTCTGCAAGTATCGTTTGTACCGTGGGACATAACTATCACTTACTTAATAATTTTTAAACTTACTTAATAATTTTATACAACTATCAATTGTTTATTGTCAGAGAAGATTTATTTGCCTTCTATCTTTTTTGTTTCTTGTAATTGTATTTATAGTACCAGGGCCTAACTTAACTAATGTATTGTAAAATACTGTACTCTAATTTTGTCTAATTGTAGTTATTCTAAAATAGGAAATTGTTGTAATTATGAAGGCACTACTCACAGCCGGGCCAGCTGGCTGTACTTGGCGCTGAGGTTCTTCTGCACAAGCAGCAGCGATGGCGTCGGCTGCCGCGGGTGCCGGGTGACCAGGTGACGCAGCCAGTCCACGTACAGCTCCAGGTGTCTGGTGGACTCCAGCTCTGCGGCCGTGAACGTCAACAACCGTTCCGCATACACCGGCAGCAGCGACGACACGCACAGCTCGACTGGCAACACACACACAACGGTTATGGCCGAGAAGAGTAAACCCCAGAAACTTGACTCCCGATAATTCGACAATCCGGTTAACTTGACAATTCGGTATGCGGCTACAGTACTCGACTGTGCACCAGTGACAACCTTATTGCTGACGTTTCTTCATGGCTCAGTCGTTGTTATTTCAGTAGACCCTCTGTAATCTGCCACATTAATAATCGGACCCTTAAGTAGTACGGCGCTTTTTTGACAACGATAATCGCTGATTCCTAGGTTTTTTCTGCCCTTTCTTTAATATTGTTCGGAATTGTATATACAGGGTGAGTTTCTTAAAGTGATCCAATAGCTAACTTTTTTTCTATATCTGAGAGTATACTTCTTATGGGGGACCCCCTTGACTTTTTTATTTTGCTTTCAGGTATGTATTTCACTTCCCGCCATTTCACCAATATGGCGGCCAACTTAAAAATGTCTTATGGAACACCCTATATTTTATGGTGTTTTTTGGAATTTTCATGTAATTTTAAGACGTTTTTATTCTTTGACATTTTTCTCTAAACTCAATGGTTAGGGAGCTAGAGACCATTAAAGTTCATTTTTAGTTCTATAAGAATAACATGGGGCAAACTTTATCTGTCCATATCTCCGAAACCGTTGATTAAAATAAAAAGTACTCTAGAATAAAAATCTCTTAAATTGATGTTTTAAGAACATTTTTCCTGTCATCAAATTTTTTTAAATTTTAAATTTTGCCCACCATATTGGAAAAAAGTTTATGTATGCGTTAAAAAAATTGTTTACGAGTAAAATGTTCTCAAAACATAATTCTGACATTTTTATTCTTTAGTATTTTTTATTTTACTGAACGGCTTTGGAGATATGGGCGGATAAAGTTTGCCCCATGTTATTCTTGTGGAACTAAAAAATGAACTTTAATTGTCTCTAGCTCCCTAACCATTAGGCTTGGAGAAAAATGTCAAGAAATAAAATGTAGGGTGTTTCATAAGAAATTTTAAAGTTGGCCGCCATATTGGAAAAATGGCGGAATTTGGTGTTTATGGTGTTTTTGGAATTTTCATGTAATTTTAAGATTTTTTTATTCTTTGCCATTTTTCTCTAAACCTAACGGTTAGGGAGCAAGAGGCAATTAAAGTTCATCTTTAGTTCCACAAGAATAACATGGGGCAAACTTTATCTGTCCTTATCTCCGAAACCGTTGATTAAAATAAAAAAATACTCAAGAATAAAAATGTCTTAAATTGAGGTTTTAAGAACATTTAACTCATAAAAGTTATCATTTACTCATATATTAACTTCTTTCCAATCTCAAAAAAAATAAAAAAATATATACCCCCGTCGCAGCAGACCCGCGTACTCAGCGAATTTCAAAAAAGGAATACTAATTTTGACCACATAAACCTGTAAACCAAATATCATCACATGCTCATAAATAGGGAAATAAATGTCTATTCTCCTTATGATAAATATAGGGAAAGAGTATCCAGGTATGCTGCCATGGGAAACACTAAAAGTAGGTTTTTAGCGTAAAAAAATTTATTTCGACCATATGAAGCCATGTACTAAGTTTCATCAATATCTGTCCATTGCTAAAGGAGTTTGCCTATTCTCCATATGATTAACATGGGAAAAGAGTATGCAGGTTTGCTGCCATGATAAGCACAAAAACCAAGATTTTTCACCATAAATAGATGAATCTTAACCAAATGAAGCTGAATACTAAGTTTCATCCCAAAATATTGGTTAATAAGTGTAATATTAACACATCCTTATTCTCCATAAGATTAACATTGGAGCCCCAAAATACAATGTACTGTCTTTAGACTTTTTAATATCTCGGTAACCAATGGAGGGAGAGCAAAGCTTCAAAATACTAAATTGTGTGTTTTTTGAGCTAAATCCAATGGTCAAAATAAAAATTTTAAATTTAAAAAAATTACATATGAAAAATGGGCACCTAAAAACTAAAAAGTAACATGGTCCCAGGCTTAGGTCTTCCCATGAGACCTACAGTAATAGCTTATTCCCTATGTGAAATTCGCTAAAAAAAAAAAAAAAAAAAAAAAAAACATTGATCTTGCATTATAGAAATCAAATGCAAATTAAGACCATTTTAATAGAAAAATCGCAATAACTCTGTTATTTGTTATCAGATCCTTACAAACTCGGTAACGTTGGTTAGATAATTTAATTTGGCAACTTCTTTGTATCAAGTAAAAGTTTTATGAAATTTACCAATTTTGAGATATTTGAGTTAGAACATTTTACATGGCCGCCATTTTGAAAATACTTGGTGGAAAAAATTAATTTTTTCCTGAAAATGTACATTGGTATGATAAAGATTCATACCAAATATAAACTGAATACAACCATCCGTTACGGAAATAAAAATAATTATGTGAAAAAACAAAATGGTGGCTTGCGGCTTAACTAAGCATATTATACCCCTGTTTGTATGATGCTTTTTCTAGTGATGGGTCGGTTCCAAAATTTATCGGTTCGGTTTCGGTTCAGTTTTTCACTGGCACCAGTTGTCGGTTGTCCGTTTTTCGCTTTATTTTAGATGTAAACATGAAACAACTCAAGGTTACCATATAAAATCAGGCTAGTGCCTATTTTCTGCCTTTTACACATTTATGCTTTTTAATAAGACCATTTAGTCATTGCAAGAAAATATAAAAATATTAAATGTTTATCCTACCATATAACTGGTTTTATATTTTATCAAAGTAGTCAAAAAGCAATACAACCATTTTAGTGGACAAATTTGCAATTTTAAACAAAAACAAAAAATAAATGATAAAAACTAAGACTAATGTATTTTTGTAGGAATTGATGAAATATGTGGGGGTATAGAATAAAATCCAACCATATAAAAAGTTTTGAACAAATTATGGCTTGGAAATCTATCTATATCTATCTATATATATATAATACGTGATGCCCTTTTTTTGTTAACACTACTCCTCCCTTATTTCTGGACCAATTTTAAAGTTTGAGGTGTCAAAAGAATGGTCTCGGTTCGTAGTTTTGCAATAAGGTTTTAGATTTTTGATATTTTAACTCTGAAGCTCACGGGAAGCCCTCAAAGTTCATTTTTTGTCCATAAGATTAACATGGGAACAATCTATTCTATATATATAATACGTGATGCCCTTTTTTTGTTAACACTACTCCTCCCTTATTTCTGGACCAATTTTAAAGTTTGAGGTGTCAAAAGATGTGGTCTCGGTTCGTAGTTTTGCAATAAGGTTTTAGATTTTTGATATTTTAACTCTGAAGCTCACGGGAAGCCCTCAAAGTTCATTTTTTGTCCATAAGATTAACATGGGAACAATTTATATTGAATTGCCAAATAAAACAGCTGTTGATAATTAAACAAACAAACACATATGTTAAAAGCTGAATAGAAGCAAATTGAACTTGTACTGAAATATCAACATAATTTCATTCTTTAATACGAGGAGTGTCTAATCTGAGCTTTTAACCTTTTCTCAAAATGTAGCTGGTAGATTTTGCTTGAAAGTTTTATCAACGCGTATTTGGGCACAAAAATAAATTTTGTAACTTAACCCTAGAAAAATTCATTTTTTTTACGAAAACAATTTTGGAAATTGAAATTTTTGACATTTGTCTTATTGGTCGTCCGACTGGTATTGAAACAATAATGAAAGGTAACAAATATTAAAATAGAACACTAAATTTGTGTGCATGTTTTTCAAACTGCTGTAAAATATAAGGAAAAGCGATAGTTGGTTGTAAGTGTAATAACCTTTTTATTTACTATTATAGTATAAACATGTTATAAGCAGAACGCTACACATATTATTCATTACACATAAAATTCATACTTTAGAAACCAATAACACAAACATGAATCTCAGAAAAACTAATAAAATTTCAGCCGTTTATCATAGAACATCATTTTATGAAAATCATATTAAATATAACTAAGTTTTATACCAAAATTTACAATAACCTTCCTACTGAAATTAAGAATATGAACGCAAACACATTTAAGAAGAAATTTAGAAGATATATTATTCACAAGAGCATTTATTCAATGGAAGACTTTTACAATACAAAATAAGAAATTATGAATTTAAAATTAATTTTAGGTTTTATAGATAAGTTTATGATGTATAGGCTAATGCAATTTCTGAATTGTCAGCCGAATAAATGTTGATTGATTGATTAAAAAACCTGTGTAAAAGACAACATTTAAAAGTTTTTTACCTCCAGTATAGAAAACAAGCTTATTTAAAAAATAGTTTTTTAAAAGAGAAATTTTTACCAAAATAAAAAATGCCACTAAAAACAAAATGGACCACACCAACAAAGATGTAGATTTTGCCTCAATTTTTATGATTTCTTTATAAAAATTTTGTAATTCCATGGGAAATTAAGTTAAAGAGGATTTAGTTCTTTATAAATAGTGATTTGGACTCATTCACTATGTCGACGACTACCTCAAACGGGACTACAAAAACAGCCGCAGTGAGTGCTCTTAACTCAACGGGGATGAGTTGTAATGAAATGTAGATTTTTATTCTGTTGTCATTTACGTTTTATATGTGCTAAACTATCTAGATCCAGAATCTGTGAATTTATTCTAAATTGTATAAGAGTGTTTAGACAGAGGCCTTAAGAATAGGCTTAAGAACAACCACGTAATCTCAACGCTATCACATTGGGAAGTTGGAGAATAAATTAGTGATGTAGATCGATTGATGAAACACAAATATGTAGTTATCTGATTTTCACTATAATTTAGTTTTTATTTTCAAAGTAACTCAGTTTATAACCATGGAGCAAGGTTTGATCACCATCAGGTACTCTAATAAATGCAGCGCATTGCGCTGCACGGGCCCCCTAGTCTCTTATATTAATACGTGAGGGCTGTTTTTTGTGAACAAAACTCCTCCGTTATTCCTGGACCGATTTTAACGTTTAAGGTGTCAAAAGAATGGTCTCAGTTTGTAGTTTTGCATAAAAGTTTTAGATTTTTGATATTTTAATTCTGAAGGTCACGGGAAGCCCTCAAAGTTCATTTTTTGTCCATAAGATTAACATGGGGAACAATTTATATTGAACTGCTAAATAAAACAGCTGTTGATTGTAAAACAAAACAAACACACGTTAAAATGAATAGAAGCAATTGAGCTACCGTACTGGTACTGAAATATCAACACAATTACAGTACACTCTCGTTCATCGGATTTTTCCGTCTAAACTCAAAATTGCAAAAGTAATGCCTGTACATAAAAAGTCTGATGCTAAAATCGTAAATAATTACCGACCATTGTCTTTATTACCTACTATATCCAAAATTTATGTAAAAGTAGTGTATATCCAATTTTCAACTTACTTAGAAACAAATTTATTACATGATGATGAGCAACACGGCTTTAGACCATCTAGATCTGTTATTACTGCTGCCATAGATTATATAGATTCAGTGATAAATTCTGTTGATAGAGGAGAAAAAACTGTGGGAATGTTTTTAGACTTGAATAAAGCATTTGATAGTGTGTCACATAAGTTACTATTGCAAAAATTAAAAATAATTGGCATTGATGACTGTGCTTTGAGATGGTTCAATTCATATTTAACACACAGGTCACAATATGTTGAGATCAAACAGCTGAAAAATAATCATTTAGTTTCCAATTGTTCTCCTCTTGCTGAAATTCAACATGGCGTACCTCAAGGATCTATATTAGGACCTCTTTTATTCCTTTGCTATGTAAGGGGTTTGCCTTCTACTGTTTCTGATATCAGTCAAAACAAAATATGCCTATATGCTGATGATGCCAGTATAAAAATCAGTGATTTATTCTTGAAAAATTTAGAAATTCATTCCTCTGACTGTTTAACTAAAATAAGT
The DNA here is from genome assembly GCA_030545055.2 of Neoaliturus tenellus. Lineage (NCBI taxonomy): Eukaryota > Metazoa > Arthropoda > Insecta > Hemiptera > Cicadellidae > Neoaliturus > Neoaliturus tenellus. The sequence goes on along the minus strand of CM061531.1, from coordinate 173,360,811 downwards.
AATTTTCTAAATAATCACCAGCTGTTATTGAATACAAGTAAAAGTAACTTCATTGTTTTTACAGCAGGTAAAAGCAGAAATCCAATAAATCCAAAAATAAATTTAAACAACCAGAACTTGCAAGAAGTAACATCCACAATATTTTTAGGTTTAATCCTTGACCAAAACCTTTCATGGAACCTACATGTTGACCATGTTGTCGATAAAATTACTTCTGGACTATATGCAATATATAGAATGTCCACATTTTGCTCTGTTGACACACTAAAAATGCTCTACTTTGCCTATGTAGAATCATCAATATCTTTTGGGATCAGTTTATATGGCGGGACATCAAAACACAATTTAGACAGAATTCTTATACTACAAAAAAGGGCGTTAAGAATTATATTGAAACTAAAATGGGATACATCTATGCGTGAGTATTTCTCCTCAATGGGTATTATGACGGTATATGGTCTTTATATCTTTCACACAATATTGCATACAAAAAAATTATCTAATAACAATATGGTTGCTAAATTGGGGGATACACACAATTATCACACCAGACATAGGAATGAAATGGCTATTGATTCTCATAGATTAGAATTTTATAATAAAAAAGCTTCATGTGCAGGGAAAACATTTTTTGATAAATTGCCAGATGAGGTGAGAACTATTGATGAGTTTGGTCAGTTTAAGAGAAAACTAAAAGAGTATTTGATTTCCAAAACATTGTACAGCTTTGAAGAGTTATAGTATTTTTTATTGTTTTATTTCATAGTTATTTTATTAGAATTAGTTTTAGTTTAATATATGACGCCATTCAATGTATATCATGTATACTTCATGAATAAAGTTATTTTCAATTCAATTCAATTCAATTCAACTAATGTGGCGGACGGCCGGTTCGGATGTCAAAAAATTCCGATCAAGCGGAGTCCGTCGTGAGTCATCATTTCCACCCGTACGGTGACCTATCGTGATTTTATTCACTCTTGTTTTTAAGATAACACAAGAGATTTTATGAAAATAAGGCAATCAAACTTTGAATATGGTAACAATGAACCTATAGGAATAAAAACAACACTGGAAATAAAGATCCAAATTCTTTATTCTCATATTCATATTCATATTCATATTCCAGCAGTCAACTGACTTCCACGTAACACAGGTGCAGTCGCAACGTGAGACAGACTGAATGACAGTTTGGGAAGCGGTCTAAGTGGATGTTCACTTCCTGCCCCCTTCCTCTTTCTATTTTTGTGCGAATACTCCATGGCCTCGTAAATCACATCAATGGGTACAGATTATGGCAAACACCTGATGACGTTTAATGCAGAATGCGATACTTCACTGTTGTGCGGATAGAATGAATAGAAATTGAAGGCGCTAAAACGGAAAAATTATTTATTTCGTAAGAAAAAAATTAATAATATACAGATTTTCAGTTCCGATGAAGCGGAGTTCCGATGTCGCCGAGTCCGATGAACGAGAGTGTACTGTAATTACTTTATATGAGGAGTGTCTATTGTGATGTTTTAACCTTTTCTCAAAATCTTGCGGGTAGACTTTGTTTGAACGTTTTTTTTTACGTGTAGGCTTATATGGGCACAAAAATAAGATTAGTAACTTAACCCTAGAAATATTCATTTTTCTGTGCGAAACAAGTTTTGAAATTGAAATTTTTGATCTGGGTGGGTTGTCCGATTGGTATTGAAACAATAACGAAAGGTGACAAATATTAAAATAGAACACTAAATTTGTGTGCATGGTTTTTCAAACTGCTGTGAACTACAAGGAAAAGGGATAGTTGGTTGTAGGTGTAATAACCTGTTTGTTTACTATAAAAAAATGTAATGCAGAATGCTACACATATTAGGTTACCTGTTTAGAAGAGACAACATTTTAAATTTTTTTACCTCCAGTATAAAAAACATGCTTAGGCCTATTACAAAAATGGTTTGTATAAAGATAAATTTTAACCAAAATATACACATAAAACTAAAATGGACCACACCAACAAAAATGTAGATTCCCTTAATTTTTGTGATTTCTTAATTTAATTTTTTTTTTTTTCTTTTTGCTTTGAGAGCAGGACCTGCTTGAACTACTGCATGGGTCCGTTCGTCCAGTTAATCTTGATTTTTTACTTCCACTTTTATTTAACACAATGTTTTCTCTTGAAGGTCTTTTCCTTTAAATGTTTGTTTCACTGATTTTTTTTATTTTTCATCAATTAATTCACTTCCTGCGTGGCTGACCTTCATGGGAGGTATCTGTAATTAAAAACAGAGGGGGATTTGGGTTAGTCTTAGACACATACATGTAGACTTTTTTGTAGGCCCTAATTTTAACTTAAATTTTTGTTTGTGTGAATGTTAGTCACAATAAAGATTTGGAAATATCTAATAGGAGGGTAATTTGGAAGATATAGGATTTCAGGATTAGGTTGATGGTACATAAGGACAGAGGTCTTCACGCCAGAGGTCCATCAGGCGACTTCCTAACCCGAAAGAGAGTGAGAACTTGGAATTGAAGCACCTGGGCTTGGGTTACATTCATGTTTGTTTAAGTCATGTTTGAGAGTGTTTGAGTGTGTGATTTTTTTTGTTTTTTGTGTGTTTTTTTGTTTTTGTTTTTTTTTTTAGGGGATTTTCTCTTTTTTCTATATAAGTCGACCTATTTGATTCAAGTATCTTACAATTTCTACTAATGTGCTCAAATCATTTGTCCTTAGTATTTCCCTGAGTGAAAAGGGCGGTTTCCTCTTTTCGGCCAACAGTTGTTTATACATGTTGTTCCTAAAACTCTGGCTGGACAGTCAAAGACCAAGTGTTGAAAGTTTTCAACTGTATTCATAGTGCACCTGAGACACTTGGGAGATGGTGCTACTTTAATCCTATATAATGTTTCATTAACCAATCCATGTCCGAATCTTAATCTCATAATAGTTATTATGTCTGGCCTTGGAATGTTGCATGTATTGTACCAGGGGAGCTTAGGGTAGTCGCCTTGAATACTTTTGTACCATCTCGCTTTATTACTATCCGAGACTATAGCCTGGAGGGTAGACATCATACCTTTTTTAAAACTAGAGACTACATCACTAATTGGTACCTTTAGGTCCGAAGAGTCACCACCGGAGGCAATTGCCTCTTTGGCTAACTTATCCACTCTTTCATTACCTGGAATACCCACATGTCCGGGTGTCCATTGTATGATGATATCTAGATTATAATAAATTGCCTTAGCAATTATTTGAGATGCTATACCTTGTTCATAATCTTGGGACTTAGCTGTTTCTATGGTTAACATGGCAGATTTGGAGTCAGTGCATATCATAAATTTCATGTTAGGACCTGAGTGTTGGCTAACAATTTCAACTGCCTTGTAGATAGCATAAAGTTCAGCAGTATAGCTTGAAGCTACGCTGGGCAATTTGTAAGTCTTGCTTAGGCTGAGTTCTTCACATAGCACAGCAGCTCCAGTGCCTTGGCTATCCTTGGAACCATCAGTATAAATTTTGATAAGGTCTGGATATTCTGAGTTTATTAATTCCATAAAAGTACCTTTAAGCAGTGTAGGGTGATCCTGCTTATTCAGGTTTCCTAATGTATCCCTTAAGTCATCCTTAATTGTCACCTTAACTGTGGTCATTGCCAATGGTTGTGTTAGCACATCCATTAGGACTAATGTGTCATCTCCTTCGACTGGGTTATTGGGTACTAGGTTCAATATGTTGTTTGCTGCTGTTAGGTAGATAGGTTTGGTCTTTTTTAGCCAATGTTGGTGGTGATCTGCTAATAAGCAGAGATGTATTAAGTTGAGATAGCTAGGATGATGACAGTTTTCCATGATCTTAAAAATAAACTTATGGCTAAGAAATTCCCTTCTTAGCTTAAGTGGGGGGAGACAAGCTTCCATCTGCATCGCAATTATTGGTGTCGTTTTGAAGGCTCCTAATATTACTCTAAGCGCTTGGTTTTGTACCATGTCAATTTTTTGGGGATACTTTGGGGCAGATGACTGAACAGGAAGCAGCAATATTCCAACTTGGCTCGTATTACACTAATATATACTTTGGTTAAGAGTTGTGGGTGTACACCATACCTTGTGCAAGCAAGGGACTTAATGATATTCAAATCTTTTATTCCTTGGTTGACAATGTAGTCTATATGGGCTTTAAAATTTAGTTTTCTGTCAAATATGACTCCAAGAATTTTGTGTGTATCACTCACTGGGATAGTGTTTTTGCTAACATGCAGTACAGGCATAACCTCCGGTTTCCTTTTCTTAGAGAATACGGTGACCTTAGACTTTGAGGGATTAATCTCCAGTGACCGAGAGCCAAAATAATCCTCCAATTGGTGCAGCGCTTGTTGTAGGATTTCGCCTGTTTCTGAGGTGTTTTTGCAATTGCACATCAATGAAATGTCATCGGCATATTGTAGAAGGTGGACTTGGTCAGGGATATATTTGTTCATGTCTGACAGATATACTGAGAATAACAAAGGGCTTAGTACACTACCTTGCGGCAGACCCCGGCAAGTGCTTCTCACCATTGTTTCTTTGCTGGTGGTAAAGTAAATTAATCTATGACTGAGCCACCTATGTATATGCAGTATAAATCTAGGTGGTATGTTTTGTAAATATAACCTTGTAATAAGAGTCGGTATCGATACATGATCATAGGCCGAGCTGAGGTCTAACGATACAAGGGCTGATGAATTGCCATTAGTTATATTAATTTGTGTTTGTGTTATTAGTTGCAACAGGTAATCTGCACAACCTTTCTTCCTTTGAAATCCAAACTGACTATTTGGGATGATGTCATGCTTCCTAATAAACCATTCAAGCCTGTTTTTGACAAGAATATTAAAAAGTTTCATGAAACATGGTATCAGGGAGATAGGCCTATAGGAAGTTTCAACCATTCTATCTTTACCTGGTTTTAGGATACCACTTACTTTGATACTTCTCCAGATGTCTGGTATGTCATCTCCTAACCAAATATTGTTATATATTAACAGTAGGAGAGTTTAGGTTGAATCAGGGAGTGACTTTATAACTAAATAATTTATACCATCTATTCCGGGGCTAGTGACTTTTTTTCTTGACTTAATAGCTGCTTCTAGTTCTTCAATTGTGAACTTATCTTCTAAAGTACCAGGCCTATCTGAGCTGCAATTGACAATAAGTGGTAAGTTAATTTCATTATTTTGAGGAACATAGTCAGGAGTTATATTCTTAAGGAAGAGATATCCCATGTTTGAGTCTTCCTTTAATAATTTACCACTTGAATCATTACTATTGTATTTTAATTTCCGTATTGTACTCCATATTTGTGATTTGTTGCTGTTGTCAATGCTTGAGCAAAAATTACTCCATGCCTGACTCTTTGCCTTCTTAATAATGTCCTTAGCTTTAAGTTGAGCGATCTTATACTTATTGTAGGTAACCGGATTCATGTTAATGCAGAATTCCCTGAAAGTCCTCCGCCTTATCGCTACCGCTTTGGAGCATTCAGGATTCCACCATGGTTTTGGGGTGAACTTGGGGTTGTTGTTATTGGAGCCTTTAACAGTTGGTATTGATTGTGTCATTGCATCCTCAATGACTTGGTATAAATCATCAGGGGTTAATTGTGGGCTGGGTTTTTCAGCTAGTAGCTCAGAGGATAGCCTGTCTGCGATCTCTCCAAATTTTTTCCAATCAGCTTTTTTAAAGTTGAAATTTCCGAAGCTTTTGTGAGTTGGTGGGATGTGACAGTTATTGTTATCGAAGGGGGTCATGTCAAAATCTATGATGATTGGAAAATGATAGCTGCCCATGGAGTCACAGTGGACTTGCCACTGATTTAATAGAATTTTTAATTCAGGTGTTGCAAATGTCAAATCAATTGTAGAAGGTTTTCTGTATAGATCTCCTGTAGTTGTGGGGGAGTTATTGTTTAGTAAAATGTAGTTAGATTGGTAATAGGCGTTGAAGACATGATTACCTCTGGTATCTGACTTTGAGTTTGCACACCAGTAACGGTGCTTGGCATTGAAATCCCCACCAATCAGGGATAATCCATCGCCTTTGGAGAATATCTCTTCCCATACCCTTTTATCTATTCTATTATTATTACCATAAATATTATATACATGAATAGGCTTCTTAAAACTAGTGATAGCAATACCTTGTACTTGAAGAGTAGAAATACCTGTATCAGGAACCTCAATGGGTTTCCATGAAAGGTTTTTATGAACAAGGGTGGCAATTCCACCATAACCATCGTTACGATCATATCTTATGCTAACATAATCACTAAAATTAATTTGGTCATTTGGTGTTAGCCAAGTTTCCTGCAGTAACACTATTTCTACTGCATTTTTTGCTAACAAATTTGAAAGCTCGTTCCATTTAGATTTAATGGATTGAGCGTTCCACTGTAATACCTTTAATGTTCTCATTTTATTCATCATCGCTAAGGGAGCTATTCTTTGCAGTGTCTGTATCATCAGTGCTGCCGATGGTAATGCTAAACAATATTTTCTTAATTTGCTCTAAGACTATTTCTATTACATGTGTTGGGTCCGAGTTGACCTTGGAAGCTTGTACCATTAGTTGCTCAAAATATGCCTTAGCCTTGCTATCGTCCAAAGCCTGTTTCAGCTCGTCCCTATCCCGAGTTGAGTTTGTCTGGTTTAACTCACCTGACTCTTTGGATGTTGGTGTTTCGTTTAGAGACTGGGAGTTATTTACATTAGGCCTATATTGTGTTCTTCGAGGATATATGGGTCTGGTCTGGCCCTGACTTTTAGGTTTGCGAAAGGTCATTTTTTGGAGGTTAGGATTGTCTGTGTGAAGGTCAGGCTCCTCTTCTAACACTCCAAACCGGTTGTCTGAGTGTAAGTTATATCTGCTGTTACTCCAAACTGAGGGGAAATCATTTTGACTGTTTATATCCGGGGCCTGACTGGGCTTGGAAGCTAATAAGAGAGCTCGATTAACTCTACTTTTGTTACTTAGAGGGCTGGGGTGATATTGGGAAGCAGTGATGTAAACTTCATTATATTCCGACATTCGGTTTCTAATAGCCACTTGCCGTTTATATTCTGGGCATATTTTAGCATAGCTTTTGTGATTACCACCGCAATTGGCACACTTTGTAGGGTTGGTGCAATCCCCGTGTTCCTTTAGGCCACAGTTACTACACAGCTTATTATTCTTGCAAGGTGAGTTTGCCACATGTGTATATGAAAAGCAGTTGTAACACTGCCGGACTTGTTGGATATACTTCTCAACAGGTAGTAGAACATAGTTCAATATTATTTTTTCTGGTAATTTATTACCTTGGAATACTAGCTTAACAAAGTGAGTTGGTACTCTTCCGTTACCATCTTGAGCCTTCTTCGTTATACGATAGGCTTCTGTAATTGGGACTGAACTATTGGCATAATTAACAAAATCCTGGGCTTCAATGGATGGGTCCGCAAACACCACCCCACAAATTTGAATCCTATTCCCCGGAATGAATATCGTGTAATCGGGTAAGAAAGTGGCCTTTACTAACCTATTCGCCGTAGCGAAGTCCTTACAAAATACTGATACATTCTTTCCTTTACGAACAATGTGTTGAATACCTTTTTCAAATTGTTCTATAACCTTACCAATAGAAAAAGGATTAACCTTACCTTTATTGGGAGGCCTGGCCGAGATCATAACCTCAAAAGGTCCCTTGTGGTTTTCCGGGTAAAATCTTTGGGTTTTGGTAGGCCTGGAGACTTTAGTCTTATCCTCACTATGTTCATCCTCACCTTCGACAAATTTTCTCTTTAATTCATTTATAGGTTGAAGGCTGTTGGTTTTATTAGTAACTTCATTGATAGTGGAATCATTTTCGTTTAATATCGATAGTACTGCATTATTTGTTTCCATTTGATTTTGATCGCTATTAGGGTGCATTATGTTGGCAAGACCCAGTGTGGGTCTGCCACTTTTTGTTTGTAGGGAAGTCAGTACCTTCTACTATCTCTAAGCCTAGCACAGTGTAAAATTTACAAAAGACAATAACACTTATAGGGCTAAAACATCCCAACACCATTACAAATACATTAAACTAAATAAATAAACATATATGTTATAACAAACTTACCGACACCACATAAATTAGACAGGGTTAATCATGAATATCTTACACGACACACACAAATTTACGCTAGGTCAGCCACGATCGACAACCGATGGGGGAATGGTAAATTTTGTAATGCCATGGAAAGTTAAGTGAAAGAGGATTTAGTTCTTTATAAATAGTAATGTGGACTCATTCACTATGTCGACGACTACCTCATACAGTACTACAAAAACAGCCGTAGTGGAGAGCTGCATAACTCATACAGGACCGGGGAGTTGTAATAAAATAAAATGTTGATTTTTATTATGCTTGATGAACTATGTAGATCCAACATCTGTGAATTTATTCAAAATTTTATAGGAGTGTTTAGAGAGAGGCCATGAGACAAATCGGCAAAAGAACAACTTCGTAATCTTAGCTAATTTAGACCTAAAATAACAACCACCAAATCTCAGCACTATCACATTTTTCAAGTTGTAGAATTAGTAATGAAGATCGATTGACGAAACACCAAAATTGTTTAATCTGATTTTCACTATAATTTGATTTGTATTCAAAGTAACTATTTTCATTACCATGGAGCTAGGTTTGATCACCAGGTAATCTAATAAATGCAGCGCATTGCGCTGCACGGGCCTAGTGTTTCTTTATTCCATGTGTTATTTTTCAAGAATTACTAGCTATTATGTTTAAATGAATTTTGTTGAGATACTTATTTTTAGTTTTAATTCTTTTAATTCAGTAAAATAATAATTTGATTTCTATGAATGAAAAAGGTATATTTATAAAAAATTAAGACTGTTGTAGGATTTTTGAGTTCAATATTGAAAAGAACATAATAATAACATTAATTCACCAATTCAGGTTGAACCATAGGTCATACAACTTTCCAACTTTGATTAAAGTTTTATTCAATTCGTGAAAATCAGTTGAAAAAAATGCTATAGTTTGTTTTTGTACATCAATTAGATCAGAAACTAAATATAATGTACTAGGGAACTGATAAGGTCGTAAATCAGATAAGCAATCGCCGAGCGGCTGGATGTCAAACAATAGAGCTCTTTTCGGCAGGTTTCCCGCATTCCATCTATCGTCTCATATTGCAATTGCATCGTTATATTTCTAGAACTGGAGGTCCTTTCCTTGATAATTGATTTGATAAGACTGGGACGGTGGCGACGTCCTGTAATCCAGCTACTTGGAGGTCACGAATTGTGGATAGTTATGAGCGATGGCTTGTGGATGCGATATTCCCTGGTGGGGATTAACGTCCGCACTAGTGAATACTAGTTCATCCATAAGTAACATCCTCATAATTAGACCAATTCGTATATGGGAGGTTGAAATTGTGGTTCGGATCCCACGTTAAACTGTAGGTCCCTAGATACCATTGGCTGTTGGGCTATCAATTAACAGTCCTGTCTAAGGAGAATGTCGGCCTTAGTCAGTAACAAGACTACAAGATCGCGCCACAATCATCCTACACTCATCCCTCATTCATACTTGGCTTTAAACTACCTATTGAGTTAGGTCGCCATTTCAATAAAGGTATTAAAGGTATTAAGGTATTATCTATATTTAACCTTTTATCTTTCGTTAGTAAAAAAAAAAAAACGATTAACCGAAAACCAACATGTGTTATCAATTCTCGGTTTTTTCGTCGAAAACCGATAAAACCGACAACCGACCCATCCCTAGGTTTTTCCTTGTCTCGATGCAAGGAACAAATATACAAAAGGGTCCAGAGAGTACCGGGACACCTTGTATATATATATAGACATCTAACTCATTACGAGTTCGGATGACTGGCCACCGTTTTGATGTGGTGCATAAGACGATCGGAAACCAATTTATAATCGTGCTTCTCACCACAACCAAAATGTTGAAGGCTGCTTTAATCTCAAAGCAGTTCATAGAATCAAACCACATCAAAACCAAACAACAACCAACTAGTACTAAGAAATTCTAAATTGGCACACGAGTTGGTTTTAAAGACCATGGCTCCTTCAGGGTTAAATTTAAGATAGTAGGCCTATATACTTTTTGATTCAACACAACTGAAAATTATTCTTTACAAATTTCAAAATCATATGTTTTGCAAAAATTTAAATATAAAATTTTGTTTGCTTGTATTTTATGTTTATTATGCTATGTCAAAGTTTCATCCTTCTTTCTTACTTGCTTGAAAACGTTTATTATAATAAATGAAAATTAGCAATTTAGCTTTTTCATTTAATTTTATTCTATCTCAGAAAGTTTCTGGACCTCCTGGGGACCTCAAAATGAAAAAGTAACTTGGTCCCGGGCTTAGATCTTACCATGGCTACTACCGTAATAACATATTCCCTATAGGATAATTCTCTAAAATTACTCTATAACAAACATTTTACTATTTTTTATTATTTTTAGTCAACTATCCTCTTGATGAACGTTTTCCCATACACACCCCAACACATTCTCATGGCTCCACATTCACATCCTAATTCTTATACATGCTTGTGTTGGTTAATCAAACCGATAAATTCTCTCTACTTTTAAAATATCTCCTCAATGTAAAAATATTTTTTTCATATTTCTTATTATATTAACCTCATAAAAATGAATACTTGGTACTCGGTACCGAGAACCGATCCTTTAAAAGAACCGGTACCGGTACCAACTTTGAAATTTTGGTACCGACACATCCCTAATCAATACCTAGACTTAATGAAATTAAGAACTAATGACAATATTTTAACTCACTACTAGCAGGAGGAGTAGACTCAATCACCCTCTGGATGATCTTCTGTTCGTTTATCCTCAGTGCCATCATCAGAGCTGGAAAAATGTTAAAATTCATGTAGTAACAGCATTTAACATAATTTCTAGTCTCCAAGACTAAATTCACTCATTTGCTTTCTCAGTCCCAAGTTTGGTATTTAAAATTTCCTGAAGGTTGTATGGTGCCCAAACACCTAAAAAATAATTATAATCAAGAATATTAACATAAACCCTATTTAATTTGACCAAAGTTTGGTAGTAACAATAACTTGTACTAACCAGTGGTGTACTCCTGTTTGGTGAGTTGCGTGAGGACCGCGGCAGGGGTGATGTCAGGGTCTAGATGGAACGGGTCAAACACAACCCCAGAGTCCAGCGAGTAGACGAGGAGGCCTTCCGTTGTCACTGCGGCCCACGCCTGACCTGTGAATCAGACAATTTAAATACAATGACAAATTGAAGATTTGGATTTTGACTTGAAAAATTATGGCAGAAAAAATGTGATATCATCCTGAACAACAGTAAATATTAAAACTGACGTCTCACTAGTGATTTATACCGCAAATGCACTCAGAATATCACTAGGGACAATTAATTCCACAAACACTATTAAATCATTAAAAACTTTTAACACTACAATCACAGCTCACTGACAACACTCACAATGATTAGCACTAGACAATATCGAGTTGTATCCACAGACTAACTGACTTCCAAAATTTGTATTTAATACAACTGACTCTGTCAATAAAACTATATATTTTCACAAATAAAAAAATTGATTTCTTAATGTCTGCACACACAAATAACAAATAATAATTTTGTTTAAGTAACAAATATTACAATATTAACCTACAACCTACACAAATCTATATACAACAATTAACATGATAAACAATGCTTAACCTAAATAGATATGAAGGTATTACAAAATCCAGGCCAACTACAAAAAAAAGACAGTTTTAACTCCTTAACAAATTAAAATTGCCAACCCTCCTCCCAATAAATTATTTCTATCTACATAAATGTTAGGTAAACAGGGTGAGTTGCTTAAAGTTATCCAATAGCTAATTTTTTTATCCTTTATCTGACAGTATACTTCTTATGGGGGACCCCCTTTACTTTTTGATGTTGCTTTCAGGTATGTATTTCATTTTTCAAAATTTTCCACCATTTTTCCAATATGGCGGCCAACTTTAAAATTTCTTATGAAACACCCTATATTTTATGGTGTATTTGGAATTTTTTTATGTAATTTTAAGACTTTTTATTCTTTGACATTTTTCTCTAAACCCAATGGTTAGGGAGCTAGAGACCATTAATAAAGTTCATTTTTAGTTCCATAAGAATAACATGGGGCAAACTTTATCCGTCCATATCTCCGAAACCGTTGATTAAAATAAAAAGTACTCTAGAATAAAAATCTCTTAAATTGATGTTTTAAGAACATTTTTCCTGTAATAACATCAAATTTTAAATTTTGCCCGCCATATTGGAAAGAAGTTAATGTATGTGTTAAAAAAATTTTTTACGAATATAATGTTCTCAAAACATAATTCTGACATTTTTATTCTTTAGTATTTTTTATTTTACTGAACGGCTTCGAAGATATGGGCGGATAAAGTTTGCAGCATGTTATTCTTGTGGAACTAAAAATGAACTTTAATTGTCTCTAGCTCCCTAACCATTGGGATTAGAGAAAAATGTCAAGAAATAAAAACCTCTTAAAATTACATGAAAATTCCAAAAACACCATAAAATGTAGGGTGTTTCATAAGAAATTTTAAAGTTGGCCGCCATATTGGAAAAATGGCGGAAAATTTTGAAAAGTGAAATACATACCTGAAAGCAACATAAAAAAGTAAAGGGGGTATAAGAAGTATACTGTCAGATAAAGAATAATAAAGTAAGCTATTGGATCACTTGAAGGGACTCACTCTGTATATGTTATTGAGACTATAATTTATATATAAAAAAGTCGTGTTAGTTACACCATCTATAACTCGAGAACGGCTAAACAGATTTGGCTGAAAATTGGTGGCGAGGTTGAAACCAGGATAAACATAAAGGATACTTTTTATCCAGATTCTTCCATAGGGCTCAACCCCGTTATTCTTAAGAAAGCAACATTTTTGTATTGGATCTTCAAGTTCCTAGTTCCAAGTCCCAAAGTTCAAACTTATCATGGTATTCATAAGAAAGAAACATTTTTGTATTGGTACATATGATTACATCTAGGAATATCAATTCTACAAACAGTTGTTCTCATTCAAAGTATTCAGGGAAGATTGGGAATAAAAAAATAGAGGTTATCATAGACTTACGGCGAGTGAGCATAGCAAACAAGCTACACCTGCCGGCGAGTGAGCGTAACCAACGAGCTCTCCAGAAGGACAAAAAATTCCTAAGGTTGGCATTTCAAACCATTTCTTTAAGCTAGTTATAAATTATTTCTCAATACCTAGATTGATAAAATGTAAGCAAAAACTTTTGATAAAAGCTTGGCTCGGGTCATGCTTGTCTATAAATAAACGCTCGCCCATCTCTAATTTTTAAATATATTTTAAGTAGGGATGTGTCAGTTACCTAAAGTCGGTTCTCGGTACCACTGGTTCTTGGCAAAAGTACCGGTCCCGAGAACCGATGTCAAAATCTCGGTACCGGTACTTCGGTACCACGGTCTGTTTACAACAAAATCAACTAAAACCAAGTCTGTCTCTCCACAGTTTTCTTGGAAAATAACAAATCGATTGTAATTTGAGACGACCAGGTAGGCTGATAGAAACAAAACTCCGATGTCTATCAGTAAGTTATTGTTCAGCGTCCGTCCGTTGGTGCGGGAGGAGGGTGGGGGGGGGGGGTGGAGGACGGCCGTGGCCGTGTGGGGAGGGGGGGGGCGGGGGGCCAGCCAGGCCACGTCGTATGTTGGCCTTTTCTGACAACACATTGAAAAATTGTATTAAAAATAAAAGTTATTTCAAAAATGAAGCTATAATTCACACTTTTAATCAAGTAAAATTATATTTTTGACTTAAACATGCAGTAAAAATGTTAATACTCAAAACCCCACACTTATTTTTATACAATCTTAAAGATAATTGCATCCTCTTTCCAATGATATATGGTTTTATTGGAGTAGCTGGAGAGAGATTTGTGCTATAAAACCTTTTGTAACTAAGTGTTGCAATATCAGAAAAATAAATTTTTTTGTGTTTAGGAATTATTTGTATGGTGATAATAGGTAATGATTTTCATTCCAATATTATAATAAGATTCTGCATTAAATTTGGAATATATCAGTAAAATTTGAAGCCTCTAGCTACAAAATTGTTCATTTCACAGAGAAAGACGAGAGTAGATGCACACTCACTTAGCGCAAAATGGACCTCGGAAACCGAATTAGCTTAAATCTCTAAATAGCTATATCTATGGAACCATTTGTCAAAACTAACTGAAATTTGGGATTTCTTCTTATCTATATGTAACTAATATGTATGCAAAATATTATTGAAACCAGAGAAACTTGGGTGTCAAGTCTACTTTTCGCTGGATGATTTGGCATGGATGGCCCATGGGAAGAAAACCTGTGCACAGAGCACTGACCTATGCCTCAACGACCTAGACCTACTAAACTGTACTAACTATGCACCTGTATACTGCAATAAAAAGTTTTAAAAAATGTAAGAACAGTTCTTTACCGGAGTGTATTGTGAAAGCAAGGGAATATGACATAATTGGTCTCCATAGCTACAGAAATTATAAAATAAGGCCAATTCTGCTTTCATCAGGTTTTCCAACATCAGACTGTCAGTCCATGAAGTTTCTACATTTCTACCTGTGGGTGAGAACTGGACGTGGTAGACTCGCACCTCGGGTCGCAGTGCCCGCGCTGCCATATCACCCTTCCGCACCCCTGGCAGTCGCAAGTGGACGTTCCCCCCCTCCAGCTCCTCCCGCTCCTCCACTAAGGCCGTGTTGCCCCACTCTGTCATCTTGCGCCGGTCTATGATGTCCTGCAGACCAGAACCAAAGCTATCTCAGTATCATTGACAAAGGAGGGAAAAGACATAAAACAGTATACAGTAAAAACCCATTTACTCGACTCCCAGTAACTAGGCACTCTGTATAACTCAAAACCTCCATTGGCACCTTCAATGTTTGACATGCCTTGAGTAACTTGCCAATCCCTATTTGCAACGGTTTTTTGGCGACACGATCAAATTTATCTTTGAACCCGATTTTGGTGCGGATGTGGGTATTTCTGTATTATGAACATCGTTGACTGCTGAAATTGCAATTTCCAATCAATATATTTTAGTTTTAACATGGTTTCATCGCTAACAACCGTTTTTCCGCTCATAGCCTTCTAGAGAGGTGATATTCCTCAATGATGCAATTACAATATAGCCTTCGGCAAACTTGGCTTTTCAGTGCCTTAGTCTACAAGGCGTGAAATTTGTAGCTTTTTACTATACTGAAAAACTTTCAAATGATTCTAGAAAATTGGATTTTTGTATGTGTTTTATTAAGAATAGATTGGCTTGAAGTTTGATACACCCACCAAAATAAAAACACTACAAAATAAAAAAATTATATTTTATACATGTTTTTATCGTAAGACAGTATTTCTTTTAAGGCTGACAATGTGCAAGGAAATTTAGATTTCAAGATTTGTTTCGTCGTTGTTCAGCAGGAAAATTTAAAAATTTAAATTGAACTCACTAAAACTGCACAAAGCAATATGTTGAATTTTCATTTCAAGTTAAAAAGATTTTGGTTGGAAAGGTCTGGAACTGGTAAAGACAACATATATCAGGGTAACACAAAACTTTATTTTGGTCAACTTATCAATAAACTTTCTTGAGGAATAAAAAAATTAAAAACTGTTGATTGAGGATAAGGGGAGAACAGTCTTTATACAGTACAGTCCCGCTACTCCAAACTAATTGGGACCGGACCCTGTTCAGATTTTTTTGGATTAGCGATCTGGAAATTCGTTAATCTGAACAAGGTATACCATGTAATTAACAGATTATAAAATGTGTAACTAATATTTAACATAACTAATTGTATCATTTAGTTTAGAGGATATTTTGTTGACTTTTGTTGTTATTTAATAAAGGTTTTGAAATGTAAAAACATTGTATGTATTTTGGCAATAAAGCATTCGCTATCTGAAATTAATCGTGGAGACATCTGCTAATGCCAACTCTCAGCTCTGCAGTGTTGTTCCGCGAACATGTGCACGGACAGCCGGAAGGAAGTCCATTGTCCGTCAACCACTGTCTCGAAGACAGTATTATAAAAATAGACCCTCCCCCCTACCACATACCTGTCATCTCTCCCTTTCACGTATTCCAAATATGAGTCATTGGCTCATCAAACTTTGCGCTGTGTTGACAATCAGTGTTTTAAAGTAAGTCAGGATTGCGGAGTTCAATTTTGATGGCTTTAAGATCTGATGGCTCTGATTTCTTATTATTTCTTGAGTGTTGACAGTACGAATTAACCAGTCCCACGACCCCTTTGTTTAATTTGTGTTTTTGTACTGTGCTGTATACACCTGCTGACAACAGATCAACATTATGGATGTCCAATAAACAAAGGTTTTACTAGTTTATAAATGTTTTGATTTTGTTTCACATTAGAGTCAATCAACATATTTAACTAAATTATTATATAAAGTGATCTAATTAACTTTTTGTGTAACAATAAATTATTGTTTTTTCACAAAAAAAGTTTTATTTATTTTTCCTCTTAAAATTTAGGGTGGAAATAGTTTTTTTCCAAAGGGATGTGTTCTGATGAGCGGGACTCTACTGTATTCTCTTCTTCAATCGAGAAACAAACACAAATAACCTTTAAGCTAGTGTATTTAATATTAAGAACATTGTTGCTAGTGTCTCTTTTTTAGAATCAGTAATAAACTCAATCGATGCTGGAGAACCATGTGTAGGAATCTTTAGGGATCTTTCAAAAGCCTTTGACAGCATAAATCATTCAGTGCTCTTCAGCAAAATAAAATCACTTGGTTTGAACCGTTCTTCATTACACTCGTTTCAATCATACTTAAATAATAGATACCAGTTTGTAATTTCACCCACATGGCCAAAAACAATAGACTGATAAATCAACAACCAAAATTAAAACCTGTTACATTTGGTGTACCACAGGGATTAATATTAGGACTTCTCTTATTTTATATGCTATTTAAAAAATATCTCTCAAACATTATCAAACACAGAAAAAAAAGAAAAAAACATATGCATGCAGATGATTCCAACCTCAAAGTTTCAGGTGAAACTTTGGAGCAAGTTTAAATTTTATCATTCATTGAACTTGGAAATATTATTCAGTTTTTATTCAAGGTGTACTGTTTTGAAATGTCCTTCAAAACAGCTCAATCTTGAGTTACAACAGAGCCTTTGATTTTATTGATACCAAGAAAATTGAACTTGTCAATAAAACAAAATTTCTCGGAAATACGATTGACTGCATTTAAAATAGGAACAACCAAGTAGAAAAAGTTTGATCCAAAATTAATTCTGACTAGTGTACATTTGCTCAAAATCGAGCAATTTAGTTTACTGATATATATTGAAAAAATTTCATTTTACTGCAAACTTTAAACAAAAAATTATTGTTAGTCAAGCTAACAAAATGGTACTATTGAAATGTACCACCGATGTAATTGTTTTTTAATAAAGAGATTTTGACCTTGACTAAACTAGAAAATGAACTGTGTCACTTGTTTCCTTTGACCAACTCCCTTTTAAGATAACCCAGTTGACATCCTTTCCAAACTTAACAATTTTTTCAATGGAACTGATGTTACGAGGCTTTTTTTGAACTGTGAAAAGGTAATTACCTCCATGGCATCAAATGAGTGGTTTTGGGTGATTTCCATTTTCTTGACCAAGATTGCCTCAGCCACATTGTAGATGCACACATTCTTGCTCTGTCCTCCGGCCAGGATGTAAAGCCCGTCAGCTGAATAACACATGCTGGTGAAGGCTCTGTCGGAAAACAAACAAACTTCAGCTGTTAGATGATACCAAAATTCAATTTCATCACAGACTAAAGTACATATCAAAATGGCTAATTAGTCTTACTCTGATCTTACTCTAATTATAATTAATTATTTTGACTTTATCTTACTCTGATAATTGTTTGAAAACATCAGAGGAGGGTCTCATTTGATACACTACTTTAAATGTCAACAGGACAAAATCTGCGAATGACAATGGCTGTGCATCTCTAATGACATGGTAGTTCTTAAAAAGAAAATGGCTAAGGAGTAAAACAAACTGTAATGTGAATATGCAAGAAAAAAGTCAAATGTAAAGACTGCAAAACAATTTTTTGTAACCTTGAAAAATATGAGCCTTTACCTTTAGCATTGACTATGAATACACAAGAAGACGTTCCATCCAATGCTTTAATTTGTCGCCAACCTAACCTAGCGCTACCTGTAGGAGCATTCAAAATAACGACCAATGCAGTGCTGCTCCCGTGTGGCCGCGCCTTGAACTACGGCAGGAACGTGAAGCAATCGGTTGCAACTGCTGGCAACGGCGACTAACTGTCTGCTCCTGCGCCGTCTCCGTGCCTCGCCGTCGCGTCGCCGCGCGATGCCTAGATTACGTCTCTGACAACCTCCACTGCCATCAAACCGTTGCGAGCCGCTTCGCGGCGGTTTCGTTGCTGAGCTGTCTTTCAGATTAAACTGTAATATAGCTTTGTTTGAGATGACGTTTATTGACTGTTATCCAAGTCTATGCTGTTATTGGATATTACAATAATTAATTTCAAAACACTGTTTAGATAAGTTTTAACTTTGCAAAACTAAGTATGAAGAACTTTTAATTTTACGTGCGGATGAATATAATAATTACACATGCAGAATTAACAACGTTTGCTTAGTTTAATTTTTTCATTTATATATTTAATGTTCTCTTATGATAATTCACATCAAATTAAAACAGTTAAATATAAATAAATTAAACGATAATAATTGTAAGTCTATTGAATTTTATTGTCATGGGGGAAAACAATAAAACTTTACTTTTTTAAAGTAGTCTCTTGAAATTCCATTGGGCCCGAGAGCTCACTGCGGCTGTTGAAGGGATTCGTCAATGAAGTATTGGAAAGCTCAATTTAATTGTAAACATGTGTATTGTTACTGTGTAACAAAATGAATATTTTGGCCAACCTATAATTATGACTGACAATAACAAATTTTACTTTAACTTTGTTTTATGTTTTCTAACACGAATAAATAAACCTGTATTTCAATTCTTCATAGGCCTACCCGGCGAAATTTAATTAGTTTCGGTATAGCCTAATATTCTTATTCATGTTGGCTATATACTTTAACTTACTTTAAGCAGCGCAATGTGCCGCATTAATGTAACTACGCTGATATTAAAAATACTTTGATTGCTCATATTCTACTTTAATTTATTGTTCACAAACACCCACTCAAGGTTTGGCAAGGTTTCAAGGGGTGGCAGGTAGCAGACCTGAGACGATGAGTCACCCTCGGACCAAGATCACCACGACTAGACTCTTTCTGTTTTGACATCGAGACCGGCCACCTGTCTTCCCTAAAAAGTGGGAGGGGGTTGTCAAAACAAACAATTCAGTCATCTATGTGTCTGCGGCGTTGACGGATCGAGTTTACGGTTGCCAATACTTTATAGTAAAATATTGTGAGGTACTAGTTACTACCAGTTATTCGTTGTGTATGCTCATCATTATTTCATCATAATATGGATTAGTTTTTAAGACTTAGGTAAGTACTACTGTACACTCTCTTAGCAACTGAGCAATTTAGTTTGGATATTAATAAAAAAGTTAAACTTCATGCATGTATTGTGTAAAAATACTTTCTGTGCATGTTGCTAACAATGTTACGTTTAGTTCTAAATCATTCCAACATTGTGATTATTATAAATCATAATGTTTAAAATGGTCAACAAAATTCCAAATAGGTTATAGATTAGAGTTCGCTACTTAAAAAAAATTCGACCATATATTAAATTGATTTGGAATCAATCAGTAACAATATAACCACTTAAACATCAGTTCTTTCTATCAAGCATTTGTTATTTTAAACAGCTTTATAATGATTCGAACAATGAAACTTCGACATAGTCTGAAATTCGACAATACCGTCCTCGTTGAAATAGTCGAAATATACAGGGTGTCCCGGAACTCTCTGGAACCCTTTTGTACATTTGTTCCTTGCATCGTGACAAGAAAAAAACATTATCCAAATAGGAGTCTAAAATGCTTCGTTTAGCCGCTGGCCACCATTTTGTTTTTTTACACATAGACTAATAAATTCTATTTACTTAACGGATGCTTGCATTAAGTTTATATTTGGTATGAACCTTTATCATACCAATGCCCATTTTCAGGATGAAAATTAATTTTTTCCACTGTATATTTTTAAAATTGCGGCCATTTCAATTTTTCAAACCCAAATACGTATCTGAAAATCGGTAAATTATATAAAATATTTATAAGACACAAAAAAGTTGCCAAATTAAATGATCTAACCAATGAAACCAAGTTTGTAAGGATCTGAAAACAAATAACGAAATTATTGCAATTTTTCTCCATAAAAACATTGATTTTGCATTATAATTCATGCAAATTAAGGCCATTTTAACAGAAAAAACCGCAATAACTCCGTTATTTGTTGTCAAATTGTAACAATCTTGGTTTCATTGGTTAGATAATTTAATTTGGCAACTTTTTTGTGTCTCGTTAAGTTTTTATTAAATTTACCAATTTTCAGATATTTGAGTTTGAAAAATTTAAATGGCCGCCATTTTGGAAATATACAGTGGAAAAAATTAATTTTTTTCCTGAAAATGGGCATTGGTATGATAAAGCTTCATACCAAATATGAACTTAATGCAACCATCCCTTACGGAAATAAAATTTATTATGTGTAAAAAACAAAATGGTGGCTAGCGGCTAAACGAAGCATTTTGGACCCCTATTTGTATGATGTTTTTTTTCTTGTCTCGATGCAAGGAACAAATATACAAATTACAAACAACCTACTTATTCCTTAAAACGTAGATTAAAAGTAAATTCTGTATAAAAAGGTTGTTCTTTATTACAGAACTTTCATATACAATAAAAGTTGCAATTTTTTAAGTTTACTTGAAGAGTTATGAAATTATTAATTACCTTATTACCCTTAACATTAATTTCATTAATTTACTTGATCAGTTATAAATGACTCAGTTAATTTATATTTTTAAATACATTTTAATAGACCTCTCTATTTACTGAACGTCAACCAATCTACTTTAAGTGAAATTTATAACAATTGAAATTTTATTTAGTGTAATTAACATGCTATAGAAAATTCATTGCCATTTGTGAACTATATTTCAAAAAATAAATAAGCCTATAACACATACTGTATAGGCTTACCAATTAAAGTTTTTTCCAATGTGTACTTTGAAAATGGCAGCCATTTTAAGTTTTTTAACTCATAGGCCCTATATCTCAAAACTGGTAAATTTTGTAAAAATTGTATACTAGAGACAATAAGTTGACAAATTTATTTATCCAACCAATGATACAGAGTTCGCAAGAAACTGACCAAATATAACGGAGTTATTGAGATTTTTCTTTATGAAAACATTGAATTTGGATTTTAGTTAAGGCAAATTAGGGTTATTTTAATAGAAAAATCGCAAAAACTCCGTTATTTGTTGTTTGATATGCACAAACTTGGTATCGTTGGTTAGATAAATTTATTCATCAACTTTTTTGCCCTGTAAAAGTTTTATAAAATTTACCGGTTATGAGATATCTGAGTTTAAAAAAAACTAAAATGGCCTCCATTTTTAAAATAGTGATTTGAAAAAAAATGAATATGCCTATTGGTGTGATACAAGTTTATGCCAAATATAAACTTAATACAATGATCCGTTATGGGAAAAAATTATTTAGTGTAAAAAACAAAATATCGTATATCGGTTAAACAAAGCAGAAATCGATAAAATTTTACTGAATATTTTCGATTTCTTATGATGTGTTAAATAGGAATATGAATAGTCAGTCACACATTTTTGTGATACCTTGTACATGTCAAAATATTTGTGACAAAAAGACAAACTATTTTTTATTTAAACATAATTGAAAGAACAGGATACAAAAAGAACCCTTAAATTTATAGGTGATCAAGTGTATCAGCATCAACTCTACTCGTTGATAATAATATGTGTGACAAAAAGACAAACTATTTTTTATTCAAACATAATTGAAAGAACAGAATACAAAAAGAACCCTTAAATTTATAGGTGATCAAGTGTATCAGCATCAACTCTACTCGTTGAGGTGTCGCATCGCTGCGAGTGATGACCGGGCCGTGCGCCGTGAACAATGTACAGCAGTGTCAGCAGTAGTCGGTCCGGTGGCCGGTGGGGTCTGTTGTGAGAGGGACGCAGAAGGATAGAGCGAGAGGGAGCGAGCAGTGTGCGCGCGGAAAGTGAGGAGAGGTTGCGAGAGAGCCGTGGTATTTAAGGGGGAGGGCGAGAGAGAGAGAGAGAAAGACCGGAAATGAAACCGCTAGCTAGGAATTGGCTTAGTTGATTTTTCTTCGCAGCAGTTGCAACTGCAAGAGTTACGGCCGCGTATCAGTTTCGGGCACCAGTTTCGGTTGTAACTGTTAGACACTAGCGCTGCCCTCTGGCAGTTGACACAAACAACGCACCGGGTGACAGTCCCACTCGCTACAGTTCTGCCATAAGGATGAAACGTCTGTTTGTGTATTCATAGTCAATGCCTTTAGTCAACTACGTAACCTATTCTAACTCAAAGATAGGCCTAATATTTCAAAGAGCAACAGATTGTATATTTTGAAAGAGATCAATTCCTAATAAAACAAAAAATATACGTCATAAATAAAACTATACTTCCAATCGGTACCGTTTTTAACCCTCCGAGTGTTCAATGTTGCACCCCTGGAGCGTTACGAATTTTTTTAGAGGTTTTGCATACAGTCAACTCCCGATTATCCGGGGTAATGACTGGTTGAAGGGTCCCGGATAGCCCAAAACCACGGTTAAAACAAAGAGTTCAATAAATTAAGTAAAAGAGTCCGCGGATTTCCAATATTTATTATTTTTTATTGACCAAACCTTATTGGAATGAATAAACAGATCTAGATGAGTAAACAAGGAACACAATAAAAGGGTCCAACGTGGACAAAAAACCAAGGTCAGGTGTTCTATTGTTTGGCATCGGGCAGCCGGGATGGGTGGGTGGGGTGAGGGGGGAGGGTCGCTTGGGATAATTTATTCAAGATAAGAGCATGCGTACAAAAACGAGTGATGGTTCATTTTTTTGTCTAATTAAAGGACTAACTACAGGATGGACTGCCACAGGGGTCAGTGCTCGCACCACTGCTGTTTAATGTGTATACAGCAGACATTCCAGACACTCGCTCCTCAAAGTTCGTTTACGCAGATGATATAGCTCTGGCTTATCAGCACAAGGAATTCCAACTAGCTGAGGAAACACTAACAAATGACCTCACGACCCTCTGTGAATACTTTAAAGCCTGGAAGCTAAATCCAAACCAAACAAAAACCGAGGTTTCTTGCTTCCACTTGAACAATAGAATGGCCCACCAAAAGCTTAAAATTGCATTTGACGGTGTTGAGCTAAAGCACAATGAAAATCAACAGTACCTGGGGGTCACTTTAGATCGGTCCCTGACATTCAAAAGCCACCTACGAAAGACAGCAGCCAAGGTGAGAACCAGGACTAACATTGTCCATCACCTTGCTGGCTCCACATGGGGAGCTAACGCACAAGTTCTGCAAACCACTGCTCTGTCATTGGTATATTCAACTGCTGAGTACTGTGCTCCCGTGTGGTTGAACAGTGTGCATGTCAGGGATATCGACGTCCAGCTAAACAAGGGCTATGAGAGCCATTAGTGGTACACTCATGGCAACCCCCGTCCCCTGGCTCCCGGTCCTGTGTAATATCGCTCCACCTGAAACCAGACGAAGGGATGCACTTATTAGGGAATATACTAAGATCTTATAGCCTATGCTCCACACCTACCCATCCATGATTACCTACCCCAGGAAACGGGCAGATTGAGGTCCCGAAGACCACCACTGCGGACAGCATCCCAGTCCGCACAAAACACACACAAACTTTTCAATCCATACCAACTGGACTTCCTCCTGGGACTCTTTCCAAGGTCGGAATCAGTAAGTGGTATGGATCTTCCTCGGAAGCAGTGGACTGTTCTCAATCGATTCCGCACTGGAGTGGGAAGATGTAATTATTGGAAATACAAATGGGGAATGACAGAAGACCAGTGGCTGTGGAGCGGAGTGCCAGACTATGACTCACATAGTCAATGAGTACCCTTTGAGTGCTTTCCCGGAAGGGCTGATGGGCCTTCATTGTGCAAGTGAAGCTGGGCTGCAATGGCTTAGCGCCCTGGATTTAGCTTTATAGAGAGATCATAAATGTTTATTTTAGTTTTATTTTAAATGTATTGACGCAGGTGCTTTGCACTGCAGAACATCTTTTATTTATTTTATTATTATTATTTTTAAGATTGTAGCTGGCTATAACAGCCATACGATGTATATATTTGTCTAATTGGTAAAAACGTTAGAACAACCAATTGTTCAAAATGTATGCTAATTATTGAATTAGGCTAATAAATTTATAACTTTGTCAATTAAAATTTTAATGTTACAGTACTTTAACAAAAATTTCTTGAAATGCAAAACAAATGCATTTTGAAATGTGTTGTTTAGCATGATATAAGTTAAAATTAATAGGGGTCACTGAACAGCAGACGAATCAGAGCGATAATTACAGACAGAACTGGAAACTAAATAGGACGTTTCTTGGTTTCTATTTTTGGCTCATCCTGGCGGGCGACCAGTTGTTTCTAGCAGTCAAGGTCATACCCGCTATTGCGCCCCATTCCCATCCCAACACGCCATCACTCTGACTCGTTCCTCCCTGACCACATGACTACAATCACAATTACGCCACCAAATAATTTACAAATTATTTTCTGTGTTTCATTGCTTTTTTACATTTATAAATCAAATAATAATTAGTAAAGATATTTCTTCTAAAGTAATTTCAACACTGAGAAAATAAATCAAATTGAAATTGACGTTTTGTGACCCCGATTAATCAGCAACCTGGTTTAACTGCCCCCGATAATTGGGAGTTGACTGTACTTTTGAATAAAAATTAGTAAAATATATATTTGATGACTTAGTACTATAAATATCTATATTATATGAAAGTATATAAAATGATCTATCTAATGGATTATTTAAAAATTGTTACCCTTACTTTGTGTTACCAAAATTAGGCTATAGGTTAAAATAAAAATACAAAAAAATTTTATGTAACTTTGCTCTCCCCTAAAATAATTTTAGGTACACATAATCAAAATTCCATGATAAGTAAGTTCCAAGATATACATTTTGTTAAAATTTTATGGAGAACAAGAAAAATATATAGTTTATATCGGTAAGAATCATTTAAAAAAAATTATGATGAATAAAACTAAATATGTCCAACAGTACTTACCCTAATCCCATAAGAACACATGTAAAATCAAGCTAGGAACATTACACTAATTCCTAATCCTATTTATGGTTATAAACTAAATGAAACATTGGTTTAATCCAATAATGTAAAACAATAGTATTAACAACACTTTTAATCATTCATAACCTTAAAACAAATGGTAAAATACGTATTTCGTTCTTTACGAAGTTGGCAGATGGCAAAAGATTTTTCCCCAGATGTTTCATTGCATATTAAAAATAACCAATCACGTTCCGCCATTTGAAATGGTTTTTCTCAGGTAGCTTAGAAGCGATAGCGTTCATGGCTCCGTTTCTGTCATTCACTATAAAATTACGTCACGTTTTCTAACCGTCGAAAAATCTACTCTAACGCTCAAAGGTCGAAAAGCTGGGCTGAAAAATCAACATTTAACACTCGGAGGGTTAATGACCGAACGTATATGCAGATCAGATACCTTTATTTGTATGTTAGAGTCTCATAAGTTAAACTTACTTTCCGGCGAGTGTTTTCTTGGCAGTTATGAGATCTGTGTCAGATCGTCCGCTGCCCAGATCGTAACGGCCCTCAATGCTGCCAACCTGTTGGGCCGTCTGCACATCAAAAATTGAGATGCGACCATCCAACGTCGCCACAGCAACCTGCTTTCCATCGGGTCTATATGCCACACAGGTCGCTGAAAAAGAACACATTCCGTTATCAACACATTCATGTTCCGTTAACTATAATTATTTAAATTAAGTTTCGTTTGTTTCTTTTTTTACTTTAGCATGAATAACATGAGTGAAAAATACATGAGTTGGAACGTGTCTTTGGCCGGGCACGCTATTTAAATCCTCCGTCATAATGTTTTTAAATGTATCTTGTTTTGTGTTCTGTGTATGTGTCATTTTAACTATTCGACAACGACAAGATGTTCAGTAAATTCAACTTTGAGATTTTGAAGATTTGATAATGGGACATTGTTCTTGAACCTAGTAATCAATCTGTATAACAATAACAACTAATTCTCTAGCTAATGACCCTGCCCAGTAACGTACCGTCCGAGTTGAGGAGGATGCTCTCATACTGCCCGCTGGACTCGACAGCGTTCCACAGGCGGAGGCTCTTGTCCCAGCTGACAGAGGCCAGCGCCGTGCTAGCCGCTGAGGGATTAAACTGTAGCCCCACCACGGGGCCCTGGTGGCCACTCAGAACCTGGACACCACAGGGTTAGATTAGCACTCTAGAGGGAAACTCAGGAACTAACAATTTGACGATATTTACAGTTTACCCCACAAGATGCCTGCACAGTTCCTCTAATTCATTCATCTTGACCCAGTCATAATAGCCGAGATGGCTAAAGCATAGGAACCTTAGCTAGGTGTCTTCTACACAAGCGCAGGTAAGATTCCCGCTCATGACAAAACCTGACCTGGTGGTGCAATCTTAACACATTGAACCCTATGGCCGAATATAGGCCAGGGTACCGCGGATGCCGTTCCCAACGAATCCCGATTATCGGTCGGGCAAGCACTATTTTAAAAAACATTTAAATTATATAATTTATATAATTCAAAAAAGTTTTAAAATTAAATTTTATATATATATATATATATATGTTTGTACATACCGTATATGTATTTACATATGTGTTTATGCATACATATATGTACATGAATATGTAAATATAAATAAATAAATAATCTTTATTTTGCCAAATAACACACGTACAATATTTACAACAGAAAAGTATATGTGCACTCAATATACATTCAAAAACTGTAGTTTATAGAAATTGTACAAGATTAATAAAATACTATGATGTTGTATAAAACAATATGAATGAAAATATTATGAAATATGTATGAAAATACTCAACTTAGCATGTTTTAATCAAAAGAAAACAACAATATTATAACAATAATAATAACAAGAACAATTGAAACAATCAATTGAAAAATATAATTATTCTTTGTAGTGGCAAAATAAATAGGGATCCCCTATGCATGTAAATATTTACTTACATGTATATGTATATTATATATGTCTATATGTTATTTATTTATTTGTTGCTATTGCTAAGCAATCAATTCTATAAAAATTTAATTTTAGGTATTCCAACGATTTCTTATATAACAGATGTACATATACATGTATATACTAGTAATATATACTAATTTCTATTCCTTAATGCTCTATTATTAGTAGGTAGGTAAAAAGTAAATAAAAAAGTTGGGTTGATTTTATATTTTAGCTCTTATACATGTAGCTATTTTTTAAAGAATATAAGTTGTTTTTCTCATATAAAAAGTTTTAAAATTTTTTATTGCCCTAACCCATTTTATTTTCTTAACGGTCTTCATTTCCTCTTTAAAATGATGAATAGTTTAAGGTGTTTTGGTTAAAAATAAAGAGGAAGAATTTTTTTTTATTGATGTAAAAACGCCCAGTATTATAGCATATAAGCCATGTTAAGCGCCCAGGGTTCAATGTGTTATAAGGTTTAGCCGATCTGATGCTGAGTTGGTGGAAGGGTCCCAAGTAAAAAAACACAGTGGCAGGCTTGCTTGGAAGTTGATTGGCTCAGTTTATTTTGAGAGTTGCACCTTAGTCAACACTGATTTTGCAACTTTTTACTGTGAGTGTGCACGACTACAGCTTTGAAATCTGAAATAAAACCATATTTTATACTCCAAAATTCCCAAAAATAATTTAAAACACATTATTTTGATACTAAGTTGAGGTAAATAAAACGTTCTTTATGATGAATTAGGTTATACATTAAACCATTCTGAAGGATAAAATGCCATTTAAAAACAACACATGAATTTTATTACACTTTTATGGTACATTAAAACTTGTACCATATCTTAATATAAAT
Organism: Neoaliturus tenellus; assembly: GCA_030545055.2. Classification (NCBI taxonomy): domain Eukaryota; kingdom Metazoa; phylum Arthropoda; class Insecta; order Hemiptera; family Cicadellidae; genus Neoaliturus; species Neoaliturus tenellus. The sequence goes on along the minus strand of CM061531.1, from coordinate 173,332,471 downwards.
TTCTACACATCTTTCCCTGTCTTCCATAAGTTACTTATTATCTCGTAAAGAATGTTATTGTACACCATAGAGATTTGCTCAATGACTTAACAGCTCTTAGTCTCTTCACCTCAAGGAGCCGTCCTAGTTTCATGGACCAGAGGAAAATGTCAAACACGTCCTGCCCTCCAGCTGCCACAAACTCTCCGACGTGATCCAGGGCCAAGCTGCAGAACTGAACCGGCCGAGGTGACGTTAGCGTGCGGTAGTTACGATACCTGCGGGACGCGGACAGTCACAATCAGATTTGTTATTTCCATTGCTATAGGAAACAATATGACAAACAATATGACAATATTAATGTATATGCTAATATAGTAAATTTGCTCTCCTTGAATAAAAAGTATAAACACTTCTTGGTAAATTACAATATTTTTTGGTATGGTTCTTTAAATACTGCATAATTGCACTATTAACTAAAAAATCACTACAAATTTTGGTTCAAAGAACCAATTATAGACTCATTCTTGATTCACATTCAGCTAAAAATACAACCTTTTCACAGTTACGCCATATTAATAACAAACTAAGTACCGTTCTTTGTTAAATAGTTTACTAAAATAATATTACACTATTAGGTTTATTATTAGGCTACTAAAAGAATTAAGGAATTCATAATTATGTGCTGCACTAAACATGTTAAATCATATGAACACTATTAATGCCATGAAAGGAATATATGATCCTACTTAAAGTTTCATACATTAGGCCTGTGTAAATTTTAAAGCCTATGGATACATCTAACCAGTTACTGAGTAATATTTCCAAATGTAAATAAAATCGTCTCAGAAACTTATCAACCACCATCAATGTGAGGCAACAGACCTGGTCATGTCAAAGGCTCGGACTGTCCCGTCCAATGAAGCGGACACCAAAAACTTCCTGTTGTTGGCAAACTTGACTGCTGTTACACTTGACGTGTGCTCATGGAACGTGACAAAGCAAAAGCCAGACTGGGTGTTCCAAAGCTTCACCTGTATAAACAGATTAGTTTTTGAGTATAGAATAGATATTTTCGTAAGATTTACAGTAATTTTTGCTATAAATCATTAATTTTAAAGATTTATTTTTGCTGCAAGAAGAGAATTATAACTCAATTATAAACTCAAAAGTATGGCTAATACTTGTTTACAATTAAAAAACGAAATTAAAATAAAAAACAAGTTAAATTATAATCAAAGCAATGTTAAAAAATTTTATAATTGACAAACCACGTTATTAAACAAGAGAACACTACAATGTTTATTTTGATGGGCTCAACTTCAAAAGCCTTCAAGACTATAAAGTAGGGGTGTGCAAATATTCGAGCTTCAAATCAAGTTTAAAAGAATATTGCGATATTCTATTTGAGTCGAAATTTCAGAAGGTATTCTATTCTAAGTCTATCAGGGGGAATCCTCTACGAGACGATGGAATTGGCTAACTCGGAACTCCCTAACTCGTGTCACGAGCCGGAACTGGCTAACCAGGAACTGCCTAACCGCCAGTTAGTGGATTCCAATGTGTGTAGGGTGGAATTGGCTAACTGTCGCCCGGCGGAATTCACTAACTCGGAATTCCCTAACCAGGCGCGGCAGCCTCCGCCTTTCGCCGCTAGTGGCGCCACACACGACGTTGCCAACCGCACCACAATAAATAATGGTGCATCCTAACGTATTTAAATCACCTTTACGTTTATTTAATCTTGTTTTTTAAATTTTTTATTATTAATTGTAAATGTTGGACAAACGACAATGATGAATGTTGTACAATGAGAAATGATAACGTAAATGTTGTAGACCTATTTTCAATTATAATTTTATGATTATGTAACTTAATAATTAGGTAAATCGGTTCTAATTAGGTTAATAATTAGGTAAATAATTAGGTAAATCGGTTAATAATTAGGTAAATCGGTTCTGTTTTATCAATTGACACTAATTTCAATGTAAGGGGTGTACCAGAAAGTCACCTTCCCAGACCGGTAATCACTAATTTTAAACACAAATCCCCACTTTGTGTGACATTTTTAGAATATACACGTAATTTTAAGACTTCTTTATATTTTAACTTTTAACGAAATCCTAACGGTTGAGGACATAATGGCAATTGAAATTTGGATTTTTCCGTAAGAAGAACATGGAACAAAATTTCAACTCAAATATCTCTGAACATTTTCGTTTAGACAAACATGTCCCAGCAGAAAAAAATACCTTAGCCTATTCTTTTAAATATTTTCCCATCATATATTATTTTACGTTCCATAAAATTTACAGTACCACGTTAACCGAGCCTTGCTCGTTGGTTTTAATTCACTTTTGTTATAGTGTCATGGTAATCAAGCTATTAAATCCACACCAGACTCTTCACAGATAACAGCTGTTAAAAACTGCTTAAAATTAATGTTTCTTTATTTTTGTTAACTTTTTGTTATTTTGTTACCAAAATAGCAACCCACAAGACCAATGTTAAAATTACGATTTTTAAACTTAAATTTAGACCAAATTAGATTTTTCCTGGGATTGAGGGTGTTTCTAAACTTATTTTTAAAACCAAAACACTCTTCAATGCAAAGTTCAAGCAAAATCTACCCGCTAGATTTCGAGATCATGAAACACGCACATCCCTTCAGACATTGCTCGTATTATAGTATAACCGTACATAAACGTTATGCTGTGTGAACGAGGTTTCAAAATATTTTTGTAAAAGGCAACTTATTGACCCAGATAAATTATTGGAAATATTTTTAATGCCATATACTTTGTAATGTTTACATCAAATTTGGCCCTAAAAAAAAAAATAATAATAAGAACAGAATTAAGCAATTTTCCATCAACTATTTGTTGCTGCGGTCAAAATAAGTCCGTGTGGTTATGTAAAAAGATCTAAGATATATAACGATAGAACTATTTAACATGAATAACAATGCTTATAATAGTCACATAGGAAAATTGCAGCTGACCGCTTACGTTTTTGCCCGTATGACCGCTTACGGTCGCCTATTTTAAATTTATAAATACATAAATACATATAAATGCATATTATTAGACAATAGGAAATGAAATAGGTTTTTGTAAGGTTATACAATAATTTTCACTAGAGATCGTCTCATGGATGAAATTCAACCAAAATGTCAGATGATCTGGACCCAATCAGTTGAAAAATATCTATATATTTAAAACAGTAAGGAAAAAACCCTTGGACAGTTCGTATGTGACTTCTACTGGACCGATTTACATGCGGGTTGCACCAAAATAAACTTTTTTCGGTTCTATATTAGCAGGTTTTATTTGTATTTGAAAAATATTTACGTTAAATCGGTAAAATATGAAAAATAAACTTTTCTTAAGGAGATTTAACATGGGGGAAAAAGCCAACAATTCCAATCCTTTGGACAGTTCGTCTGAGACTTCCACTGGACCAATTTACATGCTGTTTGTACCAAATAAAACGTAAACCTTTGTATATAGGAGATTTTATTTACTTTAGCGTTAACTTACTTCCTTAAATTAAAAATATCGACATTTTCAAACCTTTACAATTTATTTATTTTACACGATTTCAATTTAGCTGATTGTAAACACGCGAGGTATTTTGTTTAAATACAGAGTGGATAAACAAAAGGTCATGAAGGATTTGGTTTATTATGGCCAGTACCTACCTGAAAACGTTTACAATTATTATGATGTATTGTCGTTTATGGAAAGAAAGTTGCTTAATTATGTAATTAACGTTATCTTACTTCTTTAAAAAAAATATCGACATTTTCAAACCTTTACAGTAAATTTATTTTACACGCTTTCAATCAGCTGATTGTAAAACCACTAGGTATTTTGTCTAAATACAGAGTTGATGAGCAAAAGCTCAAGAAGGATTTTGTTTACTATGGCCAGTACCGTATACCTGAAAACTTTTGCAATTATTATAATGCATTATCCTTTAAATGGAAAGAAAGTTGCTTAATTATGTGAAATAGGTGATTGCTATGAAATTAAGACTAAATTGTAAAGGTTCAGTTTAAATAGATTGTTTACATTTGTATGAAAAGAAACTGATGTATCGGAAATTCGTTGTGCAATCAATTTGTCGGTTGAAACGTTGTAATGCTTTACATTTCTCCCCTAGACTTGACAGTATTCGTGGCACAGTCGGTAGCGTGACTTGCTATAGACATGACGGCCCAAGTTCCAGACCGATCTTCATTTGTATACTTTTTGTAATGTGTCTAATAACGGTGTCACTAATAAATGTTTTACTGATGGTACCGATATTTATTTTAAGCAAAATAGAGACATTAAAATATTTATAGGCCTTTTCAAACTCTCCAAAAACTTATTTATTAAACTAAAAAATTTTATAAATACAAATTGATAGTTTAGGCCTGCTTATTTCTGATATTGTTTAATTAATATAACTCTTTGATTAGGCTACTACGGTTTAGGCCTAAGTAAACAATCGATTTGTTATGTTTATAAAATACTAAACAGTGTTTGTATTACATAGTAAGGGTGCAGCATTATTGTCTTTAAGGAATAAGCCTTTATGCCTACTTTGACAGACACTCCAACAAAAAAACATTTTAGTTTCTTTTTAATTTACTAAAATTATATACATATAACTTGAAGAATTTGAAGAAAGCCATGAAAACTATTATCATACATTATCCATGTATTAAAATATTTCAGAGCTGTTGTAGCCTAAATAAGTGTGGCAAGCCTAGACACATTGGTCGGTTTTTGTTAAATTAAGGACATTAAATTTAAGGATTGAGTGTAATGCTGTGTAGCCGAATATTCGTTGTTAGCGAACACAACAGAGTATCTGATTCCGTTGCTTAATTCTTTCTTTCGCGCTAAAAACCAAGCTACCAATGGTAGGCTGAGAGGCCTCACCTACGTTGCACGTATCCCGCCAAATGTACTTGTTAATGTTTTTTAATAAATAAATAAAAAAACAGTTGGAGCAATGTATTTAAAAAATATATATGTATATATTTGAAGTATTTTCCTTCTTATTTAAGGAGGGTTCTTAAATTAATGTTAATAACAGCTCTCCCGCTCTGAATAGACCTACTTACTTTCCCGCCAATAATGAACCTTATACAGGGTGATCAACTCAAGGTTTCCACTATTGTGATATCGGAAACGGTAAGATTTAGAAAAAAATTTTAACGGGGAATATCACTTAATTTTTTATCGCGATTAAAAATATGAATCTTGATTATGAAAATTTTTGAAAATGGCGGCCAACTTTAAAATTTCTTATGGAACACCCTATATTTTATGGTGTTTTTGGAATTTCTATGTAATTTTAAGACTTTTTTATTCTTTGACATTTTCCTCTAAACCTAACAGTTAGGGAGCTAGAGGCAATTAAAGTTTATTTTTACTTCCATAACAATAACATGGGGCAACCTTTATCTGCCCATATCTCCAAAACCATTCGGTAAAATAAAATATACTCAAGAATAAAAATGTCTTAAATTGATTTTTTTTAAACATTTTATTCAAAAAATTATCATTTACGCATAAATTTGCGTTTTTCCAATATGGCGGACAAAAAATAAAATTTTTAAATTCTTTTGCTATCGTGAAAAAAAATTTCTAAAAACATCAACTTAAGACATTTTTATTCTTGAGTATTTTTTATTTTAATCAATGGTTTCAGAAATATGGTCAGAGAAAGTGTGCCCCATGTTATTCTTAATGACGTAAAAATAAACTTTAATTGCTTCTAGCTCCCTAACCGTTAGGTTTAGAGAAAAGTGTTAAAGTATAAAAAAGTCTTTAAATTACATGGAAATTCCAAAAACACCATAAAATGTAGGGTGTTCCATAAGAAATTTTAAAGTTGGCCACCATATTGGAAAAATGGCGGGAAATTACAAAAATTGAAATACACCCCTGAAAGCAACATAAAAAAGTAATGGGAGTCCCCCATAAGAAGTTAACCGTCAGACATAGAATAAAAAAGTTAGCTATTGTAACACTTTAGGCTGGACACCCGGTATTGTTACCTGTTATTTACAGCACCTGATAATTGAAAATGAAAAGTACAAAATTTAATTTTTATGGAAAGCAATGCATATTTACTTGTCTATCCATTTATTTTATAGGGATTTAGTCGAAAGGTACACGTGATGATGACCTCATTTTGTTGAGGGAACCAAATAAATTGGTCAAACCAACAAAACCAATGATTTGGATCTACTAAATGGTTTTGGTTATAAAATTTGTTATTTCCAAGGAAATATTTTGTTTACCCACATAGCACAGAATATTGATTTTACCTCAAATAAACGTTAACCATTTCAAATTATATCAAATAAAAGTTTTGATATTTATTTAATTTTACGTTTACTTGACATTCATAAAATATCAAAGTCAAATAACGTCAACTTTTTTATATTTATTTTATGTTCAAAACGTCAAAGTCAAGTAAGGTTACATTTTTCATATTTATTGAACATATACTTGAAAATGTGCTAAACCACATTAGGCCTAACTTATAATTTTCTTATTGAGATACAATTTGGAAAGAAACGGTTAACCTCTTCATATGAACTTCATGTACTATTTAAAACGAAATGAAATTAAACCCAATTGTCAAGTTAAATTTATGTCAAATAAAAAATGCATTTAGTTTATTCAAGTTCAATTTATGTCAAATATAAAATGTATTGAGTTTATTTAGGTTTATTAAGTAGCCTACACAAGTTTTTTTTCATATTCTTGTGATAGTAAAAATATAAAATTACATTAATTTTTTGATAGTCTTATTTGTTTAACACATTAAACGGTCAAGTAGTAAGTTACATAAAATTTGCGTCAATCTTTTGAGTTTTGACTTACCATGTTCTGAGCAAAGCCCGAGTAATAATGACTAACTAGTAAATAAGAACACTAATTTTCATAGCTTCGGTGGCTCAAGTAGTTAGAGCACCAGGACATTGAGTGAGAGGTTGTACGGTTCAAATCCTGTCACTGGTGGTAAGTTTTTGCTAAGTTATATATATATATATATATATATATATATATATATATATATATATATATATATATATATATATATATGTATATTTTAATCTTTTTGTTAGCAGAAATTCATACATTCATAAATTTGGATATAAAAATAATAATTTGAATCATTTACTACTTTTTGGTACATTTGGTTACTGCAGCAATATTTAGTTTTGTTACATCTAACAAAATTTTTGGTTGCTAATACTAAAGCCATTTAACAAAACAATTTTGTCATCCCAGCAAAAGATTTGTTTGTCCCTATTTCAACAAAATTTTGTTGTTATTATTATTTTTTCCCTGAACAAACTAAACAAATTTTTCCTGTGCACTAAGTTTCATTAATAGCTGTCCATAAATAAAGGAGTTCAGTATTCTCCATATGATTAACACCAGAAAAGAGCGTGCAGGTTTGCTGCCATAATTATTACAAAACCCAAGATTATTTACCATATAAATGGATGGATGTAAACAAATAAGGCTAAATACCAAGTTTCATAAAAATTATTGGTTTATAAGTGAAATAATAACACATCCATACTCTCCATAAGATTTACATTGGAGCCTGTATGAGAAAAAAGCAAAATATTGTATTCCAAAAATATTAAACAATTCGATAATCGTGGGTCAGAGTCTTATGAAACTAATAATCGCTTGAAAATTAAAAATGGCGGAAAGAGTTGACACGATACCTGTGTCAAACTATGGGGAAAGCGTAGTGAAGTTCTGCGAGGCGATGCGATGGCGAGGGCCCTCGTGATGAACCAGCGACCTGGACCTCGTCTTCTTTCTTGAGGAGGAATTTCACACCGAAATTTTGATTTGAGTCTTTAATGATAAAATTAGCGGCGGACCGACTCGGCGCGGCGGCACAACGAGAAAAACGAGATGCACGGAATAATGTCCATCTTCAGTCATAGTCTGGAGTCTACTCGGCCGTTCTGGGAAAGATTCACTTGCGTTCAAAGGGCAAGCTGCCGCTGATTGGTTGAAAACGGTAAAAAGAAAATCATCTGAGCTGAGTTGCGCGCGCCATCTGTCATGTTTGTATGCAAATTGTATTGAGGTTTTGGAGATCAGCTGATTGTGTTGTTACATATTGCTTTAAAAAATAAACGTATCTTCTTACAGCAACTAAAATTAGTTCTGAGTGTTCTTTCCAGTTCTTTTTGAGGAAAACACATGGAACAAAATACGCACTGTATTTTCTTCATAACAAAATTATCTTGAAAAATAAAAACTAAATAAATTGAGGTTTTTTTCTTCTCTCTTAATTAAAAATACTCAACATACCCCCGCCCGTGAACCTAACTGGGGTTCACAGAAAAAATAAAAACAAAAACATAATAAAATCTTTTCCCTCTTCTAATCTTCAAGTGGAAGTGGAGAGACCTTTGTGATAGGTCTGGAGAGAGCTCCTTTTGAGGTCTGCAAGTGTACTACTCGGACAAGACCATCCGAACCTGGCGAAGTTGAAGTGACCCGCCCCATGCGCCAAGAGAGAGGGGGCAAGTTTGGCTCATGAATTAGAACAATATCGCCACTTTTGACATTACGCTGAGGATGTCTCCATTTTCCACGCTGCTGTAAGGTGTGTAGATATTCTTGGTGCCACCGTTTCCAAAAACTCTGCGTCATCGCTTGTACTAACTGCCATCTTGAGAGACGGTTTGATGGTGATCTTCCCCAATCGGGTTCTGGAAGAGAAAGGAGTGGTCCTCCGACAAGAAAGTGACCTGGGGTCAAACAATCAACTTCACTTGGATCAGAAGAGAGGGGTGTGATGGGTCTCGAATTAAGGATCGCCTCTACTCGAGTTGAAAGCGTTATGAATTCTTCGAGGGTGAGAATCTGTTGACCAATTACTCGGCGTAGATGGTGCTTGACACTGCGAACGGTTCTTTCCCAAAGGCCCCCCTGATGGGGCGCCGCTGGCGGTAAAAAATGAAATACGATGTGATTTTCCGAGGAAAATTTGTCCAGGGCTTCCCTTGTTTCTTTTTGAGAAAGAAAATTGTTAATAATTTTCTTGATTTCGTTTGAAGCACCAACAAAATTTGTTCCACAGTCCGAGTAGATATTACTGCACAATCCTCGTCGAGATACAAATATAGTTAAGGCTGCGATGTAAGCATCGGTGCTGAGATCTGTTACAACCTCCAAGTGTACCGCCTTGACTGAGAAACAAATAAAGGCACAAACGTAAACTTTGATAGGGTTTATCTTCCTTAATGAATGAGGTTTGACAGAAAACGGGCCCAGAAAGTCAGCTCCGCAGTTGTTGAATACCCTTGAGGGAACAACTCTATGAGGGGGTAAGTTACCCATCTTCTGTGTTATGGATTTGGGATTACACCTGAAACAGCGGGTGCACTTAAATACTCTACTCCAAATCGCACTTCGGGCGGATAAAATCCAATATCGCTGGGATAGAACTGCTTGCAGCAGTTGTGGCCCGGCATGCAAATATTTGAGGTGGTAAAAGTCTATAAGAAGATTGGTGACAGTATGCGATTTTGGCAATAAAATTGGATGCTTGGCAGCATAAGTTGCGGGAGAGTGCTGAATACGGCCTCCAACTCTAAGTAAACCTTCTTTATCTATAAAAGGCGAGAGCGAGGCGAGTCGAGTTGAGCAGGGTTTTCCAGATTTCAAGAGAGAGATGTCTTCATGAAAGTGAGACTGTTGAATGATCTTGCAGATTTTTACGGTAGCTTGATCTAGTTCATGGAGCTTTAAAAATCCTGTTTCTTTTTCCTTGTTGGAAGAGTTGGATTTGAAGCGTAACACGTAAGCGAGGACTCGTTGGAGTGTAGACCACAATGAAAATTGCTTGAGAAAATCTGGTTCCTGAGTTACAACCATTATTTGGAGGGGTTCAACTTTTACCTCCGGTAACTCTTCTTCCTTCAAGGGGAAAAATCGAGGAGTAGGCCACATATCTTCTGACGACTGGAGCCAAGGTGGACCTTGCCACCAAAGACGATGATCTTTAATTGCTGCTGGTAGAAGTCCCCTACTGGCACAATCGGCTGGGTTATCCTGAGTTGCTATGTGTGACCATGAGGGAGCGGGCATCCAATCTTGTATTTGTGCAACTCGGTTGGCGACGTAAACCTTGAGGCGATAGGGTGGTGTGTGGATCCAGGATAGGACGACTGAAGAATCGCACCATGCTGTTACAGATCTCAACTGACAATGTCTTGAAATTACATCTATACAGTAGTGGAGAAGCTTTGCTAGTAAGTACGCACCACAAAGCTCGAGGCGAGGTATGGAGATCTTCTTAAGTGGAGCTACCTTGGATTTTGCTATGAGCAAATGAACCTTTATTTGACCATCAGGCTGGACACATCGAACATATATTACTGCACTGTAACCTGCTTCTGAGCCGTCAGAAAATCCATGTAACTGGGCATCGGCTAAATCTGAGCGAAGAGAAAGATAGCGAGGTATTCGGATTTTGTCCAATTCTGGCAGTTGAAGGAGAAACCGCTCCCATTTATCTGCAATGTTGGGAGGCACCACATCATCCCATTGAAGTCCCAATGTCCATAGTAGTTGAAGAAGAGATTTAGCCCAAAAAGTGATGGGAGCTAACCAACCACACGGATCAAAAATCTGAGCAACGGTGGACAAAATATTCCTCTTGCTGGGTTGCTTCATAGAAACATCATAATGGAATGTAAAACTATCACTTTCAGAGGTCCATTTTATTCCTAAAAAACTATACAATGAGCTATTACTCTGAAAATATAAGGGCTTCTCCTTAAATTCATCTGGTAAAGAGCTGACGAGCTGAGGGCAGTTGGTTTTCCATTTCCTTAGATGGAAGCCTCCTTCTAACAATAGCTGAACTGTCTCATTTTGCAATGCTATTGCTTCTTCAATTGAATTGGCACCCAGAAATAAATCATCTACATAGATTTGTTTATCCAGGGCTTTGGCTGCTAAGGGATACTTTTCCCCTTCATCTTTTACGAGTTGTTTCAGTGTTCTGATAGCCAGATAGGGCGAGCAGCTGAATCCAAACACAACTGTAGTGAGTCTAAAAACGGACAATGGTTTAGTTGTATTTTCTCGCCAAAAAAGCAACTGATAATTTCGATCGTCTGGATGCACCTGGATTTGTCTGAACATTTTCTTTATGTCACACGAGAAAACAATCGAGTAGCACCTAAAATCCAAAATTATGTCACATATTTCATTATGTAACTTAGGCCCTGAGTGAAGAATCTGATTCAGAGACACTCCGGTAGACGATCGAGCGCTAGCATCAAACACAACCCTAGTCTTTGTGGACGATGATTCTTCTTTTATGACCGCATGATGTGGGAGAAAGAAATGTTCACCGTTTTGCAGTAAGGGCAGATCAACCTTTTCCATGTGGCCTGATTTTAAATAATCGTTCATACATTCTACATATGATTCCTTAAGAGCCGAATTCAAATTCAGTCGCCTTTCAAGAGAAAAAAATCTTCTCTTTGCCATTTCTGCAGAAGCTCCTAGAGGTGGGTGTGGCTGTTTCACCGGTAGACGGACGATGTATCGACCATCGCAATCCCTGGAGTGGTTATTCTGAAAGTGAGTTTCACAAAATTCTTCTTCCGGAGTCGGAATAGACTTGAGTGGGGGTTCTTCGACAGTCCAAAATTTTTGAAGAGACCGATGAAGGTCTACATCTGTAACGGTGAGAAGTGTAGTGAGGCCATTAAATGGCTCTGAGTCTGTTTCTAACACGGTTGGGGCTGACCCAATGACAATGTAGCCAAAAACTGATTTCATTGCAGCTGGCAAACTTTCATGAATGATGAGGCGTTCCCCCGTCATGATTTTTGCATACAAATCCGCACCTATCAACATATCGATTGCACTCGGGATATGGAATGTAGGATCCGCTAAGACGAGATTCTTAAATTTCTCTTTAATGTCCGGAGAAACATAGGAGTGAGGCAACTTGGAGGTGATCTTATCTAAAATTATGACAGGATGACTCGAGCAACAGAAATTCCGCTTAGAGACAGGATATTTATCCTAGAGAGTCCTTTGGTCTTAATCTGACAAGAGGATAGACCATCAACATTCTCATACTGATTGTGAGTCCTTTCAACCGAAAGTAAGCGAGCAACAGATTCAGAGATACAAGTGACCATGGAGGCAGAGTCAACAACGGCTCTGACAATAAGTTTGTTGCCACTGGACGAGGTGAGCTGCACTAGAGCAGTACCCAAAAGTATTGTACTATTAGGCGCATTCGAGTTCTGAGAAAATGCTACAACAACATTTTTTGAATCTTCAGTTGCTTGAGAATGGTGTGATTCACCCCCATGAGATTGTTCACCATTAGGCCTAAATTGATTTATAGGGGACGGATTACTCCTGCGGCAACTAGAATTTGAAGTTTCACGTTGTAAGTTTTTCTGCTGCGAAGGACCAGAAGAAGCTGTGGAGGTTTTTTCCAAATGAAGCCATGTGTGGTGTTTCTTACTGCATTTCGAGCAAACATTCCTAGATTTACAATCTTTGATTGAGTGTCCATTACCCAAACAGTTAAAACAAAAGCGATGTCCTTTCACAAAATCAAATTTATCTTGGGAAGATAATCTCTGAAAATCATTGCAACGATAAATATTGTGGTCAGGCTTACTACAAAATATACAAGAGACTGCCTGCTTAGAGGTCGACAGTAACACAGTAACACAGTTTTAGGCGATCGATTAAAATTCTTTGAAGAGTGAGGAGTGCTCTTATTTGCAGAGTTTTGAGGGGAGTTTCCTACGACAGACTTTTGTGAGAGGTTGGCAGCTTCCATTTGAGAACATTCGCTTTCCAAAAAACTAAGTATTTCTTGCACTTCAGGCATTTTTTGTGCATCATCCCTATTCTCTTCAAATTTTTTGCGGAGGTTTTCATCCAGCTTGCGAAGTAACAAGGTGGACATAATCAAGTTGTTTTTCTTAACATCATGTTTGAGGGCCAACAAAGCCTGCATATTTTCTTGACAATGAGCGATAAAATTCCTAAGATTCTTGGCCGTGGGGTTAGGTATTGCCTGCATGTCAATCAGATTATTTAGGTGGAACGTTATGATTTTCCTGTGATTTTGAAATCTTTGCTGCAATGTATTCCATGCAATGCCATAATTTGAAGTTGTGTTTGGTAGATTCTTTATCAAATTCAAAGGCTCACCCTGCAATGATGACAAAAGATATTGAAATTTTTCGATGTCCGACAATTTGGAGTTATGGTGAACGGACGATTCAAAAAGACTGAAAAAGGAGAGCCATTGCTCTGGGGATCCATTGAATGTTTTCAAAGTCAGACGAGGAAGCTTTAGAGAGTTTCCAGAAGAAGAAGCAGAATTGTCAGTTTCCTGGACAAAGGAGGAGTCATGGCCTGAGACCCTATTTGCAAGATGGGGTCGAGCAGCCGTATTTATGCTAAACTTAAGCTCAGAGATTTCATCTTCTATCTCTAGCACTCTCGACTCATTGTAATCAGGAATGCTATCTTGAATTAGCAACTTATTGAGAGATTTTTCAAAGTCAGAGACCTTAGTTCGACTTTCTTCCACATACTGGAACAAATCCTCGAGTTGTGAGGGGGTTAAGTCACCGGAGTCAACTAAAATGGTGACATGGTCCTTAATCTTCTTCAATCTATTTATACATAAACTTCCTTGTCGATCAAAAGTGGAGAACTTCATTTTTCTGAATTAAATTCACTAACAGTACAAAATTACAATAAGCAACGCTTAATTTTGTGAGCATGAGCTAAGCCAACTAACTTTCCCACTTAAAACCGTTTTGAACGGATTAAAAAAAAAAAAACAGCTTGCATTCTTCTAAAGTTCAACATGTGAGATCAGAGTAAAAATAAATTAAAATTATGCTCAAGTGTGAAAAATACCACACCTTGAAATATAAGGTAGGCCTAATCCATAAAAAAGTGACTTAAGAGTAAGCCATGTTATAACCCAGGCCAAGTAAAAATAAAAAATAGGCTACCTGTACTGCTATCTTGATGTCTTCTTTTGTTTAAAAATATGACACCTAAGTTTGCCTTAAAACCATTAAACAAAGTCAAATGGGCCTATATAATTACAACCCACGCAGGTAAGTTGTGAGCTCCATCAAAATTAACTTGATCAAATTGAATCATGAATACACATTGAAGGCCTAGTTTGTAAACAAAGTCCTTATGGTGTAGGCCATCTTGAAATAAAAATGAATTTATTTTAAATCAGAGGTAATTTAATTTGAGGTGTTGACTATCTTCAATAAAATTTTTAAGCAAAATATGTCTGTAGGCCTAACTTCAAAATATGTAAAACTTATGACTCTTGGATTTGAAATAGGCCTAAGTTATTCAGCTCTCAAAATAAGACAAAAGTTTTTTTTTCACACCAAGTGGTAATAGTCCTAAGCTTCTTGAATGAAATAACAAGCTATAAATGTCTTCAATGAAACAATAAATGATATTTAATCTCAACTTGAGTTACTCACCAAAGATAAACAGTTTATGTAACTATCTGCTAAGTCCCATGATCTTTGAAATGTTAATTGAATTTAATATTAAATGCAGCTCTACAAAATAAATTCCATACAATATGATGAGTTCTTCTTAAAATAAATTGATTTCAATTAAAATAAACTTCACTAAAAAGTAAGTCACTCGGTCAAAAGGTTATGTTTACATTTTTCATAAACATAAAGTTCAATCTGACAGCTGATGTTTGAGGAACATGACAGATGGACGCTTGCGCGATCGGACGGCAAAATCTGAAACTATTTCGTGGTTGGGGGGGGGGGGGAGCTTGTTTGCCGTTCTGCAAGTCTCTAACAATGTGCGTGATGGATCCTGTAAAATGGCGGTTTCTGCTTCAACAAGAAATTAAAATAGTCACTTGTAAAATGTTTTACAACTTGCGAGTAAATTACAAAAAGTTATTTCACAAATGTTCTTTTGAAAATTCACTTTCAATAAAATAAAAGTTTCAATTTTATTTTCGTGGTATAAGTTAATTTTGCTGTGAGAGAAATTGAGTCTATTCAAAGGCCATGAATGGACTGTTATTAAATAGCGTGAATTCAAAAGGCATCCGCGGCTCGAAGGACCAACTCTTATGTATGAGAAAAAAGCAAAATATTGTATTCCAAAAATATTAAACAATTCGATAGTCGTGGGTCAGAGTCTTATGAAACTAATAATCGCTTGAAAATTAAAAATGGCGGAAAGAGTTGACACGATACCTGTGTCAAACTATGGGGAAAGCGTAGTGAAGTTCTGCGAGGCGATGCGATGGCGAGGGCCCTCGTGATGAACCAGCGACCTGGACCTCGTCTTCTTTCTTGAGGAGGAATTTCACACCGAAATTTTGATTTGAGTCTTTAATGATAAAATTAGCGGCGGACCGACTCGGCGCGGCGGCACAACGAGAAAAACGAGATGCACGGAATAATGTCCATCTTCAGTCATAGTCTGGAGTCTACTCAGCCGTTCTGGGAAAGATTCACTTGCGTTCAAAGGGCAAGCTGCCGCTGATTGGTTGAAAACGGTAAAAAGAAAATCATCTGAGCTGAGTTGCGCGCGCCATCTGTCATGTTTGTATGCAAATTGTATTGAGGTTTTGGAGATCAGCTGATTGTGTTGTTACATATTGCTTTAAAAAATAAACGTATCTTCTTACAGCAACTAAAATTAGTTCTGAGTGTTCTTTCCAGTTCTTTTTGAGGAAAACACATGGAACAAAATACGCACTTGTATTTTCTTCATAACAAAATTATCTTGAAAAATAAAAACTAAATAAATTGAGGTTTTTTTCTTCTCTCTTAATTAAAAATACTCAACAGAGCCCCTAAATACAATGTAGGCCTACTGTCTTGTGCCGTCGCGCCGAGTCGGTCTGCCGCTAATTTATCATTAAATTTCAAAGTAAAAATTTCCGTGTGAAATTCCTCTCAAGAAAGAAGTCGAGGTCCAGGTCCAGCTGGTTCATCACGAGGGCCCTCGCCATCACATCAAGCTAAAACCATTTACACTTTAAAACCACGCATGATTATACATGAACTTGCATGATTATACAAATGTCTCAATAATAAGAATATCATAAAAATTAAAAATATAAAACATCAGAACAAACTAAACGTTGGACGTTGCCATTATGTTAACTTTAAACAAATTAAAACTTTGAAATGTGGACAAACATTTTTTTATGACAACTGCAGTTTTTCATGTAATGAAAAAGAACAGAAATTGATAACAAAAAGGTAAGTTGATAAAATTGGGTTTAAAAGTTGATTTCTAGTTACTCTAAAGTAACACCATTGATATCTAATTTTTAACGACCACATTTTTTGTATATGTTCTGTTAAAATAATAGCCTAGTTAAAAAATCTATTAATTTTTCTGCACGCCTAAGCGCACTTGATTTCAAAACCATTATGATAAATCACATCTTTATTCGTCATTATATTCTACATTCTAATTCCACAATCATTGTAATAGCAAATAAAGTATTTACAGTGTACCATACCATATTATGGTATCGGCACATAATTATTTGTACGGCACGTGGCAGCACTGAGCAGCGCGACTCATTCCCGACCGCCAGGCGTTCTGATTGGTGAGGGATCAACGCTTCTGATTGGTAGTTAGCGAGTTCCAGCCGTAGACAAGTTAGCCAGTTCCGCTGCCGTACAGTGTCGATCTCGGAATCCGCTAACTTTCTCCTAACCTGGGTTAGCGGATTCCGGGTTAGGCAATTCCGGCGACGACAAAGTTAGTGAATTCCGTAAACGTTAAGTTTTTGGAGATAGGGATTTTAACATTGGGTTAGCGGATTCCGAGTTAGCCAGTTCCGCGCTCCCTCCTCTACCAAATGCCGACCTGGAAAGGTTCACTGATGGATCTAAGGTAAGAGAAGGAACAGGAGTTGAAGTACATGGGGCAAGCGGGGTAGGACTTCTTCCTATAAGGGGAGGACCCCATGATTCCAGACGGAGGTTGCTGAAATCATGGAGAGTGCCAAAGGAAACCTGATGCATGGCACTAGGGATAGCAGTATCTCAATTTTTTCACATAGCCAGGCAGCTCTGAGGGCTCTGGACTCCAATGAGTTCAGATCAAAAAATCGTCTGGGACTGCTTCACCATAATATCTGCACTAGGCAGATGTAAAAGAGTGTTGATCTGTTGGGTCCCTGGACATGCAGGGATTCCTAGGAACGAGGCTCCGGACGCCCAGGCTAACACAGTTTCGTCTTCAGAATTTACGGGCCCGGAGCATTTCTGTGGTGTCTCTCATGAGTATGCGTGCCAAGCGGTCACATCATGCGCGAGGGGGGAGGACCGCAGAATCTGGGCCACACTTCCTCAACTGAGGGTAAGTACAGGTGGTTGCATGAGACGTGAGACAGTGTACCAGATGCGCGGGAGCAAAAGAGGCAATTGCGCATGCGCGCCCACTCGCCGCTAGAGTGCAGCACCGTCAGTCAGCTGTTAGCTCTTGTCAGTTGCCGTTCGCTAAAAACATCCTAAAAACATTGACTCAATAGTAGTCAGTGAAACATTGAATTTGAATTAACTGAATATCAATAACTGTTTATCGTTATTCTTAATTATGGTTTAGATGTATTGTATTATTACTTTGTGGTTTTTCTAACATGTTTAATGGTTATATGTTACGGAAATCAAAGCTAGGACAATTTGGCGAATGTGCGCAGCCAGGCTAGTACACAGTTGGCTGCCCCTCCCGCTCCTACTCCATACCCCTCCCAGCCCTCTTGTTCCCCTCCCCCATGCGCGGACTGTCTCACGTCTCGTGCAACGGCCTGTAAGCTTATGCTTAATTCTCCATCTCAGCAAATCGCCTCCAACGTCCTGCGGCTAGAGAGGAGGCACAACAGGCAAGTAACATGGCTGGTCATAGGGATTGTCCTCTGAGGAAGCACCTGCTATCTCTACAAAGGTGACTTGGTATGCAGAAAGTGTGGGCAATCGGAAGAAACTGCAGATCACTTTATTGTTTTTAAGCTCATAGATACAAGCAATCGACATTGTCAACTTAATCTACATGATACATGCACTACACATAGTCATTGGATAAATAATTAGTGTAACTTTGTGGTTTTACAAAGGCTCATGCTAATAAATAGTTTAAAAACTTTTTAAAATTCAAGACAAAATAACAGATATATATTAAAAAAAGAAACATGGTCAGTAGTAAGAAACAAACTTCCTCCCAAATAAAAATATTATGGGATTAGGTCCACCCCATCGAATGAATGAAGATATTCTAAGTTTAAATTGTATTTCTCTTTTACTACTATCAGATAAAATATAAGGCCAGTTATATAGTAGAATAAACATTTAATTTTTATATATTTTTTTTGCAAATGTCCAAGTGGTCTTATTAAAAAGCATAAATGTGCAAAAGGCAGCAAATAGGCATCAGCCTGATTTTGGGTAGTAACCTTGAGTTGTTTCATGTTTACATCTAAAATAAACCAAGAACCAACAACCGGTGCCAGTGAAAAACCAAACCAATAAATGTTCGAACTGACCCATCACTAGTATTAACTCAAATTCTTGGTTGTTTGAATATTATACAACAAATATATGTATAGGCTAATAAACTTAAGATCTCAAAATTTGTTTATAAACTAAGCATTTCTGATGTGTTTCCAAAAAGAGGCAATGTTTGTTTCAACTGTTGTGAGTTATTAATAATAATTTTTCACAGGTTTTTACTTTCATTTTAAAATAAATACTGTACTGAAAATTACCAATGTTTCTCTGGACCAGGAAACAGTACACGGAGTACCCCTTCAATTAACAAACAGGTTGATTTACATTAACAAGGGAGGGGGGGGGGGGAGCTTGGTTTATATGAAGTCAAGACCAAAAAACAAATGTAAACAATCATAACTTAATTATTATCAAATAATTTGAATTAGAGTTTGTTTGTAAAAAGCTTATTTTTAAATACTATGTGCATGAACTTTATAGCCAACCTCAGTTCAACAAAATAACTCTTAAAAATGAATTCAATGTAAATATATTCAAAATCATTTGATATTTGGAATAGTAATTAAATATTCTATTAAATCCCAAAAATCACTGTATTCAAATACCCCTACTATAAAGTTATACAAATAAATTTTTATTTATGATTAGTTTAGTAGTATAACTTGTTATGACTGGTTGACAGAGGCTCACCTTGCCATCCTCGCCGCCGGTGACTATGTACTGCGCGTCGGGCGAGTACGCCAGACAGGTCATGGCCTGCGCGTGGCCCTGCTGCTTCATCACGTAGGTCTCGCTCTGCCACTCCCACACCAGCAGCTGTCCCTGCGCGCGGCTGCCGACTGCCACCCAGTCACCGGTGTTGTTCAGCGACAACGCGCTGATCGCGTGCTCCGAGATACTGTCACAAAACATTTTCTTTTCACTAATGTCTGACTCTAATGCTTTATTTTTACTTCAAAGCTTACACAATTGTTTTTTGGTTAAATCATAAGTTATTGGGTCAATAATTATTTTAGTTCATAACTTAATTTAGGTGTATGCATTATTTTGTTTAGATCAGACAACTCTTCAGAGGAAACCAATTTTGGTTGAAACAAAACAGATGTAATTTGAAACATGCACAGCAGAATCATTTATATCAAGCATCTGTTTATCAGTGCCCCAAGTTTATCTGGTCGCTTACCAGGATTCAAAAATAAAATATAATTCACTCTAATACATGCATAAAATCTGTTATAGGATTCCAATATAGCCTCATAAAGCTAATAAATAAAGCTGGTTTGCTAATTTCAATCATGTTGTTATAAAAGATTATGGCTAACATGGTAAATATGGATGACAACACTGTTGAAACCGACTAATGCTAAAGTGACTTTATGAGTAGACACAGTCTTCCGTATTTAAAGAGCCCATAATACTTCACAATAAAATTTATGTTTCTGTTTCAAATACTTTTGAAAAAAAAGATAGATTGGAACAGACGGATTATTGGAATAGCATGAGTGTAACCTGAGGGAGTGTATGAGTGTGACATCTGGCAGTTCGTGTATGAGGAAGGTGCCGTTGCTATAGCCGGTGACCAGGACGTGGGTTGCGCGGTGGTACGCGGCCGCCGTCACCGTCACTCTCTGCCCCGCCACCTGGTCGCGGAGGTAATGGCGAGCCAGTAACTTGAACGACAGTTTTGGCACCTCATTCCTATCTGACTTTTCCTTGTCATCATCCACTATAGGAACACACAGTTTTGCAGTGAAAAAATTAATCAGATGAAATTAGTATATTATGAGATAGTAAGGGAGCATTTCTTTTGCTACCAAATATAAACCATCTTGGTTCCAAGTATTAGTTTATAGCTGTTACAATAATTTTAATAAATTTGGAATTTAAATATTCTGCAATAATGAGCATTATTGTTACGGCTACTAAACTCTTAATAGGCAAGCTATTAACCATAAGGTGACAAGGACCAACACCATACAAGGCAAAGTCGCTGATAAAGGCTGAATTTCCCAAACAAACCACACTAATTGGAACACCTATTTGTTCAAATGAAAATATATTTTACCTTTGTCCTCATTTGCAAGAGCCTCAACTCTTTCCTCGCCTTTGCTAAGATCTACATCATCGTCATCTTCTTCTGTTGCTTTCTTCTTCTTCTCTTCAGGCTCTGGCTCTGGTTCAAGTTCGCTCAGTTCCAAACTACTTTCCCACACACAGAGTCTTCCATTCCTATTACGGGCAGGAATGTTTGAAATACTAGGTGAAAAACTTCTAAAAATAACACATAGGCCTACTGATTTAAAAATTTCTATTCCAAGGGTACAAACTTATTTTTTTGGCTTGCTTTCACAAATGTGTTTAAAGTAATATTGCCATATAGAATAATCATTGTAAGGTTTACTTGTGATAAACCGACACTTAACAGTCGGCAACAAGAAAAAAATAGAAACGACAAACTAGTTGTTTGGTAGTTCGACACCATATATCATCCGTGAGTGTCCCATCTTAATAATATTTTTCTATCTACATACACAACAATATCTAATACACAACTTTGGGTGAAGCTTTAATTCATGAATGCTTTTAATTCATGGGGGAAGAACTTTAATATGTCTTGTTCCACAATGACCTTCGGTTTTAATAATTTATACTAGGGCGTCTAATCTCTCGAATAAATTACAGCAAACCTCTACCAAATGATAAATAATATATTTCCAAACAATAAATTGTATCAATTCAACAAGTATTCTTATTAATATTACTGGAATAAAACTAACCTTAAATTTTAAGACATCTTTGGAAGTCCGAAAATTAAACCCCATGATCCCGTAACTGTCAAGGTTAATGTTATTTGATAAATTATATATGGTGCTACTCCCCTCATTTTAATACTAAACAATTCTGATAAAACCCTTTTTTTAATACACCAAGAATTCTTCTACCATGACAGAGTATAAAAAATTAAGTGTATAACCCACACATTTTACAATTTCACCTAGAATACTTTCTTGATAGGCCTACAAATACTTATCGTTAATTCTGAAATACAGCCAACCTTGCAATGGTGGTAACATCAAGAGAGTTAACTTCGAAGAACACTGCCACAACAACGTCATTCTGTGAACCAAGAGTGATGGGTCGAAAGTTGGCAAGCCTGTCGAGGCAGTAGAGCCGCGTCGACGTGTCCTTGCAGCCCACTGCCAACACTCTGCGGATATATTATGTAAATGTAAGTAGGCCTAACTAAAATCTTTTAACTGTTTCCAAAGATTTTAATCCTTATTACTGAACATGTAGGCCTACTGGTACTGATATTTATGAATTGGCAAAACCTTACTAAAAGAATATAAATTTAATAAATGAAGAATACAATGTAAACGTTTACAATTAACATCAACATCAATCAACGTGATTGAGGTTAAGTCATAGGCCATGATCTTACAATAACAATTAGGCTATTAGAATTTGATGACTCATAGAGAAGTCTGTCATTGCAAACTATTTTCCCTAAGCGATCATGGCAACACTGCTAAGGAATGTAATACAGGTCTAAGGTGAATAAATTTGAAATTTCCAAAACATAACTAACAGTAGATAACAATTGCAATGTCCTTATGAAATTTGTTTAACTGCTCCTATAGACTTACCTGAGTTATCGTTATACAGCCAACATTAAAAGAATGCCTTCTTATTTATAAGCATCCGTGAATTTTTCCGTGAACTGTTGTCTAAGTTTGATTGTTAAAATTCAGTCTTTTTGAAGCCTAATTTCAGATGTTAAATTCAAACTGAAGCAGATAGATAAAACCGTTAGATCACCATTATACTGTAAGAAGATCACCATTATACTGTAAGAATTCCCCCATCAGCAACCTTTTGTGTACACAATGTTACATATTAATTATTAACTTGTGTGTTGGTTGATGAAACTATGAATATTACCTTGAGTCCGATGCCCAGTCAATGCATGTGGTCTCATCAAAAGCGTTGTGGAAAACCCTCTCCATGACAAACTGGTTGAACTGACCCCCAAACTGGCCTGGAGCCTTGAATACAAACACTGGAACCAAAAGCCAGATTCACACAATTTAAATCCTTATATGTACAGAAATGGTAAATTTTGTTTTATTTCATTTCTTGAAACACCGACGTACGTATATGGTACGTATTTTAAGATGAGTATGACTGAAGTGTGAGTGTGATGGATTAGATGAGGTGTACAGCTTTGTTACTGACAAATAGAAGCCAGGGCCATATTTCTAAATAGGCTGAAAAGGCTGGGAGCCTATAGCAGCAAAATTTCAGGGGCGGCACTTTGTCAATTTACTGAAAATTGAAAATACTTTTACTACTTTAATAGCAGAAACTTCTTTGATTAGGCCCATATTTCTGATTTAAAGTGTATTAGTTTAAGACAAGGAAATATGATTGATAGGTATTTATTATTTTCATACGAATTTACTCCACATAATCTTGTAGCACATTTTTTATGTAAGTTAATCGTTGTAACGATACTTACAGTTTTTATAAGGCCCAGTGGAGGAAACTATACACTAGCCCTCCCAGTGTTTAGTTTCATTCATTACTAGTTATTTCCTTTTTAAATCATGTTAATGATTTTACGAAAAGATTGGCCACAAATGTATGGTTTGGATTTTTATAATAGCCTCCCCATGAAAAATGTGCTTTTTTATGAACGGAACGAAAAATTTACCGCACTACTTGGCAGGCGGAAAATTGATATAAATTAGCAAAATGGATATAACAAGCGTTTGACAAATATGCATGGGAGCTGTTAAACATTTTGACTTGAGTATCTAGATGAGGTGAAAAACCAACTGAAGCTGAAATATTGAATTTGTGAAAGGATATAATAGTGTGGAAAAAGTTCATCCCCCTTTAATTTTTTTGTTTGGTAAAGTAAATAAATATTGTGTGGGGAATGATAAATATTGTTTGGAGAGCTGTTCTGCCAAACAACCAAACTTCCGCCAACATCAGAATCCCGTAAAAAATAGTAGTTGTATTGTGAGTTTACACACCACGTCCACTACCATCTTCAGTCCCAGACTTTACACATTAGAGTGTCACAACTATATGATTATGTTAGACTGTGACACTATCACAAAAACCCTTTCAAACTTCTCTTGTTTTTGTTTCGGTAAAAAAAAGTGTCAATCATTGATGACAGGGCGGCTCTAGTATGAAAATATTGGGTAGGCAACTATCTGGGGTGTTAATTTATTTTTTAATCAAGTTTTATTTTAAGACACAAAGTCGTTATGCTTTGGGCCGCACTTTTGTTTTTGGAAGTTTGCTCTAATGTTGCTAAATGGTGAATCGTATTTGCTATGATTATGGTCCTATTGTTTGTTTTCTTAAAAGTTTTATGTTTACTTACACAAAATGGTGTCTATAAAAATTTATTAGCTGTTAAAATTTATTAACTTATTTTGCCCCTTTTTTTAAATTTAATTTTTTATTTAAAGACGTTTAAAGTATGTTCTGTAGATTTTGTCTAAACCAACATTATTATTGGACTGGCAGTTGCCTCGATTTATACTCTATACTGCCTTGCCTGGTCGCTGTTGTAGCTGTCCTGTTAAGTCACTTTGATTCTTTGTGTTGTGATTCCTGGCTTAAAGTATTAAATTAAAGAATATACAGTTCATGAAATCATTTTTTAGTCCAGGCTCTAAACAGGTTGAGCATGCACTGAAAGCCTACTTTTGATTATTGTTGGGGACATTTAGTAGATGTAAAAAAATTATGTTGCTACATTTCCAGAGTGGGCACAACCCGAGTGACGCTCCCTGGAGAAAGTTGTAAAGGAAACTCTTTTGGGCTATGTCATGTTATATATCATTTTAAAGGTCTTTGAGTTTAGATCAAAATGTTACAAACCTTATCTCAAGAGGTTGAATATAACACAAGTTATCACGTTATGAAATTTCAGTAAAGTGCTTTTATGCAAAGTTTGACTGCCTACCATTTCTGACTCGAACGTTTAATTGAGGTCAAGTTGTCGACATTGTTTTCTATTATATTTCAATTCTATTTATCTCCTTTTTATAAAGATCCTGAAAATTAAGTTAAAGGTTTTCTTTTTAATCTTTATTTGCCGTCTTCGATTGCCGTCCGAAATATTATGATTACTATGATTTTCACCCCGATTTGGGGCAGCTCATGAAATTCGTAATGAAATATTTAATGTAAGCTTTAGGATCCTGTTTAACAGTAAACAATGCCACAAAGCCAAACCTCAAATGAACGTTCGAGTCAGAAGTGGCAGGCAGTAAAACTTTGCCTAGTTAAGCATTTTAATGAAATTTCAAAACGAGATTACCCGCGTTATATTTTACCTTTTGAGATTAGGTTTGTGGAATTTTGATCTAAATTCAAAGACCTTTAAAATGATATGTAACATGACATAGGGCAATACAGTTTCCTTTACAACTTCCTCTAGGGGGTGTCCCTCGTGTTGAGCCCACTCTGAAAATGTGGCAAAATTGATTTTTTACATCTACTAAATGTCCCCAACAATAATCAAAAGTCAAATTTTGTTAGACTTCCAATGCATGCTCAACCTATTTAGAGCCTGGACTATTTGATACTTTTGATACTTTGATATTGAGACATCAAATTAATTTGATGCATATTTTAGGGTTAGCCTAATACGCTCCTACAAAAGTGACAGTAAAAACTATGTATGAGTCTGTCCCTATAGGCTTAAGTGAGGGGGGGGGGGAGGGGGGGAGGCAGAAAATGGATAGCCTACAGGCGGCATACTCCTAAATCCGGCCCTGATAGCAGCTGATTCATGTGTCCGGATTATCAATTAATAGCCAATCATGAATTAAACTTGAATTTTATGTTGTTTCGGGGCTTTAAAAAACTAGTTAAACATTTCCCTTTTTATTTCCTTCTATTTTTTATTACAGTATGCAATTTTTTGTTAACATAGTGTAACATTTTAGTTTTTAATATTTACAATGTCACCTGTAAAAATAGCATCGCTATTGAAAACGTTTAGGTGAAAATCAAGAGATGGGCCGTCCTCCTGAAATGACTCAAAATGTTTGATAACGTCAAAAGGTACTTTGTGATAAGTTACTATCACCCCAGACAATATTTATTTACCTTCACAAACAAGAAACAAACAAATTAAACGGGGGTGGGGTTAGGGACTTTTCACACTATTATATCCTTTCACAAATTCAATATTTCAGCTTCCGTTGTTTTTTTTCACCTTATCTAGATACTCAAGTTAAAATGTTTAACAGCTCCCATGTGCATTTGTCAAACGCTTGTTATAACCATTTTCACTTTTCGGTTATTAAACCTCATTGTCTTTAATTATTAGTTGCAGTTAGGTTAAACACTTAACATTCATATAGTGATTACTTTATAGTTCTGTGAATATACCATTGCTCATAGAAGGTTGAAGAACTCATACTTTGACAAGAATATTATAGATATTTTTATGAAATCTAATATTGAAACCCTGATTGGTTTTGACATTAGCTAAACCCAGGCCCGGATTACCCACTAGGCCAACCTAGGCCATGGCCTAGGGCGTCAGCCAGGGGGGGGGGCGTCAAACAAGCCTTTTTTATACTACGTTTTAGTTAAAAAATATTTAACCGCAAATATAATTCAATTCTGTTTTTAAAATTTTTTTATTGAATTCTTTAATAACAAGAGTAAATAGAATATTCGGCAAAAAAGAAAGAAGTAAGATCTATTTAGGCGAAGTAGATGACCCCCTAAGTTGCCGGGATCGGAGGGGCTCCGCAGCGGGGATGAGCGCCCCTGATCTGCCGTAAAGAGTTCCCTGATTAGCGGTCAAGACCATCACCCCCGACTGGCGGTAAATTTCGCCCTCTTATCGACGGTAAATAGCGCCCTTAATCAGAGTTAAATCACGCCCCCGACCGGTGGTAAACATAGCCTCCGACCGGCGGAACAGAGCGCCCCCAATACGCGTGCGTAAATAGCGCCTGTGATCAGCAGGCAGCAGTAAAGAGCGCCCACGACCAGCGGTAAATATTCCCCTAAATTGACGGTAAGCAGTGCCCCTTTGCCTTGACCTTTGCATTGTAAGGTTTGGCTTGACATTGTCCTTGTTCCTTTGCCTGGATTTAAATTTATTTCTGTATTACATCATTTTTCATTTCAGATATATAATCAATATGGAGCAGAAAAAATGGTACATTAAATGATGCAAAAGGATTACGTCCACGGATTAAAGTGACGAAAATGCTGATTATCACATCTGTTAAATAGTTCAGTGGTTTTATACAACAGCCAAGGAAATTAGAATAAAAATGAGCCCATAAATCGGCTTTTTTTTTTGGGGGGGGGGGGGCGTAATTGTGACCGTTGGCCTAGGGCGTCAAAAAGTGTTAATCCGGGCCTGGCTAAACCAAATCCAATGAACCCCACCCCTGCATCTCTTGTTCTTAATACAAATCACCTTTCAAGGGTAGGGACGAGTACAAATATGTACAACATTTAATCCAATTTAAAGATCATCAATTAAATTCAAGTACCCAAACTAAGTAAAACAACACATCTGTCAGTAATATAGGCTTCACACCAGTATGGATATGTTTATTTTTTAAAGAAATTGTATTTTAGGTCATATATTACTTAATTCACATTTTTGTCTTTAGATTTACTTCTTTACCTAAACACATCCCCATGTATTGACCCGTCTATACACAAATAACGAAATGTGTCATCAAGGAAAATGCCAATCATACACGACCATCTCGTCATTGAGAAAACTCGATTCACCTGGGAGCAGAACCGTCTGATAGCGGGGAGACAGGATGGAGTGAAAAAACTGCGCCAGTTGCTGGGCCGAGATTTTGCCGAATTTGTCACAAACCTTGCGCTGAACCCTCCGACCAGAAATCAGAGTAAAAATGAAGAAACGACCTACGCTAAGGTGGCTGAAACATCTCAAGGAGGTCAGAGGCAGACGACGAAGGAGAAGGCGGCGGGCGGCGAGGTACAAGCAGGTGTCACAACCAACGGCGAGGCACAGACACCGGCGGCGGCGGCGGCGCTAGTGGCCGACACCGTTCCCGAGACCGCGGCCTAGAGGGACCACGCCAATCCTGCGATGCATGCTGTGGAGGCGAGTAACAGACAAAATGTAACAATAGTAGCTTATAATGTTTGCGGACTAAAGAGAAAGTTAGATGATGCTTTATTTGTAGATTTTTTAAACACTTATAATATTATAATTTTACAGGAAACCTTTATTACATTTGAGCAAAGCGAATTTGTTTGTAATAGATTAGTTAATTTTAAGTTGAGTTTTAAGTATGCTTTAAGAAACACGGATATAGGCAGACCATCAGGGGGCATAGTTTTGGGAATAAATAAGCAGTCCAAATTTGCAAACGCAATTAGCTGTGTAAAATCCATAACTCAGTTGTTTTTAGGTTATCGGAAATAGATAACAGTCGAGATATTATTATTGTGCCAGTTTACCTTAATTATAGTTCTTGGGAAATTGATTTTGAAAATCTAAATGAATTAGTTAATTTAAAGGCTGGATGTAAATTAATAATTGTTGGGGATTTAAATAGCCGTATCGTAGATAAGCAAGATAATTTCAGAATTAAATCAATTTGATAGGTATAAAAATATAATAAGCAGTAGGAAATCTAAAGATGTTGTTTTAAATGCGCGGGGTAGGAGGTTATTAGAAATGTGCGATGATTTTGGTTTTATTGTATTAAACGGAAGGACAAGAGGGGACTGTGCAGGTGAATTTTAACGAAAATAACCAATCTATCCTTTGAAGAAGGTATATTCCCTGATAATTTAAAATTGGCAAAAATCATACCTATATTTAAGAAAGGAGATCCATCGGACATGAGTAATTACCGACCGATTGCTCTCCTGCCTATCTTTGGCAAAATCATAGAGAAACTTTTTTATATTAGACTTACCTCTTTTTTGGATCATAATAATATTCTTTCAAAAGCTCAATTTGGATTCAGAGAGGGTTTCAGTACGCTAGACGCTATAAATAAATTCCTTGAATTCATTCTAATTGAACTTGAAAAGGGCCGTAAGGCAACAAGTGTCTTTCTGGACCTCAGTAAAGCTTTTGATTGCGTTGATCATGCTTTACTTCTGAATAAACTTGAAACATATGGTATTCGGGGAACTTCTTTAAGTGGATTAAATCCTACCTTGAAGGAAGAACCCAACAAGTATTGATAGAAAATAAATTGTCCGGTAGAGAAAATATAGCATATGGTGTTCCTCAAGGCTCAATCCTTGGCCCCATTTTGTTCTTGTTTTATGTAAACAATTTAGATGAAATAATAAATGTTGAACAAATCACACAATATGCTGATGATACAACTCTCAGTTTTACAGCTGATTCAACTGAAAATATAGAGAGTGTATCTTTCATGCAGGTCAATTGTTGTGTCCAGTTTTTTAGTAGTTTAAACTTAAGAGTAAATTATTCAAAATCAAACTGCATAAATTTTAATTTAAGTAATATAGATGAAAGCAAAAACCCAGTAATTATGATAAATGAACACATTTTGGAACAAGTCAAGTGTGTAAAATTCCTGGGTTTAAACATAGAACAAAATTTAACTTGGGAACATCATATTGAATATGTCTGTAGGAAAATTTCCTCGGGAATATTTCTTATGCTTAGACTTTCAAAATATTGTGGAACAAAAATTTTAAAAACAGCTTACTATGGCATAATTCAGCCACATTTATCCTATGGATTACCTCTATGGGGGGCTTGTGCTGATTGCAAATTTTCTAGGGTATTTACTCTACAAAAGAAATCTGTACGAACCCTAGCAAAGATAGGCAGAAGAGAATCGTGCCGACCAGCCTTTCGTAGTATGGAAATTTTAACATTAGCAGGTTTATATATTTATCAGACAATTAAGTTTTTTCTAACAAAATGTGACTCAAAATTCGGCACACATTTTCATAACTATAATACTAGAAATAAAAATTTATTCAGAACTGGTTTCCACAGACTCGAAAATTACCATAAGTTGCCATGTTACGGGAGCTAAACTGTTTAACCATCTCCCTGAGAGCATAAGAAATATTAATAATATCAAACTATTTTACAAAAAACTAAGAGAATATTTAATAAATAATGCTTTTTATAGTGTTGTAGAGTTTATAAATCATACCCATGCAAACACCTGCTGGGAAACTTAGAATTAAATTGATAGTTTTATAGCCTAAATAAAGTGCACTTTTCCAAATTATTTGATGGGTTTTAATAAACTGGTGGCTCTATCTGTTTAGGGCTGCAAAAAGTCAACACAATATGTAACTATTGTATCTGACTGACCTAATAAATAAATAAATAAATTTACTTTTGTAAAACGGGCGCATCTGTAATTGATTTAGCGATTGCATCAGTCCACTGCTTAGATGAAGTTGTTGATTTTAGAATAGTAGAGCATATAGGGTTCGATCATTTACCAGTAGAGTTAAGAGTTAAGATAAGACAAGAGGAGAAATGTAGCAGTAAGAAATCAATGTTACCTTTACTTCCAAGACTAAAATGGACACATTTTGATGAATTGAATTTCAAGGACAACATTAATGTTGCATGTTTATCTCATAATGGGGCGTACAATACGGATGCAATTATACAATGCATAAGAAACGTGGCTCATTTCAAACAATTAAAACCAAGCGATAATTCGTCGAAATCATTTTCAAAAAAACAACTGTGGTTTGACTTTCAGTGTTTTAACAGCAGGCGGAAGGTATTCAAGCTATTAAACACGTTTAGGAAAACAAATTCAATTTGTGTTAAAAATCAGTATATTGAAGCCAATAAATCTTTCAAGATTCTATTGAGGACGTAAAAGATAGAGTATTATGACAGCCTGTATGTGAAGCTAAAACTTATGATTTTACAAAAGAGAGCAATGAGGGTTATTGCTGGGGTCCATTCTAGACACCATTGTAAACCTTTGTTTAAGAAATTTAATGTGCTCACTGTTCCTTCATTGTTTATTTTAGAATGTGTTATGTATGTGAAGTTAAATTTAAGTGTAATACCAACTAATGACTTGATTCATAATCATTATACTAGATATCATGACCATATCAGAGTAACTCAATGTAACTATCAAAGAACTATTCATAGCTCTTATGAATTAGGCCTAAGACTGTGTTACCATTTAATTAAAAAAAAACTTAATTTGTCAGACTTTAGAAAACATTTAAAATTTATGCTCCTACAAATGAGTGTATATTCAGTGCAAGAATTTATTGGACATTTCAAGACTGATTAATGTATATTAATTGTTATATTCTCTCTTTCTGTACATGACGTTGTCATACACTGTTATTAATGTGTGTTGCGACAATAAATGATTTTGATTTTGATTTTTTTTTTAAGAGAAGCAAAAGATGGTAAATCGTTATGGAAAACAATTAATAGTTTTAAAATAAAGAGCCCGAGAATAACAGGTTGCGTGCCAGCTCATGTATGGGTGAAACATTTCAAACAACTTCTGAATCCTCCTTTGTTGTCCGATAGTATAAGCTATGCACAGCCCTTGATTGTAGACAATGCTCTAGATTGTGAATTTAGTTTTATGGAGTTAAAGACAGTATTATTGAAAACGAAAAATGGGAAAGCTCCAGGGGTGGATGGGACACCGTATGAGTTTTTTTAAATAGTTCCGACGTGTTTATTCATAAATTACTTGAGTTTACAATAACATTTTTCGAAAGTGCCAAGTGCCTGAGTCTTTCAAAAAAGCTATAATATATCCACTATTCAAAAAGGGGGACCCAAATATTGCAAACAATTATCGCGGACTCTCATATATTGATTGTATATCAAAGATTTATTCGGGTTTATTGCACAATAGAATAAATAATTGGGTATTAGACCGAAATATACTATGTGAATTTCAAGCTGGTTTTAGAAAAGGATACTCCACAATTGACAATATTTTTGTACTTTCGAATATAGTTAAATTTAGTTTAAGTAAAGATAAGGGAAAACTTTATGCTTTCTTTGTAGAATTCTCAGCAGCATTTGATACAATCGACCGTAAAGCTTTATTTTATAAGTTGTCTTGCCTGGGAATGTCTTCACATATACTTAGCGTTTTGAGGGATTTATATGATGGAACATCAGCTTCGGTTTGGTGTGAAGATGGAATAACAGACTATTTTAAAACTGGGGGAGGCTTTAAACAGGGTTGTATTATATCACCTTTATTATTATTTTGTTTGTTTGTTAACGACATAGTTGAATCATTAAATGGAGGGTGTGTTTTCGGGGGAATAAGGATCAAGGTGCTGCTTTACGCGGACGACATCGTGATTGTGGCTCCGAACGAGACGAGTCTGCAATTAATGATAAATGAACTTCAGAATTATTGTCAAAAATGGAATTTAACAGTAAATTTGAATAAATCTAAGATTATGGTGTTTAGAAATGGGGGCAAACTGAGAAAATATGACAAATGGTATTTTAATGGGAAACGAGTGGAAATAGTGAACAATTATAAATATTTGGGCCTGACTCTAAATTCTAGATTAAGTTGGGAAACTCATTGAAAGGATAAATGTAGCTCAACAAAATTGGCAATCAACTCAATTTGGAAGACTTTTTTACGAACAAAAATGTGCTCAGCAAAAAATTCATGTGTTATTTTTCAATTGTAAGATCGACTCTTTGCTATGGGTGACAAATTTGGGGTTCGTGGGAAAGTAATTTTGTAAATGGAGTGCAAAAATTTTTTATAAAGAGAATTTTTGGGCTTTCAAATAATACTCCTAGTTATGCTTTATTCATAGAGACTGGCCTGGATAAGGAATATATATACACATTGAGCATGAACTTAGGGTACATTTTGCACGCTCTGTCTTTGCCGACAAATCGCCTACCAAATATGATTGCTAGATTGACAATTGATAAAAATATTTATTGGTGTCGGGATTGGAAAATGATCGCTAGAAATCACGGTTTAGAATTAACAATAGATGTTAACTGCCTCGAGGAAACGCGAAAGCAGATGTTATCGGTAGTGGAGGCAGTGAGGGGGAGTAGGCAGGAATTCATCGAAACAGCGCTGGCCGCGCGTCACCATATCAGGTACCCATCGCTGGAGTACGACCTTGGCGATAAGCATTATCTGACCGATAAAACGTTCCTGACTTTGTACGGAGGTGGGTTTTTAAAGCACGGACGGAAACAATAAATCTAAATTCTAAACCTTAACCAAGGTGGGACAAATTTTCTATGTTCGCTTTGCAATTCACAGGAAAATGAGGACGTAATGCATTTTGTGGCGAGATGTCCTATATTAGCTCATATTAGAAGAAAATGGTTTTTCAAAACAGTATTGAACCATGAGGAGTTAATTGAATATTTTAATGGGAGGGATTAATGTTGTCTGGTAAATTATTTAAGAGATGCTTGGAAGTATAGGTGGGATCTTGTTTCAGAATTCAATTTTTAAAGAACTTAAATGTCAAATCACAAAAGTTAGTATATTAAGTTTTTTTTTAATTCAATATTTATTTGTTTTTTATTTAATATAAGCAAGGATTTGAAATATTCTGTATGTAGGTTGTGCCTTCCTAATATTAAGCATGCCGAGTCTTTTTAAATTGTCCATGCATCCCAATTATTGCAGTTTTGCATTGTATGTACTTTCTCTAAAAAAAAATTATTTGTTATTCTGTTGTTGCTCTTTTTTTTGTGCAATGCTCATAACTCATATTTTTTGGAATGTTTTATGTTTTAATATTTATTTGCTGCCAGCCCAGCAGACAGTCTAGCTGACCATTGCTGAAAAGTGCAAGTTGAATGTACATAAAGATCTAAATTACGATACATTTTGGTATAAGGAGTTATATATACCTAAGTTATATTCCAAAGTCTTTGATTCTATTTTATTGATTTATTTGTATTATAATTTATAAATATGTATGAATAAAGCACATTTTCATTCATTCATTCAAACCCTTTTTTGATTTTTGAAACCCATAAAACCCCATTAATATCGTCCAATCATTCTGGTTTGTGAACTCGATCAAGTAAATGCTGCCTTACACCCCTGTACCAAATTTTATCAAAATCGGACGTAATTGCTCATAAGTTATCATGTTTGCGGACACATATCAAATCATCAGAAGTTAATCATATATATTTGAACGAACAGTGTTTTTGGCTTCTGAAGACCTCAAAACAAAAAGTAACATGGACTCAGGCTTTAGTCATACTGTGACTACTATAGTAATAGTGTATTCCCTGTAGGAAAGTACACTAAAACTAAAAGTGGGAAAGTGAACCAAATACATAAAAGCACCACATGAGAGATGGAAATAAAATGTGAAATATATCCTCAGCACTGCCGAGCAACCTTCACTATTTATATTTTGTGTAGCTTTTGGTGGTTATTTGATTTATGTTGACTTATTAGGCATATACATACCATTGTTCTGTTTGCAAACTGCAAATCGGCTTCCATCAGGACTGAACTTAATACAAGCGACTGGGTGATTGAATTTGTATTGGTGTACCACCACACGACTCAGTAGGCTGATCAAATGGGCATCACCCTCTGAAAAAAACAAAAAACTCATGATAACTAAATATATTACTATTAGTTAATTAATTAAATAAAATCAATAGATAGCCTATATTTTTACTCCTAAAAAAACTAAAATAATTTTTAAAATGTAGGCCTTCCTATACATTTTTATTGGACAAATAAGAGGAAAACATTGTAAAATTAAAAGAAGACATTTATGCTAATCCATGAAATAACTTACAATGTATTGTAATGAAAAATCCACCACTTCAAGCCATTATTCATCGTTGTGGAACATCATACACTCATGGGATGGGTGCTGTAACTAAATGTTCAACTAGTAATATTTTTTTTAGAGATATTCATTCTCATTTGTTTAACACTACTAGCCCAAAGCCCGAGTATAGCTCGAGGCATAGGGACTATATACTGGTTGTGACGTAAAATGAACTTAAGTGGATTAGAAACAGTTTTATTGGCATCTTGAAGTAAAAATATGGTTATCACACACTCCTGGTGAGGAAAACTGTAGGCCGTTGGTAAGTGAGTTCCCCACAAGAGCGTATCACTAAACCACTGCACTCTATTTAAAGTACACAATTCTGTATTCAAAGGGTTAAGCTTAATTTTTTACCCACCTTCTTTCTTTTTACTTTAAAATTTTTATCTTAGATAAAAATATGAACAAAGAAATAGTTAACAACAAATATTTACCAAAATTTCAGAGACAAACTTACGCTTGTTGATCGCTATTAACGTACTCCCATTGGGAGAAATGTCCAGAGTTACAAAATCATAACTGCTCTCAACTGCCAAGGTTGAAGACTTGTTGCTAGAACAAGAATAACACTATTAGCATCATAACTGAAAGAAAAGATTCAATAAAAAAATTACTATTCTAAACCATATGGTGTTTTAATAATTTTATCATATTTACTCACTGAACCCCTTGTTTTGCCACAAAAGTTGAAAAATAACAATATTTATTTCAAAAATAATATTAGAGTGAGATCCTTCTCTCCGCTCACTTGCCCCATATAAATTAATATTAGCATTGACTATATACTCTAATGAGAATAGACTTCTCATCCAATGCTTTTTGTTTGATACCAAAATTTGGAAAGTTCGTGTACGGAGCGCCAGAATCGCTGTAATCGATGTTATTATTATTCAGCTGCATTTACAGTGCTCCAAAAACACTTTTTACCACAACAACCCTCAGTTATAAAATATTCCATACTTGGTTGAGAAGAGAGTTAATACTGATTTATCTCTCATATGTAACTTGTACTTCATGTACGCCACAGAAGGTCGCACTACCGTCAATAGGTTTCAAACACGCCTATGCTATGAGAAGTCTATTCACGTTAGTGTATATAGTCAAAGATATTAATAACCCCATTATGAGTGCAGCATTCTGTTGTATATTTGTTAAACTACAGCAATATCTATGTATGGACAATAACTTCTGTTCAAGTAATCATATGGCTTATTAAACTTCTGTCCATATTAAACAACTAGCTGTTGCCCGTCACGGCTTCGCCCGTGATTGAATTTATTTTATAGGTAATAAAATCTTTTTAAAGAGCAACGAAATCTACTTCCTTAAGAATGACATTGAAACAATGAAGTAGTGTGAGTGGAGCTCTGAAGGAATTTCGCAAAACCTGTTCTTAGTGAGAAAAGGTTTCTTAAATAGAAAAGGCGGAGAGAGCCTATGAGCAAATAGGAACGACCATATCAAATTTCAACCCTGTAGTAAGTTCAAATTTCAACAGTCAATATTGAAGTCATGTGGGGCGGAGCCCTAAAGAACATAAAACACTACATTTGCAAAACTGTTTCTAAGTCTTAGAGAACTTCAAGAACTATATTTACAAAACCATTTTGTAGTGAGCACCTGTTAGCAAAACGGAACATCCACGTTAAACTTATACCATTGACTTTGTACACTAACGTGAATAGACCTCTCATCCAATGCATTTAGTTTGAGGCAAAAATTTGAAAGTTCGAGGGACGTGGCACCAGAGTCGCTGCAATCGATGTTGTTATTATTCAGCTGAATTTACAGTGCTGCAAAAACACTTTATCAAAACATAAACATAACTTTCAGTTATAAAATGTTTCATCCTTGGTTGAGAAGAGTGGTAATACTGATTTATATATCGTATGTTACGTGTACTTCCGTGGACGCCGCACGAGATCGCACCACTGTCAATAGGCTTCACACACGCCTATGCTATGAGAAGTCTACTCACGTTAGTGTACATAGTCAATGCTTATACCCCCTAGAATCTATGGTAATCTTGAGATTCTATGGGGTGGAGCCCTTTTGCAAAATTATTTCTTAGTAAGTAACTATGAGCAAAGAGGAACGTCCGATTCAAATTAAAAACCCCGGAGGCCCAAAAGTAATTTTGAAGTCATGTGGGGCGGAGCCCCAAAGAACTTCAAAAACTGTATTTGCAAAACCGTTTCTTAGTGAGTACCCATGAGCAAAGAGAAAAGTCAATGTTGAATATCGACCCCGGAGGCCCTAAAGTAATTTAGAAGTCCTGTGGGGCGGAGCCCTAAAGAACTTCGAAAACTATATTTGCAAAACCGTTTCTTAAGGAGCATCCATGACCAAACCAAACGTCCATGGCAATTGTCAACCCCGGAGGCCCTAAAGTAATTCTGAAATCCAGTGGGGCGGAGCCCTAAAGTGCTTCAAAAACTATATTTTCAAAACAGTTTCTTTATAAGTATCTATAAGCATAGGGAATCGTCCATGTCAAATTTCAACACGTAGGCTATACAGTAATTGTGAGATTCTGTGGGGCGGAGCAATTATTTATTTATTTATTTATTTTTTAGCACCTAAAAAAAAGAGATAACTCCAAATTTCAACCGTGCAGGTTTCCTAATTTGTATTTTAAATTGGCCATGCGGATCACGTTATGAAATTTTGAAGGCCTGTGGGGCGGAGCCCTGAAGGAATTTTGTTCAATCATTTCTTAGTGAGCACCTAAGAGGCAAGATGAACCTGTGTTTAAAGTTTCAAGTAGGCTAAATACGTTTGGTAGTTCCTGAGATTTCATGAGTCAGTCAGTAATCACTCCCCGTCAGGTTTAGCTTGGTCGCTAAGCTCACTCGCCGCAACTATCCTTTAGTTTTTTATTACCAATACCCCCTACTACCCCCAATAATTTAAATGAGAACAGCTGTTTACGAAATTAATATTCCTTAATGTAATCATATGTTCCAATACAAAAATGTTTCTTCCATAAGAATAACATGGTAACTTTGAAGACGTGTGGGGCGGAGCCCTGTAGGAATTTTGCAAAATCGTTTCTTAGTGAGCACCTAGGAGGCAAGACGAACCTATTTTCAAAGTTTCAAGTAAATCCGTTAGGTAGTTCCTGAGATTTCGTGATGAGTCAGTGAGTGGGATTTCGCTTATATATATATAGATGGAGAGTTTAGAAGTGTCAGTTTGGCAGACCCTGAGACCAGAATGTGATAAAAACTATTATGTTTTCCTACTTTGGACAAAAAAAAACAATCTAGGACTACCTTATTTTAACTCTGTAGCAACGAGAAGAAGGAGTGATGAGTGAGTGAGCGCTTTACCATGGGTATAGATTACAGTAGGCCTAAACATGGTAGGCCTTAATGCATTTTTATACCTAAAAATAAAATTAATAAATTTAATGTTTTATAAATTATTTGAACATAATGAGATGCACAACTCACTTTTTGAGGTCATGGATAGTGATCCGATTGCCCACAGGGCTAATGACAGAGTTGCCATCAGGGCTGAACAAAAGGTTTCCTTTTCTGTAAACTGTCCCCAGCAAATTAGAAAACTGTAACAGACACAATGAATGACCTGGCAGAAATTTAAACCAACGCAAAGAGTTTATTTATAACAAAGTTGATGGTGACCAATCAAGAATCTTTAACTGGAAAAGTAAGTAAGATTACCTGTAGAACAGCAGAATTATTAGAGCCATGAAAGTACATTAGGTAGGGTAAAGATAAGTGCAAGGAATCATTTCACTGGGGCCAGATGAGCTTACAAGCAACTGAAAAGTAATTTAGTTATGAACCACAAACCATGGGAAATAGTTGCAAAATACAATACAAAATATTTTTGTGTATGGAGTGGTACGTCTGCAGAGTTCCACAATATTAATTTTAACAGGTTTCGGTCAGCGCAAAATAGATCACTTAAATTTCAATGTATGTGCATGTATTGCCGTTTCAAAACAATACCTTAATGTATAAAATAAATATTTTTTCTTTCTTTTTATTGCCTTTTATAATTTAATATTAGAGAATTATATTAGTTTACAATTTTCCAACTAGGATAGACAGTTGGACTCTTCCCCCCACACAGGCATATTTGCCCATGTGTGGGGGAATATTTTCAGTGTACCTATATGTTATGTATTGTGCAAACTTGTATTTTTTACTGAATAAAGTATTTCATTTCATTTCAATTAGAACACTACAAACAGACCAACTCTGCTGCACACTAATACAACAGATACCCAGTAATCCCAGTGTAAATTGTTGCTTTGGGATGAGGCTATGCTTCTGGTACTATTGTTAAAATATCGGTACCCAAGATATGAGCACTTGTTGTGTAATTTTTTTGTGAATTAGAGTAAAATTTTCTATTACGAAGCAGAATAGCCAGTATTCCTATGGTATATCAATCCCGAGATTGATCCCGGGATCGTCATTAACCAATCCCGAAATCCCGAGATCGGAATTTTGGCCCGAGATTGATACCCCTAAGAGGAAAACAGCGCCAGGTAAATTCCTGAAGTATGTGCGGTATACTGGAGGAATGTATGGAAGAAGTGAAATCATGTCCATCTTCTTTGCATCCGACATTGGTCTGTGTGAATGTCCTTAAATCCATAATGACAGTATTTAAAGATGAGCAAACTAACTAGTTAAACAATTCAACTTAAGGAAAAACTGCCAATCTATACTTATTTAATACGCTAAGGGTTTTTTTGTCTTGAGAACTCCTCCTACAATTTTCAACCGATTTTCAAGTTTTTGGTGTCGTTGGATAGGGCTTGGTCTGTAGTTGTTTCCACCAAAAACTGATGAGAATCGGACTGAAAATAAAGGCGCTATCCACCATTGAAATCTCAAAATTTCCCATTTAAATAACATTGTGATTGAATAAAGCATTTTAAACATCTGTTAATAATCAGCTGTAAATATGTGTAGTTTTGGTGATTAAAGAGATTCACAATATTGGATTGGTCGGACGTCATTGATTTAGAGATAAAAGTAACATTTGCTTTGTATTAAAATAAATTGCTCGATTTCGAGCAACACGTATACTAGTTAAACATAAATGGGTAACTAGCCAAGGATGAAGCAGTAAGAGTAAACAATGGATGTAACTTGATCCACAGTATCTAGACTTGATCCACTTCTACACTGAAGAAAAGGTAGATGTTTTCTTTGCACCAAGAAACAGCTGCTACCTAGCAGGGAATAAGTGAAATTTGGATTTGATTCACTATTGCACTGAAAATTAAATGGTTTTGGCCATCTATTACCACTACTAGTTCTAAATGGACAAAAATTGGACTTGGCCCACTTTAACACCCCCCTCCATGTTAGGGTGAAAATGAACAAATAGTGCTTTTGGCTTTAGGGGACCCCAAAATGGAAAAGTAACATGGTCCCTGGCTTAGGTTTTACCATGGCTACTACCGTGATAGCGAATACCTTATATGTGATTTCCCTAGGGAAATTCGCTAAAAAACTTGGTGCCGGTACCTTATATCTATATCTTTATCTTTTGCCCACAATATGGGATTGATGCCGTCAAATCACAAACACAACACATACAAACATGTACAATACTAAACAAAATTGAAACATATATTTAAATATTAAACTTCCGGCAAGGCTACAAAAACGAAAAGTCATCATTCAGGAACTTATTAACCCTCCGAGCTTTAAACGTTGATGTTTCAGGCCCAGCTTTTCGACCTTTGAGCGTTAAAGTTGATTTTTCGACGGTTAGAAAACGTGACGTAATTTTATAGCGAATGACAGAAACGGAGCCATGAACGCTACCGCTATTAACGGGAGGTGCTAAGCTACCTGAAAACACCCATTTCAAATGGCATAATGTGATTGGTTATTTGTAATATGCAATGAAGCATCTGGTAAAAAACTGTTGCCATCTGCCAAATTAAAAAAAAAACGAAATATGCATTTTACCAATTGTTTTAAGGTTATGAATAATTGAAAGTTTTATTAATACTGTTAATTACATTATTGGAATAAATTAATATGTTTCATTGAGTTTATAACCATAAATATGAGTAGGAATTAGTTTAATGTTCCTAGCTTAATTTTACATGTGTTCTTAAGGGATTAGGGTAAGTACTGTAGGATATATTTTGTTGTATTCGTCATAATTTTTTTTCAAATGCATATTGCCTAGGATGTATTAATTACATATTTTCTTATTTTCCATAAAATTCTAAACAAAATGTATATCTAGGAATTTTGATTATGTGTACCTAGAATTATTTTAGGGGAGAGCAAAAATACATAAAATATTTTCTTACCACTTTATTTTTAACCTAAACTTATTGCCTAGGCCTAATTTTGGTAACAAAAAGTAAGGGTAACAATTTTGGTATTGTTAAATAGTCCATTTTATCTATTTCCATACAATATATACATTTATAGAGGGCCTAGGTCATAAAATATATTTTTCTATGAGTTTTATTTAAAAGTATGTAAAACTTTAAAAAGTGTAACTTAACGCTCCAGGGCAGCAAGATTGAACGCTCAGAGGAATAATGGTGTAATAAGCCTTGCTTTTGATAAATCCAGTCAGAACCATCAGGAAGGCTCTTAGGTCCAGCTGTCTAATCCTCAGGGGCTATTTTGTTGAATAAGTTTACTGCAGAAACACTATAACTGGCCTGGGTTCTAGCAAGGCGCACCCTAGGGACATCAAGTTGGACCCAGTGCCTAGTGTTTTGGGGATGCAAATCTTGATGAGCGATAAAGTTGTCAATGTTAGTTCTTACTTGCATCAGGCAGCGCAGGATATAGTGGCCAAAGACAGTCAACAGACTTAAGATCACAAAAAGTTGCTTACAATTAGCTCAAAACTCACTTCCTGTGTTGATTCAGACGGCACGCTTCTGGAGCTTCAAACACATCATGCACCTTTGAAGAGTGTCCCCAAAGTCACAGTCCATATGAGACGTGACTGTGAAATAGTGCATGGTAAAAACCTTGACTAGGGAGGCTTCAGCCACACAGCCCCTCAGTTTGAGAAGGAGGAAGCAAATACTTGATTACCGTCAGATGGGGCTACTATGAACTATGGGGCTACTATGAACAAAAAGTCAAAAAATGTTTTGACTTGGTATAATGCCCATTAAATGTGTCATATCATCCTTGTAATATGCATTTTCTGATTCCTTGGTTCTTCTACTTTTAGAATATGTAATTGAATAAAGTGTAATATTGTATACAAAAATTTAAAAAAATATTAAGTGAGACTACGTTTTTTGACGAAAAACCGATACCACCCAAACTCTTTTATGTAGACCAAAAACCACAAAAGATTGGGTCCTCTAAGTATTTTTATTTAATACTTTGGTTAATTGGGATAATAATCTTGCCACTTAAAAATTTTTGATTTAATTTAAAAAAATTAATTTTTTTGTTAAACATTTTTTGCACTTTTTAGAATGAACATGGGGCTACTTTGAACAAATTTATAATATTAGCAAAATCGCATGTTATTGAGAGCTTAAGAGTTAAAAGACCTAAAAGAGGCTCAGAAAGGACAGATACAAGTAAGAAAAAGAAAAATGTTAACAAGAAATGTAAAAATTGGGAAACCTTTTCCTCAGAGAACTTAGAGAGTGTTGAGTAAGATAACGACTCCGTTATGGACGCAAGTTTTGGGTTTTTTGATCCCGAAAATGACTTAGGAACAGGGACGTATTTAAGTATTTGCCGCCTCCAGGCAGCGCAGTTTTCCGCTCCCCCCCCCCCCCTTAAATTGTAAGCGCGCTCCCCGACCTCACTAACCCTAATACATGCCGTGTCAGCTGATTTTGTAGAAATGATCCGGTCTACCTGAGCCCGAATGCCGCGGCCGTAGCGCTAGGCGAGTTTTATGGATGCAGAGGTTTACGGGAATCGTGTTTTAAAATTAACTCATTAAGATAGAGATTTTCTCTTAACTTTTTCTAGAAGTAGAAAGAAGGATCTAATCTTCTCTGGTTTTGAGAAATTTAAATAAAATTTTTAATTTCAGTTATAACTGTCTAAAATCATCTGTTTTTGAGTTTTATAAATGCAGAGGTTTACGGGGATCTTGTTTTAAAACTAACCACTTAAGATAGAGATTGGCTGATAACTTTTTCTAAGAGTAGAAAAAAAGGATCTAGTCGGCTATTTTTTTAGAATTTTAAAATAAAATTTACAATTTCAGCTATAACTGTCTAAAATCATCTGTTTTTCTCGATTTTTGACTGAAGTTTTCCATTAGTTTTGTTGAAACTACCAAAGTGAGATTACCAAAGTGTACCTAAGGAAATTTAGCACCGTTATTCTTCTTTAATATGACTTCTTAGTTATAGCTCTAGGCTGCATTTAGCAGAAGATAATAGGATTCTAAAAAAACCCATGCATTTGCATCGAAAAAAAAAAACAGACGATTTTAGTCAGTTATAGCTAAAATTAGAAATTTTATTTCAAATTCTAAAAAGATAGCCGACAAGATCATTTTTTCTACTTTTAGAAAAAGTAATAAGCCAATCTCTATTTTATTTCGTCAGTTTCAAAACACGATCCCTGTAAACCTCTGCATCTATAAAACTTGCTACTAGAGAAAAACAGATGATTTTAGACAGTTATAACTGAAACTAGTGGCTCATAGGGGCAAAAGCCCCTAATCATAAAATTAAAAAAGCATGAACAATAGCGGATTATCAGTTATTCACTACGAAAGTTTCCAGAAAATTTAATTGTAATTTATATAATATTTTAACAATACTGTTTAAGCTGACCATTCGCCCCTAAAGCACTCTTTACAATCCTGTACCATATAGGCCACCCGTTTGTATATGCTTCATTTTGTCTTTTGTTAAACTTATATCGATCTATGAAAAATAAATTTTTAAAGAAATCATAATTCCTTTGAGCTGTGACGGCTTTTTAGTATTACATAGAATAGCGACAATGAGAAAAAACACGACGGATGGTCAGCACCCATTTAAGAGTCAATAAACTTTATAAACTTTGTATCATACCCCTTTCATTGTCTTGTTTGTCCTAAAATTGAATGAACTTTTAGCACCTGTCAGATTTTTTCGATTTTTAGTCACCAAATTTATACACAGCGCCTCAAAATAGATCATCTTCACTCACTGTCAATATTCGCCCTCCTAATTAAAAATCTTGATTTTGTGTAAACAAAGCAGACTTTTTTTAATCGCTATACATGGAGAATCTTTAAGGAGAATCTTTCGGAAAATAATCTTTCTTATAAGTTTCTTATTTTGTTGTAAAGTTTTTGACCTGCTACATTTACCCCTAGTATGTAGGACACACGTCTCTCCTATAATTCTGCATTCTATGAAATAACCAAAAGGTTTCTGGAAAAATTCAGCTAACATAATATTAACACTTCGTTGACTGATACCTTTAAGTTTCAGTTAATGTATCATTGTAACTCAACATGATCATTTGACACTTCTCGTCTTAAAATAAAACCAAAAGATGTTTAATGTATTAATGTAGGCGTTTCTCAAACCACAATTCATTGCCCATTGCTTCCCTATCACGATCAGAATGTATTTTATGATTTGCATACACACTCTGGTTTCTTCAAGTTCAAAACTTCTTATTATAGTATTACCACTCTAGGTGTAATTTTGTCATTTGGTTATTAATAGTTCTTCACTCAATATTATCATCTGTCTCTCGTTTTAAAATCAAACCATCACAAATGTTTACATGTACACAAAGCAGACGTTTTTTTGAATCCCCATGCTGTTCTTGTGGAGGAAGTTTTACATGAATTATCATTTCCTGTTAACATTATGGACACGCCGATAACTATCCCTTTTGTGTGGGACCGAGACCTTTAAATTGAGACCTCTCCCATATTTCTGCGACTTGTATAAACGGTCACAGTTTTGCTCAAGAAATTTCGCTTACATAATTATACATATAGATATAGTATATAGATTTTGCTTCTCTTTGTGTGCATTATTTTATCATCTTCATTCAATGTTATCATCTGTGTCTGGTTTGGAAATTAAACCATAACACATGTTTTAGTGTACACAAAGCAGACGTTTTTTGAATCCCCATGCTATTCTTATGGAGGACATTTTACGTGATTTCTCATTTCCTTTTAACATTATGGACAAGCCGATAGTTTTCCCTCGTGTATGGGGCCGAGACCTTTAATTTGAGACCCCTCCCATCTTTCTGCAATTTGTATAACGCTCACAATTTTGCTCAAGAAATCTCGCTTACAGAATTATATATATAGATTAGAAATTTTATTTAAAAATTCTAAAAACATAGAAGACAAGATCCGTCTTTGTACTTTTAGAAA
The DNA here is from genome assembly GCA_030545055.2 of Neoaliturus tenellus. NCBI lineage: Eukaryota > Metazoa > Arthropoda > Insecta > Hemiptera > Cicadellidae > Neoaliturus > Neoaliturus tenellus. The sequence goes on along the minus strand of CM061531.1, from coordinate 173,287,695 downwards.
ACAAATTAAGAGCCAATCTCTATCTTAATTAGTTATTTTTAAAACACGATTCCCGTAAACCTCTGCATCCATAAAACTCGCCTAGCGCTACGGCCACGGCCGCGAGGCGGCATTCGGGCTCGGGTGGACCGGAGCCTTAATAGAATAAAATTTTATATAGAAAGTAACCATAGGATGGGCTATGTACTACACACCACAATGTTTACATTGACAATTGGCGCCTGACGCTGCCTATAGTGGCGTATGCAGTAAACACGGGATGGCGGAGCGTAAGCCCACGCCCGCGACCGCGAGCAACGACGGGACATTAAGTTCGCCAGACTTATAGGAAAAAGGCGGCACAGAAAACTCAGCACAGCTGTATAGTGAATAAATTATTTTTAGTTTTAACTTATAGGTGTTCTAGAGTAATTTTATACTTAATGAAAGTATTTTAAATATCCGAATTGTCGTCCTCAAAATTATTTGCTACACATTTTTTTAAGATTAAAACTACAATTTTTTTATTATTTATTCCCCCAAATTTTGCCGCCCCCTAAATTTTGCCGCCCTAGGCGCGCGCCTAGTCCGCCTATTCGGAAATATATCCCTGCTTAGGATTTCACAGTCCATCCCAGGAACAAGGAAAGGTGCCAGTATAGAGATTTGAAGAGTGCATCAGCTCCAGAATACAGTACCACTATAGGCGGTGATACTAACAGGCCACCACCCGGCTCATGGGTAATCGTCAAATACACCTCGAAAAAGGAAATTTTCCATTATTTTATCGGGCAAATAATACATTCATATGAAAAGGGAGCTGAAGTCAAGTTCCTCCAAGGAATCAAAGTAACAATAAATTCATCTGGCCCCCCAGAATGATTTCAATTATGTGCCTACATCGACATTGTTGAAGTTCTTCCAGAACCAAATATGGTTTCGTCAAGAGGGTCAGTCATTTTCACATTTAATGCTGATTTCAACAAATACACCATCATTTAAACAAGTGAAAAGAGAATAAACTGTACATATTGTATTTATACATAAATGATTTTTACATTTTTAACTCAAGCACAAACACGTTTTTGTTACGTGTCTTTACAATGTTTTAAGGACGCTTTTTAGTGGATTAAAAATACTTAAAATAAAGTTTTTTACTCAAAAACTTAATAATTAATTAGTTGAGAAGAAATATGAGGCATTTTCAGCTTTCTAAATCAATTACAAAAATATATATTCATGAACAAGGAAATTCCCATTTTTTCGGTGAGTTGTTTCAGTTTTTACGCTGTAAAAATTTTAATTTTTAATATATTTTTACATTTTTGGTATGTATTTGTTCATTGAAACCCCAGCTTTTTTATGGTGTTTCATAATAGCCCACAGCTTCAACAGGGGCAGAGATATATGTGATTTTAAAAAGTGTTCATAGAAGCCCCATCTGCGGGGCTACTTTGAACAGCCAAAAAAATTTGTTTTTAAATTTTATGTTAGCATTTAAATTTTTGTTGATATGCACAAGTTGTAGATAAGATCTGTCCACATCATATGGCACAAGAATTGATTATTTTGCATGTAAGGTTTAGAAATTATTCCCAAAAATCAAAATTTTTGTTACAAAGTAGCACCATCTGACGGTACTTGTCCTCTTCATCGTTGACCCTCTGGTTGAGGGAATGGATTTCATCAATAAAAAGAAACAAAAAACAAAACTAACACACACTACAAAAATGTACATCTACTATTTACAATCATGGCAGCATGCAGCAAGCAGCACACATACTAAACACCAGGTTGTCCTTCAGGAACTCAGGTATGCTATAATACGGGCGCTCCATCAGCAGATTCTTAACTGCCAGCTTAAACTTCCGGTCAAGGTTCCTAATTCCGAGCGGCAGTTTCTTGAAGAACTTTATTGCTGATGTTGGGTATGAGTTTAGCGTTTTGCTGAGTCTCGCTCACGGAATATCCAGCTGGTGCCTACTTCTGGTGTCATAGTGATCCAACTGGCCTCCAGTGTCAAGATAACACTGCTCTTCAGTTGGGTGAGGCATGCCAATATGTAGTGGCTAACAATAGTCAGAACCCCTAACCTAATGAAGATTGGTTTACAGTGGTCTCTGTAACCGGCCCTGGTGATAGTGCCTGGTGATAAATGTGAGACAACCCGTTGGTTGTCTGGTCGATATGGCCTGTCCAGCTGAGCTTTTTATCCAATACGAATCCAAGCAACTTTGCAGCATCCTGGTTTTCCACCTTCCTTGAAAGACTACATATGATTTGTTGGGTAAAAGCTTAAGTTTTCTCTAGGCATTTACTACAAATCCAACAAATAATGTAGTATGTGGCCTCTTAAGTTTCAAAATAGACAATGGAACATTATTTTGATTACATGTTAGTCTCACCTTGTATGAAAATTTCATTATCTCGGGTTAATTACACACTGCAGAACTTATCTAAGTCTATTATCACATTAAGCGATTTTAAATTAAAAATACGTAGCCTATATTTCATTTAATAACTAGTAATTTTCACTAAAAAATACAACCCCTAAACACAAATATGTTATTATTATAACCTCAAATTCTAACACATGCACTCATGGCCCGTCCCCGTCGTCGACTCGTCGTAGGCCAGTGACAGACGACAGAACCATTGAGTAAATATGGCGTCGTTATTTCATAGCTTTTATTCAACAAGCAATTTCGAAATAATGGAAACGCTGAATAACAATATTGTCCGCGAGAGGTGCCATCAATCAAGGCCAACTAGTTGGCCTTACTTACTTACTACGGCGTCCTCTCCGCAGTCTCCGGGACCGGGGAGTCGTCAATCCCTCCAATCAGAGGTTGTTAGGCGCTCTGGCTCTGGCGCTGGTGTATTCAGGCCTCAGGGTATGTTCATCAAAGAACTCTTGAAGTGTGTAGTATGGTCTGTTGTGGAGATAATTTTTGAGCTTTTTTAAGAGTGAATTTTTGTTGTTAACGTTTTTAATATTTTCTGGGAGCATGTTGTGAATTTTTAAGCTCATGTATGTGGGGGTTTTACTTGTTTTTTTAGCTTGTGCTGTGGACATAGTGTAGGTGTTGGTTAGATCTTAAGCTATAGTTATGGCACTCCTGTCTTTTTGTTTGATGGGTTTTGTTATTTAGTTTAATTAGTTCAAGGATGTATAGGGAGGTTGTGGTGAGGATTTGGTTGTTATTGACAACCAAATCCTGATGACAGTGGCAGTATGACAGTCCTTTCCCGAATTTGTACAGTAATGCAGTAAATGTTCCTTGCATTACTGTTGGGGGTGTAGGTGTAGGTTCTCCAGGATCCGGATGGCCTTCTTTTGGAGGTTCAGAATTTTCTTCAGATGGGTTTCACCAGCTCCGCCCCTGGCTATTATGCCATAGCCATATCGTACATGTGTTTCAAAGAGGGCATGGTACGCAATTTTTGTGGTTTCTTTGTTTGTTATTTGTCTGATTCGTCTTAGCGCAAAGAGAATTGATGATAGTTTTTATGAAGATTATCTATGTGGTCCTGCCAGTTTAGGTACTGTGATGCCTAAGAATTTGGTGGATTGTGCTGAATTTTTGTCGGACGTTCTGTTTGAGGGGGTGAAATTGATGTTAACGGTTTTGGATTGATTGATTTTTAAATTGATGGGGTCGCAGAAATTTTTTGCCTGTTCTAACGTTTCTTCTGTAGTTTGTGAGAAAAGGTTTGGGTCTGATGCTGAAATGATGGTGGTGTCATCAGCGAACATGATGCAGGTTTTATTGTCTGGTAAGAAGCTAGGGAATGAGTTTATATACAAGAAATATATGCCTTGGGATGTTATAATGACGGTTATGTGAGGTTATAATGACGGGTATAAAGAGGCCTTGCATGAATGGTGCCACTGGTATTAGATTCTCTAATTAGATTTCTAATTTGCCCACTGAAATTAGAAATTTAATAACAGTTTGTAAATTTAAGAGCGAGCTTAAGAAGTTTTTACTTAAAACAGCTTTTTATTCATTAGAGTAGTTCTTTGTTTTTCAGCAATAGGGACCTAACACATCAAACATTCACTAACTTACTAACTACCCAGCCTAATCCTACCAACTGCTTCAAATCAAAGATAAATGAAGAGGCAGAATTAAGAATTTGTTCCAACTTGGTTGGGCCCTTGACAAAGTCCATGCCTGAATAGGCCAATCGTATGCACTTCGAAGTACAAGGTAAAAAGATAGGTGGTAACAATGCAACAATGCATTGTTGCACCAGATGGGAAATTAATTGTAAACAAAGGACTGGTTACAAAGGAAATAGCGTGCAATGTGGGTAAAATAGCAAATTACTTATGATAAAGTGTAAACAAAAGGACTGGTTACCAAGGAAACTGCGGGAATCGTAGGTAAAATGGCATCAATCTACAGGGTACATTTTTTCTATCTTTGTAGCACTGTATAATCTAGTTTATTTATTTATCCATCTCCACGGCATACACCCTTTCACAGAAATTAATTCTGTAGAATTAACCTCAAGACTTTGTATAATGAGGGGGTTGTTGTATGAGGGGGTTTTCCCTAATGCTTTAAAACAATCCAGAACAGTTCCTGTGTATAAAAAAGGACCACTCAATATAGTATCTAGCTATAGGCCTATCTCTGTGATTCCAGTTATAGCTAAATTGTTTGAATCCTTGATGTTCGGTCAGCTGTATGACTATTTTGAGCGTCATCATCTCCTAGCCCCTGACCAGTTTGGTTTCAGACGAGGTAAATCCACCGTCATGGCTGTGGAACATCTCGTTGCTGAAATTTTAAAATTGTTTGAAATGAAACAGTCAACAGCTGTAGTCCTGTGCGACCTTTCTCGTGCATTCGATTGTGTGTCCCATGAAATTCTAATTGGCAAACTTGAAAGGTACAGTCTGAGGGAGACTGCGCTCAAGATGGTCAGATCTTACCTAGTTGACCGAAGGCAGATGGTGGACTGGAATGGACAGGAGTCCTCCCCTAGGCTTGTGATGAGCGGTGTGCCCCAGGGCTCGGTGTTGGGCCCCCTTCCCTTTATTGTTATCATTAACGATTTGTATTACAGTGTGTCTGGGAGAGCGGTGTTGTTTGCGGATGACACAACTCTGTTCAGCTCACACTCTAATGTTCTGGGGGCTGAAATAGCTGTTCAAGACCTACTTGGCCTGGCATCCGAGTGGTTTGTTGCGAACAGGTTAGCACTCAACGAATCCAAAACCCAATATCTGACCTTTTCCTTGTCCCGGGATGCTCAGCTGTCCGACCCAGTGAAACTTCTTTAGGTTTCGACCTTCATCCTGGGCTAATCTGGAGCTCGCATGTAGATGCGCTGGTTGTCAGGCTAAGTCGGGTGTTGTTTCACCTTAGGAGGCTGTCCAATGAACTCAAACCTGAGGATGTTAGAACAGCCTACTATGCTTTTTCCATTCTCTGTTGAGCTACGGCACTAGGCTATGGGGCCACTCTGCTCACACACATAAAGTTTTGCTGGTCCAGAAAAAAGCAATTAGGGTTCTTTCTAATGCAGGGTATTTGGACCACTTGCGCCCATTGTTCATATGCAACAAAATTCTAACTGTATATAATGTATATATTCTTCAATGTTTATTAGCAATGAATGAATGAATGAATGACAATATTGAGGAAAAATTAAGGACAATATTGACTTCTCGGAACTTCTCCGAGATCTGCGAAGTGGGGCCATGTTATGACGTGCGATCTATTTCGTCTACGTTATCGAGATGCAGATGAGGGGCCTTCCTCATGCCCACATCGTATTCAAGATTAACGGAGACGGACCAATCCAAGCATCCGATATTGACTCACTAATCCGCGCAGATATTCCCTCGGAGGAAGAAGCCGGAGGCCGGCTAAGAGAGTTGGTTCTGAAACACATGGTTCACGGCCCATGTGGTACTGATCATCGAACTGACTTTCCTTGCTGGGACTCTGCGAAGGGTTACTGCACAAAGTTCTTCCCCAAGCCCTCGTGTGAAACTACACACGTTGATGAAAGAGGGTTCGTCCAATATAAACGGGGTTATAATAATAAGGGCTTCATAACGTCACGTAAAAGACAAGTTGGCGTACATGACGGATGGGTTGTACCATATAACCCGGCCTTGTTGCTTAAATACGAAGCACACATTAACTTAGAGCTAGCTTCTACTCGCCTCGTAATAAAATACCTCTTCAAATATCTAATGAAGGGAGGTTCCCTACAAAACGTCACTGTGACTCCCTTCAGTAAGCAAGATGACGAGGTAGATCATTAAGTGACGAAGAGAATGGTCGGTGCTAGTGACGCATGTTGGAGACTTCTGGGGTTTCCTATTTCAGTGTCTGAGACAACCGTTGAGTGTCTCCCAGTTCACCTGGAAGGGAAACAGGTTGTATGTTTTCGACCAGACCAGCTGGAAGACGCTACTTCCAGAGCTAGCTCTAAGTTAATTATTTACTTAGATCGTCCTCAGAACCCCGATTTTGACCATCTTACTTATCAGTCTTTTTATGAAAAGTACATTGTGCACACGAAACGTCCTGCCAACGGCGAAAAATTCGACCATCCCGACGGTAAACACTTTATCACAGCGCGCCAGCGTGGACAAAAAGTGTGTCGTCTATTTTGGGTCTCTCCCAACAGAAGTGAGCTGTACTATCTTCGTTTACTTCTAATGCTAATTCCTTGCCGTGGGTATGCTGATCTTCTTTCTCGTGGTGGAAATTGCCATACTTTCCAGGAAGTAGCTCGTAAGCTCGGCCTGGTTGAGGACGAGGAAGAGTATCAGTATGCCTTGCTTGAAGCAGCCCAATTTATGGTTGGCCCTAGATTGCGTTCCTTCTTTGTGATCCTTTGCAATATGGGAGCTCCCGCTTCTCTTTTGTGGGATGTTTTCCGAGATTCACTTTGCGAAGACCACTTAGAACGGAACCCGCACGATTCGGACCTGGCAGTCAAACTCGCTCTTATCGAAATTGACCGTAAACTTAGGCGTCAGGGCTCTTGTTTGGAGGATCACGGCCTCCCTGATGTTCGTGACGACACGACGGAGTTGGGGAGAGAACTCCTCGTCTTCGGGGACAATCATCAGCGGCCAATTGTCGATGAGTGGGTCCCCAAACTGTCAGAGGACCAAAAACGCGTTTTTGACTATGTGAGTTCCCTCCTCCAAAATCGTCAGGAAAACAGACAGTCCAAACTCATTTTCCTCGATGGTCCTGGGGGGTATGGGAAAACTTCGCTTATACGCGTCATTCTCGCATATGTTCGAGGTTGCCGTCAAGTATCTCTTGCTGTGGCCAGCTCCGGGATCGCTGCTGGAAACATGCCGGGGGGTACAACTGCCCATAGCATGTTCAAGATTCCACTCGATCTTGGGTATGGCACCGGCTATTGGAGTGTCACCAACGTTTCTCAACGAGCAGAGCTCATCAGAGCCGCACAGCTGATAGTTTTTGATGAGGCTCCAATGGCTCATAGGTTTATCTTTGAGATCATTGACCGTTCTCTGAGGGATTTAATGAACTCAAATGTGCCATTTGGAGGTAAGATCATTCTCTGTTCGGGAGACTTCCGCCAGATCGCGCCCGTCGTGGTGAAGGCTCGTACACCATCTGACGTTGCCTGTGTATCACTCCGGGCGTCTCATCTTTGGCGACACTTTAAAATATTCTCTTTGACGACACCTCATAGGACTTGTCAATCCTCTGCCTACTCAGAGTTTCTCCTTGAGGTGGGTAACGGAACTATTCGTTCCAGCTCTTTTGGTGAGGGTAGGGATTGTCAAATGCTTATCCCTTTGACTGGCATTCGACATTTTATTACCCTGCCCGATTTGATCAGTTTTGTATTTCCTAGAAATTACCTATTGGATCTGGATCTTTGTGCGCAGAGAGCGATTCTCTCAACTGTAATTGTGAATGTCAAGGAGATTAACAATATCGTCTTAAACTCCTTAGACGGGAACATTTACGAGCTGAGAAGCGCTGACTCTGCTGACAAAGAAGGCGATGATGGACTGGATGTCGATATTCAACTTCTGAACCAGGCTACTGAGAAAGGCGTCCCTGACCATGTCCTCCGTCTGAGGATTGGTTCCGTGTGCCTTATTATGCGGAACCTAAACATCGCTGAAGGACAAGGCACAAAAGTCATTGTGACTGCGATCAGCAACCGCTTGGTCACAGTCCGACTTCCTGGGCAAAGGGAACCGATTTGTATCCCCCGAATACAATTCACTTTTCCCTTTGTCGAGGGATCGCCGTTCAAAGTTCGCCGACGTCAATTTCCGTTGATGTTGGCCTATTGTATGACAGGGCACAAGAGCCAAGGTCAAACAATAGAGTCAGTTGGTGTTGATCTTCGGACGGACTGTTTCACGCATGGTCAGTTGTACGTCTTACTCAGTAGAGTTCGACATCCAGACAACATTGCTGTTCTGGTAAATTCCGATAGGATCCGCGAAGGAGTCGCATATGCAAAGAACATTGTATATGACGAACTCCTTCGATAAATCCTTATTTGACTCAGCAGTAAGCTAGGGGGCCTGCATTATCAAAATTCCTCGTTGGATTTAGACTTTTTATGGTTTTTATGGCAGTACGATAGGGGGCCTGCCCATCAAAAGTCCCTGTTTAGTTTTTTGTACATTAGTTTTAAGGTGTGAGGGGCACTGCTTCAACATGCAACCTCCCCGGTGTGATTTTAGTTTTAAGATTTGTAAATATTTCGCAGAGGCTAGGGTTACTGCGTATCAAACTGCCCGGTGTTTATATTTAATATTGATTTGTAAATATGTACATATATGGTTCCTACGTTTCTCGGCCTCCCCGTGGCGGAACTGGATACGCCAGATTGCAACTTTAAGCGCTGGCTAACTAACAGAGAAACATTGTCACTTGAAGTACTACAATGAACTCACAACACCTGAGTTCAAAACATCTTGACCTAAAGTATACTTTTTGAGCGGAGCTAGCGAAGCGAGCGAAGCTCCTATACTACACTCTGGCTTTTTATTTACAAGTACTCCTCCTGAACGGCTGGAGTGATCCTCACGAAATTTTGCTCGGTCATAGTAACCATCTATGGGAAGGTATAAATCTGAAATGGTTCAAATCGGACATAAGGGCTCTGATCTACGGCCCTTTAAGTTACCATGTTATTTTATTAGGAGAAATATTTTATTTTGTTTCTTTACTGTGTATTGATTATACAGCTGTTATAAGGAACAAATTTAACTGCAGACTGTTACTATCAGGTGTTTGTGAATACAGTAGTTTTATGTGAAATTGTTGTTTTGTTTATTTTAGTGGATTGTTTACGTGAATGAAATGCCACGTTTACGGAGAGGAGGTGCAAATCTTGGACGACGTCCCATTTAATATCTTGTAAACATATAATAGACCGTCGCAGCAAACCTGCACAATCAAAAATTATTAGATTATGGCAGACTTGTGGCGAGTAAGCGCAGCGAACAACCTAAATCTGGCGACAAGTTTGTTCAGCGAATGAGGCGACCCAAAAGGTGAGTGAGCGCAGCGAACGAACTAAATTGACGGCGAGTGAGCTTAGCAAACGATCTGGCCCAACTGGCGAGTGAGCGCAGCGAACGAGCTAAACCCCGACGGCGAGTGAGCTTAGCGAACGAGCTCACTTAATTACTTATAAAACATTTGCTATTATTGGTTTAAGAAAATAGTCGCTCCGCTCAATATTGCAAGCAGACAACTGCATTGTATACCTAGTAAACAAATTTCATTTATTTTACAACTCATAAAATAAAACCTATTCCAATGAAAATTCATAAATCTTATTCCACTCCTGTTCTTTCCACAACTCCTTAATTAATGTATCATATCACTAGAATTTTAACAAAAGCCACAACAATAACCAGAAAATTTGTTTAATAACTTTATTTAATGACTATTATTTCACAACTCTCAATTTCATATTTTAACAAACAGTAAAATGTTTTCTAATAGTAGGGGGCTTTCGCGGATCCACCCCGTTTTTTTTTTTTTTTTTTTTTTTTTTTGGAGTTTTCACTTCAAGAGCTTTCAATCAAGTATATGGTTGTGATAACGAGGTTAAACTACATAGAGTGTTACCGAGATAGGGAAAATTCCCCCATGTAGATTTGCACCATTTTACCCACCATTCACGCTATTTCCTTTGTAACCAGTCCTTTGTTTACACTTTCCCATCTGGTATCTACCCTTTTACCCATACCTGTCCAACGTGTATATGGTAAATAAGCAACTTCAATAGTGTGCTCACCAACGAGGGGAACTATTATTATATAGTAGACCTCGTTGCTGCTCACAGACCATATCAAATCAAAGAGGTTTTTCAAAACTGCAAACCCCCACACTCTCTATTCTCTTCTCTGTCTTACGAACTATTCCTTATTTATAACAATAAGATATCTAAATAAATAATCTTGGTACAATAAACAAGCAATTTTATTCGCTTTAGGTGACAAACAAATAAATTCTAATTCGAAAATTAAGGGACTAACAAACAATGGTTTATACAATTACTGGGGGGATATTTAAATTAATTGAATATTAAAATAGTCTTTCAATGTCTTTATTCTCCGGCCTAGCTACAGTGGTAGAAATGATGACTCTGAATCTCAGGGGGTGTTGGATCGTGGGGACATTCTCTTGTAAAATTTCCAATTATTGAATGTAAAATAATAATTCTTGATGCTAATTTAGATTTGTAGTTATTGAGAAACTAAGTTAAGTTTTGATTAGTCTTTGATGAGATTGAAATGGATAAAATATGGTCATTCAGTCTAGGTTCAACTGTAGGCTATCACTATTTGAATGTTAAGTGTAATTGAATTTTCTTGAAAAATTGAAAAAGTTTGTTGATTGATAAATTTAATCTCTTGAGGAAGTTCTAATTAATTTCTTTGGCTTCTAAAGGCACTGGATAAATTTAGTCTTTAGTATGGATGGAGATTACCAAGAGAGAAAACAGAAACTGTTACTGACCATGCATACATGGTTTGCCTGGTATACACAGTGTAATACATATAATTTTAATTTATTATTTTTAAATTTTGTTCATCTCAAACCACGTATACATGGTCATTGTTTCAAATTTTTATTTTTACAAAAATTATTTCCATATAGATGGTTTCTCAAGATATAAACTGAGTTTTTGATAATGTTCAAAACTATAACTTTGTCTGTTGATTTTGAGATTTTGAATTTCTTCCGAAAGTTAACATAATTTTGCGTTAGCGTCCCTCGTGCTCCAAATAAAAGGCCAATGACACTTAAAATTTTGATGTTATATTTTTCTTCAAAGTATGGAATTGTTGGCTCGTATACTAATTTCTTCTCTTCATCAACTTCTTGTTCTTGACTAGTAGTTTCTTCGAATCTAATGGTAGGATCTATGATCCACCCTATTTTATTTGTCTTGTCAATGGCAAGGATATCAACTCGCCTTGTACTTCCGGTTTTTGAGATGCAATGGACTTCTTCGAAAACATCTAACCCAGTTTTCTTTAGGTCAGAGGCTATAATTGTTCTTACCTCGTTGTGTCTTTTATTTCTCAGGACGTCCCCGTGTCGGCATGAACCCAGCACATGAGCAAGTGTTTCATACTCATTGCAGTGTCTGCAACGGGTTGTGCTGGGTCCACGTCCGGGGACTGTCCTGACAGAGGCAACATTGCATGTCATTTTAATGGCATCACGCCATTCAGAGTCTGAAAGGCCTTCTTTTTTAAATAACCAGAAGTTGGCTGATTTCACTTCTTTATACATGATTACTCCTTTGCCTTTTTGAGGGTATTTTGTCCAGTTCAGAAACTCCTTTTCTTGTAATATTTTTCTTATGCATTTGCTATTTATTTTACTTGAAGGTAGCTGAAAATCTGTATAAGAGAGGTTAAGGGCTTTGAGACAATATTCTTTTTCTTCTTCAAATGAATTTTGCAAATAAATACATTTTGCTTTTTGAAGAGTTATGTATGAGTTAAATTTTTGGATGTAAGCCTCCCAATCAAGTTTCATCAGGTTTAAACCTTTAACATTTTTACTCGAATATAAAAAACTGTTGGGTACATCACTCGGTATCTGAATTATTTCTTTCACAGCACTTCTTAATAGGCTGTCACCATCTTGAAGAAACATTTTCGGTATTTTGTGAATCCGCATGTTTTGAAGAGGGTATATTAGAGTCGGAGAGATGTACTGATTGATGATGTTTAATTTTTGACTGCTGCTAAGCAACATACTTTTAGTTAGTATCTCTAAATTAATGAATAATTTTTCTAAAAGTTCATTAGAATAGAATGAAATAGTATCTGTGAAAGTAACTCCTAGATATTTGATGTTTTCCTCTTCATTTATTGACAAAATTTTATCCGTGTCGATATTAATTTCTTTAGATTTTAACTTTCCATTTTTAATTATTATTGCACTCGATTTTTTGAAGTTTACTTTAAGACCTATTTCATTAAATCTATGTGTTGCAGTTTTGAGTAAATATTCTGCGGATGTTTCACTGTTAGCAATCAAGACGGTATCGTCCGCGAATCCTAATACTGATATTGGTTTAACATTTTCTTCTAGGTTGAATCCATAAGCATTCGCTATGTCCTGCTCGGATAATTCGTCAAGAATATGATCTGTGCTCATGTTGTAAAGAATGGGGGATAAAGGGGAACCTTGTAGTACTCCATTATGAATCTTAATGCACTTGGTTTGTTTGTATCCTATTTGTATTTGAGTACTATTGTCTTTTAATAAATTACACACAATTTTTTGTAATTTTGACGGTAGGCACGATGTTTGAATTGTATTTACCAAATGTTCATGTCCAATATTATCAAATGCTTTCTCTATATCTAGAAAGACCATCACCACATCAAGCTTTTCTTTTTTGGATTTTTCTAGAATTCTGTTTAAAATATTTACGTTAATTTGACATCCTGGTGAATTTGAAAATCCTCTTTGATTTTAATTTAGACATACAAATTTTCTTACTTCTTTATCTAAGGTTCTTTCAATAATTCGTTTATAACTGAGGTTATTGAAATAGGTCTCCAGTTATCAAGATTATTCTCTGTACCTTTCTTGTAAATTAATATTGTTCTTGCTGATTTTAAGCTTTTTGGGATCCATCCTGTACTTAGCATTTTATTTGCTATCAGGGCTAATATTTCAGCCACAGTGATGTTTTTTACAGTTCTCATTAAAATCCTGTCTGGTCCTGGGGCGGTATCCATATTCATCTTTTTCATTGATCCAAAAATATCTTCTTTGGTTATAATGCAATCATATTCTTCATTCATTTTGATCCTATCTTCTCTATTCATTTTATCTTGATATTGAGTTCTAATACATTCATTTTTAACACCAAATCGTTTGTTGAAATAATCATATATATGATCAACACTCATATTACATTGTTTTTTTATTATTCGAATTTAAAACTTTCTTTACTGCCTTCTTGCGTTGATTGTAGTATAAAAATTGGGTCAGTTGAAAATCATATTTTGCTTTTCTTTTCTCCTTTTCCCTTTTAGAATTCCTGTAGGGGTTGGATGTTTCCCTGTAACTAGGGTTCCTTGGTCTGTGATCTCCTCTTTTACGTGCCTCATAAAATAATTTCGCGGGATGTTTTGGTCCTGGGAGCATATGTATTGCATTTGCAAGCCAGTCTATAAAATCCTTCGTTAAAGCATCCCAATCATCAATTTCATTGAGGTTTTTATTCTTAAACTTGGCCAACCATTTATTCAATGAAGAATTATATTCATTTTTGTCAGTTTTTGGCAGAGATGATTTCATATAGACTTTTCTTTGATATGGATTGGTTTCATCTTCCAAACTTGGTTTGGCAACTTTTTTACCCTTGTTGGTGATTTGTTCCCTTCTGTGACTAGGGTGTGCTTTCGATATGTGGACATTAATTCCACCTCGTTTGAAACTACCTCCACAGATTGAACATTTTATCATTAAAATACTATCCGTTCTATTATTTGTCTCATTTAAGTCTTCACACATTTGATTAGTTTTAGTTGAGTGATTTAAATTTGACATAGTTTTTAACGTCTGTTCAGAATCACTAAGACTATCAATGTTGACAGATAGAGTACTATTTGTCATATATGAATCCGCCTGGTTTTCCTCTAATTCAGAGGTTTCATCGTCACTGCTCTCATTAGAATTATAAAATGGTCTCAGATAACGCGGGTCTTTATTAGCAGGGAAGACTATTCTAAATGGGTTATCTGATGATGGCCCAGGTTCAATATTTATGATATTAAATGTCTTGTCTACAGGTTTGGCAAAAGTAGTTTTGGGTTTTGTTTGATCTAATTGCAAAAATGAATCAATATTAGATAATGTCTCATTTGGTTTCCAGTTAGCTTCTTTATGGGTGCCTCTAATATGAGATTCAAGTCTTTTTACATTTTTATGACAAAACGGACATTCAAAACACTTTATGTTGTTGTAAATGGTAAGTGGGTCCTGGGTTTAGTTCTATGTCACCACTGAGCAAAATTAACATCATTAAAGCGTTGTTCAAAGATTTTCTTAGACATAGAAATTGAATAGCTTGAGATTTTCTCCTGGATTGTCTAATTTTTGTGTGAAATTTAATATGATTAATCTGATATTTCATATTAGATACTGTATAGTATATCAATTTTAGCTTATCTTCAACTGTATCTGAATAGATTGGTTGAAGTTTTGCTTGACCAGTTCCATTAGTGGAAACCAACAAGATTAATCTCAAAGTGATGAACAGTTTTAGCACAGTTAAAATTACTCTTATATCCATTTCAAATCTTTAAAAAATATAAACTGGAACCTAATTTTAATAAACAAAAATATAACCTTAAACGTCCCTGAATCTAAAGTGTATTAATTTATCACTAAAATTACCTTATTCTCCAAAACTCTTTGAAAATACTGTAAACTGTAGATTAAATGGTTTTAAAAATATCAAATTGGTGCACTATATAAAAAATTTATAATTATTTAAAAAAAAATTAAGGAGAACATTTACAAAGAGCTTTATGTTCAATAACATTAGCTGTCAATTCAGTGATGACAAGTGGTTTGGTTCTTCACCAATAACCACTTCTTCTTTGGCCAAATGGTAAAGGGAATATTATTAGTGTCATTGGCTCTTTGTTTATTTGTACATCAACGGCAAATGCCTTTTCAAATACAAGATTCAAATTACATGCATTTACATATGTGCTTACATTTTGGAAATTTAGATGGCTAACCTAAGATAAGATAATTATATGCTAACCTAAGACAAGATCAAACAGGCAATGCAGGTACTCACTACTGTACACAGAGAAATCTATAAAGACAAGGACACGTACTTCATTTTACAGAACAGAGTACAGGAATGCCATGAACATGAACAGTGGAATATGCCGAGAACTTACTAGACTTGAAAAATACACAAAGCTACAATTGATTACATTCAATGCAGGTACTCAATTACACATAAGAATATACAATAATTCATATAATTTGTACAATAGATAACATTACGCAATGATGTGGACAGTGAAAAATTGATTGGATTTGCATGCCTGTAAAAATAATAATTAAACTAATTATTAGAAAGTAAATCAGTTGTTAACAGCTTACGTCTAAATGAAACAAGAGAATCATTGAAAAAGTCCACCAGACTTGAAACTTGATTCCCAAGCTGTTGCATCATGTACAAAGGAGAATTCTTTAAGTAATTTGTCCTAAAGCAACGGCGGGAAAACACTTCACAGGACCTAGTTCCAGTTGGTATTCTAATTTCAATACACTGCAGCAGCTCCATACAGTCCACCAGACCACGAAGAATCTTGAAGAGGAAGATTAAGTCTGCAATATCTCTTCTATGCCGCAGGGGTAAGAGTTCCAAAGTAGGTTCAGTGTTAATATTCAATTGGTCTCCAAGTTTCCGCTCCAAGAACCCCACGAATCTTCTCTGCAGGGATTCAAGCCTATTACAATGGCCAAGCTGATGAGGTGCCCAAATTATTGATGCATACTCCAACAGGTATCTGACGAGCGACTTGAAGAGGTGAAGAAGAGAAACAGTAGATAAGCCAGATCGGGAAACGCGAAACAGAAGACCAAGCATTCTTGAAGCTCTTGCACAGATGTTATCAAGATGGTCATCAGGCGTTAAATTTGTGTTGAAGTACACCCCTAGATCCTTTATCACATGGCAGCGAGGAACCTCTTGATTTGATACTTTGTAGATTAGAGTCAGGGGGATCGAATTCCTTGTAAAAGAAATTACTTTACATTTTGAGGGATTCAGTTTCATGGCGTTGGTCGAGCACCACTCTGATATATTATCCAACGACGACTGAAGCCGAAGAAAACCGTCTCCTTTCCCAACCGGGCTAAAAATCTTAATGTCATCAGCAAACAAGAGTACCTTCGTGTTGATAACTTCCCTGATGTCTCTCAAAAATAAATTAAACAAGTATGGTCCAAGTAGTGATCCTTGTGGAATGCCCGATCTAACCAGAAACGAATTTGACAGTGTGCCTGCAAACTTTACACAGGAAGTTCTTTGATGTAAATAAGACTCAATCCAGGAAAGTAGTGATCCTCCAATACCATATGACCTTAGTTTGGCAATCAAGTGTGGATGACTGACTTTATCGAAAGCCTTACTAAAATCCAAAAAAAGGCAATCAACTTGTTGCCCTTTGTCAAAATTGGAGAGAAGGTACTCTTTAAAAATCAACAAATTGGATACAGTAGAACGGCCGCCAGAGAACCCGTGCTGCTCTTGTAGATCAAGCTCATTGTACAGTGGTTTCATTCGATCAAAAACAAAAGATTCCATTAATTTAGCTAGTGGAGACTGGATGGTTATTGGTCTGTAGTTTTTTGCATCTTCTTTGTCGCCTTCTTTATATATGGGGATCACATAACTAGTTTTCAAACATGCAGGAAAGATACCACTCTCGAAACTGAGGTTAAATAGGTTCGAGAGAGAATTTGCCAACAACTCACTGCAACTTTTCAAAATACATGGATGGATTTAATCCATACCCCACCCCTTATTTGGGTCCAAATTGTTGAGCTTCATTTTAACTTCATTCATTGATGTCCTTACAGAGGAAACGCTATTATGATTGAATAGCAGTCATCATACTTGGGGATAACTTGCAAGTCACTTGAGTAGACTCTGGAGAAGTGTTGAGCAAAGAGGTTTGCCATTACATCAGGATCATTGGATTCCACATTGTCCAGTTTAAGACTTGTCACCTCAGATGAAGTGCTTCTCAAATTCTTTACATGATTCCAGAAGACCTTTGGTTTCTTGGGAATTATAGAGTCAATATGAGCAACATAAGATCTATAATCGAGACTTGATTTAATGCGACAGGCTCTTCTCAAGTATGCAAATCTAGAGTAATGCCAATCACTTCCATACCTTTTGAACAACACATGACTCTTTTTCTTTTCTACTATCAAGGTTTTAAGCTCGGTGGTGTACCAGATTGGAAATGAAGACTCGGAGATCTTTTTAAGTGGTGTATTTGCTCTGATGCAGCTTTGGAGACTGGATACAAAGTTGTCAAAGTCAAGATCAATATTTCCTGATAGGGGGAAATTGCAAAGCCCTTGTGATTCAATATCAGCAGACAGATTCGAGATATTACATTTGTGGTAATTTGGACGAAAGGATTCTTCCTTTGTTTTCTTCAAGCCCAATGGAAGCTTTACGTCCACCTCTAATGCCGGATGATGTATGTCCTCATACACAATTTTTTCTTCAGCCACATTAATTGAACACATAAGATCACTGAAGACAAGGTCTAGGATGACACCACGTTGGTTTTGAATGTTATTGTGTTGAGTGAGTTCAAAGCTTTCAGCAAGATCATTAAGCATTTTGGACGATTCAGTTTTAGATCTGGCACTCTGAAGATTGAAATCCCCTGCTATCAATACACGATGAGGTTTTTTGAGGGATGTCAGGATCTGCTCAGTTCCAATACAGAAGGACTGATATATTTCAGTGGAATGACAGGGGGGGAATATAGCATGAGCAAACCAAAAGATCAACGTGGTTACTCAGGGAAACACTGACAAAGACGGCCTCCAAGTCAGGACTGGGAGATGTAATCTCACGACTAGGAATATCTTTCCTCACGGCAATCAAGACCCCTCCACCACCTGATTTATCACTAGACCTCTTGCTTCGGTCACATCTAAAGATCCTAAAGTTTGCCAACATCAGCTCACCGTCACAAAAGTTAGCATCCAGCTTAGTTTCGGTTAATAGTATTATGTGCCAAGATGACAGATTGACTTGTTGAGTAAATTCATGCATTTTAGATTTGATTCCATTCACGTTCTGATAGTAACACTGAAGGATTGCCGTTGATGTAACTAGTTTTTTTGATTTTTAACAATTTTTGGAACTCCAATAATATATTTGATGATAAGATTTTGTTCACCGGCAGTTGTACGGCTGTCGAGTTCATTTCGCAAATCTGACAAATCTTGAAGTTCCCGGCGAGTTCTGTCCCGAGCCACTTTCAAATGAGACAGAGAGGGGTCAGCTTGTCGAGCCAAATCCACGGAGAGATTAGAGAGAAATCTGTTTCTTTCTTCCATTGTCTTAAAGATGATCTTCAAGGGTCGAACTCTTCCTTGCGTTCTAGTTCCAACTCTAAAGCTCTTAAGGTCATTGATATCAATGTTTGTAGGGGCAGATGTAACAACAGAGGTGATCAACTTGAGGTCGTGAGTTTTTCTGACTTCACTGTCAGAGCTGGAAGATTCAGGGACATCAAACAACATTAGATTTCTGGACCGAGCAGTACGATCATTGATCTCCTCAATAGCTGTGTTCAGATCAATACTTGCCAATATCCTGTTTTTGTACAAAGTTCGTCTCCATTTCAGATACCTTAGCCTCAATGGTTTCAATTCGAGGTTCAAACCCATCGATCTTTTGCTTTAAACTCGCAAGTTCATCTTTGATCATGGCAGTGTCCTCAGGAACCTTTTCGAGTTTCTCAACTTTTGTTGTCAGAATATCAATCTTTTCAACCAGAGTCTCAAAAATGGACTTGAAATCAGCCAAGTTCTCTGGCTCTTTATCTGAGCAATCGACACGGGGGCAAAGCCATTGCAAAGAATTATTACCTGCCAATCTCGAGTAATCAGCTTTAGGAACACCGACACAAGTTCGGTGAAACCACCGTTTACACTCTCCATCACATTCCAACCCTTCATCAGATGCAATAACTTCCTTTATGCAAACAACACAGACAGTTTTATCATATTCCTATTATCCTATAATAGCTTTCTTCTTCCTATTATAAAATTTGGGATTAAATCGACCCAAATACTATTTTATGGGATTATTTTACACTTGGGATTGAGACCCTGTTTAAAGATGAAGTTAACACAATGAGGCCATAATTGCAAGAGAGAAAAATTGGAGTTGATGCTCAGCAACAATGTAGAGATCATATGTTTATTCTTCAGGTCTTGATTATTGCTTTGGAAACACTTGACACTTCACTGAATTTAATTCACTATTTTGAATCACACACTATATAAAATTAGAATGACCATGTTCATTTAGACTAATAAATTTTGTATGTGTTTGAAGTAGTTTTGTTTACATTACAAATATATTAAATTAGGCTATGTTTAAATAAATATTTACTGAGACTAGGCTATTATTATTTTTAGGTGAGTGATGAATTGATTAATATAAATATCTAACATAATTATTAAATTAGGCCTAATTAATATCTATGACAGGTAAGTTAAATACAATATATAGGCTATCTGGGATTTTATAATAAATATTTACATGTGGGTCCTAGTTGAATTGTTTATTTATTGGTTATTTACCAACATAATTTGTGAACTGTTGCAAACAAATAGCGAATAATCAGATGTTTTAAAAGTATAATCTGTAAATTTTTTAAGCTTGATGTGACCATTAAGATTAGCTGAAACTGGTAACCATGGAAACGAGGGTAAAGTGTGGGCTGTTGCCAAGGAAACAATGGGAATCGTGGGTACAATGGTACAAATCAAGAGGAGCAAAAAATTAACATGTGTTTAATACTCATATACCTACGTCTATGTGGTTTAATTAGTTGTGACGCTTTGACGTCTAGGAATGCTTAAAAACTTATTGTGTTACATCCGACATTCAAACCCGAATTCCAACTTTATTACAGTGATTTAGTGCAAAAGCGGTAAAGGATAAAGTAAAATATCAAAATTTCACTAGTTATATAGCTGCGGGGCTAATGAAAAATTAACCCGTGGTGGTGTTATCCAATGTATCTATACTTATTTAATACGCTAAGGTTTTTTTGTCTTGAGAACTCCTCCTACAATTTTCAACCGATTTTCAAGTTTTTGGTGTCGTTGGATAGGGCTTGGTCTGTAGTTGTTTCCGCCAAAAACTGATAAGAATCTGACGGAAAATAAAGGCGTTATCCACCATTGAAATCTAAAAATTTCCCATTTAAATAACATTGGGATTGAATAAAGCATTTTAAACATCTGTTAATTAATAATCAGCTGTAAATACGTGTAGTTTTGGTGATTGCAGATATTCACAATATTGGATTGGTCGGACGTCAATGATTTAGAGATAAAAGTAACATCCGTATTGTATTAAAATAAATTGCTCGATTTCGAGCAACACATGCACTAGTCTATAATAAATCAAGGTAGGTGACAGTGATATCAACAGCTGATTGAAGTGGTTCTGCATCTCTGACGTGATGTTCTTTTTGTTGGCAGATGAGTGGTTTGTTTTGAAAGTATCCAGTATCCAGTGCTGCACCTTTGCACACAACCAAGCCGTTGCCATATGGGTATTTTAAATAATAGTTATTTGTGCTTCTAAAGGAATAAAGTAATAGTGGTGGGGGAACCGTTATAAAAGCGGGACCGTCAGAGCCCATTTCATTTCTCGGCGAAATTTCGAAGAGTAAACATCGTCAACATGTATCATTGCGATAAATGTTCGGAATCGTTTCACGATGAAATTCTACTAGATATACATAAAGAACTAATTCACAACAACACAGAAGAAGATCAAGAACAACAAGAAGAACAAGAAGAACAAGAAGAAATAACAGCAACATCTAATAAATTACAATAAAGTACATTTTCTCCCTGAGGGAGAAAGTTGAGGCCTATATAACGATATAGGCTTACCGAATGTAATTTAATTTTACCTTCATAGTTAACATAAAATAATTCACTAACAGAATCAAAATAATATCATTAATAAGTTTCTTAAAGCAAGTGTTGGTCTCATGATCCATTGATCCGTAAAGCTGGATCACACTTATCAACGTAAAAACACACAAGGTATAGGCTACATCATTTTATATAACACAAAAAAAAGAATTTAGGCCTAGTCAAAATTCTTGCACCTATGTTTGGGACTTCTTAGGTTAATAGCTACCAAAGCGACACGTAAACAAATACGTACACTGCCAACACCTGCTACAAGGTAGAGGTGACCGAGCCTGTGGTGGCTGACCATGGATCTGTTCTAATGACAGTGAAAGCAAATAAGGTAAGCCTGTGTGCAAACAATAATCTGCATGATAATCTGCATGATAATTTAGTAATAATTAAGAGAGTCGTCAATGACAATGGTTTGCATTTTCTATGCAGGGAACTATTGCAGGTTGACTGGGATATTTCAGAATTAGGCCCAAACCATGAAATAGTTTTTAAGAATTTTTTCGACACTTTTAAAGACAAGTTTGATTTAGTGTTCCCAGCTAAAGTCACTCGGCCTAGGCCTGGATCAATATCTAGTCTATCTCGTAATAAAGTCAAGACCTATAAGATAGATAAATCATGGTACACTCCCGAACTTTCTAGACTGCGTGCTTTCGTGATTTTGCTCCACGACCACTGTAAAGCTGCTTTAAAACCCCAGCTCAAAGAAAGGTATTATGCCATGTATACTAGAGCTAAGAGAGACTATCACTGTAGAGTAAAAGAGGCGAAGAAGCGTTTTAATGTTTCCTTGATTCAACAATCTCCAAATGCCTGTAAAACTGCTTGGGAGATAGTTAATAATCATAGGTCGGCTGCCACCGCAACCAAGACTAAGGCATCCCCGGATGATTTTAATGATTATTTTATAGAAGTAGCAGATAACATCGTGGCTAGTTTGCCTACTCTGATGACTGATCCAGCTGAGATTTTGACCGACGTATCACCGTCTTTTACTTTTGACACCTGGAAAAAGGTAAACCATTGTCAGGTTAAGAGGATTGTTAGCGGATTTAAGGACTCGAAAAGTCAGGATATAGATGGTATGTCTTGTTCCGTACTGAAAGCCGTAATAGACATAATATTAGATCCCCTCACCCACGTAGTAAATAGTTGTCTTAGAAATGGAGTATTTCCTGATCACCTGAAGATAGCCCGAACCATCCCAGTCTATAAGAAAGGAGACCCAACCCTTGTAAGTAATTTTAGGCCGATTTCGATTCTTCCAGTCTTTTCGAAGGTCATTGAAACTTGTATGAAAGCTCAGCTCATTGAATACTTTGAGAGTAATAACTTGCTGTTAGATGCGCAACATGGGTTTAGGAGAGGTCGCTCCACCACCACAGCCCTCTCTAGTCTTGTTGAGACAATTTCTAATGCCTTTGAGAACAGGGAATCAGTCTTGATTAAACTATGCGACTTAAGCAAAGCGTTCGACGTGGTCTCTCACAAAATCATAATATCCAAACTTCGTTAATATGGGATGGGTGGAGTTGTTCTGCATACCCTTAGTGATTATCTGGCTAACCGAAAGCAGGTGGTCTCCTTGGGAGGTGCTACTTCTGTGGTCAGAGATGTCAATCATGGCGTACCGCAGGGCTCAGTGCTTGGGCCATTGCTCTTCACTATCATGGTCAATGACCTGGACTTAAACGGCCGCACATTATTTTTCGCGGACGATAGACCCTTCTTACCAGAGGAAGCGATATATTGCAGCTGCGGGCTGAGGCAGACAACCTTATGGACCTGGCCATGGAGTGGTTTGCTGCTAATCACCTAAAGGTAAATAATGATAAGACCCAAGCACTGTTATGTTCAATGAAGCCAGGCATGCAGAGTGATGAAGCCGTAAAACTCCTCGGGTTTTGGATTGATCCCAGGCTAAGCTGGAAACAGCATGTATCCAAGGTCTGTGTTAAGCTGTCTAGGGTAATATACCTTTTAAGGAAGCTAAGGTCAATTATAACCAAGCCATATTTGATCTCAGTCTACCACGCTCTCTTTCAGAGCCATGTTGTTAACGGTCTTGTGATTTGGGGACACTCTTCGGCTGTCAATGATATCCTTCTTCTGCAGAAGAGAGCCTTGAGGTTTATTACTTTCTCTGGACACCGAGAACACTGTAGGCCTATATTTAAAGATCTGGGAGTGTTAACTGTGTATAGCCAGTACGTCCTAAACAGTCTTATTCTTCTTAAGGATAACATAAGCAAGTTTACTAGGAGAGAGGACCAACATAAGTACAGAACACGACACGCTCAAGATCTCGACCTACCTCATTGCCGATTGAGCTGTACTCAAAAAGGGTATCCTTACTCTACGATCAAGATTTTCAATGGACTGCCAGAGAGAGTACGCGGGCTAGACCCCAAGAATTTTAAGTCTGTGATGAGGGACTGTTTAATAAGTAGGCCACTTTACTCGCTTGATGAGTTGAATAATGAGCCACTTTTCACCAGCTAAGCCCTCCGCCATCTTGTAAATATTAGTTTTATGGAATGTAAATATTAGTTTTTAGTAGTTTTAATTGACGCATTCTATCCGACAGTTGTCGGTCAACGAATTAGACCACAACTATCAAGTAAGTAAGTAAGTAGGTGGTGTTGACACTGCTGACAGAATGGCTTATGCTACAGCTGCTATTAGTAAACGAAAAGATTAACGAAACAATAAATACAAGTGGCATCTGACTGTGATTCATTTTCTTTTAAATCTCACTTTTAATGTTATTCTTATGTAACTAACTTTAGTCCCGTGGTACAAAAAAGTTGAGTTTTTCCTAGGTAGAAAAATTAAGTATTCAAGTCACATGGGGTAAAAACTAGTACTTTAGTACTCTATTCCAAGGAGTAAAATACTGCTTTAGATAGTATATACTTTAGATACTTTAGATACTTTATTTGAAACACCGACGCACTCTGTGGTGCGTATTTTAAGGTGAGTATGACTGAAGGGATGAGTGTGATGATTGTAATGGATCAGATGAGGTGTAGCTTTGTTACTGACAAATATCAGCTGTTTCATTTGTCAGGATCATTAATTAATAGCCCAATGACCAAAGGCAGCTGGGTCCAGTATCGAACCATCAAAAAGCACTAACTTTTCTCAGGATCGAACCGGCTACCTTCAGATTCAAAGGCGAGCTCTTTAACCACTCAGCTACCCAGACTGTTTGTATAGCGCGTTGATATGGACGTTGTAATCAAATATTTTATACTCTACCATTGAATGTACATACCAAGTTATGTCAATTAAACAGTGAGTAGAGGGATTTGTTGATTTAAGTTAAGAATAGCATGGAAACCATATTATTGGATTTTCTCCGTTATCTGTTAAGCTGGGTTAAAAATAAAAATACTAAAGTGTTTGTTTTTTAAGATCCTTTGAATGGTTTAAGTTCAAATTGTTGCATTCAGAAAATTGAGATAAAAAATGCCAAAAACCCGTTCCGTTCGAGGGTTATCGTGTTAACGGACATATTTATAGTAACAACTGGAATATATATACATAAAAATTTGAACGAATGTTGTTTTTGGCTCCTGCGAACTTCAAAATAAAAACGAAAAAGTATCGTAGTCCCTTTATATGCTTACGTCTTACCGTTACTAAGTAATACACACTGTAATAGCGTATGCATTTTTTGTGGGACAAGTGTTTTACTCACTCAGTAAAAGAATTTCTGACAGGCATGGAATCCTTAGGGAGGTAACAATATTATTTTGTATTTTCACTGCAGATAATTAAATTATGTTATTTTGTTTTTTTTTTGTAAATGACAAGTTACTATAATGATGCAGAGCTTTATATTAGAAGAGCCATAATACTTAGAAATAGACATTTAAATCCCTCCACTCAACATAGTCTAGCATTTTTTTTAAGGAGAAACCTGATTACATTTGACTCAAACAATCAAAAAAAACTACCTAGTAATTTAAAAAATCTGTGTAACCATACAGCCAAGTTTAAAAATCATCTGAACAATTTATCATTGAAAAGAGTTTTTATTCATTACCAGATAATAATGTTTAATATCGCTACTCCAACTCTATAACATTTATCTTCCCTAACGAGTCTCAAGACAAAAATATGACTCAAATAATCCAGAGGTGGGGTCCTTAAGGACGACGTGTGGGATTAAGTAAGTAAGTAAGTAAGTATTTTCATTAATCTATTTTGACAACGACGATTATTACAGTTTTTGTCATTGTTTTAAAGGCAATAGAGATTTTTTATCTTTAATTAATTTCATCATTGACAACATATGGCAAGTATCACAAGAATGGCGCTTTCAACCCTCAAAATAGATAGTCCCAACATTATAGACCTAAACGAGTAGGTAGTTTTCCCTACTGGTTTTGAACTGCTAAGTGAATTTTTTATGCGCCCGTCTATACTTTCGTATTTTAAATCAATCGGCACATTTGTCACATAGATGTCAAGTGTTTTAGTGGTCTTATCTGAAGTCCCCTATCTAAAAGTCCTTCACGATAAATGGTAAATACTCCTCAATAATTATCTATCTAAAGTGTTTAAATAGTTATACTTCTAATCGTTGCTGTAGCTATAGCGTATCTTTGACCGATTCGAAGCGTTAGTGCTTCGATTTCATGCAAGGCAGGAAAATAATAAATTATTATTCATAGGATGCTATTTTTGTTGTATATAACTTTGTCTTTTGAAAATGTATATCCTATTTAAAAGGCACTGGTATCATATCCACCAATCATACAACATGACGTCACAGCCTGTAATTTCTAAGCTTGCTTTCTATTTGTTGATTCTGGCGAGCTGAACACTATTCAACCAATAGAATAGTGCATAAAGGTAGAGAAGGGATTGAAAATCTTTACTCATCACATGACCGACGATCACTTTAGGCCATATTTGACAGTGGGCTGATTACTTTGTTCCGTGAAGTTTAGTGTAGAATAGTTCTACAGAGTCCTCCGAACCTGTAAATACTCGCGAAATAGTGAAAATGGCAGACGAAAACCCAGCGTACGCACCCTTTTTTGGAGTTATGGGAGCGGCATCAGCAATTATTTTCAGCGGTAAGTGACTTCACCGTCCCTTCTGCTACGATTATTGATCTCTGAAAAATAATTTAAATTTGTCCTCTAAGAACGAGTCTTCCAAATATTTCAGGTCATTTCCTGCCACTTTCCTATTCCCTAATATTTTAAATTATGAACTTTTTATTTTCACGCAGTGGTTTCACGTTGAAGTTTGCCACCCACTTGTTTAAAGGTGGATCAGCATGAGGGTTAGGCCCTCCCTTTTTCCAACTTGAACAAGTAGGCCTAGGTCAGATAAGAATGATCAGGTTTCAAGTGGTTTTCTGATTCCAATTGTGTTAATCCAACACTTAATATGTCTTTGCTTCTCCATCCTAGGATGGATTGACTTACATTGTGAATTGGGCCAAAGGGCCTTGCCTTAGGCTTAGGCTTGGGCAGATGGTTCTCTTACAACATGGAACTTCTAACTTATAACATGTCAACTTTACTGTTAAGACAGATTAGCCTAAGTAATGTTTTATTAGGCTTAGCCTATCTAATCAAGAAAAGTTAAAATTCAAAGTTAAGCATTCTTGGCCTTTGCACAAAGTTTTTGAGAAAAATGTCGTTCGGTAGGCCTAGGTCGATAGGAGGGTAGCCTACGGTACGGTAGGCCTAATTCTTGAGTTTAGCTTCGACCATCGAAAATTATAATTTTTATCAAAGGGTAGGAAATTTCATGCTGATTCTGAAAATGATAGGCATAGGCTAGGTCTAGTTTTTTCCTGCGAAAAGCTCAGAAAAATCAGAATAATTGTTAACATCTTTTTCATTCTGAAATTCGTCATGTGGGTACTTAAATTAACTGGTAGGTAGGCCTATAACAAACTGATCATCAATACAGTAGACTCCCTCTTACCAGGCCACCTCGGGACCAAGCCGCGGCCAGATAATAAATTGGCCGGTTAAACTGATTTAAGAATGCCAACCTACAATTCTATATGGCCTAAATATAGGCCTAATTATCACTTGAAAAAAAAAAAAAAAAACTTTACATAGGCTACATTATACTCTATATGATTTATAACTAACATCCGGCACCCATTAAATCCACAACAGAAGCAAAACTAAGTTAATAATAATTCGTTTCTAATTGTGGTCTACTGGATAAGTTTAGTAGGTCCAAACGCATTCACTTCAGGTGGCATTCACTTCCGTCCAGGATGTTATATTTTAATTGGCTTGAGAACGTCAATATGAAATAACGTTGAATTGAATGATACAGTAAATAAGAAAATTATGTTTCCGGCGATACAGGCCGGTTAAAGCGTTGAGATAAAAAATAGCCGGTTAAAAAGATGTTATTTTGTGCCGGTTAAAGCGGAGACCGGTTGAAAGGTGGCCGGGGGGACGCGACAAGGTCTGACAGGGAGAAAGTCTGACGGTTTTTGTGGCAGGTTTTGTCCGAGACGGCCCGCCGCCTAATGACGCGTAATGGAATGTGTCAGACTATGTCCTTGTCTGGCCTTGTCCCCGGCGGGCCAAACTGAAAACTGGCAGACTTTGTCCGGACCGGTCCGGACAAAACCTGACACTTTTTCTGCCACAAGGCCTGGCGATTTTGTGCGCTGCCCTTTCAACTAATAAAGTCCTCAAGGAAATCGAATAAAGTGGATGGTGGTAGCCTATTCTTAAAGAGAATTAAATTTCTTACTTATTGCCACCATGCATTTTTTAAATACTCAATATTGGCAGCTAAAACTTGCCTCCAAATTAAATAAATGTGATCACTCACGTTTTCAATTTATTTCTTGAAGATCACTATTTCACCATAAATCTTTTAAAAAATAGAGCTCTTATAATTATTTGCACATCTACACGGATGAAGCTTTCCAACAACTTATTAATTATTAAAATCGGTCCAGTAAAACTGTAGATTTAGTTGTTCAAAGTGAAATAAAAAAATAACTCCAATCCAGTATTTTCTCACCAATATAAATTTGAACGGTAATTTTAAACTGATGTGTAAAAAATACATCAATTGTAAAAAGAGTATTTACTGAATATTGTGTGAAAATTACACGTTTCTTAGTTTTACGATTTTTTAGTTCTGAGTCCCTAAAGTCAGCCATGTCACCGAGGTCGTTCATCATTTGCGCACTTTTTAATCCTTCTGTAAAATATTTCGAAGGGCCGCCTAATCCCCTTGCATCATTTGCGCACTCTCCCGTCCAGGTAGCCTCAGCCTGCCGACAATTCGCAAACAGTCGTCCCCCACACATACCACTGGTCAGCAACACATGTGTATCGCACATTCATGAATAATTTAAGTTTGTAATGTATAAACCTTTTTTGTAATACATCGAGTGTTTACTTATTTTACTTTGAATGGTTGGTGAGGATTGTATTGCTGTAATTGCTCAGGCTGAAATGTTTTGTACGAATTGTTTCTATGGCAAGTTTGCCTCTATTCTAAAACTGTAGATAGCAGCCTCTCTCTTATACTAACTCCTCAGAATAAAACCACTAATAAAATTCACTGTTTCAATAGAAACAAACTACAAATGGTAAACATGAAATCCAAGTGTTAATGTACGGGTCAAGTCCGTGATATTGTGTCCGATTATTTGCCATTATTTGTATTCTGTTGAATATTGTTTTGCTAATTTTTAAACTTATATGTCTTTTGCCAAACACGTTTAATCATGCAAAAGACCATTTGAACACGGGCATGAGTTTTCAATAACTTTGTAAATAAAAATAATGCCGCTTCCACCACTCTGCGATGCGCAAACGATGCATATAACTGAGAGCCCCCTGGAGCTCGATGCGCAAAACAAGCATCCCTTCTACCTGGCTCTCCGCATGATGCGCAAATGATGCACGCCCGTCACCGATAATAGCGGCGAACGCATCTCCATCCGAGGCCGCGACGCTGGGTTATAGTTGTCTAGCGGGTCTTTCGTATGACTTATCGCTATCGTGTGATTTATTTTGAGTTAGTGAAAGTATTTTTGGACTGTATGTATCAATAACAAACATAACCTAACCACCGCAGCACACTGTTAATTTGGATGAGTGCGTATAGCATGCCCGGTGTCTAGGCTGCGGGCGAAGATGCGTTCGCCGCGATCATCGGTGACATGGGTGACTGTAATTAAGCAATAACTAAAAAACCTTAGAAATTATAAACATGGTATTTTCACACAATGTATAATGGCAGTCTTGAATGTCTCAATACAACTATAACTTTTGAGACTGTAAAATTTCTCACACAATTGTGACATAAAGTTGTCTTGTAAAGCAACTTAATATAATCTTCTTTCAATTTATGTTCTTTTAAAAGATAATAACATAAAAATGTGTTTTTACTTTTGCACCATAAATCTTTAAAAAGTCAAACTTTCCTATTTATTTTGCACCTCTACACGGAAGAAGATTTCCAATGACCCATTAATTAATAAAATCGGTCCTATAGACTTAGTTGTAGATTTGTAGTAGTAGATTTAGTTGTACAAATTTTAATAAAAATATCTCTAATTCATTTAATAATAGTAGGTTACAATAAATTTCCGTCTTCAATCCATATGATTTGTCTAGATGACTAGTTTCGGGACTGTTATCCCATTATCAAATCTGTCGTCAAGAGTTAGAAGTTAAAAAACACTGTCATTTTTGTCAATTTTAAAAAGTACATAACACTTAACACACAACACAGACACGACGAACGAACAAAAAGAAACGTTTAAACCGCGATCACACGTGTGGCCGGCCAAAGACGAGTCCAGACTCTGGTCTCAAAAGTCCAGATTGAATTAGACTTTTATGTATAGGAATTAAACGAGCGACAAAAATACCGGTACTGATATTCACCAAAACATGGTGCACGATGTATCTATGCATCTGGTATTAGGTATGTGGTTAATTAAAAAGTATAAAAATACAAAATCAATCTTGAATGTATAAATAAAACTATATATGAACTATATATATATATATATATATATGAATCTAAACGAAAGGAGTTTTTGGCTTCTAGGGGCCTCAAAATAAAAAATAAAAAAAGTAACATGATCCCGGGCTACCGTGATATCGTGTTTCCAATAGCGAATTCGCTAAAATCTTTGAGAACTGATCAGAAGAATAAAAATCAATTTAATGTAAATACAACACGATGTACTATTTGCAATAATTGTTTTATTACATCATAGGTTATAAGAAATACATCTCATATAAAGCAGCCTGTATTTACAGAAATAAAATACCGGCGGCGGGCGGTTCGGCGCGGCGCGCATCGGCGGCGGTGGGAGGCAAATGTGTCAGGTTTTGTCTTTGTCAGACCTTGTCCCCGGCGGGCCAAACTGAAAACTGGCAGGCTTTGTCCGGACCGGTCCAGACAAAACCTGCCACCTCAGGAATGTGTCATATCTTGTCCTTGTCCGACCTTGTCTTTGTCAGACCTTGTCCCAACCGAGCCAGACGAAAGTGTCAGGTTTTGTCCCTGTCTGACTTTGGTAGCTTCCCGTGGCCGGTTAAGAGGGAGTCTACTGTATGTTAAAATCAGTTTGATCTGATTTTAAACTTTGAGCCAAATACGTAAAAAGCACGAAAAGCCATCAGATGAACTAGCCTATGTCATGTGGGTCTCAAGCCTTCTCAAAAGTCATGAAATTTTATGTAGAATACAAATATTAATAACAAAATAAGTTTGTAGTGAATAGAGAGGAAAAAAACTTAAAAATCCAATAAAACCACACTGAAACTTAGATTTTATGAACTACTAACAATGTTCCCAAATGGTTGTTATTAATGTAGGCTATCTTGAACTAATAAATAAAAACCCAACTGCCCTAAACAAAGCCTTAAAACAAAATTTTAAAAATTCATTTTTAAATTGGCACAACACAAACTTAAGTTTCCACCTATCCCCCAATACATGGTCCCAAATTTTATACTGTAATAAGCTAGGCTGCCCTTCCGCATACGCCCGGTAGAACTATCGAATGAAAATTATGGATCGATTTGATCGATATATCGGTTATGTTGTTATTGGTGGATAAGGAGACCCCGGCCGAACCGTTGAGCACGTCTGCGTCAAAATGGGCATTTTGCGCCTCAGGCCCCCGGAAGGATGGGATATTGAAGGAAGAGAAAGGGGACAGACTGTCCATTCATGTTCCAGCTAGGGGTTTCTATACCCGTCGCACTCCTCTCCCCCTGCTGTCTTGAACATATGTTCCAGCTATAGTCGGGAGCAATAGAACAGGCGTGTCAAGGTCAAGTCTTATAATAAGCCAGCTGATTTTTGCTCATTTAACTGCATGTTAATTAGCTTGACCTTCACCCGCCTGTTCTATTGCCCCCGACTATAGGGGTTTCCATGCCCATGGCATTTCTACTCACCCCCTGCCGTCTACATATATTCCAGCTAGGGATTAACCATGCAGTTCACATTAACCCCCCGCTGTCTTGAACATGAATGGGGTTTGTAGGAAGGGAAATTGTCATAGTGGACAGCCAAAAGACTTACCACTGTGTTATGACAACTTCGTTTGCTGTACCCATTGTCAACTTCGTAACTAGTATAAACCAGTTTTAAAGTTGTCCCGAGATATATATATCGGTCAAACGACAAATTATTGTACTATCTTTTTTAACCCTCCGAGCGTTAATCGTAGATTTTTCGGCCCAGCTTTTTGACCTCCGAGCGTTAATCGTCGATTTTTCGGCCCAGCTTTTTGACCTCCGAGCGTTTGAGTCGATTTGTCGACGGTTCGAAAACGTGACGTAACTTTATAGTGAATGACAGAAACGGACCCGTGAACGCTACCGCACCGCTGTTACCAGGAGATTCTAAGCTATCCAAAAACACCCATTTCAAATGACGGAACATGATTGGTTGTTTGTAATATAAACTGGGGAAAAAACTGTTACCATCTGCTAACTTCATAAACAACGAAATACATATTTTACCAATTGTTTTAAGGTTATAAATGATTAAAAGTGTTACAAATACCTTTAATTTACATTATTGGAATAAATTAATATGTTTTATCTATTTTATAATCATAAATATGAGTAGGAATCAGTGTAATATTCCTAGCTTGATTTTACATGTGTTCTTATGGGATTAGAGTAAGTAGGCTACCATAGGACATATTTGGTTTTATTCAACATAAATTTTTTCAAATACTTCTAGCCTATATAGTTTCTTGAACTGCATAAAATTCTAAACAAAATGTATATCTTGGAATTTTGATTATGTGTATCCAAAATTACTTTAGGGGAGAGCAAAGTTATATACAAATTTTTTTTTTGTAATTTTTTAATTTTTAACCTCCTAATTTTGGTAACAATGAGTAAGGGTAACAATTTTTGTATTGTTCGGTAGTCCATTTTATCTACTTTCATATAATATATACATTTATTGTGCTAGGTCATAAAATTATTTTTTACTAATTTTTATTTGAAAGTAGGCTATGCAAAACCTTTAAAAAATGTGTAACGCTCCAGGGGTGCTACATTGAACGCTCGGAGGGTTAAATATTGATTTAAAACTTAGGCCTATTTGTAACTCAATGTATCATATTGGAGTAAATAAATAATGTAAAAGTTTTTAGCCAAGATTTTATTATATTGTTACTAAGTTAATTAAAAATTATACCCTCCAAACATGATTGAGTTCACCACAATCTACAATCAAAATTGTTACAAAAAACAATAAAAAAAATATCCAACCTTTACAACATCATATTGATATGAAGCAAACGTCCCTCTTTTTCAATTACCGGGATATACACTTTTTGTGGCATTTAAAAATGCCAAAATGGATCAGCTACCGACATTTAAACATTTGGTAATTATTGAGTTTAGCTACGGCCATCGGAAAATGGAAATTTTTTTTTCAAAATGTCGGAAATTTCACGCTGATTCCGAAAATGATAGTTTTTTCCCGCGGAAAAGCTCGGAAAACCCCGGAAAATCGGAAAAACCGGAAATGACTTTTTACCTTGAATTTATCGGTGTGGGTATTCAAATTAACCGGGATGTTAAGCTGATCACGAATATGTAAAAATGATTTCGATCCGATTTTAAATAAGCCG
Organism: Neoaliturus tenellus; assembly: GCA_030545055.2. Taxonomy (NCBI): domain Eukaryota; kingdom Metazoa; phylum Arthropoda; class Insecta; order Hemiptera; family Cicadellidae; genus Neoaliturus; species Neoaliturus tenellus. The sequence continues at coordinate 173,254,305 of CM061531.1, read as the reverse complement.
GAAAATGCGGAAAAAGTGTCGGAAAAGCTATAAAACGAACTATTTTTAAAGTATATCATGTGGGTACTCAAATTACGCGGAATTTCATGTAGAATATGAATATGTTTATATCAATTGAATACAACAAATTAATACTCAATAAAGATAAAAAAAAACTTAGAAAACAAATAAAAACACACTGAAACTTATATAACTTAAATGAAGCTCTAACAATGTTATAAATGGTTGTTATTTAAAATAAATTATTTGATATTAGGTAGTACTATATACATTACATATTATTATAACATACCATAAACTAACTAGGAATTCCCGCAGACAGAGTTCGTAAGTCGGAGGCCTATAAAGCTGCGAGAAAATCTCTCCGCCAGGCGATAAACAGGAGCAAGGCGAATAGCTGGAGGAGACTTCGTGACGACGTTGACTCCGACCCGTGGGGCCTGGGTTACAAACTTGTAACACAGAAACTCGGCGCCCGCTCTCCACCTTCCATCATGGAGGGCGCCACCATGGGGAGGATCGTCGCTGCGTTGTTTCCTGAACATCCACAGCGACCGCTGGTTGACTTCGGACGGGTAGAGGACGTTCCACTCTTCACTTTCGAGGAGCTGGAAACCTCCGTTCTCTCCCTGAAGAGCAACAAGGCTCCTGGCCCGGACGGGATTCCCAGTGAGGCTTTAAAGAAAGTATTTTCAATTAACGCTGACTTGTTGTTGAGAATGTACAATGCCTGTTTGGTAGAAGGGGTGTTTCCGGCTCCCTGGAAAACAGCCAGGCTTGTACTGATCAGCAAGGGCAAAGGTGATCCCGAACTGCCGTCGTCCCACAGGCCTCTCTGCATGTTGGACACGGCTGGGAAGCTGTTCGAGAAGCTGATCCGTTCCCGCCTGACTTCTGCCGTGGAAGCTGCCGGGGACTTATGCCCCCGTCAGTACGGCTTCAGAAAGGGACGGTCAACGATCGACGCTGTCACCGAAGTTCAGAGAGCTGTGGAGAGAGCCGAGAGCCACAACCATTTCTCCCGCCGAGTAGTGCTTCTTGTTACGCTTGATGTCAAGAATGCCTTCAACTCGGCGAGGTGGGTCGATATGTTGGATGCGCTTCGCAACACCTTTCGTATTCCTGCATATCTGTTGCGGCTCATCGAGGATTATCTACGCTCTCGAAGCCTGATCTATGACACAAGGGACGGAACGCGGACGATGGAAGTCACTTCTGGTGCCGCACAAGGTTCAATACTCGGCCCGGATCTCTGGAACGTTGCCTATGACAGCCTCCTGAGGTCCGAGATGCCTGAGGAAACCACTTTGGTTGGGTACGCCGATGACGTCGCAGCTCTCATTGCTGCACGCAACGTTGAGCTGGCCCAACTAAAGTTGAACCGAGTTATGCGGGTTGTCAACAACTGGATGTCCGATCACGGTCTCTCGCTTGCTCTTAGTAAGACGGAGATCGTGATTCTCACGAAGAAGAGGATCGACACCGTCGTCCCGTTTAGAGTGGGAAGGGAGGTGGTCACATCAACTCGTGCCGCCAAATACCTTGGGGTTATGGTGGACACCAAGTTAAGCTGGAGGGATCAGATCTTCCGTACGGCGGACAAGGCCGCTAAGGTAGTTACTCACCTTAGTAGGCTGATGGCCAATGTCGGGGGTCCCCGATCCAGCAGAAGACGTCTGTTGATGTCCGCGGTCCAGTCCGTGCTCCTTTACGGGGCAGAGGTGTGGGCAGGCGCTCTAGATAAGGAGTGCTACAGGCTGCGACTCGCCCGGGTTCAGCGTCAAGCCGCGCTCAGGGTGTGTTCCGCCTACCGGACAGTGTCCGAGCCTGCCGTCCTGGTGGTCGCCGGAGTCATCCCTGTCAAGCTCTTGGCAGGGGAGAGGAAAGCGATTTATCAGAGACAAGGCGAGATCGGCAAGGACACGGCAAGAACAGAAGAGCGCTCCCGAACCTTCCAGCAGTGGCAACACAGCTGGGAGCACGACACCCGAGGACGATGGACTGCGCGACTTATCAAGCAGGTCCAACCATGGGTGGAACGGCGGCATGGGGAGGTGGACTACTACCTGACCCAATTTTTGACAGGTCACGGCTATTTTCGGTCGTACCTGAACCGGATGGGAAAGACCGGTTCACCGGACTGCATTTATTGCCCGGGTGTTCCCGACGATGCGGAACACACATTCTTCCGATGTCCCCGTTGGGAAGGGCCCCGCCTGGAGGCCACACAAATATTTGGTGCATTTTCGGTGGACTCGGTCTGCCAAAAGATTTTGGAGGATGAGGGCAACTGGGATTGTTTGTCACAGTTCGTCCGGGGCATCCTCCTGGAAAAGAAAACCGATCTGGACCGCGAAGTGGCCCAGATCCCTTGATAGAGCGGCTGGATAAGGAGCGAGCCCGACGGGCGTAAGCCAAATTTAGGCCTAGCCTGACGTAATGTGATAAACAATTCCAGGTTAGATTCCTAAAGAGTAGAGGAGGTTTTTTAGTGGGTAAACCCGTTTTTTAGGGGAGCCCCACACTACAGGCTGGCCACCTGTGTGCGTAATGCATTTTTCCGCCTCTCCCTCAAAAAAAAAAAAAAAAAAAAAAAAAACTAGGAAACCTAACCTTTATAACCTAACGTAAACCAACCTAACTTAACCTAACCTAACCATCATGTATGTGGGTACAACTATGCAACATTTTATGTGAAATGAGAATACATACTTGTTTATGGAATAAAACACATAAAGTCAGTACCCACACGATGGTTAAGTTAGGTAAGGTTAAGTTAGGTTAGGTTAGGTTAAGTTATGTTAGATTAGGTTTCCTAGTTAGCTTATGGTATATTATATGAATATGTAATGTAGATATATAGTACTACCTAATATCAAATGATTTATTTCAAATAACAACCATTTATAACATTGTTAGTGCTTCATTTATGTAAGTTTCAGTGTGTTTTTATTTGTTTTCTAAGTTTTTTTTAACTTTATTGAGTATTACTTTATTTTTTGTATTCAATTAATATAGACATATTCATATTCTACATGAAATTCCGCGTAATTTGAGTACCCACATGACATACTTTTAAAAAGTTCATCTTATAGCTTTCCCGACACTTTTTCCGCATTTTCCGGCTTATTTAAAATCGGATCGAAATATTTTTTATATATTCGTGATCAGCTCGGTATTACGGTTATTTTAAATACCCACTCGACATATTTTGGAATAAAAACTTAATTTCCGGTTTTTCCGATTTTCCGGGGTTTTCCGAGCTTTTCCGCGGGAAAAACTATCATTTTCGGAATCAGCGTGAAATTTCCGACATTTTGAAAAAAAAAAATTTCCATTTTCCGATGGCCGTAGCTAAACTCAATAATTACCAAACATTTCTTTTATAGATATTCAGATAGGACACAGCCATATCTGTATGGCTAGGCCTAGATGGTCAGCTATGTTGAAAGATTTGAATCCTGTTTCAATGACTGTTTATGGCCCTTCATGACGATTCTATGGTTTGAGTGTTGGCAGATGTTATTAGATCTTTTCAGTACGGTACTCGATATTTTTATTCATTAATTATAAATAGATTCGATTGTACATTTCGATAGTTTTCAGTGGATATATCAATCAAATCAATCGATAATTTTCATTCGATTTTGACTAGTAATGAATAAAGATAAAAACACTTAAAAATTAAATAAATCACACTGAAACTCACATAAATTGAGCACTAACTGTGTTAGATTTCCAAGCTAAGTAATAATTTTTAATAAAAAAATTTAATAAAATTTACCGTGCGTGAGCTCTTCAGGGTAAATCCCAAGAATGCTTTGCCAACTGATTTATTTGCCACCCGGGAGTATAATGTCCGCCGGTCTTAGGCGATTGTGTCAGCCAGTCTTCGTCAGTCACGTCCGCCGACTGGGGCGATTATGTCCGCCAGTCTACAGCGACCGTGTTCGCTGGACTTAAGCAATTATGTCTGCCGGCCGAGATGATCATGTCCGCCAATTTACGGCGATTGAGTACGCCAATCGAGACAAACATGTCCGTCGGTCTTAGAAGATCGTTTCCGCCAGTGTTTGTCAGTCATGTCCATCGACCAGAGCGATCATATCTGCCATTCTTTGTTAGTCGTGTCCGCCAGTCTTAGGCGATCGTATCTGCCGACTGGGACGATCATGTTCGCCGGCCTAAGGCGAATGTGTCCGCTAGTCTTTGGCGGTTGTGTAAGCCAGTCTATAGCGGTCCGCCGACCGGGGTGATTGATCATGTTTGCCGGTTTTAGGCAATAATGTCTTCCAATTGGGATAACTGTGTTCGTTGACCGGGATGATCGTGTTTGCCGGCCGGGATGACCATTTCTGCCGACGTGGATGATCCAGGATGCCGGCCGGGAGTTATCTGGAGAATCGGATGCAATTGGCAACTATGGTATCAATAGTTATCTAAGTATCAAAACATAGTTGCTGGAGTCCCTCAAGTCTCTGTACTTGGTCGACCTTCTTGTTTATAGTTTTCATGAATGATTTGAATGCTTAAATGTAAATTCCACGTCGGTTATGCATACGACACCACCCTTCTTTGCTCTGATACTGATTCTTTAGCTCTTAATCGAAAATTGTCTAGTTCTTTGAAGCAAGCAAAAAACTGGTATGTAGCAAACAAACACATCATTAATGAAAATAAATAGGACTAATAAAATATCCCTTACACTTATAAATACCCCCCGTCGCAGCAGACCTGCGTACTCAGCGAATTTCCAAATTAGTAATATTAATTTTGACCACATAAAACCGTAAACCAAATAAAATCACATGCTCATAAATAGGGAAATAAATGTCTATTCTTCTTATGATAAATATAGGGAGAGTATGCAGGTATGCTGCCATGGGGAACACTAAAAGTAGGTTTATTAACATAAAAAAAAATTATTTCGACCATATGAAGCCATTTACTAAATGAAAACCAAACAATTCAATAACTCCTGATCCACTTGACCTTTTGAGGTCGGGTTTGTGGCAAATTGCTCTAATGCAAAGTCCTTGAAAATGGAGCATCTTATGGCGGTGCCCGATGCAGTTTCTCTGACGACCTCCACTAGGGACTTCCCTTAAGGAAGTCTTGGAAAAAACTTCAGGATAGTCAATAGGTGATTGATTTAATAAATGCTCCAATCAAATATTCATTTCAAAGTAAGCCACACCGGCCTAATTCATATTTGGAGATGTATTCAGGGTGTGCTTTGCATGGCAGTTTGCCAGTTAACTTATTCTTTACTTGACAATGACCTAAAGCCACTCATTTATATTATGAAATATTTTAATTTTCACTAATTTGATTTTTTTAGTTGTGGGATATTCTTCAATAATTAAAAGCAATTTAAGATGATTAATTTTTTTACAAACCGCACTCAGATAGTCATGTTTGCTAATGTGAAAGATAGGCCTACCCATCCTCTGAAAATATGTCATCATCTGTATTTATTTAACTGTATTTACACATGTGTTGTAGAAATGTAAAAGTAGTGTAAAATCTCATTTGCTCAACTAATAAATTTGTGCTAATGATTTTATTTGTCCCTTTGCAAACAAATGAGTTGAATTAAATATGTTACCATTGTAAACAAATAATACCGTTTTGACTAAAATTACAGTTAACACATTAAACTTGCAGCTTCTGTTGAAATTGCAGGATTGTCGTTCCTTTAGTGTGTAGAATGTCAGCAAAGATTAATCATCATTAAATGATAGGAAAAACTCACAAACAAAAACTGGAGCTTATTATGTAACTTAAAATTGATACGTCCATAATTCTGCAAAATGCATAAAACGGCCATGATTATAAAATTGAATATTGTTTTTTACATCGGCCTCCCTGCAACACATTTTAGAGTGGTATGCTAAAATCTTTTCCCAAACTTAAGCCTATTATAACACTGAGCATGAGAGTGGAACAGTCATGTGAGGGACAACCTTGTGCCAAGCACCACTGCCAGTGTGTGAATGCAGATGTGACCTTGGACATTGTGATGTGATGATGACTGGCACCATGGCCCGCGCCGTTACTGGAGTCACATGATCACGGGAGGTCACGTTGTGTTTCCTACTCGGTCCTCATTCATTGACTGTTAACTGTTCATTCTTTCCCTCACCTCTGTGTTATATTCTTGTTAAAACAACTTGCCTTCTTTCGTTTCAAAGCCTTAACAAACAATTGACAAATTTTAATGCTTTTTGGCATAAATCAAAAGATTTAAATTTTTGTGATTTTACTTTCGTGTTGTTTTAGGATTATTTATTTAATTGGGGATGCAGTGGTCAATTGGTATAATATATTCCTTAAGACTGCATTTGCTGTACTATACTAGACTAAGGCAAATGCCCCAAATACCGACACCTTAAGGCTGAATTCCAGTTTATATTAGCAGAAAAACACTTAAAGGTTATGTAAAGCTTGAGTATTAGGAATTAATTAATTTTGCCATTTCATAAACTTATCCTACTTTCTACTGCCAACATTAAAAGCTGTTGAGTTAGTTTCTGTATCATATTGGTATATTATTATAACAAAACTAATACATTAGGAATGAGAAACATTTAATGCAATATGTAGAATTAATGACATAGTCTTTATTTAATACAAACAAGTTATACCATACGTAACACATAACCTCAATAAATTAAAACAGTACAGTTTAATTTTTTACCTAAAAGCAGTCAAGACGAAGTGGGCTATCTTTGACGCTGAACTTCTTTTAGTTGCAGCTTCATCATGTGTTTCTATCTGTCAAATGTTGATGTTCAATCAAAACAAACAAACCATGAATGTACGTCTGTTTATATATTTTGTTGATAAACAAATAAATTATACCTAATGCATAATGGACAGGACACACGTGATTATGCTACAAGTAAAAGAAGTAGGCTACAAATATATTTGGTGAAGTTTAACAATATATATGGCAAACACTAAACCACAAATATCAGAATATTTTGTATAACATTATAATGAATATTTATAAAATTCATTACAATTCGGTATATAATATGAAACTAAAACATGTTTTATATCAAGTGTTGGTATTAATAGTTGGGTAAAATTAAAATCGACAATGGTGACAACACTATGTCGGTATTTGGTGAAGTGATGAAATTTTGTTTCACATACCAACATTGTAAATTAAATTACAAGGAAAAAAGATAGCAGTATTTATGATCAATATTTGAAATCTTTATTATTTGGGCTCCAATTAAAACATAAGTGTAATATAAACATATAATTATTCAAATACTTATTCCCTAAGGCAGATCTCTATGTTCCTAGTGGAAACCTGTAAGATTCTTAACTAAAATCACTGTAGGGGAACAAGGTCAGACAAAATTTACAAGCACAAACTTATAAAAGGTGAAAATTTGTTTCTATTTCTTTTTTCTCATAGAAAAATATACCACAAACTCATGTGACTTTGAAAGTAGCCAATACAGACGACGAACGGCTTATATTTTGTGATCAAATGTGACCTTGTCGGTATTTGGTACACTATCGGTATTTGGGCCATTTACCATACCTTATTGTTATGGCTTTAGACTAATATAATGACGCCATTCTATGTATGTACCACTGTTTATGTAAATAAAAATATCTGAATAAAATTTAAGAGGCTACTACCAAGTGCTACTTTTTAATCAACTACCAAATAGAGTAAAATTGTAACTATTTAAGTCTTTGTACGGCTTAAAGCCAAAACTTACTATTTTGCAAAATAATATGGACTTCAAAGGCATTGTGAACATATAGATGAAATTGTAATGCATCAAACTCTTGACAAAGCCTTTTGTACTGTAACTTGTTTATTTAATGGCCAATTAATGTTCTTGATTCTTGATAATATATTAATTTTAGAAGTGTTTTAGGCTCCTATTATATTATGTAGCTTATTGGAACGAAGACACTGTCACAACTATAACTAATACTAGGAGTACGCTCGTACCTCCCGTAAGTGTCTATTCGAAGAAGAAATTTAAAATTTTGCATTAGGGATTGTCACATTAAAAAAATTTGATCCCACTTTGTTAATGGTATTAAAAACAACTAAAATCACTTGTAATAAAAGAAAACCTAAATAAAAACTAAATTTTCTTATATTTAGGCAATACTTAGTTCGTAGTTACTTTTAATTTAATGGATTTGTGTCATACACATTTTTTATAAGCATTTACTACAATTAGTCTTAAACATTTTTACAGTATTTTAATTATTTATTATAGTACAAATAAGTTAGGTTGCCCCATGTACACAAAACAAAATAATTTATTTATTTTAATAATTAGGCCTACAGTACAACTGGCTGCCTTACTCGCATCACTGTAAAAGTGTTAAACTTCTCAAACTTTATATCTTTTTTTATACATTTTTAAACACAAAAATATGGTAAGGAAAGCCTATTTTTAGAAAATAAAAAATCATCTTGATTATAATTAGGCCTATCACCCCAGAGAACATTCAAGAATATTTACACACTTAAACCTACCAAAACTTAGGTAACATAGTTTGTTTTGTGTTTTCCTTTAATGTAATTAGGCTACATTACTTAAAATTTATAGGCTACTTGATTTGGTTATTTTCGGTTACTTGTGCACAGTATATTAGTTTTATTGTCGCAGGACATTTTTAGAAAACTGAATCAGTGTACCTAATGAAATCGTAACTGTATCAGTGATTGCATTATCCATAAAATAGCAATATTATCGCAAATTTTGAAATTTTAACCATTGATAAAAACTATGGAGTAGGATAACGAACTATGACCGATCTATCTAGGCCTGTCTCTATTTATCCACTCAAAACATACTATCCAAGTCCTTCACATAACACCCAAAACAAGTTGTCTTCCGTATTAAGTTACCGTACTTGACCCTTGAACCGGGACTTTTGGTTAATTTGAAAAGTAAAATATGTTACATTAAATTAATTGTTGCAGATAATTGGTTTGGTTAACTATTAGCAGATTCACAATTGTCAGTTAGCGCTTCTGAGTTACTTAAAAAAGTGAATTAGTTAGCCTGACAGTATGAAAATTACAGGAATGATACAAACATAGCCTTTACGGTATTCTTCTGTAATTCATGATTTATCTGCTTTTTAAGGTGTACTCACTAAAATCCAAAATGTAATGAATACACATTGATACACAACATGCACTTAATGAAACTGAAAGTGACCCTAAAAGGCTTAGCCTACCGGTACCAAAAGTTGTTAACGTCAAGAAATAAAACAATCTAGTACTTACTGTCCAAATTTTACTTCATAATACACTTTTTTAAGAAAGGACATTAATTAGCTGTGTATACAATGTAGTTGATTTTCGTTACTCAAATTAAATTTAATTAGAGCCGTCAATTTGATATTTGACATAACCTCTCTACATCCAACTTTGTTTATGTTTATGCGACTACTTCAATCCGCTCCCGGACCCGGACTGGACCAATCAGAACGTCTGCGTCTCAGTCTTGATACTCTTGATTGTTAAGACTCGCAAAGACGTTGCTAAAAAAGTAAACACAGCACCGACCACTAAAAATGTCTCCAATGCATTTCTTATGGGAAAAATGAAAAAGTCACATTTTAAGATTATTTTATTAATATCCAACCAAATACTTTCAACAACGAAAGGGTTCTTAACAGTTGCATAAAGAATCTTCAACTGAAATTTGAGGCCAATCTGTTACTTCTATCAAGCGTAATCGTGGGACAAAGAATAGCTATATGAGACTCTTAGTCACTCTAGGTCTATTCTTCGAATAGACAATTATACTTATTTTCAATTAAAAAATCTTTTTAAAAATACTTTAATCGTGAACATAGTTTTTTTATAACAATACCGATTGTAGGCTAACTTACCTAACATTTGTTTCAACAAATTCCTAAATTTACCTTCGGTCATCATGATTTATCCTGTACTAATAATTCCAAATAAGAGGAACCTATTGAAAGGAACTCTGTGTATTAATTTAAACGGGACTGCAATACTATAATATCATGTTGGTTTTATGGGGAGGCCTTCTGGGTAATAAGTTTTCAGAGTGGTACTTTTTCTCAGTGGTACAGTACAGTTTAAAATTATAATATCTAGGTTGGGAACGCACATCCACCAATCAGAACTGCTAGGGCGTGGCTTCGTGGAGACGTTCAATCAAAAGAGCGGTTCTGTAAACCTGGAAGATTGGTTCTTGTATCCTTGCTTCCGATTCCCGTTCCTTAACATTTGCAATATTTCCCTTATCTCCCCAGAATCACCCATCAACGCCTTCACCCCTAAACAGACTACCGCACTACTGAACTGTAATGTAAATGCCTAACTGTATCGGCTGTTGTAAGAATCCCTTCTGCGTGGTACAAAGTGTACTACTCAGACGGATTTCGTGATCCATCTGTGTGGTACAATTTCTCAGCAGTACCCTCGTGATAAGATGAAAATAAAGTTTTTTATTGGATCTACTAGAGCAAATATTATTTAAATAGAATTAATTGACTTAATTTCTAATTGAAAATAACTCGTAAAGTGTACATAATTGTAAAATAGAATGAATTTTCATTTGACTACTTGGCCAATTTTTTTTCGATTTTTAACTGAAGTTTTCCATTAGTTTTGATGAAACTACCAAAGTGAGATTACCAAATTGTAAAAAAGGAAATTTAGCGCCGTTATTCTTCTTTAAAATGACACCTTATTTATAGCTCAAGGCTGGATGCATTTCGCAGAATATAACAGGGTTCTAAAAAACCCCTGCATTTGCATCGAGAAAAATAGATTATTTTAGACAGTTATAGCTGAAAGTAGAAATTGTATTTGAAAAATTCTAAAACCAGAGCCGACGAGATCCGTTTTTTTTTTTTTTTAATTTTAGAAAAAGTTTACAGCCAATCTATATCTTAGTTAGTCTTAAAACACGATCCCCGTAAACCTCTGCCTGTAAACCCCGTAATACTTGCTACTAGAGAAAACAGACAATTTTAGACAGTTATAACTGAAATTAGAAATTTTATTAAAAAATTCTAAAGCTAGAGAAGACGAGATCCTTCTTTCTACTTTTAGAAAAAGTTAAGAGTCAATCTCTAACTTAATGAGTTAATTTTGAAACACGATTCCCGTAAACCTCTGCATCCATAAAACTCGCTTAGCGCTACGGCCGCCGGCCGCCAGGCGGCATTCGGGCTCAGGTATAGACCGGAGCGGTTATTTTCTTCGTCTTTCTTTTACGTTTTCGGTATTCTTCGCCGCTAATCTTTTGAAATGTCAAATCAGAAATTTATATACAACACAGATTTTTTGTAACTAGAAAGACATAGTTGTACCATTGACTGTACACCTCACGGTACGGTACCACGTTCGGTATCATCGGACTTAAATTATTACATTAAAATATCAAGAATGTTTAACAATTGGGAATTTCCGGACAAGAATATACCTGGAAAGACACTAGACAGACAGTGACAAAAGTTTTATCTGAGCAGGAACAATATACGGCCCGCCCGGCAACGACGATGTTCTCATACCAAGAATATAATATTCAATAGTTGTGTAACGAAAATAAAAACTCGTTATCTGTAGCAATCAAGTAGTCTACAATCTTCAGTCTTTAATTTTTTATTTACTTTTTAACTCTTTATGAGACATTCCGGCTACTTAAAACCTCGGAAATAAAATAACTATGGTATGGTATAGAAATATTGTCTTTATCTATTTCCTCCCCTTGTAAAAATTAAGCTTAATGTAAATTAAGCAAAATGTATTCGTCACATACAAATTACTAAACGAACTCAACCATTCACCAAATAGGCTAAAACCAGGGCCTAAGTTGTAATTAAGTAATCAAGTCTTGTGGAAAGAGGCCAGTTTGGGAGGGGTCCCAATCAGGTCTCTTTTGACCAAGGGTTGGGTTTTGATGTCATAGAACTTTAAAAGCATGGTGTAGTTTATAGTTCTGTGACGGATGTCGGCTGACGGAATATAGTGTGGCTGACGGAATGTCGGCGCCGGGATGTCAACCATGATCGCAGACCATAAAAAACTGTCATTCGTGCCGTACCATTCTTCCATTACTAGAATATTCATATTGAGAAGAGGATACCTACAAGCCTAAGAGGGCGGCACCGCAACTTTGGATGGGCGCTCGAGTGTTTCAGGGAGCTCTTCCTTGTATATACACGAGTTTAAAAATCATACAAACAAGGCCATTGGCCTGCTCTCTTGAATCATTAAAGATAAATAATTTAAGAAAAACTATTGATTTACATTATAAAAACTACCGTTCCCTTCTCTTTGTTTGATTTTTCAAGCACCTATCTTTCTCTGACCCCTCTTTCCGTCGCCCGGAGCGGCGCTTCACGCCGCCCCCCAAAATACGGCGCGCCCCTGGCGCCCCGTGCGGGCGCACGGGCCGCACGGGCCACGAGCCGCTACTGATATCACCTCTTGTTGAGTATGTGTAATAATAGAAAGTTACAAGTAGTAAAGTTTTTTTTCAATAGCTCATATATAAGACGTGTGCTTACCAGTTGAGACCCTCAACATTACTGTTAATTTCAGTTCGTATGACGTGGCTTATTTTATTAAGATTAAAATCCAATCATTGCATTTGCTATTGCAATAAATGACTTGGTAGCCGACCTTCGGCTGGCCATGGATAGTAAGAGTAGAAAATTTACTGTAAAGTGTTAATCTTTCAATTACCACTTTACTCGTATGGATCGTGTGCCTTGTATAGAAAACTGAAGTGGTATGATGGACTGAAATTTCTTTTACCATATTTATCTTATCTAAAGCTCCAGTTTCTTGTGTTTCTGGCAGTTCTTGAATTTGTACTATATTCATCTTGTATGTTTACACCTCAAATGGTATTCAATTGAATTATCAACTATGATTAAATTAATATAAATAATGTTTGTTTTAACAATAGTAGGTTAAGTATCCAATTTGGATAAGAAGTTGTCCACTGGGATAAAGAAGTTATGTACAAAAGAAGAGCTGTTAGTAATGTCGTAAGCTCGGTGATGAGAGGGACAGAGGCCAGTCAAGAGATTTGTCATCTACTGTTGTCACTTAAACGCCACTTGTTACTGCTTATTGGCAGTCCTTCAACTTTACTGGCTGTTTCTCCACTCGCTCTCGTAATTTACATTGCCCTGGTTGAAATCATTGGTGTTTAGGCTATTTGCGTGTGTTTTTTGATTTTTTATTATTTCTTATAGATTTATCTTACTTATTTATAACATATGAAATTGTCTTTCAGAAAGTTTAAAAGTGATGTTTGCTTGGAGTGCAAATGACTTCTGGTTATGCTTTGTAAATTTCGTTGTCGGACTTTTTATGGGATGAACACCTATCTTTTTAATGGAGTATAACATTATTAGCTGTAGGTAAACTTAGATAATAAACAAATTTTAATCAAACAAAACGGTTTTTTAAGGTTTTGAAGATTCAATGAAAAGCAGGGATTGGTGTAATAACTTGTTAGTGTACAGAGTTACCGTTCTATCTACAGTACAACAAGATCACAACACTAGCTATTTGTTTCAGTAACTCATGAATTATATGGTTTTAGAGGCTTCTTTGAAGAAATTTTCATTATAAACAACCCGTAAAATATCTATATATGTTTGGGGCTTACCTCTGAAGTCCTTGAATACACAAAACTATATCACTAAACAGAGACTTTCGATTCAGTTTAAGTGAGTAATAACGGTTATAACATACAGAGGAACTAAGAGTGAATCATTATAGCCGTAGTTACGGGGAACTGCAATAGAAGTAAGCCACAATCAATTGTGATGACTAAGCGACAATTCTGTACGTTGCTCTCCCGATTGAGCTTTCAAATTTGAACAGATTATTATTGTCTCTTTTATTTAATGAGGTTGATAAGAAACAATTTCAAGATAGATTGTATTGTTCCTGAAACTCTGGTTACTGAAGATGATATTGGTTGCGAAGGAGGTGTTGTCTAGCGTTGTAACCAAATCTGGAAAAAATGAGAATTTTCTTAATTTTATTACAGTACTTAAAATATCCACTAAATTAAACGTAACAATGATGTGCGTCATCCAATTAGCAAGTGCTCTTAAGTTCGGTATCACTCATACTTAAGAAATTAATGTAATGAACCGGGTCCTGCATCAATTAGTTCTGATTAGAGGGACACAATTGTAAAGGCCTTATTTGTATACATCTATTAAATTATCTAAAAAAATAACTTCTGTAATTTTATCTCTCATGAAATTTGAAGCATGGAATAGAAATCTTCCCAGTAACTGAACCATCACCCAACTCGCTATCTCTTGGTCCCATCCTTGTGATGTTGTCGCTCGAAGGTTTGCTGACTTAGTTGTCTGTGTTGCAGCGTTGGGCGCCGCCTACGGCACGGCCAAGTCCGGGACGGGTATCGCGGCCATGTCCGTGATGCGGCCCGAACTGATCATGAAGTCCATCATCCCCGTCGTCATGGCGGGTATTATCGCCATTTACGGCTTGGTCGTAGCTGTTCTGGTCGCTGGGTCTCTGGATATGCCCTCCAAGGGCTACTCCCTCTACAAGTAAGTTACTTTTATGATGTTGTTAAGGGTTTTTAGCGAATTTTCCTACAGGAAATACTCTGTTATGGTAGTAGTCACGGTAAGACCTAAGCCCGTAATCATGATACCTACTTTTTTGTTTTAAGGTTCCTAAAAGTCAACCAAAAACGTTGGTTCTTTTAATTTTCATATATTTCGCTGTATATATGTGTGTGTTATTAACATAATAACTCTCGAATGGAACCTCCAATTTTGATGAAATTTGGTCTGGAATGAAATTTGACAATATAGCCTCACTCTAATTATGATGGAAAGGTAGACTGAGCAAATTTTATTAAAAAATGCTGAATGCCTTTAAATGACATTTGATAACTAACCTGTTGAAAAAATCTGATGACATATATTTAATTTATTACAAATCTAATCCAATGTATTGCTTTAAGGATAAGCTAAATAAAATTTAATAGAATAACATACAGTACAGCTAATTTTTACAAAGCAATAAAACAAAAATTAAACATTATGTTTGTAAGAATACTTGTAATTAGTTAAAATTTTAAAGGATTTAATACTCGATTAGTACCAGTTATTACTGTAACTTGATCATTAATGGTCAAACTAGAATATTACAATTTTTACGATGAACCATAAATCAGGAACCGTAAAGAGGATACGCTAAAGACACTTTATTTAGCTTGACTAACTTTAATAATAGACTGGGTCAAAACTTGTAACCTCTTGCTAAGCAATAACGGATCGTGTCCCCCATGACGAGCCAGTGAGTGGTCTGAACGTAATTACCAAGGAACCAATTAGTTATGAACAATTAACAGGTGGCTGGCCCCGTTGTCTCAGCACAATCTTGTTCATATCTTTGGTTACAGCTGGGTCCTCACGCCAACGTTATATGTGACACAAGTTTATAATTATAAAAGTGCTTTACATACTTTAGCTTTGGTTTGTGGCAGGACATGCAATTTATAACTTATTTAGTGTTATTGGGCTTTTAAAATTAGGTTTCCAATAGTAATTACTATTCTTTCCCTTTGCCCTATTAATTCGAAAGTTACTTTGGGTTTTTATATGTTGGTAAATGAGTCTTAAATTAACCTTTCTGGTTCAATTTTCTAGTTAATGGTCATCGAACTTAATTTTTAACTGTAATTTTGTCCTTGCTGTTTTTAATTTTCAGTTCTATGGTTGTAAATGTTTTAAATTAAATTGTAAGAAAAATAAAAATTTCTGACAATAGCTGTTATATGGGGTTAGGTTTTTAATAATTTTCAAATGGTTCATAGAATTATTATTAGTCTGGGAAGCATTATTTAAAATGAAATAGGCACTTACCTAAAACTCGTTCACTTGATTAATATTAACATAATTTTTTGTTCGGGCAACATTAATTATTGCTCTAATTGTGTTATTTATTTTCAATTACAGTATTGAATAAGCAAAATCCCGTTATCATAACATTATAACAGCATTGTCCAGAGAGGATAACCAAGACTCCAAGATACTAAAGTTTCCAGAATATTTAATGTTTACTACAATCATAAATTTGTTCAAATATTTTGTAATTTTTATGTCAGTCGCATAGTTATTATAATGTAGGCCTACTATTTTGTGGAGATTCAATTCATCTAGTCAGAAATGTTAAGCCACATTGTGGTTACTTAAGATAATATTCTTGAATGACTCCAAAGCAGTACACTGGGCCCTAGTGCCAGCAGCCGGGCTGTGAGGGGGATTGCCCTGCCACGCTTAGTTTAGTCATGTGGTCTCCACACTTGTGCTCTCTCTCACTCACTCGTTTGCACGCTCACTCGTGTCTAGTGACTTGAACTTTTTGTACATCCTTCAGGCTCTGTTATGGGTTAATTTGCTTATTTATTGTCTTTTTAATGTGAAAGATTTTTTAAAAATCCATATCAAAAAAGTTTTTAATTTTACAACTGAAATATTTTTAACCAAACAAATTGTTGTTTTATTTTGGCTTTTAATAGTTACACAATTTGAAAATATCTAAGTATAATCTAATCTAAAATAAATTTTTTTAAAAGAATAAAAATTTGTTGGTTTCATACGTAAAAAAGATTTTTCATTTCAAAATAAACAAATCTAACTGTAACAAATATTGTTCGGTTAGTTTTAGCGAATTTCCCTATAGGGAATACGCTATTACGGTAGTAGCCATGGTAAGACCTAAGCCCGGGACCACTTTACTTTTTCATTTTGAGGTCCCCAGAAGCCAAAAACACCATTCGTTCATTTTCATATATATGTATATATATATATATCTATATATATATATCTATATATCTATATATCTATGTGTCCGTGGTACTGATAACTTTTGAAGGGGACCTCCGATTTTGATGAAATTTGGTATGAACATGTAAGACCAGGTCTATTTTCATGAGTTCGCGAACCAGCATGATCGGGTTATGGGAACGGGGTTTTATGGGGTTCCAAAGGGGTCAAAAATGGGTTTTTGGCATTTTTGGACCTTAATTTTTAAAATTCATCAATTTTAACTGAAACCATTTAAAAGAGCTTAAAAAAACAAACAATTTGGTATTTTGAATTTTTATTATAGCATAACTGGTTACGGGGAAAATCCAAAAATGTGTTTTCCATGTTATTCTTATGGGAAAAAAAGAAAACCCTATATCTTGCTTATTTATTGACAAAACTTAATCAAATTTGGTATGTACATTATCTATAAAAGGTTTAACTTATACTTGCTTACAAAACCCATATAGCGGCAAACCTACATACTCAACCCCATGGGGTTTATGGGGAAAATAAAAAATTGCCAGAGTTTGATACAATTTTGTGTACTTTCACCAATTATTGATTAACTTAGATTTTCTAACAACACCCAATGGCAGCAAACCTACATACTCGATCCTATGGTGGTTTTATAGGGAAATTTAATAATCTGAAATTCCATTGGAAATTCGCTGAGTACGCAGGTCTGCTGCGACGGGGGTATTAGTTGGTATCCATGTCATGGTTAGGTCTTAGTATTTATTTTTTAACCTGAGGTGTTTTTAGTTATTGTATTAAATTATTGAATCTTAAATTTTCTTTGTGTGATGTTTCTTTTTATTGAAATGTTACGGTATTGCAACAATTGTAAATTTTTAATAGTAGTCCTACAGGGTTTATACAATTTTATTACATGGAGTAAAGAAAACAAATTTGGAAGACGTTACAAATATAAAGAATTTTAAATTTGGCCTTTGTTTAGCGTAGAACTAGTTTGGTGTTAAGAATCAATAAGAGGAACATTGTTAAACACAGTTGTTTGCTGGAATGACAGGCATTAGAATAGCAGCCCACTATCAGTGAGTGATTTAACACTCTTACATAATGTCTCATGGCCTGAAATATCACCAGTCGTACATTGCCGTCACAGTAGAATTTTTGTTGGTCCTTATACCATTTTTGAGCAATTTCATTAATATTTTCTATTAGAGCAGTACGGTAACTAAAGCCGGTATCAATAAAACCAGTGTTTCAAAGTCAAGTTATCTGAACAAATTGTGTGGCTAAATGACAAAAAAGCAGCTGGCTTATTATAATACTTGACCTTGACTTGTCAGATCTAATACAAACTAGTTTTGGATTTATTTTAATTTTTTTCAAGTGTACTCTTTTACTTGATTTACATTTTTTTAAATTTTTTTTATTGAATGAGCAGTTATGTAAAAAACATGGCCTACCTGTCGTCTTTCATTAGTAACAAAGTAATCCATTCTGTTCATGATGACTAATTCAGAGCACTGCTGGACTGAAATGTCTGAATACCAGCGTTTCAGGTTCTTTTTCGCCGCCCTGTATGTTTGACTGTTAAAAACTAATTTATATCTTATATACAAACATGCCAAATCTATTACATTGGATGAACATGATTAGGAAAATTGAAACAAAATTGACTAGACGATTGCGAGCCTTTCTAAACTGTAAAAACTCTGGAGTTGGTGCTCTTTGTCCTTATTTTTAACCTTCGAAATTTCTGGGCCATTGGACGGAAATTGAGAGTTGAAGCAAAGATCCGGGTTGCCAAAAGAAACACTGAGGCATTGCTTCATATTTAGCTAAGTGAAGCTGGTTTGATTCTTCAGAGGTATAGCTATTGTTTCTAATTTGACAATCAGCCAGCATTACGACCGACTATTCCGATCCGCATTGTCTGTGTCAGTTACGGTATTGGCTGTTACATAAGGGAGGGAGCAGTCAAACACCCATATATTAATTAACTCGCCTACGGCTCGATGGGGGCTCCGCCCCCATGCCCCCTCAGGGGTTGCCCAGAAATTCGTTAATTGTTGTTTAAGTCGCATATAATGAACAGAATACATATAAATATAAGAGTTTGTAAATGGAGCAAAATAAATGAGTTTGTCATTTATAACATAAATTAACTCTCACGACTGCAGAAATAACCTAAATTTGAACAGAATACATATAAATATAAGAGTTTGTAAATGGAGCAAAATAAATGAGTTTGTCATTTATTTATAACATAAATTAACTCTCACGACTGCAGAAATAACCTAAATTTGAACTTATGCAACTAACTCAATCTAAGGAATAAAAATATATTCGCCTACGGCTCGTTTTCAGAGACTCTTTCCCCAAACCCCCACCCTAATTCCCCCGAATTCTATAAAGGTCAATGGAGTTGTGAATAAATTTATTATGTATGTATTGTATAAGTATTTACTTAAAATTATAAAATACGTATAAATAAATATATGAAAAATTAAATGGATTAACTGCATAAAAATGTGCAGTAGATCATCGAAAACAATGGAAATTTCCATTAAAACAAAATAATTGGAAATCTTAACAAAGTGGATAAAACTTGCCAAAAACCCCTTTTATTTACAAAAATACTATTCAGTTACTATCCTTCAATTAGTTGTGTTGAAATTCCAGGGAATAACATAACGATCCAGTAATATTGAACATACAATGATAAATACATAATGTAATATTTGCATTCATTACAATTCCTTCATTTCAGTTTTTAATGGTGTTAAACTTTTAAATTTACCTAATTTCCTAAAAAATTACTGTCAAGGCAAATAAAAAAACTTCAAGCTTCTAAATACAATAATACAGTAGTTACTAACAAAAGTATGTTAAATAATGGTTAAAATATTAAAATTACCATACACATCAAAGGACGTATGTTTTAGCCGTAGAATCAGGTCAGTAAATAACAATCAAAGTAAAACAATCAGTTGCTTGATATAGCAATTGGTTCCGACTCACAGTCAAAAGAAGAATACGTGATATTGAAAATCATCATGATAATTTTTAAGTTTGATAATTTAATTGATATTGGTACTGTGCAAGATATGTCTATGTGCAAAGTGAAGGTTCTGAGTAAAATATTATAGTTGTTGTAAAATTACGTCTACATGGGGTAAAATTCCCCGCAAAAATAAATAAACATTTAATTATGTTTAATTGTGTGGACTGGGGGGCAAAAATTCATAGAACCAAACTTGTAGTAACTTGAAAGATGTTCGCGAGGATTGCCTCAGATGTTATAATTTGGCCGCTAGAGTAGAAAAAAAAATAATGTCATATTCATTTTGGGTAAAAATGTTTGGTCGCTAAATTTTGAAATCAGATAGTTTTCTGGGACAGGAAATAAAAAAGCTTTTTTATTTTAAATGAAAATACTGTACTGCCACCTTTTTAAATTAAACATTAACTTAGTACGCACCAAAAGATCAATCAATTGTGTAATCTGCTATTTTAGTTAAAATTTTTGTTGAATTGTAAAATTTAAATTAGCATGCTATCAGGTAAAGTCAATGATGTACTTCCTAATGAGTTCGTTAGAAATTATGTGCCATCCCAAATAAAGAACCAATTTTTAGGAGGACTATCGTGCAAATATGATACTGACTTACCGGGTGTCCCATACCAACCTTGCACCTCTTTTATAATTGTACAAAAAAAAAAAAATTGTGCCGTTGTATGTAAACATATTTTGCTCTGTTGATTGACACTGATTTCGATACAGAGGGGACCAGACGTAATTTTGAAGCAACTTTAAAATTTAATATTTTAAACCCTAATCATACTGATTTAGAATAATAAATAGCATGACATTATTTTTTTTAACTGGGGAAACTTTAACATATATTATGTCTGAACATTTTACATATAACAGAACTTACCAAACATGTAAATGTCTAAGAACCTCATTTAAAATAATATACCATCATAAAACATCAATTATCACGTGATTAGTTAATACTAAACATTTAAATAAATCTATATCTATATATATAATACGTGATGCCCCTTTTTTGTTAACACTACTCCTCCCTTATTTCTGGACCAATTTTAAAGTTTGAGGTGTCAAAAGAATGGTCTCAGTTCGTAGTTTTGCAATAAGGTTTTAGATTTTTGATATTTTAATTCTGAAGTTCACGGGAAGCCCTCAAAGTTCATTTTTTGTCCATAAGATTAACATGGGGAACAATTTATTTTGAATTGCTAAATAAAACAGCTGTTGATAGTTAAACAAACAAACACATATGTTAAAAGCTGAATAGAAGCAAATTGAACTGGTACTGAAATATCAACATAATTTCATACTTTAATACGAGGAGTGTCTAATCTGAGCTTTTAACCTTTTCTCAAAATGTAGCTGGTAGATTTTGCTTGAAAGTTTTATTAACGCGTATTTGGGCACAAAAATAAATTTTGTTACTTAACCCTAGAAAAATTCATATTTGTTTACGAAAACAATTTTGGAAATTGAAATTTTTGACATGGGTCTTATTGGTCGTCCGACTGGTATTGAAACAATAATGAAGGGTAACAAATATTAAAATAGATCACTAAATTTGTGTGCATGGGTTTTCAAACTGCTATAAACTATAAGGAAAAGGGATAGTTGGTTGTAAGTGTAATAACCTTTTTATTTACTATTATAGTATAAACATGTTTTAAGCAGAACGCTACACATATTATTCATTACGTATAAAATCATACTATAGAAACCAATAACAAACATGAATTTTAGAAAAACTAATAAAATTTCAGCCATTTATCATAGAACATCATTTTATGAAAATCATATAAAATATAACTATACCAAAATTTACAATAACCTTCCTACTGAAATTAAGAATATGAATTCAGACACAAACACATTTAAGAAGAAATTAAGAAGATGTATTATTGACAAGAGCATTTATTCAATGGAAGACTTTTACAATATAAAATAAGAAATTATGAATTTTAAATTAATTTTAGGTATCTATATATATAATACGTGATGCCCTTTTTTTGTTAACACTACTCCTCCCTTATTTCTGGACCAATTTTAATGTTTGAGGTGTCAAAAGAATGGTCTCAGTTTGTAGTTTTGCAATAAGGTTTTAGATTTTTAATATTTTAATTCTGAAGCTCACGGGAAGCCCTCAAAGTTCATTTTTTGTCCATAAGATTAACATGGGGAACAATTTATATTGAATTGCTAAATAAAACAGCTGTTGATAGTTTAACAAACCAACACATATGTTAAAAGCTAGATAGAATCAAATTGAACTATTACTGAAATATCAACACAATTTCGTACTATAATACGAGGAGCATCTAATCTGAGGTTTTAACCTTTTCTCAAAATGTAGTAGGTAGATTTTGCTTGAATGTTTTATTTACGCGTATTTGGGCACAAAAATAAATTTTGTTACTTAACCCTAGAAAAATTCATATTTGTTTACGAAAACAATTTTGGAAATTGAAATTTTTGACATGGGTCTTATTGGTCGTCCGACTGGTATTGAAACAATAATGAAGGGTAACAAATATTAAAATAGATCACTAAATTTGTGTGCATGGGTTTTCAAACTGCTATAAACTATAAGGAAAAGGGATAGTTGGTTGTAAGTGTAATAACCTTTTTATTTACTATTATAGTATAAACATGTTTTAAGCAGAACGCTACACATATTATTCATTACGTATAAAATCATACTATAGAAACCAATAACAAACATGAATTTTAGAAAAACTAATAAAATTTCAGCCATTTATCATAGAACATCATTTTATGAAAATCATATAAAATATAACTATACCAAAATTTACAATAACCTTCCTACTGAAATTAAGAATATGAATTCAGACACAAACACATTTAAGAAGAAATTAAGAAGATGTATTATTGACAAGAGCATTTATTCAATGGAAGACTTTTACAATATAAAATAAGAAATTATGAATTTTAAATTAATTTTAGGTATCTATATATATAATACGTGATGCCCTTTTTTTGTTAACACTACTCCTCCCTTATTTCTGGACCAATTTTAATGTTTGAGGTGTCAAAAGAATGGTCTCAGTTTGTAGTTTTGCAATAAGGTTTTAGATTTTTAATATTTTAATTCTGAAGCTCACGGGAAGCCCTCAAAGTTCATTTTTTGTCCATAAGATTAACATGGGGAACAATTTATATTGAATTGCTAAATAAAACAGCTGTTGATAGTTTAACAAACCAACACATATGTTAAAAGCTAGATAGAATCAAATTGAACTATTACTGAAATATCAACACAATTTCGTACTATAATACGAGGAGCATCTAATCTGAGGTTTTAACCTTTTCTCAAAATGTAGTAGGTAGATTTTGCTTGAATGTTTTATTTACGCGTATTTGGGCACAAAAATAAGTTTTGTAACTTAACCATAAAAAACTCATTTTTGTTTACGAAAATAAATTTGGTAATTAAAATTTTTGACATGGGTCTTATTGGTTGTACAACTGGTATTTAAACAATAATGAAAGGTAACAAATACTAAACAGAACACTAAATTTGTGTGCATGGGTTTTCAGACTTCTGTAAACTATAAGGAAATGGGATGATTGGTTTTAAGTGTTTATTTACTATTATAGTATAAACATGTTTTATACAGAACGCTACACATATTAAAAAAACCTGTGTAAAAGACAACATTTAAAAGTTTTTACCTCCAGTATAGAAAACAAGCTTATTGTAAAAATGGTTTTTATAAAGAGAAATTTTAACCAAAATAAAAATGCCAATAAAAACCAAATGGATCATACCAACAAAGATGTAGATTCTCTTAATTTTTGTGATTTCTTTATTTAAATTTTGTAATGTCATAGAAAGTTAAGTTAAAGAGGATTTAGGCATAAATAGTAATGTGGACCAATTCACTATATCATTGACTACCTCATACAGTAGTGCTACAAACACAGCCGCAGTGGTGCTGCATAACTCTTACAGGACCGGGGAGTAATGAAATGTTGATTTTTATTCTGTTGTCATTTACGTTTTATGTTTGATGAACTATGTGGATCCAACATCTGTGAATTTATTCTAAATTTTATAGGGTGGTTTAGACAAAGGCTCTAAGACATATCGGCAAAAGAACAACTACGTAATCTTGGCTAATTTAGACCTAAAAGAAATAAAGAAAGAAATAAGATAGAAATAAGAAAGAAAGAAACTTTCCATATGATAGTGTTGAGATGTACCCCATCTCAACACTATCCTATGGAAAGTTGGAGAGTTAGTAATGAAGATCGATCGATGAAACACCAATGATGTACTATCAGATTTTCACTATGATGAAATTATTTTCAAATAATTATCATGGAGCAAAGCTTGATCACCAGGAACCCTAATAAATGCAGCGCATTGCGCTGCACGGGCCCCCTAGTTATAGATAAGTTTATGATGTATATGCTAATGCAATTTCTTAATTGTCAGCCGAATAAAAATGTTGATTGATTGATTGATTTAAAAACCTGTGTAAAAGACAACATTCAAAAGTTTTTTTACCTCCAGTATAGAAAACAAGCTTATTACAAAAATGGTTTTTATAAAGGGAAATTTTAACCAAAATAAAAATGCCACTAAAAACAAAATGGACCACACCAACAAAGATTTAGATTCTCTTAACTTTTGTGATTTCTTTATTTAAATTTTGCAATGTCATGGAAAGTTAAGTTAAAATGGATTTAGAGATAAATAGTAATGTGGACTCATTCATTATGTCATTGACTACCTCATACAGTAGTACTACAAAAACAGCCGCAGTGAGTGCTGCATAACTCAGACTGGACCGGGGAGTAATGTAAAGTTGATTTTTATTCTGTTGTCATTTACGTTTTATGTTTGATGAACTATGTGGATCCAACATCTGTGAATTTATTCTAAATTTTATAGGAGGGTTTAGACAAAGGCCCTAAGTTATATCGGGCAAAAGAACAACTACGTAATCTTAGCTAATTCAGACCTAAAAGAACGAGCATCACATCTCAACACTATCACATTTAGAAGTTGGAAAATTGGTAATGAAGATCGATCGATGAAACACCAATAATGTTCTATCTGATTTTCACTATAATGAAATTTTTTTCAAAGTATTACCATTGAGCAAAGTTTGATCACCAGGTACCCTAATAAATGCAGCGCATTGCGCTGCACAGGCCCCCTAGTGTTCATTAATCTCCGTCATGTTGTAAATTTATTAAAAAAACATTTTGGACCAAACTGACAATTTTAGTTGGAAACGTATTTAAAAGAGTAAGACATTTTTGTGCCGAGACATTTTTGCTTAACCTAAAATGCTCAGAGAAGAATGAGGAAAATCTAAATTTCAACCTCAAATATTCAATAAACTGCTAAAATTACGCGTACAAGATCAAATTCTAAAGTTTTCTTAAAAACCGTGTAAAACTAAAAAAAATTATTTAAAGTGAGGGTTTGTATTTGACATCAGTGACTTCCGGTCTGGAGAGGTAATTTCAGATACACCCTGTACATTGAAATTACTCTCGGTGGATAGACCGCTTTACCTATAAAGGCACAATTGGTTAATGTTATAAAATTTCTTAAAAAGGGTGTTTCGGTAATCCGCGACTCCCAGTATGTTGGCAATTTTCTCAATAATACAGGTCGGTAAGTTTAGTTCTCGCTTGGGAAACACTCTGTAGTAAGTGATATATAGGAGATCTACTTTGCCGACATTTGACGAATTTCTGATACCCCGATGAGTGAGTTACACATTCGGGAGTATATAATTTAGAAGATTATAAAAGAATTTTTTTGCGAATTCCATTCTAACGACAATGCTTATTAATTTCATAAAACTATTAATATAAATTGAGGTATTGTTCTATTCAAAATATATTGAACTCAGTGTTTTATAAAAAGTCATGCATTTCAAACTAATGATGAATATTTTCTAATTTTCTCATTAATTGTTTTATTTACTCTCAATCAAGCGGCCATTAACATTTTAAATCATTTTTTCTAATATGCTCCTTATGAGTTCCACTTATAAAAATTTGAGTGGCTCATCTGAAAATAAGAGGGAATAGCATGGTAAATAGTTATGAAATGGCATTTGGAGGTCAACCTAATATATTTACCCGTTCTAACTACTGCCCATAAGTTAATACAAAATAAAAAAAAAACATTTTCCCATATGTAAAAGGGTGACAATGTTAAATGGAGTGAAGTAATTACCTTTATGACAACAAACTGAAGTAAATGTTGAATCTCACTGTGGAGGTTAGGGAAAATACAGATGTGGTGACTCACTTTCTCGTGGTCACAATATAACTTTTCATTGTAAATACCCAAAGCCTTACGTATTTCTTACTTACTGCCTAAATGCATAATAAGATAAAAATAACGCTGAATATATTACCTTATAGAATTTACAGAAGTTACCTAGTACCTACCTACACTCTTAAACTTATTTTTTCTGTGTAACAAAACTAAAACACATACTGATAAGACTAATATGGAAAAAAATTTTATTGTGACTGAAAGAATTTAAACAAAAACACAATTCACTTCCGTTGGCGTTCACTTTCCTCTAAGGGGGTTTGCTAGAATTTGTCAGTGTAAACAACTAAGTTAGGGACATGACATTTATTTGAAAGGTAAAATATAAGAGCGGTTAAAGCAATGTTTCATTAAGAAATTTCCAGTTAAAAGGAATCTGTTTTTTGACAAGGTATTCCGGGTAAATGGTAGCCAGTTAAGAGGCAGTCCTACCATATTTGCAAAAGTCACCTAAATAGTTGTGCACTCTAGTCTAACCCCGTCCCGTGTCTGTCACAGGGGCTTCCTCCACCTGGGTGCCGGTCTGGCCGTCGGCTTCAGTGGTCTAGCGGCCGGCTTCGCCATCGGCATTGTGGGAGACGCGGGGGTCAGGGGTACGGCTCAACAGCCCCGCCTCTTTGTCGGAATGATCCTGATTCTCATCTTCGCCGAGGTGTTGGGTCTGTACGGGCTCATCGTCGCCATCTACCTCTACACAAAGATCCAATAAACTCTTCTCCCTCCCTGTCATCAATGTAGGCGATCGTACCACCTCGTGTCGGATGATAGCACAATAATTTATTTTAAATCATCGGTTTTATTTGTCCGATCTTTGATCGGATGTTTTTAAATTTTTTTATATCATAAATCGTTACATAGATCTAAAGGTCGACAACCCATATCGATATTATTTCGAGTACATATTGCTATTTTTGTAAATATAGTGATTTCAGAAGCAGTGCTATGACCTTAGGTAGCTTTAAGCTTATGTAAATTTCTCTGAGCCGAGTTACAAAAATGTATTTTTTTGTTTTACGATCGAAAGCTGTAACGATCATTACCTTAGTGTAAAGTAGGAGAATCATATAGCATTTGAATTGTAAAAATCCTTAAGTATTCTATAAGTGGATAATTTATGTAAACAAACCGACGGAGGACAGACGAGCCGTGCTGTACTTCGAAAAAGACTCTGTAGAATTAGTGATCGGCTCTGCGGAACGGAGACGGAACAGATTACGAGGGATGGGAGCTTAGCGAGTTTGTAAGCTATGAATAATTTGTACATTCCATATTGTGTAAAAACCCTAAATAAAGAATCATTGTTAAGGCCTTGTGTGTCGCTGTTAAGGCCTACCTGTTGGAGTGTTTCTGTTCACCTATCGTATACAATAACTAGATGTCCATAGCGTTGTTGTACTGTGCATAGCGCCGGTGACGATCAGTGTTACCAGCCCGCAGGGTCGCACCTTGCGCCCCGTCGTGTTGGTAACCCTGGGCGCCACTTCAGTTCACTGCCATCTAGTCATGGCCCCGCGGTGACTCGATTTAGCAACTGTTAGGTTTATCGTGTCAATAAATTCGACTTAAATTAGGTACTTTTTGTGATTTATTATTTTATTTTTGTAGTATATTAAATATAGTTGCCTGTTATTCTTTCTATGCTGTATGCTATAGGCATGTCAGTTCTGTTATACTTGGTGTATGAATGGAATCAAATGTAATAATATTATAAAACCACAATTGTTAGTATTATTCTTCCTAGTCTTGTCGTCTAAGATATCTGATTAGCTGACTTTTCTTCTTAAATTTTTCAAATTGATATTTTAATAGTTTTTTGCCCGTAATATGTGGTATGTTACTTACTGTCCTGCTTTCTTTGGTTTTATTGTTATTGTATTTGGTTTGAAGGTTTAATAAAAAGTAATCTGTTTTTATAATGTGTTTTTTCATTCTTTATCTTTTGATTTTCACATTAGTTTTCAGATTCTAATACCAAATCAGTTTTTTTCAGTAATTTTAAAAACAATTCTACAACACATTGTTTGCTTTATGGTTAAAAAAATGTATTAGATGTTTTTTCTGAAATATGTTTTATTGGTCTTCACTTAAATAAAAGTTTCTTCTTTTCACAAATCTTTCAAAAACCAAGTTAATCCCCATTTTAATCATTTTTAATCAATGAAGTTATCTTTTTCCCAAGGACTTTTATCTAAAATAATCTAAACTTCCACGTCCTTTTTACTTCAACAGTGTTGGTTATTATTACGTTGTTCCATTTTCTCATCCGGTTGACACAGGTGCCTAGTGGTTAGTTTCTTAGTGCGGGCCTTGCCCCACCAGGAAGAAGAACATATGACTAAAGTCTTTTTTTCATTGTAAATATTGTCTATTGAAGAAATTCCCAATTGAAATGATGTCATAAGTCTGGATTGGTAATGCTTATGATGTATCAAGTTAATATATCTCCAAATTTTAAATAAAGTGTGCTTGTATCCTAATTTTGTGCTCAGCATTGTAAAATAAACTCAAAATACGTTCAATGTTCTCAAAGAAAATAACATATTTTTCTCAAAATAAAACTACTTCAAGTACTAACCATTCTCCCTGACTAGATAGCAGTGTCCTTGCATAAGTTACAGAATTTAATGTTGATTTTTATTATATGAAAGTTTATTAAATTAAATATAAATCAATTTAATGTACCACACTTGTATATCTTGCCTGATACCTTTTCCCGCTGTGGATTGGTTAAGGCCGTGTTCACGGATTAAAATTTCATATTTGTCTCACAATATTGCCCTCTTAGTGCCCATATCTCATCTAATGTACCTGTTGATATATACACTAACACGCTCGTTGAGCATGTGTACTTGCTGCAGATACATGTGTAGTGTGAGAGTGTTGATAATAGGTCTTCACTGTTCTCACTGCTTGCAACTTGCGTATGCGTGCACATGTCATCAAAAAGCTTTAAGCCTCTCGGACTTGGCTAGTTTTGTGGAAATTTTTAATCTTAACAGCAGTTGAAACTGTTTGCTAAATTTATGTTGTTAGTGTATAATAATTTTATTTTATTTTACTTATCTATCTGACTCTCAATTCATATAATAGACCCATATTTTACTTTATTTGAAATCAAATTACTGTAACGCTAACTACGGGTTGTTCAGTAACATAAGCTCCTTTTTACCCCTGTAAAACCTTTGAGGTTTTATTGGCTTGGTACATGTTAAATAAAAGTAAAAAAATGTTTCTTGAATTTGATAGGCCTAATCACATTTTTGTTTCTTCTTTGGAAAGAATAATTTTTTGAACTATTCATGTGGGCATGTTTCTTTTGTATGGTCTAAAGATGGTAAAGGTAATAAAAAATTTGTATACACTACATAAATCAATAAAACCATAAAATATGGATTTAAACTTGTGAATTCTGATTCAGGATTCTGTCCAGTCTCTCACCACAATCACCAAGCTTTAGTTCTGAGTTTTTTTTCTTCTGAGAGTTACATTTTATTTGTGTACACACTTGATGAACTGCTTTGAAATTACATTTGTTGAAAGGATTTGTAAAACAGTCTGTTTTATGATCAAAATTGAAGCAAGGAACCAAGATTAAATAAGTTTATTATTACTTTTCATCAAGCTAAAGTTCAAAGAACTACAAAGTGCTAGAAGAATCAATGAGGTGCAAAAAGGGTGTCAAGGTAAAGAAAGCTGTGGACTCCTGCCAGATCAAACCAGTTTGTCTACAAAGCAGCAACTGTCTACAACTCTCCGTCTAGGTGATGTAATTTGAGTTACCTGCTATGAAGGTATGGAGGCCCCTTGTATGGGCACACATAAAGTATCTAAGAAGCAATGTTCAAACTAAAAATTCAAATGAAACTGTGGTTTTAAGTTAAAATCAGGCTAGAACCATTTTTTCGACAAATTAAAATTGCCTTTTACAGCTTGTTAAAATATGGCAAAAGAGAAGACACACGTTTTAGGCATGTGGTGGTGCAGACATTTGCCGCTAAACAGCAATAGAAAACAAATTCATAAACAACAGTATAACTTTCCTTGTTAGTAGAACTTAAATACCCCCGTCGCAGCAGACCTGCGTACTCAGCGAATTTCTAAAGAATTATTGTTTTAACATCAAAGAACTTTGTGGCTATCTTATATAATTAACAAAATTTTCAAGGAAATATAATATATTTAACGACATTATATTTCTGAGTAAATTATTTTTATTTAATAATTTGTATATTAATATTTATATTGAAATAAATTACTTTTTTACAGTAACTAGTATACGTGTTGCTCGAAATCGAGCAATTTATTTTAATATTATGCAAATGTTACTTTTAGCTCTAAATCAATGACATCCGACCAATCCAATATTGTGAGTATCTGTAATCACCATTTTACCAACACGTATTTACAGCTGATTATTAACACATGTTTAAAATGCTTTATTCAGTCCCAATGTTATTTAAATGGGAAATTTTGATATTTCAATGGTGGGTACTGCCTTTATTTTCAGTCCTATTCTCATCAATTTTTGGCGGAAACAACTACAGACCAAGCCCTATCCAACGACACCAAAAACTTGAAAATCGGATGAAAATTGTAGGAGGAGTTCTCAGGACAAAAAAACCCTTAGCGTATTAAATATAAGTATAGATAAAAGTGCATATCCAAAGCTTCTATGCAAAAGGAATGATTTGTTTACAAATAACAAAACATAAACATTTCAAATTTGACAAATATGCAGAAGACAGCTGATCAGCTGATTAGGAACAGATTCCTTACTATCTCCATCTCACTTGCTCCCATTATACACTTATTTTCCATGATAATACCATGGTATTTAGCATGTAGGTTTGCTGCCATGTGGGTTTTTGATCAAATATTAATTACTCACCACCTAGTGAAGGTTCATAAAAAATGTTATTAAGATATGTTGATAAATAAGCGATATATAACTTTTTAAAGATTTACCCATAAGAATAACATGGGAAACTTGATTTGAATTTTCTCCATAACCAGTTAAGCTATTTTAAAGTTTCAAAATACTAAATTGTTTGGTTTTTTAAGCTCTTTTAAATGGTTTAAGTTAAAATTGATGAATTTTGAAAACTTAGGTCCAAAAATGCCAAAAACCCATTTGAAACCCCATAAAACCCCGTTCCCATAACCCGACAATGCTGGTTGGCGAACTCATGAAAATAGATCTGGTCTTACACCTTCATACCAAATTTCATCAAAATCGGAGGTCCGCTTCAAAAGTTATCGGTACCACGGACACATATATCTATATATATAATACGTGATGCCCTTTTTTTGTTAACACTACTCCTCCCTTATTTCTGGACCAATTTTAAAGTTTGAGGTGTCAAAAGAATGGTCTCAGTTCGTAGTTTTGCAATAAGGTTTTAGATTTTGATATTTTAATTCTGAAGCTCACGGGAAGCACTCAAAGTTCAATTTTTGTCCATAAGATTAACATGGGGAACAATTTATATTGAATTGCTAAATAAAACAGCTGTTGATAGTTAAACAAACAAATACATATGTTAAAAGCTGAATAGAAGAAAATGAACTGGTACTGAAATATCAACATAATTTCAATAGGAGTGTCTAATCTGATCTTTTAACCTTTTCTCACAATGTAGCTGGTAGATTTTGCTTGAAGGTTTTATTAACGCGTATTTGGGCACAAAAATAAATTTTGTAACTTAACCCAGTATATTTTTTCAAAAATTCCAGTATCACTCGCGAACTATTAATTCGAAACATGGAGTAAAAATAATGACAATTTATTCATATAATCAATATTGAAATAGATTTTTGTAAAGAGATAAACCCCTTATGATTGTGATTAATAAGTATTTTCCAACAATAACCTTTGTATAATATTTTTTTACATTTTTTTTTTTTTTTTTTTTGTGAAGGCCTTTAATTCATTCTATAGCCCTCGGTTCCTCCCACTTTGTTTTGCGTTTATATAATATGAAAAATAATCATAAAGAAAATTTAACTACAAAAAATAATGAAATAGGTTAATACTTAAAAGTAAAAAAAGAAGAATATGAAAAAAAATTTTAGAAAGAATAATAAATTTTTAGTATAAAATCAAACATTTTTTAGGCTCCATCATTACACAAATGTTTACATTTCTTGATTCCAAAATTACACAAATGTTTACATTTCTTGATTCCATAATTACACAAATGTTTACATTTCTTGATAAACAATTTGGAGAGAACTACAAGTTTTCTGATTTTGGTCTGCAAACATACTTAAACAGCAAAAATGACTTGTAAAATATTTTTTATACATTATTATGTACGGATCAAATGACAAAATCTATATTTTATGTATTTAAAAAATACGCGTTTTAATAAAATTCTAAAATTCCAGTATCTATTTTGAAATTCCAGTATAATTCCAGTATTTCCAGTATGGAAATAAAATTCCAGTATAATTCCAGTATTTCAAGTATTTCCAGTATCAGTAGACACCCTGTAAAAACAAAATGGACCACACCAACAAAGATGAAGATTCTCTTAATTTTTGTGATTTCTTTATTTAAATTTTGTAATGTCATGGAGAGTTAAGTTAAAGAGGATTTAGACATAAATAGTAATGTGGACTAATTCACTATGTCATTGACTACCTCATACAGTAGTACAGTATTACAAAAACAGCCGCAGTGAGTTATAACTCATACTGGACCGGGGAGTGATGGAATGTTGATTATTTTTCTGTTGTCATTTACGTTTTATGTTTGATGAACTATGTGGATCCAACATCTGTGAATTTATTCAAAATTTTATAGGAGGGTTTAGACAAAGACCCTAAGACATATCGGCAAAAGAACAACTACGTAATCTTAGATAATTCAGACCTAAAAGAACGAGCATCACATCTCAAAACTATCACATTGGGAAGTTGGAAAATTGGTAATGAAGATCGATCGATGAAACACCAATAATGTACTATCTGATTTCCACTATAATGAAATTTTTTTCAAAGTAGCCTATTACCATGGAGCAAAGTTTGATCACCAGGTACCCTAATAAATACAGCGCATTGCGCTGCACAGGTACCCCTAGTATATATATATATGAAAATGAACAAGCGGTTATTTTGGCTTCTGGGGACCTCAAAATGAAAAAGTAAAGTGGTCCCGGGCTTAGGTCTTACCATGGCTACTACCGTAATAGCGTATTCCCTAAAGGGAAATTCGCTAAAAACATATTAGCGAATTTCCCTGTAGGGAATACGCTATTACGGTAGTAGCCACGGTAAGACCTAAGCCCGGGACCACGTTACTTTTTCATTTTGAGGTCCCCAGAAGCCAAAAACACCGTTCGTTCATTTTCATATATATGTATATATATATATCTATATATATATATGTGTCCGTGGTACCGATAACTTTTGAAGCGGACCTCCGATTTTGATCAAATTTGGTATGAAGGTGTAAGACCAGGTCTATTTTCATGAGTTCGCAAACCAGCATTGTCGGGTTATGGGAACGGGGTTTTATGGGGTTTCAAAAGGGTCAAAAATGGGTTTTTGGCATTTTTGGACCTAAATTTAAAAAATTCATCAATTTTAACTAAAACCATTTAAAAGAGCTTAAAAAAACAAACAATTTAGTATTTTGAATCTTGTAAATAGCTTGACTGGTTATAGAGAAAATTCAAATTAAGTTTCCCATGTTATTCTTATGGGCAAATCTTTAAAAAGTTATATATCCCTTATTTATCAACATATCTTAATAAAAATTTGTATGAACCTTCACTAGGTGGTGAGTAATTAAGATTTAATCAAAAACCCACATGGCAGCAAACCTACATGCTAAATATCATGGTATTCTTATGGAAAATAAAAGTATAATGGGAGCAAGAGAGATGGAGATAATAAGGTATCTGTTCCTAATCAACTGATCAGCTGTCTTCTGCATATTTGTCAAATTTGAAATGTTTATGTTTTTTTATTTGTAAACAAATCATTCCTTTTTCATGGAAACTTTGAATATGCACTTTTATTACTGTTAAAAAGTCATTCATTGCAATATAAATATTAATACATAAATTATTAAATAAAAATAATTTACTCAGAAATATAATGCTATTTAATATATATTATATTTCCTTGTAAAGATTATTAATTATATAAGATAGCCAAAAAGTTCTTTGATGTTGAAACAATAATTCTTTGGAAATTCGCTGAGTACGCAGGTCTGCTGCGACGGGGGGTATTTTTACTTTCAAAGCATTTTCAATTATTTAATCACATTGCATACATAGAGAGACCCTTCTCCTTGATGGAGGTTGTTGATAAAAACAGTTAATTTCTAACAAGAATGTTTGTGGTGTAAGCTACTGTTGCTAATTGATATAATTTCCAATGTATAGTCGCTAATTGATATAATTTCCAATGTATAGTTTAGCACCCAGTTTGTTTTCCTCTTTCAGTTAATTAAGTAATATGTTATTTTGATGAAGTTTTTTTCAATGTTATAATATGATATGAAGTGTTCCTATTTTGTGAAGGATGGAATCCTTACTTAGGTATCCTTTCCCACAGGACTATTGTAAGTTTTTTCCTAAACAACCCTGATAAGTAAAAAATAAATAAAGCAAGAAGTGTACTTAAATACTCTTAAAACAAAACTGACATTATTTCTATATAACTCTTCTTATTGGAATATTTCATAAATTTTAAATTAATATTACAAATTTCTAAAATGCATTTAATTAAGTAAATAATATAAAATAATACCTCAGTAAAATTTTATTTATTGGAAAATTGAAATTTTAATTTAAAATTTATGAAACTGACCTTATTTTTAACTTGAAGTGCACTTGAGTACCTGTGGCAGTGCATTTGCTCGGTAACAATTAATTATGTACATTGTACGGTAGTCATAAAAATAACAGTCACTGACTGTACGCTAAAATGTCAAGCCCAAGGAGCTGTTTTCTTTCAAGATGAACTCGTTCGCTCCGCTCACTCGCCTCTCAAGATGTTTGAATGTAGGTCTAAACCAATTTAGTATTTTGAACATATTCTTCCTTTACCAGTTGCAGGGAAATTTTTAAAAAAAAAAACGTTACCCATGTTGTTCTTATGGGATAAGTACAAACTTCTCTACCTCATTAATTGTTATAACTCCATAAAATTTGCTCCTCCCCATTAAGGTCAAAATGACGAAATTGGCAATTTTTAATGGAAATTGTCTCGTATGCAGGTCTGCTGCGACAGGGGTGTTTTAAACTTTATCCTCCTCGAGAATATTGGGGTGGGGAAGAGATTTGAACTTGTTAACAGATTCCTAAAACAACGCTTTAAGGCCGGTTCCTACGTGGGCGACAGATGCGACGCGACGAGAGCGACTGGAGCGACACCAGCGACAAGCTTGCACCGCCATAACGTTATACATTGTAAATTGATGTCGCTCCTGTCGCCCACTAAGAACGCTCCAATGCTTATACATTTGTTTGAAAATTTGCCGCTCTCGTCGCGTCGCATCTGTCGCCCACGTAGGAACCGGCCTTAATAATAACTTAAAATATAGTGTCTTTGAGTGACTCCCAGTTAGCTGTTACATTTTAACGCCAAACCTATGCCTTGTTAAAAAGTAACAGTTCTAAAGTAAACTGATTAAAAAGCAACCATTCCAAATACAGTAATATTACAAAACTGATATTACAATACATATGTCGTGGTGTTGTAAAATTACCAGCTGCTATGCCTCAGTGAAATAAAAAAAAAGGCTACAGTAAATGGAATATTAGCAAGGTTAAACAAAACCCTTCTTACCACTATTTCTTACATCTCCGACGAAGGTTCAAGTTACACGATGGGATACAGTAGCTCGTTGCTGGCCGGCGCTCCGAGCCGCCGTGGAATCTCGACCAGCCTTGAACCATCAATGACGAGTGATTTGCTGAAGCGGTAATTATTGCAGAAGACAGGCTGGATGATCGGAACCCTGGTTGGACCGGTCCACGACGGGCGGCTCTAGGCGCCGCGACTGTACCACACTCGAGGTAACGATGTGGTGATTTGTTCAGTGATATTAAATGTTCCAGTGAGACGAGAACGCAAATATCGTTTTAAATTCTGTGAAGGAGATTAGTTCAAATATGTATGCACTAACATTTTGTGGAAAAACTGTGGGCGAATTCAACGCTGCTTATAAACGCTTCAGCTCCAATAATTCATTTTTAATCTTGATGATAAAACCTGTGCTGAGGTTGGTGAGTAGGAGAACTAAGACTGTAGTAGTGTTGTGGTATGTGGTGACGTTATACTGTAGGCCTATATGTAAACTCAGTAACGAGGATGACCTGGTGTTGAAACGACGACAACGCTGATGGTCGCGGTAACGTTTTACGATAAATGTGAAGTACTTTATAAAGTTGATCGGCCAGAAAACTTAAATTTTTGGTCAGGCAAAATATGAATCAAGGTTTAAACCACTCTAAGGAAGTTCGTGGAAGTTGCCCCGAATCTCTTTCAGGAGGTGAGATTTTTGGCCTGAATCCCATCCGATGGGCGCAGATAGCGATTTACCTGCGAGACGGATCTGTATATGCGAAATGCCCTACTGCGTACTTAAAAATGGATGACATTTCACAAAGACGTAAATAAATCAAATAGTCAGTATGGGGTCAGAAATGTTCTAAATCATGAAATTTACGTTGCTTGGGCTTCACGAAAACTGTTCTCCTTTGTTACCGCACTTAAGAAAATTTAGGAAATAAAATGGCTTGGTTAGCGATTAAAAAGTTTACACTCAATGGGCCTCAAAAACGATTAAACATTAGGCACTACTGTATTGTATCCATAAACATCATTTATTTTGGGGAATTAACGCGTCGTTGGCGTTATCTTTTGCCCCCCCTTCCACACACACTTCAGATCTCTCGTGAATCGCGAACATAATTCTTTCTAATATTAAATTGGTAATAGTATTAGATAGGTTCATGCCATCCTCCAGAATCTTAAAATACTTGGAGCAATAACTTAGAGATAATATTTTTGGCATGCGGATAGACACAAATTCCGAGACAATAATCTGATGGTTCTAAATTAATTACGATTATATTTGGGCGAGAGTAGGCCTACGCATGGTTGGCTGGCTGTATATGTAAAGTTATCGTTACTGTTTGATGGACCATTCGTAATTCCCGGCTGAGGGTGATAAGGCAGCGACTGCTGATAACGCGTTTGTCACTCGAAATGAATAATCCGGCTTTAAAAACCTTTAACTTTACTATTACTTCATCAAAATAACAATGTCTTGCGAAAATTTTGAAAGCTCAAATTTGTTAGGGTGAAGAGAAGTTGTTTATGCTTTAGAGCCGAGTTCGTTGCAACAAAAATTGAAAAGTAAGCTATCAGAATGCGAGGAGAGGATCAAAATATCAGCATGAAACATTTCAATAATGGTGTAAATGAAATAGGTTAGAAAGTGAAACAGGCAAGAAAGAAGTGGAGTGAATAAAGCAGTAAAAAGAGTGAGAAGATGATTTTAATGGTTAATGATACAGAACATATTTAATGTAGACAAATGAATGAGATATTAAGATTGAGTCCAATACCAAGCATTCAATATTCATGCTTGCAAAGTAACATATTGTTAATTTACAGTAGTTATAAATGAAAATATCTTACATACCTTCTTTCTAAGTATGAATAGATTAACAACGATAATACAAATAGGTTTGCTGTGACAACCATTGACGGTAATGTTAATGTTTTGAATTAAAATGAAAACTCTATGATCTTTTATGTCAGACGATCCACTAAATAAGACTTCTTCACTAATAACACTGCAATATGTGAATTTCTTATTTAAATTTAGTCGACCTTTATAACAAGAGTGTTGGATATTTTAACACACAGAAAGGCCAAAAGCTTGCTCCCCTCCCAAGCAGTTATTGCCTCTATCAAAAGTGTCACAATTTTGGAAGTTTGAACTGTGAGTACTAACGTTCTGGATACAGGGGGGTTTTCAACTGCATAAAAAGCCGAAGTCCTTGTGATC
Source organism: Neoaliturus tenellus (assembly GCA_030545055.2). Taxonomy (NCBI): domain Eukaryota; kingdom Metazoa; phylum Arthropoda; class Insecta; order Hemiptera; family Cicadellidae; genus Neoaliturus; species Neoaliturus tenellus. The sequence continues at coordinate 173,216,061 of CM061531.1, read as the reverse complement.
GGGCAATTTTAACCGTGCGTGAAGTGCAGTGCCTTCAGGACATTTTTGATACTCGGATCCCAAAGTGTGTGTTATCAGCGAAGAAGTACTCATACATCATGATGCACGGCGGCGTAAGTTGGTGTTTTCTGATTTGGTTGACATAAACCATCCACTTGCTGACCCCAGCCGTTGGCCCCGAAGCCCGATATCCCCCCCCCCCCCCCGGGTCGGAGCACACCCACGGTGTGCTCCAGCCCGTCAGGAACAGGAGCCTTGACGTCGCTGCCACCGACCGTGAGGGCGGGGCAAGTGGATAATTTATGTAAACGAAATCTAGAAGACACCGACTTACGCTGGGCTTCTCAATGTATTGAAAGGGGGTTCTCCCAATTTCTAAGGATTGTATTATGCCAATATAGTTTGTTGGATATGCAAGTTTTAAAAACTGATTTGGGAAAAGTTTTCCTTGAGGTGATGGACCAAGTCTTGAGCGATAAGGTTTATTTTTATGTCAGATTTTTATTCGGGTTACTACTGAGGAAACTCTGACACTGTTTTGTGAGGTTACACCCTAAATATATAAGTAGATGATAAATAAATTGGTTAAAAAATTGAAACGTTTATTTCATTAACTATAATAATTATAAGAACACCCTTTTTAGTCGACAATTGTTTTCTTACGATAAAAAGTTGAATATACAACAGATTTATTTGTGGTGTTGTGATTCAGAACATTTTTCACTCAGCAGATAATTACAATTTAAACCTTGAGCAAACCGAGGGAGGTTGTCTTAACACAGCCTTTTGTTTCACCCCTCTAAAGCGTTTTAAAGTAGCAAGAGAGAAAAGCTAACTTTCATTTTTATGAATTTCATATTAGGCTCAGTGTTAAACTTTCGTTTTGTTTACAAAAATTACGTCAAAGTGTTAAAAACTGTGATTATAGAACAGCTTATGTTTCATCGTCAGTGTACATGTTATTATATTTATTTGCTTAATTGATTATTTAATTTTAAATCGGCAAAACGGTAAATGAAACACGAGGCCCGCCCCGAGTGACGGCGCTAGCTCATCAGAAAACACGATTTATTAACAAATAATATCAATAGATTTAAAAATAGTATTAAAATCTAAAGGTACAACTACTTGTTGGATTGCGACTTGGTGAACAAATAAATAGCGACAATCAGCCCGTACAGCCCCAGCACCTGTAAAACATGCAAGTTATTAGCATTGAGAAAATGTAGATTCAGACTATGACGTGTCATAATAGCCATAATTTGTGCTATAGTTTAAACTGTTTGTAACAAACCAATCAATTTAAGGTAAACTTTTCTTTAAGCCTAAGACGCCGCCTCTGCTCGATTTTCGCACATATACATAAGAGATCTGCAAGTCTGGTTCTGATTTTAGCGTACCACCAGGTTTAGAGAATCTAGTGTGCTTGATTATTTGACGAGTTTTTAAATCTTTATATGAAAATCATAAGGTCGCTGTACAAGAAGGTACGGAAACCTGAGTAAAGTATTGACAAGTCAACATTATAGGTGGTTATACTTATACTTTTTATAGAGCCCCCGCCAAGATACTGATGAGGATATTTTAAGGGTAAAATTAACCGGCCAAGAATAAAATATACCGACGAGAGCGTTTTCTGCTGATAACCAAGTATCACAAGAAAAAGGTGCAAAAAGTGCATGATCCGCTAGCAGCAACTTACCCACTGGTGTGAATCTAGAATTGGAATCATTAATTTTATTTGATCATAAAAGTGATCGTATTTTTTAGTGCACGAACACACAGAGAGCGACGTGATTCATTCAAACCCATGTAAGTGCACAAACACACAGAGAGCGGCGATATGCATTCAAACCCATGTAAGTGCATAAACACACAGAGAGCGACGTGATTCATTCAAACCCATGTAAGTGCACAAACACACAGAGAGCGGCGCTATGCATTCAAACCCATGTAAGTGCATAAACACACAGAGAGCGACGTGATTCATTCAAACCCATGTAAGTGCACAAACACACAGAGAGCGGCGCTATGCATTCAAACCCATGTAAGTGCATAAACACACAGAGAGCGACGTGATTCATTCAAACCCATGTAAGTGCACAAACACACAGAGAGCGGCGCTATGCATTCAAACCCATGAAAGTGCACAAACACACAGAGAGCGACGCGACGCGACGAGCTACATGGGTTGGAAACATTCAAACGAGTTGGACCCATGCTCTGGTAACTCACCTCCACGCAGCATTCACAAGAAAGTGCTTTTTGCTAAACTCACCTCGGCGAAGATGAGGATGAGGATCATGCCGACGAACAGCCTCGGCTGCTGGGCCGTGCCTCTGACACCGGAGTCGCCGACGATTCCGATGGCGAAGCCCGCAGCCAAACCGCTGAACCCCACGGCCAGGCCGGCGCCCAGATGGACGAACCCTCTATAACAGGCAGAAGATGAGAGTACCGGACACACAGGGATTGGCAGCGGCTAGAGCTGAGGCGCAGTCTGTCTTTTTGTTCTGAGGCCGCTTTTATGGAGTTAGTAAAGATCGAAGACAGGGAGAAAAATAGGGTTGAGATAGTTTAATAGGAGAATGTGTGGAGGGATGAAATAGACGGAAGACAAGCAAGTAAAATGTACAGAATAACTAGAGGAAAGGAATGGTGGAAAGGTTGCAAAACCTTAGAATATTTTAATCGTTGATAGGTAAATGTAACACATACTGCAACTGGCAAAAAAACTTGTTACAAATAATTAGGTAGGCCTACTGATTATAATCACTTACAGGATTCCCAGAGCTTATTTCAAATCAAATATTATTATATTGGGTGTTCCAGTCTTCATCAGGTTTATAGCACGTTTGTACAGATGCGGTGAATTCTTGGACCTTGTCAAATTTTGAACTGACCCAAACTCATACGGACGTTTACACGGAGACAGTAAAACGAATAGGCATGCAAAACACGCCAAACTAATCCCGACGTTTCGGGAAACTATACCAAAAGTTCCCCGTTCTCAAGGATTCATTAATTTATTCAAGCGAGTCGAGCGCCTAGCCACGACTGCAGGTGAATCATCATTCCAGTGCTTAATCACTCGGACACTATAAGAACTTTTAGAAGTTTGTACGATATTTAAATCTTATTTTATGTCTCAAACGGATGTGAGATCTATGAGGACAAGGCGATGATATATCAGGTGAGGTCTTCTGCCTAGCAATGTACAAGAAAGATTTGTGTGAAGCAAGCCTACCTCGGTGTTCGTAGTTGGAGATCATGGACATGAACAACTTGTTACTCTAACTCACATCAGACAACGAACTGGAAGTTATTCACAGTGCAATTGTTATTCACTACCCCGTCTTCTCTCAAAGTCGAAGTAAAATTTAAAACTAATCGTAATGACTGATTAGAAACCGATACCTCCCTCAGATGACTTACTGGAAGATGGTGTAGCCTGGCTGAAGCTGCCCGGCTATCAGGACGGCGACGACGAGCCCGTAGATGGCGATGATACCCGCCATGACGACGGGGATGATGGACTTCATGATCTGCTCGGGCCTGAGGACGGACATGGCGGCGATTCCGGTCCCGGACTTGGCAGTGCCGTAGGCGGCGCCCAGCGCTGCAGCACACCACACCACATACACTCATGGGATACACTCATAATCCCCAATCCTAATTAATATTATGATTTGAAAGTGACTATTTGTTCTATAGATTTAGGCGTACGCAGTAATTGCTCAACAAATTATCGTGAAATGTGTGGAGGAATGATTAAGACATGATCATGGGTGTATTTTTGTTTTGAGAATAAATATGGGCTCTATCTCTCCCCTACGATTTTGGAACTTCCTTTGCTATTCTTATTAATACAGATTTTTAAATCAAAATAATGTTTTTAAGATCGAGGCATACTATATTCTTCCTCGCCGAAATTGGAATACCGTACTCTAACGATGACGGTGACAACCAAGGCTATTAAATAAGAAACAGGGTGACGACTTCAGCTGATTCCAAGGGGAAAGGACTAAGTACGTCACATCTATTTGACAGTTGCAATCAAGGCAATTAGATTTGCCTTGGTTGCAATCAGCTAAATCACCAATAACCTTATGTTATTTGTTGTTGTTGATGTCACCTACATTATTATATTCTAGATTTCTCTTTCTTCCTGATTTTAAAGAACTTTTATTACAACAGCTGTCTAATGATTCAATACCCATATGGTTGACTTTGGTTGAAACTCAGTTTAAGTTTAAACTTAAACCGATTTTGGGAAAGCGCCCCTTAGTGGAAAATGTCAGAGGCAAAGATATTCCCTGTTCTGTGTAGCCCTGGTGGCCGATGTGAATTCTAATTGGATAATGCTCATCTACAGGACACTTAATACCTTTCTAACAGTATCGTTATTACTGTTAACGGATTTCTACTACGGTGCACTCTGAATTATAATCATTGAAAATGTATAGGTGAGAAATATACCCTCATTGCAGCCGCAGCACAACTGCACACTCAGCGAATAAAAATAGATCTTTTTATTTAGCCTATTCAATAAAATATTTAACCCCCGATACGCCAATAAATGGACCTGATCAGAGTTGAATTGCACCTCCAACCGGCGGTAAAAAGCGCCCCTGATCAATCGTAAAGCGCGCCCTCTACGCTGGTAGAGGGCGCGCTAGATCAGCTTACCGCTGGGTAAGCTGCGGGTAATAGCGCCACTGATGGGAGTTAAATTGCGCCCCCAACCGGCTGTAAAAAGGCGCCCCCGACCAACGGTAAAGAGCATCCCCTAATAAGTGTAAATAGCGCCCCTGATTAGCGGTCAAGAGTGCCCCCGACTGACGGTAAACATCGCCCCCGGCGGGTGATAAAAAGCGCCCCTGATGTAATAAAAAGCGCCCTCAGCCGGAGGTGAACATTGCCTTCTAAATCAACGGTAAATAGCGCTCCTGATCAGAGTTAATTTGCGTACCCGACCGACGGTGAACATCTTCCCCCACCGGTGGTAATAAGCACCCATAATCGACGATAAAGCCCCGAATAAGCGTAAATAGCGCCTATGATTAGCGGCAAAGAGAGTCAACGATCAGAGAGCTAGAGCGCCTCCATTGTTCCATTGTTTTTTATGTCTGTAAGATCTTAGCAATGGAGATGTGCAAATTTTGTTTACAATAAATTATGAATAGTTTTTTTTATATATAAATCCAAGTTATTTGAATATTAATTGGCAATAAAAATATAGTTTCCTTTGTAATATGTAATAACCATTTAAAGAAACTGTTCGAGTGGTATTATGGCCGGGGGAGGGGGGGGGGCGCCTATCGACACTTTCGCCTTAGGTTGTCAGAAAACCTAGGGTCGGCCGTGATAAAATCTCTTTAAAGTGAAAATATATCTTCTACCATAAGAATTATATTGAAACTTTTAAGTCCTATGGGCCAGGGCGTCAGAGCCCTGAAGTAATTTTGCAAAACCATTTCTTAGTGAGTACTTATGAACAGAGGAACGTCCACGACAAATTTCAACCCGGTAGGCGCTACAGTAATTGAGATTCATTGTTTCATCGACTCGTATTTACAATCGGTCATCAAAACACATCGAAATCTATAAGTCCTGTGGGGCGAAGTTCTGAAGAAACTTAGCAAAACCGTATCTTATTGAGCACCAACAAACAACGAAGCACTCGATGGTACACGAAATAATATGGTCTTTGCCAAATTTCTACTGCATAGGCCCTGTATAGTAATTTTGAAGTCCTGAGGGGCGGATCTCAGAGGATTTGGCAAAACCGTTTCTTAGTGAGCACCTATAAGCATAAAGGAATTTCATGCCATGCAAATTTTAACACCGCAGGCCTTATAGGGTTTCTTTTAATAAGTTTGCTGGATTTGTATTTAAAATTGACCATAAAGATAACATCATTTAAAATTTTGAAGTCCTATGACCTATGATCCTGAAGGACCTTTTCAAAACCGTTTTTCAGTGATCATATGGGATCAAAGAGAACCGCCCATGCCAAATTTCAACATAGTAGGCCTTATGGGTTTTCAGATTCGTTGTTTCGTTCATTTGTATAAACATAAGAATAACTTTACATTTAAAACTTGAAGTCCTGTGGGGCGGAGCCCTCTGAAGGAATTTTGCAAAATCTGATCTAAGTGAGCACCTATGAGCAAAAAGGAACATCCATGCCAAGTTTTAACCCTGTATATCTTATGGTTATGGAGATTCTCTGATCCGTGGGTGAAAAGGTATTTGCAGTAGATCACAGATTTTCATTTATTTAGACATGTTGACATGGTCCAGTTTTGCCTCTCATGTCAATAGTCACCCAACCAACTGAATTTCTCGAACTTTCATTCACATCATAGCGGTCGCCCTATTGGATACATTCCTATTATCGATTTGTATTAAAGACATATCTGACTAATCTGACGTATAATTTTAAACACAGAAAAAATTGAACTAAAGCCATTTGAAGCCGTCCAGACCCCAATATGGTTCTGCAATAGTGATCAGTTCGCTACTACAAGTTGGAAACTTCAAAAATCTATCGATAGAGATTATTTTGTTTGTAATCTTACCACTGAAAATGATGGCAGAGGAGGCGCCCATAGCGCCGAAGAACGGCGCGTACGCCGGGGTGCCGTTCTGGTCTGCCGCGGGGTCCGTCATTTTCCTCTACACTTGCGTTACGTTGTCGAGCACCAAACAACTCTCTCGCCGCTTCTGGCCGTCTGATCGTTTCGAGTGGGTTTGTCTTCGATTCGAGTATTCCCCACCATGATCTCAACTCTTCAGATAACCCTTATCTGGAGTCTCTCCCGGTCACATTGTACTCGTATATACGTACTTACTTTTCTGAGACAGTTTCGAATTGAACATATGTAACATATTATGTAACGATGTAACACTCTGCTTGAACCAAGTGGAACCCATGGCAAATATTTGGATGGGTTAAGACCTTATTGAACAGCTTTTACATGTTCACTAGATCACTCCCTGGTCGAAATTCGCCCAAATTTCAGTTGATGTGGACCGTCTGGACCCATAGTTTTAATATTTATTATAATTAAAACATCTGTTCTTCCTGCTTTGCTTGCTATATTGAGTCAATCAATTATCCTTCTTCCACAAGCTTAACATTGACACTTCCCAATGCCGGCCCTAGGTTTTCTAGCGCCCTAGGCGAAAGTGACGGTAGGCGCCCCCCTCCCAACCAAACTACTCGAACCATTTCGTTTATAACCGTTATTACATATTATAAAGAAAACCACTTTTAAAACAAAACAACATTTTTATTAACAGTTTGTTATCAAATTAAGCACGTGGATTAAAAAACTAATTATAATTTATAATAAACAAAATTTGCACAATTGCATCAGTTAAGAAAATGCAAAGATCGGAAATGGATTTAAATGTAATTATATTCAATGATGCAAATGACAATTAATTATTATTACGGTATCCATTTCAGACATCAAGAACAAAAATCAGTTTCAAAGGGGGTGCTCTTATTGTTGACTCTCTTTACTGCCGATCGCGGGCGATATTTATTTCCTATTGGAAGCGCCCGTTTTACCCCCAATAGGGGCGCTATTTACTGCCGCCAATCGAGGGCTCTCTGATCAGGGGTGCTGTTTACCGCCAATTGGGGGGGGGGATGTTTACCGCCAGTCGGGGGCGCCCTTTTTCACTGATCAAAGGGCTATTTACGCTTATTTAGGGCGCTATTTTTCAATCGATCATGGGCGCTTTTTGCCGACAGTAGGGGACACTGTTTACCGCCAATTGGAGGCGCAATTTAATTCTGATATAATTAGGGGCACTATTTACTGTTGTTTAAAAGGCAAACGTAAATATTTACAGATGGTCAGGGGCGGTATTTACTTCCATTCGGGCCGCTCTTGACCTCTGAACAGGGGCACTATTTACCACCGATCTTGGGCGCTTTTTACCAGTGGTTGGGGGATGAGTATAACTCCGATTAGGGGGCTACTTGCCGTTTTTATAAGACAAATGTACCGCAAATACCACTGGTCAGGCACGCTTTTTACCGTTGATCAGGAGTGTTTTTTTACTGGCCAGGGGTTATATTTTTCTCCAGTCAGTGCGCTCTTGACATCTGCACAAGGGCGTTATTTACCATAGTTCGAGGACGCTTTTTACCGGCGGTTGGGGGCGCAATTTACCATTGATTAGGGGCGCTTTTAACCATCGGTTAGGGGTGCAATTCAACTCTGATCAGGTGTATTTTGCCTATCGGAGGCGCTGTCTGACGCCGGTTTATTTACGACTAGTGGGGGCGCTGTTTGCCACCGATCAAGAGGCTTTAATTATCTTTTGAGGGCGCTCTTTACCGGGAATCAGGGGCGCTGTTTATCGCCGGACGGGGACATTTTACGGTCCATCGGGGACGTTCTTTACCGCTGATTTGGGACACTTTCCTGCATATCAGGGGCGCTTCTCTCCGCCGCAATGGCGCCCCTAGGACCTCGGCGCCCCTAGGCGGTTGCCTAGTTCGCCTACATGGTAGAGCCGGCCCTGACACTCCCTATAAAACCCTGGGAGCTGATTCTCATTGTTGTAGTATAAACAAAACAACTACAGACCAAGCACCATCCAACCACCAAACAACTTGAAAATTGGTTGGAAATTGTAGAAGGAGTTGCTATTAGACTACAAAAAACCTTTAACGTATTAAATAATATATGATAAAAACTAACTGCCTAACTTGCTAAAAGAATGAGTCATTATGTATGTCTAAGGGAGAACAAAATTTACTTCTGGCAGTTAGGTGTTGATAGCATATATCAAACTTTAATCTTTTTTACGAACTTTCATGTATTTTAACTTCAGCCTACATTCCTGATAAAGACAAGGAACTATGATTAGAAGCTACATTTTTGCCCTTCTCAGAGTTTGTGATTATGATAAATTATGCTAATACCCATGCCGAATTATGCTCTCTTTCAGTTCAATGCGTGAAAACTACAGGATAGTAGCATGCGAAAACTGTCGTGGCATATTAGACTATCTGTCCGTGCCAAAATACAAATCAAGTGTTTTTATTGTTATGGTTGTCACATTAATTTTTCCACGTTCATAGTTGTCTGGAGATAGTTGTTGACCACATAGGGAAATAGTTATTTATGCAACAAGTGCGGAAAGTGCTAATTTGCTGCACTCGAGAGAAATGTTTATGCACGAGCCGCAGGCGAGTGCGGAATAATTTCTCTCGAGTGCAGTGAAGGCACTTTTCGCACGAGTTGCATATTAAATTTTTCCTACGACTGCCAAATATTTCTTATATAAGTATAATAAACGTTTAATATTCATGTTAAAATACCCACTATGTGAGGTCCCTGTCTCAAGATAGTGATATATATTTATGATAGCCTGTATTATGCACTTCCTACACTTAGTTAAAAATGCATTACATTTTCATGCAGAAGATTTAACGCCACTGTTTTAGCAGTCTTAGCAAGATCGTCAGGGAATAAGTCACTTAAATCACTAAAGTCACTGTCATAGTTGATCATATTGCGCACCTAACTTACACCTGTAGCTCACTAGCTGGTTTGTAGGTTATGATTATGTTGATTCAATCGAAAACGACCACAACAATAGATCACATGTTTATATCCAGTGTTGCCAACTTAATTCCTGACTAACCAACGTTTCCTTGCTGGCTAATGCAAATTGTTTTGTGTTCTGATGTTTAAACACTGGAGTGCGCAAAGTAAATCTAGCGTGCGCAAAGTAAATCTAGCGTGCGCAAAGTAAAATGAATACGGCAATCACCTGTTTTGCGACGAGTATCGAGTGCGCAAACAACTGTTTTCAAGGACAGTCGTAGGAAAAAATATATTAAGGGGACGTTACCCCCCTACAACAGTCCCTTCTATCTCTCCTATTGGTCGTTGGCATTTGTTTTTAAGAGGGGGAGGGGGTGAAAGGGCACCTCTTAGAACGTAATGCAGTGCTTCACATGCCCCCATTTAGTGTTTTTACTTTAAGCTCGATAAAAGTGGAAGAAATTTGAAGTTTTCTTTTGTTGAATAAAGTTGAATTTGGAGCACGGGACCACCCCGGTCTACCCCTGGCGCGCACCCAAATGCAAGGGTTTTTTAGAATCGTGTTAACTTCTTATAAATGAAGCCTAGAGCTATAAATAGGGTGTCATATTAAAGAAGAATAACGGTACTAATTTCCCTCTGTTACACTTTTGTAGCTAGTTCATTAAAACCAATAGAAAACTTTAGTTAAAAATCAAGAAAAAACAGATGATTTTAGACAGTTATAGCTGAAATTAGAAATTTTATTTAAAAATTCTAAAGGATAGCCGACTAGATCCTTTTTTCTACTTTTAGAAAAAGTTAACAGCCTATCTCTATCTTAATCGGTTAATTCTGAAACACGATCACCGTAAACCTCTGCAGCCATCAAACTCGCCTAGCGCTACGGCCGCGAGGCGGCATTCGGCATTGTTGTTGTTTTGGCTGGGGTAGACCGCAGCCTTAAGGAATATGGGGAATATTAATTAATTTATAAACAGCTAATCCAATTAAAAATATAAAAAAAATAATAAAGGATATTACAAACTTAGGCTAGTGAGCGTAGCGAACTAGATTATCTGAATTGTTCTCATTTAAAGTATTGAGGGAAGGTAATAAAATACTAAAGGATATTATAAACTTGAGCGAGTGAGCGTAGCGGACGAGCTGGCCTTAAGGGCAAAAAATTGCTCGGGTTGGCATTGCAGTTTGAGTAGCCCTACCGTTGCGAAGCACGGGTAAGTCAACTAGTCTTTGATAAAACTGAGTTATCCTCGATCCGTTTTACTCCTATGTTAGAAAATAAAAATATTGCCTTAATTCAATTAGCATCTCTCAACTTTACTTGGTCAAGTGAAGTTCGTTCCGATCCAAATCCATCGAACTATTTTTAATTGCAAACATATTGATGAAAGTTACTGTTGAATTGGGTGTATTAGTGTAGTTATATAGAAATCTACCTCCGATCCTAGGCCCTACTATATTTTTGAGCAGTGGCTTTCACCTTTCATTGTCATAACTAGGTAAAATTCCTACAATTTCGTTTGGGATGGGCACTGGCGATTGATAGTAATTTCCACCGCCAGAGCTGTCGTGCGCTGGACTATATTGTACTGGCGACTATTGGAGCCGCCCGCGACTGTTGGCAGAGAAAGCCGACATTGTGACCGCGTCATTTAATGTGTTGCGTGTGTGTCGGTGTGTGTGTGTGTGTGTGTGTGTGTGTGTGTGTGTGTGTGTGTGTGTGTGTGTGTGTGTGTGTGTGTGTGTGCGTGTGCGTGTGCGTGAGTGTGCCTGTGATGTGGTGCGAGTGTGTTAGTGTCAGTGTGCCTGTGATGTGGTGCGTGTGTGTTAGTGTCAGTGTCAGTGTGCCGTCTGTCTAGCATATGACAGTGGTTTCACCAGCCGACCGCTGGGAGATCGTCCTTCATGTTGATTTATTGCTTAAGTTCACTAATTACATGAAAGCGATGCAGGAAATATACTCATAAAACACATTAAAGCTTGCCCTTCCAAGTCATTATTGATGAAAAGAATTGTTAATTATATTAGGCTATCATTTCTTGTTGGAAATAAAAGATTCAATACTTTTATCAACTTATTAGCAGATTATACCTAAAGTTTACTTTATTACTAGCTAACAGCCCGCTGGTATTTTGTATGATGATTGTTTATTAAATGTTGCGTTTTATAAGTTGTAATTGGCAAAAAGTCTATGAAAACCGGCTCTTACAACATAATATTTTTAATTTAAAATTTCCGTTTCTTAGACAATTTCAAGTTTTCTTTAGTCATATGACAGTACTGTAATAGTTTATTCTTTGAAATCATTTTACAATACAGTATGGGAATTCACAAAAGGTAAAGATAATACTAGGATAAAATTTTGCATTACTGTATTTTTTCCATTTATTTTATACCAGTTGTCTTGTTTTGCTAAATAATACCTGTTAGGATATTTTACCCTCACTAAATCACCATTCAAAATGTTTTTGTTTTCCACGGTCTCTTGTTTGCAATTTATTTCTATTTCCTTTTCTTATTCTTAGTATTTGTCTTGTGTCTTTTTTATTTCTTCAGTTCATTTTTTGTATCTTCACCTTTATGTATGCACTTTTGAAAGTACCTACTGTACATCAGTGAGAACAGCAAACTAATTGTTAAAAATATTGAAAAATGTGAGCCTACATGATCACTTTCAGAAGTTAAATGACTCATCAAAAAATTAATTGATTAAAATACTTATGGTAATTTGATACTGTATTAAATAAAAGATTATGTTTTTGTTTATTATTCAAAACTTAATTAAATCTTTAGATGGTTAAGATATCAAAATATATGTGTAAAAAATTAATCTAAAAGTCATAAGTTAAATACAGTAAATGCTGTTATCTATACCCCGTTCAAAATTAATGTGCGGCCGAAATAATGCAGATATCAATTCCCTATTTTTTTTTTCTTGCTTTTCCCTCTGCCAAAGAATTCAGCCAATCACAATCACTGAACATTAATCCCATTCTGTCACTTTTTGCAATAGTGTAATTTTTTCGTAAACAAATGCATTTTGACATAAGTAAAAAAGCGCTTACACCGGCAATTATTACAAAAATTAATATGATAATCAGCGCTATATTATCTACCTTAAATTCTAAGGGCAAAATTAAAATATCAGCTTATTATGTATAGAAAATATGGGAATTCAGGTAGGGAAAAGTTCAAAAGTTTCATTTGAAATCTAAATGTAAGGGGCCGAGAGTGTTACGAAGTCGGGAAATGGGAAGTTTATCTAAGTACGTGCTTGTGCCCCGACTTGTGTCGTAATGTATTACTAGTTTCATTCAAAATCCTGTTTCACCTCCATATAGTTAGAGATAGGCCTAATTCTCAACCCCCTCCCTAATTTTTGTTAATTTTATCAACAAAAATTGTCTTGTAGAAAAATTGTATTTATTTTACAAGTTGTGCAAGGTCACAATGCAGATTTTGCATGAAAATAGTTTCCCTTCAATTTATGAATATGTATACCCGTAATCTCAATATATGGATTTTTGTATACAGTACTATGAATATGATAATGAAATATAGAGAAGATGAGGTGGGCCTTTGCCATAAAAACCTTTTCAGCACTGATTATTTTAAGGTGTTGAGGAGGTGAACAAGACCGTGGTAGACCCAGACGGGACAATGTAACGTCTGTCACGGGGTTCCCAGAAGTGGCCTTCGCTGACGTCAACGTCTCACAGCACAGGATAATGGCGACTGGCGAGTTACGTAAAATATTGGGCCAGATACAAATTCGCCAGTGGTTGGAGGGTCGACGAAAAGATACAAATTCGCCAGTTCTTTGAACTAGCGCTTATCCCCTCGGGGAACCCAGGAACGGCAGGAACGTGGCCGGTCGAGCTCTTCCTCACTGGAGTTGACTGTTGTTCCCGACTTGACCGAGTCCTAAGCTATATTGTTAAATTGTTTTCTCCCTGACAAATCGTATTAAAAATAATATATGAGATTCTAATGAAAAAGAAAAAAAGTTAACTGAACACTTTATGTACATATAGGCCAATGTGAGATTGATTAGTCATTTAATTTCATATCATAGGCCTTAATAATCCTACATATGAAAAAATTATTTTGTCTAGATATGAAACGACCGAACGGATCCTGGCAATTTTTGTGTAAATACTGATAACCCATGGCCCCTAAAATCTATTGATTTTCGTGAGATATTTAGAACACTCCCTTCGCTGGTAGTCTATTAACTTACATCTTAACTCATCGTGGCTTAAACACTTTCATAATACAATCATTGTATAAACTACTACATTCCCATGGCGACATACCTACGTACGCACCCCACATCATCTATGTATAACATAATATAATTAACTAATGATGAACTAGATTGCTCAAAATTGTTTTTGAAGATTGTTTGTCGGAACGATGGTTTCCGATCGTTGATTTTTCTCAAGGTGACGTTTGATTGGCCGATTTACCATTCCGTTTGAATATTCCCAGGATAGGTTGTCCCGCCGAATAAACACGTACTTGAACCGGGGTCATCTACTGTTTCACCGCGCCGAGGGGCTGCGGGCGGATTCCTGGAACTGGCGAATTTGAATCTTTTCGTCGACCCTCCAACCACTGGCGAATTTGTATCCAGCCAAATATTGGGTGTGGGTTAAACATCAAGAGAGTTGTTGATCACTAGACTATAGCGCACCTACGTGGTAGTCCTACTATCAGAACAGAACGACAATTAATACGTCAATACAACGACAATACAAAATGTCTCATGTATTGAAGAATTTGCCTTCACCGACAACCCTTCTGAACTCTTGTTACTAGGGGACTTCAATGCACCTGATATCAGCTGGAATCAGCCACAAGATCAGTCTCAACCCCGCACAGCAATATCTAGCACTTTATTTAACTCCATGGCTCTCCTAAATTTAAAACAATTCAATCACATCACCAATTTTCACGGTGTTATACTAGATCTAGTACTCAGTACCTCTCCCGTCATTGATCTCAGAGCAGACTCACAACCCCTTGTTCCACCTGATGTTCACCATCCAGCATTAACTTTTGGTCTACAGTCTACTTGTTGCGAATCAAGAGCTACACCATATTTTGTACCTAATTTTAGGCGTAGTAACTTGGAAGACATAAAATTGGAACTCTTGTCTCACAACTTCAAGTATCCTGAACCTCAAGATGACACCAACGTTGTCTTTGATCATTTTTGTGGCACGGTCAGCAAAGTTATTCTGGCGCATACACCCAAGAAGAAGGTCGCAAGATCGGTGTTTCCCGTCTGGTTTACGCCTGAAATTAGTTAAAATTAGTAAAATTAGTTATCAAAAAGAAAATTCTCCACAAGGTGTACAAGACCACTCTTAAAGATTCTGACTATCTCAGATTCTCCAATGCTCGAGCTGAATGCAAACGTCTGACTAATCTATACTACAAGGACTATATAATATACGTACAAGAAAACATACCTAGAAACTCCAAACTGTTTTGGAGCTTTGCTAAGAACCTAAAAGCCACTACAGACCTTCCTCGAACTCTAGAGCTCGATGGCAAGTCCTCTGTCGATCCCCTGGAGATTTCTAACCTCTTCGCGGACTTTTTCTCATCAGTGTACACTAATTATAGATGCGCCAACCAAACTCAAGATCTCCATCCCTCAAACGTGCTTTCCAATTGTACATTGTATATGGAGGAGCTAATGCAGTGTCTTAATAGTCTGGATTGTTCCAAAGGATGTGGCCCAGATAACATACCACCAAATGTTCTGAAGTCATGTGCTGACATACTGGCTCCTCATATTCTTGCTCTCTTCAATCACTCCCTGGCAACTGGTACTTTCCCAGATGTCCTGAAAAGAACTTTCATAGTACCCATCCACAAGTCTGGACCAGTAGGCACAATTCGAAACTACAGGCCTATTGCTATTTTGAACACTCTCTCGAAGATCTTTGAGCGACTTGTCCTCAAAAGACTGAACTTCATAATTAAACCTGGTATTTCCTCTCTGCAACATGGTTTCACATCTGGACGCTCAATTACTACAAATCTTCTAGTACTGCAGTCTGATGTCCTTGATGCCTTCAAAGACAGACTCCAGGTTGATGCCATATATTTAGACTTTGCTAAAGCTTTTGATAGAGTTAACCATCCTCTTCTGCTGGAAAAGCTTGGTAATTTTGGAGTGTCTGGTAGCATGCTCTCCTGGTTCCAGTCTTATCTATTTAGACGTCCACTGCAAGTCAAATTTTCTGGATTTCTGTCATATGAGTTCTTTCCTACATCTGGTGTTCCTCAGGGATCTCACCTTGGACCACCTCTCTTCAACATCTTTATTAATGATCTTGTGAACCCTGTCAAGGATAGATGCCTTCTCTTTGCAGATGATCTCAAGATATATCGAGCGATTAGAGTCCCTAGTGATTGTCTGCGTTTGCAGGAGAGTCTTGATGAAGTTGATACCTGGTGCTTGGCGAACTCAATGGAGCTGAACATTGACAAGTGCTCTGTCATTTCTTATTGCAAGATAAAAAATCCTACTGTTTTTGATTATGACTTAGCAGGTTCACCTCTGAAGAGAGTTCAAGAGGTTAAAGACTTGGGGATCATTCTCACTTCTGACCTAACTTGGACTAAACAAGTCACAGCCTGCACCAACAAAGCCCTAAAAGCCCTAGGCTTTGTTCTCAGAACTTCCAAGTGCTTCAGTGACATTAAGCCACTCTAAAGCCTTTTTTGTGCCTTTGTTCTGCCCCATCTCGAGTTTGGCTCTGTTGTTTGGTCCACGCACCAGATCTATCTCAGGGCCGAGCTTCAGTCAGTTATGAACCGTTTCCTCCGAGTGGTTGGTTTGAGACTAGGCTTTTCCTATTGTGATGCGCCACTACACGACATTGCCCACTACCTGAGCATCCTTCCACTGGAATGCAGGCGAGAGATTCATGACGTCATGTTTATCTTCAGACTTCTAAATGCCCAAATTGACTGTCCGAGGCTCCTTGAATCCTTGAACTTCAGAGCTACAAGATCAACAAGATCCCGCGACCTATTTGCTCGAGTTCAACATGGGACCAACTACCAACTGTACAGTCCACTTTCCAGAGCCCAACGTCTAGCAAATGGTCTGCCCGAAGTTATCGACTTCTTCAACTTGCGACTTGAAGCTTTCAAGAGGTTGATTGTGGAGCATAAGTGGAGTGGTGCCTATAGTTGCTTTTGATGTGTATGGTTTCTTAAGTTTTTTTTTTTGTCTATGTGCCTTTTAGTTCAGGCAAAATATTTCTTTCAGTCTTTCAAAAAGTTTTCTTGCAAATGACCATGCATCATATTGTTTTCAAATTGTCACATATCATTTATCATGTCAGTCTCTCTTTTTAAGGGGAGTTATGAGGTTGAATTTTGAAAAAAAAATCATTTTTTAGTTTATTTCATATTTTTGTTCCCTGATTAATTACGAATTATTTCCTGCAAATTTCATAAAAATAGGTTAAAGCAAACAGTTTTTATTTAATATTATATAGTCGTATGTTCAGGGGATTTTCAGCACTTTGAGTGCGGTTCCGCGCGCAGTGTATGGAAATAATCGCGATTTTCCGAAAGTTTGTTTTTTTAACACGTATGTACCTTTTTCTCAAAAACGGTTAAAGGTAGGGTCCTGAAATTTTTACCACACTTTCAGATCACCTATTTACACATTTTTATAACATTTCATAAAGATAAAAACCAAAACAATATAATTAACCTCATTACTACATTATATTTTTTGAAATTTTTAATATATTAACATAATTTTTTACTGTGTTTCTAATTTTTAACAGAAATCAACCAAATGTTATAAATATTTCCATAATATCATTCTGATATCTTCTATGGATCCTGAGAAAAAGGTACATAAATTTAGTGAAATTAACATGGCGGGGAGATACAACCTCACGGACCCCCTTAATTAATCCAACCGCATCCAATGTCTAGTCTGTTTTTTTGTTTATGTAATTATTGTTGTATAAATTATAGTTCTATCAGCACCTTGTTATGTTATGTTTGTTTTGTATATTATTGTTATTTTGCATCATTTAGCTTGCTTGCCATTGTTATCATTGTTATTATTGCATAATTTTTTGCTTGTGTACTCACTTTTCAGTCACAAATTGATCACATCTGCATTTGTTTTATTTGTGTAGATATGGCAGTTGCACTTTGCACTCTTTGTTACTTTCACAAATATTTAACGGTTTGTGTTTTGCATCTGCGTTAGTAATCTTTAGTTTTTGTTGTTGCTATATTGTTATTCAACTTGTTGAAATCTCATTTGTTAATATTTTTCTAACTGCTAAGCATATATTCTCATTCAACTATGTAAGTTTTTCATTTCACTTTTGCATGTATTTTCTGATCTCAATGCATGTATACTATTTGTAGAAAATACAGTGTATGTCAAATCTATGTATTGGCTTCGGCCGTTGATAAATAAATAAAATACAATATCTTGATGAGCTGTCATACTCACATTAAAACATTAGATCATTATTTTTAAAATACAACGAAAACATGATTTTGCATCTTGGGTCTATATACACTCTTATGGAACAAAAAAATAAGTCTCTTCTTCCACACAACTGTTTAAAGTGGTCGGCACAGCTCGAATAAAATTCGGCAAATAAATAGCTGATAGCAGCTGAATAAATTTGGAGGCAAAATGATATTAATAGCGTTTTTCATCCCTTAGTTAGAGCATATGAGCAGTGCCCTTGATGACTCTTGATTTTAAAGCCTTTCAACTTTTTTTACTTTATTAACTTTTTCAATTCTTCGATTTATAAGCAACGTAAATTGAAATATTAGTAGATTATATTTAGTCATATCACGAAAACGCTCTGTAATTAATAAAAAATATGTTGATGCAACATTGAAGTTTTGTGAAATCGTGTATGAAATTAAAAAAAAGTAAACACTTAGTTACAAATGAGAAAATTACTTCAATAATCCACAACCAATACCTGTTCCACGGCACACTGAAAAGTGATTACTGTAAACGCTATACAATCTCCTCTTCTCCTGTCCTTCGTGCCTTAGAATAAGCGGATGAAGGAAACAATCGAGACATTCAACAATGGTTGGCTATAAACCGTGGCGAAGGATGTGCCCTACACTAGAAAACATGGTACAGTAGACCTACCGCCACCTTCAGATTCAGAAATGGACTGGTTTAAAAGTTTCTGTTTATAATTTGTCAGCTTTATTTGTACATAAAGCTACAACATTTGTACAAAAAATAAAAAATAAAATTATATTTTGAAATTCGTAAATGTCCTTCATATAGTAATCCATGGTGATTGTGATATCACGGAAATGGGCACAGACAGGATGTACCTACCTATACCCTATGCCATTGCAGTAGCATCGATCCGAAAGAATTGGTAAACCAGAATGATCAATAGGTAGGCCACGAGATCAATAGAAAAAGATTTTTATCTCAATTTTGTACTTAATTTTACAAATTACTTTCATGAATGCTAAGATACAGAGAAAATTAAAATAATGTTTCACCGACTTTTCTTACAAAGGAATAGTCAAACCTTATTTATCGTTTATTGTTTATTAACATAATTAACATTACTTGATACAATTTTTGTATGTATTTCCAGTAGGTGGAGATGAAATAATATAGTTTTCAAGACGCCTGTACTATCAAACCTGCTCAAACCCATTAAGCATATCATGGTAGAAAAAATCACCACAAATTCCATTTAACATTTTTGGAGTACACAGGTCTGCTGCAACGGAGGGTATTAGGTATAGAGAAATAATCGTTTGAGCATATGGTCATATCAACTTTGCGGGGTACGGTAATGATAACATATGATGTGAGTAGAGTCATGGGGTAGCCAACGTACCCCTGGTCCCCAGCTGCGGGCCGGTGCAGCGGCGCGGCGGCGGCGGCAAGGACAAGGGCGTTACGTCACGACGTTACGTCACGGCGTGTCACGGGACCGTCACGCGGCCCAGGCCGATGTGGGACGCGACCTCTGGTGGAGGAATGCGACAATTGGGGAGTCCCTATTGTCTTGCCAGCGAAATAATTGATCTTCCGATCGGGGTTGCTTGAAAGACGTAGAGAAAATGCAACTTTTAAACATTTTCTGATTTTTTCCTCCAAACATTTGGAAGAAATTTAAGTCAAACGCGGGTTGGTTATGCAATTGGAAAGGGAACTCGGAAGTTGAGATGGAACCGTCGAAGACTGGGTCGTTAATGGGAGATATTTTAGGGTTAGGCGCTGTAAAGTTTTTCGAAGGAGGAGAATTTATGGCTTGATTTTTTTATTTAGAACTAAACATGAATGCAATTCAAATAATGGTAACAATGAATTACACACAAACTGCTTCTCTATGTTGAATTTAGTTTGGATAGTTTCTTAGCATCAATTTTAGGGTTGGGGAAGGGTTATCATCCTTTATGTCCATAAAAGCCCAGAAAATTGAACATTTACAAGTAACAGAATTGCTGTCCAAAAGCACGGGCCATGAGAGTTCACAAAAATTTCTAACAGAAACCTTCCGACGCGGATATGGAGAAATAATTGTCAAGTTACACGTCTAGTTTTCGTCAAGGACGTGAAGTTCTAATCACTTTTGTTATCGTGTTCATTGTGATAAGAAGCGACTCTCGCCGCCACCGCGCCCGACCTGTCACATGACTTGGGGAGAGGGGGTTTCGAATCCCCCCCTCTGCCCTCCGTACGATCACCTGACATGATCCCTCTCCCCACGCTACGGTGACTTGAACGAAATGTTTGTAGGCTACGCTTATCTACTGCATGTACCTGTGTATTTCCACTATTGGAACTCTCGGTAACTGATAGCTAACAATAAAGTACTTCACACTTTATTTTATCTGCTGCATAGTGGATTAACACCTAGCCATTGAAGGAAAGTATAGAAAGGATGTTATAATTTAGCCTAATATTTTTATACGGACGAAGGCAGCATAACTTTGGTACGATGTTTAGTAGGTCTAACTCTTCAATTCGCCCATCAAAGCTCACCTATTGAACTTATTTCAATTTTATCTGAATAGGTTATAGTAGTTAACTGGCAGATTCGCGATGGATCAACATCGAATACAGTAAATTTATTTTCTTTTTTTCTTTATAGAATAAATACCACCACTGCCCATAACCATGGGCTAATATGAGAGCTAGGATTACGTCACATAGGGTAGCCAGAGGTGACCGCTCTTGTTGGTGCGTGTAATGTTGTCGCCCGGGATCGAACCGGGGACCACTGGCTTGTGACGCCAGAGCTCTACCACTGAGCTCCCGTACATTGGTACATTCATCGTCTATAGAATCGTCAACGATATCTATGGTAGGCCTATGGTGTTAAAAAAGCAGATAGACCGATAGCTTAACCCTCCGGTACACGCCTTCACGCGTGAACCAATGTAATGTACGCGCGCGAAATGACAGTCGGCACATAGTTTTTGCAAGTAATCAACCCATGATGTTTTCCCGATCATGACTTCTCCATCCAATTGAGCTGTCGGTGTTGTGGTCACTAAAATTTTTCAACTCTGTCTCTGTCAGCAGATGCATCCAGATCAAAGTCTAACATGCGTCGCAGCTCTTCTTACCGCTGTTCAAAATTCCGAAACATATTCATTAACCTAAAAAAAAAAAATAATAATAATAATAATAATAAACGGAACATAACAAAATACAGAAGGGTTATTTATCTGTAAAAATATAACCATAATCTAAAAATATTTTATTTTTTTATTTGAATCTGGCTAAACAAATTAAGCTAAAAATAATATTGCTAATAAATTACCATACAAAAGATAATTTATACATTATAGCTTCAAGTATAAAACAGTTGACACGGATCGAAGAATGATGGATGTGGTGCAGACCCTGTGGTTTTGCGAGTAGGCAGAGATACCTACCTCAAAAATGCTCTATTGCAAGGTATCGATTGTCGATTATATGCTCACTCGCTTAGGGCTTTGTAGATGGACACGAAACAGAAACCCTTATGCTACTTGTTATCTTTGTTGAAAGTATTCATTACAATCTGTTACATATTGATTCGCTTTTTCAAACCAGAATTTCAGCTAGAAACTTGATATTTACAGCACTGATCCAAAGTGTGATCTTGTCCGTGTTCTTCTTGAAGGGATACAGATTTTTACAATGGAGTTTTTTTTACCACTCGCATAACCTGTTTAGATTTAAAATTTTACACGCCACTAGCGTAAGACTCCCAAAATGTACTTTTATTCCCAAACATGAGAGGACTCCTCAAGCGACCTGTTGTTGCGAGGGCCAGTGCTGGCTGACTTCCGAGGGCAGGGAAGAGGGAATGGCAGCGGCAGCAGGGTGGATTGCAACTGTTTTATTGTACCGGCTCAGATGACGTCATATTGATCTATTCTGATTGGTCGACGATGCGCATGCTCGACCGACTCGCCAGTCAATGGGCTTATAACCGTAACCGGCTTACAACACGGGATACGGTTGTGTCCAAGAATTACTACTATTGTGTAGTATGGTGGCCATGTCTATACTAATAGAGCCCATATGGGCATCTTATTGGAATTTTGAGGGATAATCGTTTTCTTGGAACGATATCAATTTAGACTATTGAACTTCGGTTCCATACGGCTCAATTCACACCCTGCGATTGACCTTGAACCGTATTGAGACTAAAATAATTTAGTGTTCTCGAGGAATCAGACTGAACCAAATAAAATTTTTCGGGTTTCATTTCAATCGAAAATGATAATTCGATCGATCAAAAGAATGCGATTTTGTATTCAGTCATTAAGGCGAATATTGTGAAATACTGCAATACGGCCTTGGTTTTAATACGGTCTTGGTATGCTATTTATTACCTTAAAATGGATGCATAGGCAGATTTAGGTCTTGATATCTAACTGGTGCGAGGTAGGAAATGTATTAATACCAAACTCATTCACAATGAAAACGAAAACCTTACTTCAAAGTTGATTTTCGACATTGAAGGTAGTCTATTTATTTTATCTAACAATAATGATATCCCAGAAAACTAGGGGTGCGGTGCATCTCCGTAAATCCCCCAAGAATGGAAGTAGATAATATCTCCTTGTAGAATATTTCATAATTAACAATGATTTTGTTAATCTGGTTTTATTGTACAGACATATCACAATCGTCCTATCGTTTGTGGATTTGAATTTGTGGATTGGATAAACGTCGGCCAACACTATGTGTGAATTTTCAGAGCATTATAGATTAAGTTTGATTTTGAAAACTGTAAACAATTAGTTCCGTAGCTGATTACTCTATCAGTGAATTCCATTTGATAGCCTAATAATTGCTTTCATGAATCATACATACCGAAAATGTCTTTCTCTCTTTTTTCTAAAGACCACATAGGCTACTTCGCCGGCCGGTACATAGTGTGGCTGTTCCTGTTGCGAGTATCGGCGCGGTGTAGGAGTATTCACACCTAGGTGTAGGTCAGATGTTGGATGTTTCAGCCAAGGATGCACCAACTCCTGCAAGGCCATCACGAGCCTGCAAGGTCAATCGTCCCCTCGAACGCCGTGGCCGTGGAAAATCAAATTGCATCTCTGGCGTACAGCATTGAAACATCGAATCTTACACATATATTTTCGTCGTAAAAATACATAGCTAACTTTTATATATACCTATAAAATATTTACTAGTTTTTATAGTAAAGGATCACTTCAGCTTTATGCTACGTAAAACGAACTAAATAAACTAGAATTTAGAGACATTTTTGATCAGAAATCCATGTTTTATAACTCGCAAATCATCAAGTATACAATATTGAATGTTTCTATGCTAAAAGTTTTTTTTTTGTGGTTGGAACTCCTCCTACAATTTTCAACCGATTTTCAAGATTTTGGGATCTGTTGATAGAGCTTGGTCTGCAGTTTTTTTCCGCGACAATTTGGCGGGAATATAGCGGCCCCAGGGCTACGTCCTTTGGAAGTTTTAATCAAAGTTGATCTTGTGGAAGAAGGGTAATTATTTGAATCATCATACAGTTGTTGCAATAACAAATGCTAGCAGAGCAAGGAGGAATAGATATGTCAGTCATAAAATAGGTTTTTAAAGCTAATTTGGTCCAGACAGTCCACATCAACTGAAAATTTGGTAAAATTTCAACCAGGGGACAACTTCTAGTATTTACCGTACCTAAAATTTATTTTTTTTAGAAGTAAAATTATTGACTTTATTTCTTGGATAACTAATAAGCTCCACTTTCTTTCCTCCTCACTTAACATCAGGACGTCTATATGTGAATTTTCGCGTAGTTGCTGTCTGTCCATACGATAACAACCAACATAACCATCAGCTTTAAATTCTATGTATAAAAACACCACGACCAGGATGATAAAGCTGTTATTATTTCCCAAGCATGGCTCTCCATCATTTAGTGTTATAAACTAAACTAATCGTTGGGTAGTAAGTGTGTTTACAACTGGAAAATACGGCATGTATTTGAAAATATATTACATACCCACCATCGTTAAATAAGATACAGAAATCTTACTATTCTTTGCAGCAAAGAATGCGATAAGCGTTTATAGTTTTACTCTACAGCAATGTGTGAGATATGGAGTGCATGGTGCCAAACAATGCTATAGGAGGTTCAGGCTGGTTCATGAATCATGCATCCATGGTCGTGTTTTATTATTGTTTTTATTTCCAGAACCGTATGCTATGGTTCATTCTGGGTTCCCACTGTTTTCTCCCAAGTTCAAAGTTTTATGATAAATCATAAAGTATTGAACAAATCTAAACTGAATTCTTCACCACTATAAATTTGATTACAGAATAATTATAGTTCTTTAGTTCTGTTTTATGTGTCAAGGATATATTTTATATCTTAGAAAAGTTAGACTCTCATAAAAAAGAGTAAAATACAAAATTCCACGGTTTCCGAGTAGTTTAAATATGGGAAAATATGTTTGTAGGTAGATTATTCCTATAAGTTATCTGGCTTTCTTTTGCTATGGTATGGTAGGTTCCATAGTAATGATAATGCTTAATATTTAAGCATTAAATTGCATATAATTCTTTTTATAAACAAGATGATTTTTTTTTAACATTTCAATGGTCCACTTAGCCAAAACATTGACTTTTTGACAGTTCTCCGATTTTGTACAATGTTTCTGATTGAGGAAGATATTGTTATAGTACAGTATCACTAATCAGTTCTATTTTACTTGCATTTTTCGCATATTTTTTTGTAAAGACACCCCAATGCACCATTAAATAATTATGACGCTAAGGAGAAATAAATCAAAACCAGCTCGAAACTATTAAATGGAATAAGATAATTTGGCTAGAAAATGAAACAAACTATTGCTTGTGGCCAACAATCTAATTGCTAAGCATATAGGGTCCCTACACTACAATAGTTAAAACTCGGCCAGCCGACAGATAGCAGCAGCTAGCAGCAGACCGAGTCAAGTTGTGCGGTGGTGGAGGGGGAAGAGCGGGAAGTGCAGGGCGCGGCAGTCAGCTGACCGAACCACCTGACTGATCAGCTGATCGCGGTTGCGGCTCCCCTTGACACACATGTTCCGTACAGGCCTACGCGCTCTTTCCCATACTGAATCACTTTACCACCCACACCCTACACCGAGTGTGGCAAAGTACAGTACCGGTATTTGGCCCTATTGTTTCCAACGATAAATTCTATATAATGCAGTTAATATGCTCCGTAAAAATAACACATACGCATATACTTTTAAAAAGGCACCCCCATTTCATAAAAAAAAAACTATGTTAAGCATTTGATGGAATTTTTACACCAGCTCCACCATTGAAATTTTGTACTGATTAACAACCATGGAAATAATAAAAAAATCGGGAACTTTCCTACTTCCTATCTACATTTGCTTAAAACTATAACAGTCAATAACTAGTACTGTGGGCTACCTAAAACATTTGTAACTTAACCACCACATTTAACAAACGGTCCATGGTTCATATGATGATAAGGTTTGCAGTTAAATGTGCAAGGGATTTCTCATACAGAGGCCGGAAGCCTTTATCATCATATCTTCAGTGACACATTTTATCTTCACCTGAATAATTGTCTGTTTAATATTTCACATGAATTGTAGTGATAAGTACGGCAGATTTTTGTTTATCATGAAAAGTCACAATTCCTGACTTATTATTTAAGCCTTTGTAGCTAAATTTATTATAAAAAACTCACAAAAAGAACACACATTAAAAAATGCATGATAGTTTAAAATAATGTATCCAATTTGCTTGACTTATACTGTATTGCAATTTCCGGCTTGATTTGTCCAATATCCATTTATTTTTTGTTTTAACTGAAGGAAATTAAACAAGTTAAAAGTTATTGAAAACAGAATGTATACAATGATGTATTGTTCAGATAATATTGATACATGGAAATTTCAGCTGTAGATATATGGAGAATGAATAACTTTCTAATATCTATCAACTACTGTAATATCAAGTACATTTCTTTTTTATTTCATGTGTATGGCTCCTAAGCCATAAGTTTTACCTAAATTTTCAGATGGCCATTTTTAGATTTCTAATGATAAAGAAAAAACTTGTAACAATAATCTATATTCACTTTTGTTTTAAATATAGATATTATCAAGAATCAAGAATCATTTATTAATCCAAAAGATATAATACATGTATTGGTGCGTCAACAGTTTCAACATGTTCTGAAAGATACATTGAGTCATTTCATTAAATTGTCTAAATATAGTCTACTAGGCCTACGAGAGAAAATGAAATAAAGAAGGTAGGCAGTGGGCGGTGAGGACATAATTGGATCATATCAAGTAAAAATATCTATTTCACCGGAGGCCAAATAACAAGAAATGATCAAATAGAATAAATAAGAGAGATCAAATTGATAGACAGTTGATCAACATGATCAACATCTTGCTCACTTATTTCCAGATTTGTTGACCTATTGGGCATAACTTAAGCTCAAAGTTACTTTGATAGTACAGAAAAATGGTAATATAGAAAGAGGGTTAAATGAAATACCAGACATACAAAACTATTTTTTTAATATAACAAATAATTTCACAATTTATTTACTACTAAAGAAAATTAATGTACAAAAGAAAGACAAGTTTAAACATTCAGTTATGACTTAGGTTGCTCAATGTTTTTGGAGAGCTAACGTGAGGAGTTGGTTCATGTTGGACAGAACCGTCCTAGGGTCCAAGATCAGCCCAGCTCCCACCATGGCATTCGAAAACAGCTGAAACAACAATGAAATCAGCTGACACACCACTAGAATGCTGACTCATAGTTAATGCTCCTGGCCAAGATAATGTTATTTTCTGTTCAGTCATGAGTTTGATTGGCAAGTGAAAAGGGTTCCTCCCTTTCTTGAAAGCATTAAAATAGTCTCATTGGTTTCTTTATGATAAATAGCAGATTTTTCTCCAATAATCATAAAACCGAGTTTTATGATTCGACTTAATTTTAGAAACCTATTTATTTTTTTAAAATCTGCTTTGTTATTTAATTCATTTTCCACCTGTTTATTGAAGGAAATCTGTTTTTTTATTTGACTTATTTCTATTAAATAAATTAAAATAAAAGGCGGATTTTCTTTAAATAATATGTTTCTAAAATTTAGTAGAATCATACAAATCTGTCTTTACTGAGAATGATTTTAAAAACTTAAACTTTGTGATAGTTGTGACTTTGTAGATAGTGTGGCTCAGAATTTAATGAGTCCAATGTGCATCGTCCAAATGGATCGCATGCAGCCGCACAGGTTGCCGGCCTGGGAGGGATGGCGTGCCACGAAAGCGTTTTTTATTTCAAAATTTGAGATGTACCGCTCCAATGTTTGTTTCAGCAGGCGTTACGGGAGGGACAAAACTGAATAATGAAATGTTTACATCTATTAAACTCTAATATAAAATATAAAACTAAATAATCTATGACTTTTCTTGTAATTATACCAGGCGCCCCGCGGCTGTCGGCGCACCAAAACCTCTTATGGTGCAGAATATTAGATATTTTAGATACTTTTAGATATTTTCTTGAAACACCGACACACAATATTGTGCATATTTGAGGGTGAATATAACTGAAGGGTGAGTGTGATGGATCAGATGATATGGAGCTTAGTTACAGTCAAATAGCAGCTGATTCATTTGTCAGGATCTTTAATTAATCCTATACTATAATACGAGAAATGTCTGAAGGGATGTCTGTTCCACAATCTCGAACAAAGTTTGCTTAAACTTTGCATTTAGGAGTGTTTTGGTCCAAAAATAAGTTTAAAAACAGCCTTAATCCCAGGAAAAATTGAATTTGATCTAAATTTAAGTTTAAACATCGTAATTTTTTATATTTTAACAGCTGTAAGCCATCCTCGAAGTACATTTACATATTTTTTATGGGTGTGCGAGTACTGATTTTTGAGGTTGAGTCAAGCCGAGTGAAAAAAAACCGTGAGTTTAATTATAATGTAATATATAACACTGAGCTTTTCCATATTATACATCTCCCAAAAAAAATTTCAATGGAAATAATAAAGAGAATAGTAATGAAGTAATTATGTGTCTTTGATAAAAGACAATAAAATTATTTTGCATTTACCGTGTGTATTAATTCCTGGTTTAAACAATGACAAGCAGTGTTTAAAATATGTCAGACTGAAAACTCAGATTAAATTGTACTCTCATCCATATCCTTCTATTGTTTTTGTCACCTATTTGTTGGACAATACTTATCAATACACTTGATTATGAGTGCAGAGTTAAAACCAATGACAAAAACTTTATTATAATCATCAAACTACAGCACTGATACACAAAAACTAATCAATAACTAAACATATTCACTGAAATAATCAATATACAAAAATTAATATTTATTACATGAAAAAACACAAAAAAAGGTTTTGTAGTACTGATTGTGATTCACGTACACTTTCTCACTCAAAGGTGGCAGTTACGACCATGTGACCAGCGTTTTGTTTGAATGTTTGAACAACACCACTTGAAGTTTTTTTTCTATCTCACTCGTATTGAATAAGTAGCCAATGTACACAATGAAAACTTAACTATTTCATTTCTTACAACATATATCTAATAAGTTGATTATAATAACAAAATTTCACGGGTTTTCCTCAACAAATGAGATAGACAAATCTGGTCGTGGGTTGCATTTATTCCTGATGTAAAAGTCTGTTTATAGTTTTTACTTCATAAGTCAGTTACAAAACTCTACTCGAAAAAATCTGTTGTTTCCAAGACTTCGAGTTGAGTTGAGTAGTACAAACTCGGCTTAAAAATACTCGATACTCGAGTACTCGCACACTTCTAATATTTTTGTATAGTAAAATAACAAATAGGTAACCAAAGTCCAAATTTCTAATAAAAACTAAATACTAATTTAATACAACAGAATTTTTACAGAACTAAAAAAGTTCCCTCTTATTAAAACTCCTCAAGAAGTTGACACATTTAAAGGGGTAGAGCATTGGGGGAGCGCGGGGAGTGGGAGCATGAGGCAGCGGGCTGGTTACGCAAGTGTTCATCTGAAGCCATAAAGTGGTGTTATCTTTACAGGCGACCATCTCTGTATGATACCCACTTGACTTCAGCGAGGGAACTTGCAATGTGACATTCCATTCACTGATACACCTGCCATGAGCCGCGACGATAACATTGGAAACATTTGTGGAAAACGGTGGGGAAAGCATTCAGATATGATACTGATAAAGTATGTCACACATTTTAATTCTTCAGAGTAATAATAAGATGTAAAATAACATCCAGTAAGGCATTAATCTGTTGATTATCATTATTGATGATGTAATTAATTAACAGAACGTTATGGATTTAGATTCTTGGAAATAGTATACTATATTATGGTCTAAATAATTAGATTTTTTAATACTTTGGTTAAAATAATTTGTTACAAAATTTGGACAGTTCCTTTACCCTTGTCATACTTCAGACAATGTAGTAATAATGAAAATAATTATTAGAAATTCTAAAAGTTTTTATCTTTTACTGTTTTATACAAACTAAAACAATACGAGAGAGGTTGAGTAAGATAAGTAGATTTCTTTTGGATAACAAATTTAAAAATAGGCCCATCTGAACTAGACTGTCTGGTGCAAATTTGACGATTACCAAATAGACACTATTTTCATAGAAATAACACACACAACAAAGGCGAGCAACTGGCAATGCCCTAGTCTCTGGTTGCGATGATGAGTTATTTATTTACTTACCTATCCAAGATAGCAACGTTCCGATAACACAATTGAACAATTATAAGCATTCCCATAATAAGACATTTTGTAAACAAAATAATTCCTAACTTAAAAAATTTCTTTAAGCTGAAACTAAAGACAGAAGATTTTAATTTTTAAGTGAGTTATTGATGTTATCTTTTATTGACTAATATCAATTAACATAAAAGATTTTGACTATCCTCCACTTCTTTGTTTACACCAATAATTTAAATACCTTTATTGATCCCAATTTCCTATATTGTTGAAAAGTTGAAAAATTTGTGATACCATTTGGAAAATACTTTGAAATTATCACAACTATCCAACTAGGTCAACGAATGCTATCTTTAATTAGAATTCTTACAAAAAAATTTTTTCTTCATTCTGCACGAAATTAGCCTGTTTTTTGTTCTCTCAACTGTACCAAAACCGATTCTTTATTGTCCTAGGACTGAAAATCATCTGGAGAATTTTTTAGGTCCTAGTACTGAAAAGTCAGCTGTTTGCTATGTAAATTATTATTCATTTATTAATGTTGTGCAGAATTTTGAAATTCAAACGTTATAAAGAGCATTGTTTGTAAATAACATAAATGTAAACAATGCATATTACTAACTTCGTAAATATAACCTCGAAAATACATCTTTATAGTTAATATATTTAATGATCAAAAGTCTAATTTCGCATTATGATAAAAAACGTTGTTCATCACTCAGAGCAAAAGTGTCTTTTTGATGCTTAATCGTTTTTAAAAACTCGATTACGCACCAAAAAGACCCACTTTTGCTCCTAGTGATGAAAACTACTATTGTGCAAAAAATGTTTCATAAGCCACCATTTAAGATTGGACAAAGAAATAATCTAACAACTTTTAAAACATAGTTTGAGGGATAAAGCGAATCCAGTCAAGTGGCCGCTGCGAGAAGTCTCATTAATTAATTAATTATTTAGACTAACTACAATGGTGTCTGAGTTAAAAAACAAGCTGGAAGGGAAACTGACATAATCTAGATCAATTTACCCAATCACTTAATTGCATTTAGAAATTAAGCTCATCTTGGTTAAACCTCACGTTTATATTCATTAGATTCCATTACTGTATTTCTGTAGTCACAAATGGGAAGTCTTTGTGAATAATTATACAGAATAAGGTTTTTTAAGAAATATCCAAATTCCATATGAGTGCCTGTACAAAGAGAGTCAATAGTGTGTGACAATGCACGAGAGATAAGCAGACCACCTCGTGACCTGGAGTGGTAGGTGTTATAAATTAGCATTATCACACAAACACTTGAGCAATTACCATGGCTGTGTATTCGGCCCTTCCAATAATGGCTGTTGCAAGGCAAATCAAAGTTGAAACGAGTAGGCAAAATTGCGATTGGAAAAGATCTAATTTGATACTTAATACTTTAATTTGATTCTTTAATACTTAACACAAAATTATTAGACTTCTTACCTGTTTAGCAATGAGCTCTGCAAGTTCAGGATTTGTTGTTGATAGAGTACTCAGCTTTTTGATGACAGGATGTCTGAAAAAAGTTGTAATGGATGAATGTATTTTAATGAGTTACAAAATATTTTCAGGTACTATATACAATTTCAAAATTAGGCCTATATTTTTATCAGTTTTGTTAATAAAATATTCATCATCTGATTGATGAAAAAGGAAAAAAGACTGGCTCGCTTATAATATTTGGCTAGGTTGTTAGAACCAACGACATCTCACTTAATTAAAATTATTAATTTTGTAATAATTAATAAATAAAATCAATATACAGGGTGTTCGGAAAAAACGTTTCAGGAATTCAGGAGGTTATTGCTCATATTGAAATAAGCTAAAAGGTTCCATAAACATATGTCCTAAAACGCTTCATTAAGTCACTAGCCGCCATTTTGTTTTTTACACTTAATAATTTTTATCTCCGTAACAGATATGTGTATTAAAGTCATATTTGGCATGAACCTTTATCATACTAGTGCCCATTTGTAGAAAAATAATTATTTTTTTCCAATGCGTATTTTCAAAATGGCGCCCATTTTAAGTTTTTAAACTCAAATTTTTCGAAAAACGGCAAATTAACAAATATTTACAAAAAACAAAAAAAGTTGACAAATTAAATTATTTAAACATTGGTACCAATTTTGTAAAGATCCGACACCAAATAGCAGAGTAATTGAGATTTTACTGCAGAAAAACAGTGATTTTGCATTATAATCAATGCAAATTTAGGTTATTTTCATAGAAAAATCTCAACAACTCAGTTATTTATTGCCGGATCTTTACAAACTTGGTATTAATGTTTAGATAATTTAATTTGTCAACTTTTGCGTCTCTTGTAAGTTTTTTTAAAAATTTACTGTTTTTCAGAAATTTGAGCTTAAAAACTTTAAATGGCCGCCATTTTGAAAACACACATCAGAAAAAATTATTATTTTTCTGAAAATGGACATTGGTGTGATAAAGGTTCATGCCAAGTATGACTTTAATACAACCATCCGTTACAGAAATAAAAATTAATAAGTGTAAAAAACAAAATGGCGGCTAGCGGCTTAACGAAGCGTTTTAGAACATATGTTTATAGGAACTTTTTTGCTTATTTAAATGTTGGCAATAATCTCCTGGATTCCTGAAACGTTTTTTTCAAACAACCTGTATAAAATACAAAATTATTAAATTAAATTTTTATCATGTACTTTTTGAGTTCCTTGGTTAATATTTGTATGCAGATAGATTTATTATTGTTAGATGTAGTATTGCATGTATCGGGGCTCGGTACTGATACATCCTAGAGATGGCGTCTCCATATCCTCACTCGGACTACGTTTCCACCTTCCGTCGCGAGAGTATGGAGAGAGTATTCCGAAAATTTCCCTTGCTTCTGACGGTATTGCAAACCAGATTTCTGACTGGGGCCTCTCGGAGGACTAGTCTGCTAGTGACCATCAGGCCATAATTTTTTTAATCCTCCTCGGCCGCAGGCATGTCAGTGCCAATTCCGCTTCTCTGCCCCGACGCTGGAACCTCTGTCGCCTAGTTCTTATTTCTAAGGCAAAAAGCGAACTGGGGGCTTCTCCTTTTCGTGCGGGTGACTTGTCCCCGCAGCAGCACGGTTTCAGATCCGGTCACTCCAACATCGACGCCATCCAGGAGGTAGTTGAGGCAGAGCGGAGAGTGGAGAGCGGAGGGCGGAGGACCACAACCACTGGTCGTGTCGCATGGTTCTCCTTTTCACTCCTCGACACGATTTATACTTTGCTAGATGGAGCAATATGCTGTGGGCGCTCGAGCATACGTTCCAAGTTCCTGCCTACCTCCTTCGAATGACCGCAGCATACCTGACAGATCAAGTGCTGGTGTAGGACACCACCGAAGGTCAGCGGAAGTTCCCATCACTTCCGGGGCCGCACAGGGTTCAATCCTTGGACCCTAACTTTGGAAGGTTTCTTATGACAGTCTGCTTTGGCTAGAAATGTTGATGAGACCCGCCTCGTTGGCTATGCCAACGACGTTGCTGCCCTGGTAGCATTAAGAAACATCAAGCTCGCAATAGTAATGCTCAGAGTCAACGAGTGGATGCGTGATCACGGCTTGTCCATTGCTTTCAATAAAACTGAGAGTGTTGTCCTTACCAAGAAGACAACCATCATCCCGGTGCAGGTGGGGGACATCACCCTAGAGACAAAACTTGCTGCCAAATATCTGGGTGTTATGGTTGACAGCAAGCTCTCGTTCGGCAAGCAGCTTCTGCGAACCAATGACAAAGCCGCTAAGGCAGTCTCTACCTTTCAGTAGGCTTATGCCAAATCTTGGTGATCCTCGCGCCTGCAAACGCCATCTTCTGATGCCTGCCGCCCAATCAGTCCTCTTATACGGGGCAGAAGGCTGGGCACACACGCTGGAGAAGCGCTGCTGCCGCAGCCGGCTTTCCGGGTAGAGCCGGGCAGGACTGTTCTGGCTACCACATGGTCCCCAAGCCTGCAGTTTTTGTCATTGCCAGTGTCCTCCCTATTCTCTATCTCGCCAGGGAGAGACAGGCAACATTCGCAGGACTTACTAGGTTTTCAGGGAGGCAGCTCTCCCTCTGAAGAGCGCGACTAAAGTTTTGACTGTTGGCAATGCGATTGGGATGAGGAAACCAGAAGATGGTGGAGCGCCAGGCTCATTCCAAGCGTTCGTCTATGGGTAGAGTGGCACCATGGTGAGGTTAACTACTTTGTGACCTAGTTCCATTCGGGTCATGGGTACTTCCGAGCCTATCTGCATTGGGTAAGGAAAGCTGTCAGCCCGGAATGTCTGTAATGTCTAGGCACACCGGACATGGCCAAGCACGCCTACTTCCAGTGTGACAGGTGGCACGCTTGTCGAGTATGCTGAGATAGGCATCGACATCGCCCCTGAGAATATCGTGTGAGCCATGCTCCAGGGAGAGGACATTTGGAACTGTGTAAGCCACTTTGTTTTGGGTCTACTAAAGGCTAAAAAGGTTGATCTTGATCGGCCTTAGCTTCGCGATTAAGAGAGGAGAAGCCATAGCGGCGCAAAAACAAAGGCCTAGCCAAAAGTAATGTGTTAAACAGTTTCAGGCTAGTGTCCCAGTAGACGAGAGGGTTTTTTTAGTCAGTAGTTGATGGGACATTGAGCCTCTTTATTTCTTAATTAATTAATAAATTTTAAAATTCTTTTATTTGGTGTAGTTTATAATTTTTTGTCTGACAATTAAAATTATTATTGAGTTTCAGTCAAAAATTATAAACTTAAGTATCATTCAGTTACTTTTCAGCCTGATTTGATATATTTTTCAGGAAGTTTATAATTTGGTATAAAACAATCACCTATGCTAAGAGTACAACTACTTTCAGAAAGCAATGATTTACTTCAAGTTCGTAAAGAGGCCTTAATAACTTTTATACTTTCTTACTTTATAACTTTCTTTGAATACAGTTTAATGACCAGTATTCAAACCATATTTAGACATAGTATTTTCGCTACAACAGTTAAAATTGTTGATTTGATCACAAGTTTGTCCTAGAGGTCAAGATCTAGGCTGTTGATAACAATCACTCTTTGATATTACACTATATGATCTGTTACGTCATTACTGAAACATTTAATGCTGAGACATCCAGATTAGTGGTTTAAATGAGACTAAATTGTAACAATACCCCCAAAATTGTGATACTGTTAAAGCCTTTAAGTTCAATATGTACATTTCTTAGATAAAGTCAGAAAAATAAGAGAAACTCTGAGATGTTTATTTGATTTATAATTTAAACCACAGACTCATTCATTGACCCTAAAGTTATTTGAAAATTTATCACTGCGGAAAAATATTAAAGAAGTTTAAATTATTGAGAAGAGTAAATTAAAAAAAATATATAAATAACCATTTTTATCTATTTTATTTTTATTATTTTTTTATTTTTTATTAAAACGATTAAAGTGTTATTTGAAACAGGTCTACAAAAGTAATTAATACCTAAGTTAATACTCATAAGTTATTTTAAAGCCAAAGTTTTTAAAATTGTAAATATATATATATTTTAAATATTTATTAATTTTGGTAAATGAATAGTTAGAACTTTGTTGTCATCAATTCAGGAATAAGGGAATGGTACTAATTTTTCTGAATGGGAACGGTTCTATCAGAGATTTCAAACAAAAGATTATGTTAACCTATGCATTAAGTCTGATCAAGTTTAAGCTGTTGATGTCTGCTGACATTGAAAAAGGAATCTGTTCACCATTGATGTAATAAACAATATGAGTAGAAAGGTCATTGCTGCATTTGTATCATGATCACAGCTTGGCACAAATTCCAAGAACGTGAGGCAAGAGGAGCTCACTCAACCACCATGAAATCTTCCCAGTTTTGAATTCACTTATTGGTTTATGGATGACACTCGACGACGGCTCTGTAGCACCACCACCACCAGTAGTTTTCTTCGGTCTTCGCCTTCTTAGTAGGGGGTTGATCGGATTCAGCCATCGCGGTATCACCTTCACCAACTTCAGGGTTGTCTTCTTCGGGAGTCAGTTGTTTTTGCGATTGGCTCTGAGTTAAATATTCACCGTCTGCATCTGGTCTGTGTGTGCCTAACCAGTCAATTGTATTAAACTCGTCGAGGATGCCTCCTGTATCAAAGGATTGTCCTGGAAAAGCTCTTGGGTGTTGAACACCGAATACACTTTTAAAACTATATTTAACACCAATACCCACGGCACCATGGTAAGTGTGTAGATACTACTAATCTCAACGATCATAAAAAAACAAATGGAAGCTTGTGTAAACTCAAGATTATTGTCTACTGCCTATTATTTAATATTGTTACGCCCAGTGCTCGATTTCTAAAAAAAGAGGTAAGGGAACTGTAAAGGAACTGGCTCACGACGGGCCCTCCCCCGGAAGATTTTTTAAAATTACTCAAGTTGCAGTGTTTTTAAGTACCTGAGAATATTTTTGCAGCTTTTTTATTACACTCAAAATACAGTTTTAAAGATTTAATAAAAATCATTAAGCCTTTCGGGAGCAGGCATGTTTCATACTGACTAACTTAAAAATGTAAAATCTAGATAAGGCCTAACTTTTCTGCAAGTTTAAAAATATCCGGGTTAAGAAGAACATCATATTGTATTAAAAACTTTTTATTGAACATCCAATATCATTTGAAAGAAAACTAAATTAAAGGACTGGAATGAAACTAAAAATATTATTAATGTCAATTTAACAAACTATACTTGACTTTGACTTTAAGGTCTATACTTGACTTTAAGGCTTCACCTTAGTTTCTAAAATAATTATATTTTTTATTATTTTAATTTTTTAAATTTTTTTTATTTATTTTTCATTTTTATTTTTTTTAACAAAGTTATGGGAACGCCGTTCCGCTGCGGTCCCCCTGAAATCGAGCACTGGTTACGCCCGTGTAATTTGATGCGTTTACCTGGGGTTGATCTCAAGCCGTGGCTGCAGCAGCGAGTACCTCATCTCCTCTTCCATCTGGTGAGCCTGGGTCCGCAAGAAGTGCCTCGCTGCAGCCATCTCTTCCACGGTCACTACACACGGGTGAGACTCCAGCCGTTTGTTTACCTGTAACACACAGAGTGTGCTCTTATGAACTATTTGGGTTCAGCAATGATGGACAAGACAAGCTGGTTTAAAGTTAAAAGTGAGAGCATCCACAGCACAACGCAAACAAAGGATTCATAAAGGTGAACATTTCAAGGCCTCAGGGTCTCTTTGTTAACAAAAGGAAGAAAAGTGGCACATACTGGGGAGGATGCGAGTCCTTTGGGATGGGGAAGGCAATAAATATGTCCAAAAAAAATTGGCAACTGTGGATTATGGAACTAGGCAACTGTGGAATATGATGTTAATATATTATTAAAGAAATCTTTGTGGATTATAATGTAAATATATTATCAAAGAAATCTTTTAAATCAGGATCTTTTCTTTTTATCCATCATATCATTCCAGAACCTTGGCTGAAATTATTAAAGGAACACATGGGATTTATAACCAGTCTTCTAACCGTTTTGAACATTTGTTCAACCTTGCTTTAACTTTTCCCTAAGGTTGGTAGTCAGGAGATTACAGTTTGCTCACCTTTACCCCGAAGACTCGCGGCTTGAGTGTTAATCCGATCCACTTGACCAGGTCGTCAATCTCACTGGGGGACAGACTGTCTGGTCCTGAGAACAACCAATGGGATGGTTTTAATGTAACATGGTGAGGATGTAAAAATAATTATTAGCTGAGAATTACACTTTGTTGTTACTATTTTCAAAACTTACTTCAAACTGATTTTTCAAACTGAGTAAAATAAAAAAATTAAATAACCTCTTACTACAAAAGTTATTTAAAATAAAATCTACATATTAATCGTAAACCTATTGATGACCTAGAATTTATGAATAATGATTTTAATAGATATTTTGGGGAAAATAATGTTTTTTAGAATGTTAAATGCAAAAAAACTACTAGCTTAGTTCCCCAGTAAATCAAATTTTCAATTAAGGACCCTGCAAGTTACTTACTTACATCAGTTATATTTTTTTCAAACTAATACATACCTCTGTTACATCATGTTTTTATCACAAATAGTAGATTCATAATGCACTTTAGAAACAGTATCTTTAAGAAAATTTCCCTATAGGGAATACGCTATTACGGTAGTAGCCATAGTGAGACCTAAGCCTGGGACCATGTTAATTTTTAATTTTGAGGTCCCCAGAAGCCAAAAACACTATTCGTTCATACCTACATATTTGCACCCATAGTATTTAAGGAAAAATAGTAAATTTAAAACATTTTGCTGAGAAATGGAAATTTGCTGGTTACGCAGGTCTGATGCAACAGGGGTATTTTCAGACATGATACAATTTATTTTGGCTTCCTTCTTGAGAAAATAAAAAACTGATCATAACGTGAAATGAAAAACACACCAAGATCAGAGAGGTCCTCTGCTTCTTTGTCCTGACGCATTTCCTTTTCAACGGAGGTTAGCGTAAACTTGTCAAATGACCTGAGTTGCATCAGCACAAGTTCATCATGGCTTTCATAACAGAACAGAACTTCCACATCTTTCCTACGCAGTGCCTCTAGGTAGGGAGAGCTTTCTGCTAGAGTCCGGCTGCAAAAATACAGAAAAACTCATAAAAAATAAGTTGTTTTTTAAGTGTAATATAATTTTGGATTTATTAAAAGAGTAGCAAGAAAAACTTACTGTGGTTAGGACAGTAAAGGTGGCTCAATTCAAACGAAGACTAATAATAAATAACAATAAAGTAGAATAACAAAAATAAAAATTTATTATTACTTGTTAACTACAAATCTTATAAGATAGGGAGAGTTAAAAATAGAAAACTTTTATGAGGCTAATAACAATATGTAATCAAACATTCCTCTAAGGAAATATGAAGCAAACTTATTTGAATGTCAATGACCATCGAAATATGCCACTGGCATAAAAACATACACAAAAAAATAAAAAATAAAAATATACAAAAAACCTTTAAGAACTGATAAATAGAATAAAAATTAATTTTATGCCAATACAACACAATGTACTATTTGCCATAATTGTTTCCTTAAATCAATCCTTAAATTAGGTTTAAGCCACCTAAAGACGCCTGCATTTACATAAATAAAATACAACCACCCTGTTCAGCGGGCGGGTCGGCGCAGTGGCATGTGGGAGTAAAATATATCAGACTTCGTCTTCGGTGGGCCAGACTGAAAACTGTCAGAGTTTGTCTGGACTGGTCTAGACAAACCCTGCCACCTCAGGAATGCGGATTGGAATGTGTCACTTTGTGTCCTTGTCTGACTTTGTCTTCGTCAGACTTAGTCACAACCGAGCCAGCCATAAGTGTCAGGGTTTGTCTGTGTCTGACTTTGGTAGCTACCCAAAAAATTACTGTGGGCCCACTCTTTGGCACCATACGAGAAAAAAATGTTATGCAAATAATGAATAAATAATAAATTTGACTTAAATCAATTAAGCAATCCACAACTCGTCCACCTTTTTCAAGCTAACCCAAAAAGTTTATACAAAAAAAATCTGAAATATAGCTTATAACAATAAACTAAAAAATAACGAAAAACACGCAAAATTGAAAATATGCAAGTAAGGGACACTAATTATATCTGCCTGACCACTAATTAAAACATAAGGAAGAACAAGACCCCAGACTACTGCTCAGCTTATACTGAAGATATAATTTTATACTGGTGTTTGACAAAAGAATAAATCACACGCTGTATTGCAGCACTGCACCTTTACAAACTAAGTTTGGCTGGAGCCCAGGTCAGGTCTCTCCCCATCTTGACTGATAAGTCACCTAGTAAACCATCTCCGTCAAAATATTAATTTTTAAATGTGTTACTTTAACTGAATTAGATTAAGTTCTCCTTAGAATTTTGAGAAAAATTACATCAAACACAACAATAACAACTTAAATCGATCTTTTGATAATGGGATGCACCTGTACTCATAAGCATACCAAAATTTTTTTGTAATTTTGAGTGGAAAACAAATTTAACTTTAAATTTAAGATCAAAAGACTATATTCTAAATACTGCAACTTTACTGGCGATGTTCACTATTTGACTAACGGAGCAGAAGTAAAGTCAGCCAGGCCTCATGGTCGGTCGTAATCCCCAGTGTTACTACAGTACACTCTCGTTCATCGGAACTAATGTGGCGGACGGCCGGTTCGGATGTCAAAAAATTCCGATGAAGCGGAGTCCGTCGTGAGACATCATTTCCGCCCGTACGGTGACCTATATCGTGATTGTATTCACTCTTGTTTTTAAGATAACACAAGAGATTTTATGAAACTAAGGCACTCAAACTTTGAACATGGTAACAATGAACCTATAGGAATAAAAACAACACAGGAAATAAAGATCCAAAATCTTTATTCTCATATTCCATATTCATATTCCAGCAGTCAACTGACTTCCACGTAACACAGCTGCAGTCGCGACAGACTGAATGACAGTTTGGGAAGCGGTCGAAGCGGAGGTATTGTTCACTTCCTGCCCCCTTCCTCTTTCTATTTTTGTGCGAATACTCCACGGCCTCGTAAATCACATCGATGGGTACAGATTATGGAAAACGCCTTATGACTTTTGATGCAAAATGTGATACTTCACTGTTGTGCGGATAGAACGAATGGAAATTGAAGGCGCTAAAACGGAAAAATTATTTATTTCGTAAGAAAAAAAAATTAATAATGTCCAGATTTTCAGTTCCGATGAAGCGGAGTTCCGATGTCGCCGAGTCCGATGAACGAGAGTGTACTGTATGTGTGCGGCCTGC
This sequence comes from Neoaliturus tenellus, assembly GCA_030545055.2. NCBI lineage: Eukaryota > Metazoa > Arthropoda > Insecta > Hemiptera > Cicadellidae > Neoaliturus > Neoaliturus tenellus. The sequence goes on along the minus strand of CM061531.1, from coordinate 173,175,362 downwards.
ATGTGTGTGCAAGAACTCCCTGTTCTCCAGCCACATTCAAGTTTGCTAATACTGTATATTGTTGACGAGGAGAGTGGTCGACATGTTAATGATTTGTTGTTACAGAGATATGACAATCAAGGCTTAGATAGAGCAGTATATCGCCAAAGCAAAAATTAATTTCCTTCATTTGTACTGATAAATCCTGTTTTATCCCACTCATTGTATTTAAAAAATACCATTTTATCCTGTTAATGTTAGGGACGTTTTAAACTCTCCCTCTTCCTTAAATATTTTGTTCGATTTTAGATTTATCGATTTTAGATTTTTGTTAGTTGGCATTTTTATGGACTTATCAAAGGCGTTTGATAGTGTTTCTCATTCTTTGCTAATTTTAAAATTACAAGAATTGGGAATAAAAGGGCTTGAACTGAATTGGTTTAGATCATATCTTTTAAATAGACAACAATTTGTAGAAATAACACATTTTACCAAATTTAATCAAATTAAAAAATTCAGATCGACTTTAAGAGAAGTTAAAAATGGTGTCCCTCAGGGATCTAACTTGGGACCTCTCCTCTTCCTCTGTTATATAAATAATGTAAGACATTGTTTGAACTTTTCTCCATCCTCCAGTTTGTGTCTCTATGCCGATGATTCTAATTTAAAAATCTCAGGAAAGTCACAAGAAGACATTGAAATTTTATCAAATATTGAATTAAACAGCATAGGACAATTTTTTGAAACACATAGTTTAAGTTTAAACCCCGAAAAAACTAAAGGGATGTGTTTTAAAACAAAACAAAGTAAGAATTTCATCCACCCCACAATCATTTAAAAAAATCAACAAGTACAATTAATTGAACATACAAAATTCCTTGGGATGATCGTAGACAGTAATTTATCGTGGGACGACCATGTTAAACACATTCTAAAGAAAGCCAATTCTGGCTTGTTTGCCATTAGGAAAATGTCAAAGCTGTGTAATGAAGATGTATTGCGATCCATATACTTTGCTCTTATTCACAGTTTTATTAACTATGGAATATGTGTGTATGGTTCAACAAAAAATGAAAATCTAAATGAAATATTAAAAATACAGAAAAAATCCATCAGAATAATTTTAAAGCTAAACTTTCAAGAATCGGCAAGAGAACATTTCAAAAATTTGAAAATAATGACAGTTTTTGTACTCTATATTTTTGCTACCATTATGCTTGTAAAGGAGTACAATGAGAACACTGAATTAGTACCAACTCATCAATACGATACCCGTAAAAAGATAGAACCCATCCCCAAACATCGCCTAGAAATATTTAAGAAAAAATCCACTTATGCTGGGAAAAGATTCTTAAGCAAAATTCCAGATTATATAAAAAATGAAACAAACAATGCAAAATTTAAAAATAGATTAAAAGAATATATAATAGACTTAGCCCCTTACAGTTTACATGAAATTGAAAAAAAAAATAGAAACTTTTATATTTGATTTAGATTGTTGCAAAAATTTAAATCTGGTAAAAGATAGAAAAAAGACAACATGGGATAACTGTCTAAATTAAGCAATTTTTGTGTATGTGTAAATATAACATGATTAATTTTAAGTTTATTTCAGTTTATATGACACTATTCGATGTACAGAGCTGTATAATATGAATAAAGAAATTGAATCTGAATCTGAATCTGAATCAGATTGTATTTCATCCTTTTCAGATATTACTTTTTAAAACCTCCATTTCTTCAGTCATTACCAAATAACACAGTATGTCAATGTGTCCCAGCATGTTCAAATTTATTAGGACGTTCATTTATTAATTTAGCTTGGAACTTCATTTACTTATTTTATATTAAGAACCTTATAAAAATAATTGTTAGTATATGTTTAAAGTAAAATGCTGCACATTGTATTAACTTTTTTTATCCAGAAAAAAGTTAATTTAAAAAATAAAATATTGTCCTCTTTTTTAGAAAGTAAAAAAATTCCTTTTTATACCGCATCCCATTTTGATTCCACTCATGGTCTGAACATTTTGAAAACGGTTTAAAAATGGCGTGAATGAAACACTGTTAGAAAGGTCACCTGGGGGCACACAGGTAGTAGATGTCCCTCTGGGAGGTCTTGAGGCGGCTGCAGTACTCCGGCAGACTGGTCACCGTGCCTGCGGGCTCACTGGATGACTCGAACCTCAACAGCTTGGCTATCTCTTCCTGGGCATAACACACATTATACAGCATGTTAGAGAGGTCACCTGGGGGCACACAGGCAGTAGATGTCCCTCTGGGAGGTCTTGAGGCGGCTGCAGTACTCCGGCAGACTGGTCACCGTGCCTGCGGGCTCACTGGATGACTCGAACCTCAACAGCTTGGCTATCTCTTCCTGGGCATAACACACATTATACAGCATGTTAGAAAGGTCACCTGGGAGCACACAGGCAGTAGATGTCCCTCTGGGAGGTCTTGAGGCGGCTGCAGTACTCCGGCAGACTGGTCACCGTGCCTGCGGGCTCACTGGATGACTCGAACCTCAACAGCTTGGCTATCTCTTCCTGGGCATAACACACATTATACAGCATGTTAGAAAGGTCACCTGGGGGCACACAGGCAGTAGATGTCCCTCTGGGAGGTCTTGAGGCGGCTGCAGTACTCCGGCAGACTGGTCACCGTGCCTGCGGGCTCACTGGATGACTCGAACCTCAACAGCTTGGCTATCTCTTCCTGGGCATAACACACATTATACAGCATGTTAGAAAGGTCACCTGGGGGCACACAGGCAGTAGATGTCCCTCTGGGAGGTCTTGAGGCGGCTGAAGTACTCCGGCAGACTGGTCACCGTGCCTGCGGGCTCATTTAATGACTCGAACCTCAACAGCTTGGCTATCTCTTCCTGGGCATAACACACATTATACAGCATGTTAGAAAGGTCACCTGGGGGCACACAGGCAGTAGATGTCCCTCTGGGAGGTCTTGAGGCGGCTGCAGTACTCCGGCAGACTGGTCACCGTGCCTGCGGGCTCACTGGATGACTCGAACCTCAACAGCTTGGCTATCTCTTCCTGGGCATAACACACATTATACAGCATGTTAGAAAGGTCACCTGGGGGCACACAGGCAGTAGATGTCCCTCTGGGAGGTCTTGATGCGGCTGCAGTACTCCGGCAGACTGGTCACCGTGCCTGCGGGCTCACTGGATGACTCGAACCTCAACAGCTTGGCTATCTCTTCCTGGGCATAACACACATTATACAGCATGTTAGAAAGGTCACCTGGGGGCACACATTTGGTAGATGTACCTCTGGGAGGTCTTGAGGCGACTGCAGTACTCCGGCAGACTGGTCACCGTGCCTGCCGGCTCACTGGATGACTCGAACCTCAACAGCTTGGCGATCTCTTCCTGGGCATAACACACATTATACAGCATGTTAGAAAGGTCACCTGGGGGCACACAGGTGGTAGATGTACCTCTGGGAGGTCTTGAGGCGACTGCAGTACTCCGGCAGACTGGTCACCGTGCCCGCGGGCTCTCTGGATGACTCGAACCTCAACAGCTTGGCGATCTCTTCCTGTCCAGCAGAAGCACAACACACATTGTACACCAAGTTTGACATTTTTTTTTTAATTCTGAGACTGATATACAGTAGAATCCCAGTTATCCGGTCCTGTTAATCTGATTTTCTGAATAATCAGAACCCTCAATTGGAAATAAATATTTATTTGTTCAGTAAAAGTTAATGTAAAGTAGTAGATATGAAACCATACATATTATTGAGTAAAAAACACGGCTTCAGTTGACTGAGGTTGTAATTTATCACGGTACCAAAGATTAATTTAAATTTAATAAATTTAATCAACATTGTTTACTTCCGGTCTTACTAGTATCATTGACTTTGTACACTACGTGAGTAGACTTCTCATAGCATAGGCGTGTGTGAAGCATATTGACGGTGGTGCGATCTCGTGCGGCGTCCATCGAAGTACACGTAACATATGATAGATAAATCAGTATTCCCACTCTTCTAAACCAAGGATGAAAATTTTATGACTGAAAGTTATGTTTATTTTTTTTTTTTAAATGTTTTGGCAGCACTGTAAATTCAGCTGAATAATAACAACAACGATGACAGCGACTCTGGTGCGGCATCCAACAAACTTCCAAATTTTTGCCTCAAACTAAATACATTGGATGAGAGGTCTATTCACGTTAGTGTACATAGTCAATGCTAGTATTATCTAACTACTGTGGAAAAAATGCCATAAATTCCGAAGACAAGGCCGATCTATTGTTCAGCAATCTATTGAACATCCAGTAGAGGGAGGCAATAATTTTTTCCAGAGTAAAATTTATGATATGAAACTGCTACTATGACACTGATCTACCTAATCTAAAACTGCTTAAATCAAATCCAATTAATTACTTTATTGCTAATACAACATACAATGTTGTACCTCAAATAAAAAATAATACAGACAGTTGTTGGAATACCCAATGAAATAAACTATAACACAGTAGAACCTTGATAGTCCTAAACTAATTAATTGTAATTCGAAATAGTCAGGGACTACTTAACATGTCAGTAGCGACCAATGAGTGTTCATGTTGGTGACTGACAGAGGTGAAAATTTAAACAGAGTGATGAATAATTTATGTTGGTAATTTAAAAGTTTATCAAGTTATGGTTTCATTAAAATTTAGTGTTTTTGAAATTATACTCAAGATTTTTATACTCCTTATGTTAAAATGCCTATATATCCTAGGATTTAAAATTTCAATAGTTCAATTTTTGTTCACAAAATGTCGAACAATTGAGGTTCTACTGTATAAAAATAAAATTGATAAAATTTAGAATAAACCTAGTCTAACTACTTGTAATGCCTTTAATATTATCAAATTAGTTAAAGAATTTAGGATGGGCAAGGGAGGGTTAATTTTGATACAGATTTATTCTGTATTTAAAAACTAAAGATAGGTAATTTTTTCATTTAATTTTCCCAATTAGATAAAACTTCAACCCATTTTATAAGGCACTCTTTGCAAGAGGTGGATAGAAATATTAATCTAAAGTAACTCAAACGAGTTAGGTTTATGTTTTTTATCGTTTGTTGTTTAATGATATGTTTTAAAAAGTGGAGAAAGACTTTTATGTACCTGGTTGCATAGTCCTTTAAAAATATCATAACGTTTATTGCAAAATATTTCTTTTTAGAAACTATTGTTTAGTTGATCCGAACACTTGGCGATCCGAACCAGGACTGGTCCCAATCAGTTCGGAGAATAAAAGTGTATTTGACACAATTGTTGTTTGGCAGAGTAATATCTAGAGGTTAATCTGTTACGTAATACTTCATTATGCAAAGATAAAAACCCCCATCGCAGCAGACCTGCTAACGTACTCAGCAAACTTCCAACAAAATAAGGTTTTTTTTCTCCATAAACACCATGAAAACGAGCATGTAGGTTTGATGCTATGGTGTTGTTGTAAGTAAATAAAGGATAATACCTTCCCAGTGCAGGTACTACATACTAAATTACATCACATTCTGATATTTTTCATTTCCCCCATAAACCCCATGGGGTTGAGTATATACTCTACATGTAGGCTACTAAGTTTGCCGCCAGATGGGTGTTGTAAGTAAATATAAGTTAAACTATACCAAGTGAATGTAAATACCAAATTTAATCAATTTATGTCAAATAAATAAGCGAGATACAGGGTTTTGTTGATTTCCCATAAAAATAACACGGAAAACCTATTTTTGGATTTTCTCCATAACCTTTTAAGCAAAGTTAAAAATTCAAAATACTAAATTGTTTGTTTTTCAAGCTCTTTTAAATGGTTGCAATTGAGAAGGTTGAATTTTTTAAATTGTAAGCCTAGTCTAAAAATGCCAAAAACCCATTTTTGACCCTTTTGAAACCCTAAAACCCCGTTCCCATAACCAAGTTGGTAGCATTTAACCAATCCAGCAAGCGCTTGAGGTAATGAACGTGAATACATTTGTGGCAGAATAGGTCACTTCCGATACCGAACCTTGATGCAATCCTGATGAGACGGAACATATTTGGTATTATTATATAGGATCGTGTAATGGGTTATTAAATTACTAACTTTTATATAGGCTATATGTAAGTATATATGTATATATATAGTTATATGTAAAGTGTATATATAGTTCACTATATTCATATATTTAGTCGACTATATACATATATATAGTCATTTGGTAAATCTGACTTATCAGTTTGAACGGTGTTTTTGGCTTCTAGGGATCTCAAAACAAAAAATTATTATGGTCCCGGGCTTAGATCTTACCGTGACTACTAACGTAATAGCGTAATCTCTATAGGGAAATTATATGATTTTGTTATATGATTTTGTAGTATTATTAAAATTTTACCTTTTCAAGTTGGTCAGTGCTGGTTGCAATGCCTTCTTTTAAGAAAATGTTGTAATCTTTATAAAATTTATCGAAACTCTCCTTGTCCTTGACTGCTTTGTCTTGCAAAAACCGCAGGACTCTGTTGGTGATCACTGTGCGAAGCTTCCTGAAATAGAGATGGATTGACAAACAAGGAAAATTTCTTCAGGGATATATTTAGGTTTATTTTATTTATTTATTTATGAATTCAAAACATAACAAACAACAGCCTTGATAAGTTTACTACTTAACATTGAGGTCTAAATCTAACAAAACTCAACAACAATTCAATACATGCATAAGGTAATTCATACAACTAACATGGTGTGGTATAAGGCCGTCCTACCAATACTACTTCATTCAAATGGCAAAATACGTTACATGAAGTTATACTATGAAAAACACCTGCCCAGCTTCAATGCAATCTATTTTTAGAGTGGCAGCACTGCTCTACCCACAAAATTGGAGGAAAAGCTTAGCTCATCACAAGAGCTTCAGAACTTTGTAAATTTAATAATAATAATAAAAAAAATGTTACCTGATAAGGGGGGAGTTTTGCAACAGTTCTCTACTGAGGTTGAGGGGAATGTCTTCAGAATCTACGACACCTACAACAACATTCAACATTGTAAAAAACCCAATACTCAAAACAACAATCATTAATTATGCTATGGAAATATTGTTCAGCAATCTATATATTAATACGCAAGCATGTTTCATTTCCTCCTTTTTTCTCAGCTCGTGTTCATCGTAGGATAAATCCGAGCATACCGTTAGAAAGGTATAGTCTTGTAGATGAGCAGAATCACATTCTAATTCACATCAGGCTCCAGAGCTACGCCCCACAGGCTTTTAAAGTTCCAATGTTAATCTTATGGAGAAAGAAGAATTGAATGAATCATTAGACAGCAGTTGTAAAAACCACTGCTAAAAAATTAGGAAGAACAGGTGTTTTAGTTCTAAAGTGTTTTTAAGCTTCTTGGGGCCAGATCAACTGAAATTGTGATTGAATTTCGATCAGGAGGCGATCTCTAGTACTTATATAATACGCTAAGGGTTTATTTGTGATTGGAACTCCTCCTACAATTAATTTTCAAATGACTTTCAAGTTTTTGGTGTCGTTGATAGGGCTTAGTCTGCAGTTGCTGTAAAAAATTGATGAGAATCAAGTGATCAAAGCCTTAAGTCGGCTGCACACCAAAACCGACGCGATGCAACAAAACGTCTTACCACATAAATGAGTGAAGGTAATAGCTTGTGTTTAAATGGAATTGCCGCACACTGTTGTGTTCACTGTAGTGTTTATTGAAATGTGCAGGCATTCCAGTTAAACATATTTTATTGGCTTTGGTCACAATGTCATAAGACGTTTTGTCGTGTCCTATCTGTTTTGGTGTGCAGCCGGGCTTACAGGCTTTAATGTTGCAATGTTAATCTTATTGAAGACGGATAATTGATTGAATCATCAGACAGTTGTTATAATAATAAATGCTAGCAGATCAGGAAGAACAGACGTCTGTAATAAAAAGATTTTAAAAACTATTTGGGGGCCAGACGGTCCACACCAACTGAAATTTTGATTGAATTTTGACCAGGGGGCGATCTCTACCCAGAAGACATGAGACCACTTGGCAGACCATGATTGCAGAGGAAAAGCCTCATGCTAAAGGACGTACGAAAGTTAGAGCTGCAACTAAGGTAACAGAGAATAAAGAAGAATGAAAGGAAACTTTTGTGAGGCCAAAATCGTACTCGGGTTTTGGAGGTCAAGGAGGTAAGGGAATAGCAAGTAATAATTAATTATGTAAGAATCTTTTATGGCTACAAAAAGGCAAAGCCCACACTCACTCATCACTCCATCTTCCATCTATCTTCCTCTTATGCTAGAGAGTTAAAATTTGGTACAGTACATTCTCATTCATCCAACTCAATGACATCAAAACTCATAATCTGGATATTATTAATTTTTTTTCTTAAAACAAATTTTACATTTTAGTGCCTTCAATCTCCAGTTCATTTTACCTGCAATACAGTAATGTAATACACATTACTATCAACATTCAATTCCCTGTCACTGGCCGAAAATAGAGTGCATCCCAATATGTGATTGACGAGGACATAAAAGTATTTGAAGAAGGGAGGACAGGAAGTAAACATCCGCTTCCTAAACTGTCTGTATGACTGTCTCTTGAGTGCCCCTGTGTTACATGGAATGTCAAGTGACTCTTGAAATATGCGAGAAAAGCCGAAAACAGTATGTATATCTAGTGAGGATAAACTTAATGCTATTAAAAGAATCAATGTCAGCAAGTTGACAAAAAAGATTGCTACGGAATATGGCGTGGGGACACTATGGGGATCATTATTTCCTGAGCTGTTTATTTCTCCTCCAAGTTCATTGTTAAAATGTTCCAAGGTTCAGAATCTTATTTTCAGAAAGTTAAGTTCAGAAGTTTCAGTTTCCTATTATTTTTATTATCTCACGAACAATAGTGAATATAGCCATAATTGGTAGCTGTAACGGCTAAAACTAGTGATGGGTCGGTTGCAAAATTTATCGGTTCGGTTTCGGTTCGGTTTTTCACTTGCACCGGTTGTTGGTTGTCGGTTTTTCGGTTTTTTTTAGATGTAAACAGGAAAGCACTCAAGGTTACCATCTAAAATCAGGCTGATGCCTATTTTCTGCCTTTTACACATTTATGCTTTTTTAAATAAGACCGGTTACTTATGAATACTTTCTATTTTTATAGAAAGTATATAAAATATTAGGTAAATGTCTATCCTACTATATAACTGGCCTTATATTTTATCTGAAAGTACCCAAAAAAGCAATACAACCATTTTAGTGGGCAAATTTGCAATGTTAATCAAAAACTAAAACTAAAATATAAAATTTTTTACTATTGTACTTTTGTAGGAATTGAGAATATATGGGATTATAGAATAAAATCCAACAATTTAAAAAAAGTTTAGAAACACCCTCAATTAAATTATGGCTTAAGAAATGTTTTATTATTTCATTATTTATTTTTTAAGAATTAATAGCTATTATGTGTTATACAAATGCATTCGGTTAAGATAATTATTATTTTTATCTTCAATTCAGGAAAATAATAATTTTATATATTTATAAAAAAGTACTGTTGTTGTATTTTTGGGCTCATTATTGAAAACAACATAATAGTAACATCAATTCCCCTATATAGGTTGAACTATATAGGTCGTACAACTTTGATTAAAGTTTCATTCAATTTGTAAAAATCAGACGAAAAAAATGAGCCGTAATTTGTTTCTGTACAAAACTGAATATATTGTACTAGGGAACTGATAAGGTCGTAAATCAGATAAGCGATCGCCGGCCGGCCAAAAAACAATAGAGCGCTTATCGGCAGATGTTCCGCATTCCATCTATCGTCTCATATTACAATTGTATTGTTATCTTCCTAGAACCCTAATTTCCTTTGTGATTGATTTCTGTTCAACTTTTTATCTTCAGTTAATAAAAAAAAAACCGATAAACCGAAAACCGACATGTGTTATCAATTCTCGGTTATCGGTTTTTTCGTCAAAAACCGGTAAAACCGACAACCGACATTAACAACCGACCCATCCCTAGCTAAAACTATGTCTACCGCTTCATCGGAATGTTTTGACATTCGAACTGGCTGTCCGCGACATTAGTTTCGATGAATGAGAGTGATACTGATTTTTTCGTCCCAAATAGGAAAAAATGATAGTTTTTACCCTCATTTGATCTATGGACTCCACCTAGGGGTGTCAATCCCGGGATTCCGGATATATTTGAGTACCTGAAAATCCAGGGATTCTTTACCTTCAATACCGGGATTAGCAGGATTAATTTTACTTTACTGTATTTTGAATATTAAAACTAAAATAATTATTTGAACCAAATGCATTTTTGCTATCATAATTCTAAAAAAAATCAGGTTGGCCTTAGGGATAACATAACATTTTCTTAAACCAGAATTTGAGGGTGTTTCTAAATTTTTTTAAAATGGTAGCTGGTCATAAATTATATGGCCAAAATTTTTATTCTTATCTTCCCAGACAATTCATCAATTCCTACAAAGAACACAACAGTCAAAGCTTGTTTCATTTAGTTTTCTGTCAAAATGAAACTGTAATATTACCCACTGAAATGGTTTGATTGCTTGTTACCATAAATTTTGCAACCGACCCATTACTAGTTTTGAGCATTTTGTGTTGTCTGCAATCAAACCAAAGACCGGTGGCTTGTGAGGTCAGAACTCTGCCACTTAGCTGCTGTGTCCAGATAATTGGAAAAATGGTAACTATCTAGTAATTCACAAACAGGAAATCTTTCATTAAAGAAATTTTAACAAAGCAATCTTAAGTATATCTACCTTTAACAAACCGCAGCCATTTGGGTAGAATGTTGTCTGCTTTGCTCTTGATAAGGACTCTACGGGTGTACAGTGACACACCCATGTCCATCTCATGGCTCATCTCGAACAGACCTGTCGCAACATCAGACTACTGAAAGCAGTGATGAGAACTTGGCAAGTATTGAGTGACACACAATACAGTAGGTGCAGGTTTGAAAATTTAAATAATTATAATTTCATCTTTTAAGTTTTGGTTGAAAAATATCATCCAACAGTACAAAGCCTGGTCTCAGTTGAATGAATTTTGATTGTGTTTGATACTTTTGATCTGTAGTTATAATGAAGTACCAGCTTAACCGAGCCTTGCCCGTTGGTTTTAATTTTAATTCACTTTTGTTATAGTGTCATGGTAATAAAGCTATTAAATTTCCACTAACAACCAACTATACTTCTTCACAACAGCAGTTTCAAAAAGACTGCTTTACTTTAATGTTCCTTTATTTTTGTATATCTATTGGTGATAATAACTAATATTACACTAGAAATAGAAATAAATTGCCATTGATTGCCACAGACTTGACTTTTTAATAAGAAAACATCCTGTGCAGGTGCTAGATTTTATTCTAAGCTTCCTGTGTGAATTGAGGGACATACTCAATCTTGATATGTTTAAAAGAAAGTTAAAATTTTATTTAACAAGCACTCCTTTATACGACTTAGGTTAAGTATTATTTATTTTAAGACTGAAATGCTTTGTGCATTGTTATAGTTTAGTTTAATGAGGCCATTCAACGTATACCATTGCTTACCTTAAGAATGAAGATATTTTCAATTCAATTCAATTAGCCTACTGAGTATTTTACAATTTATGGACTAAAGATCCAAAATTGACCAAGAAAACTAATTTAAAATTGCACTTTTAGTACAGACGTAGAGTCAAATCTTACCTATAATTTTCAAAACAAAGTCACCTTGTGTTGACAAAACAAGGAGGACCTTATGTTTTTAAGTATATAAATCAAGTAAATTTTGCATATATCGGGTCGGCCTACCTGGCTTGCTCTCTGGGAAGAAGAGCAGGGCCTGCACAGAGAGGGGGACATCCGTCTTGTAGTGGAGGATGAAGCGAGGCTTGTCGTATGAGTTGCCCACAAACCGGAAGAACTCGGTGTACTGTTCCGGAGTGATCTGCTTGGGGTCCATCACCCACAGCGGCTGAAACAGAACGGAAGTGAACACTTAGCTGTTGACACTGACTCACTCACTGGCTGACTTGCAAAGGCACCTTTACTGCCATTATACCATGAAATTACTCACATGCACTGGCACAGCAGACTTATACCAAAAACAAACATCCTGGTTACGAGTGATCACCTCAGGCAAATAAAAATTTAATTATTATCAATATATTTTTGAGTCTCATAAAGTGCTCTCAAAATTGCAATACTTAATTTTTTTTTAAAGGTTTAAGAAGAAGACCAAAACAATTAAGCTTGACACTTTAATAGATTTTTGTGTTTTATACTTTAACACAATAAACAGTATAGTAAACAATTCATATGAACCACAAGATCTGTTCACTTTAAACTTAAATGTAAAATTTTATGCATGCACCATTTATGTGTATCAAATGTTATACTTTTAATGCTTCCAATGACCTCAGAAATTTCTGCAATTTCGATACAGTAAATGTAATACGAGCACATGTAGAAATCAGAAATTTAGAAATCAGAAATCAGAAATTTATTTGTCATTCAAACATTTTTACAATGTACAATAGACATCGTCAATTCTTATTATACTATTTACAAAAAGATTGGGTTAGCATATATGTACAACAGAAATCTTATCTGTACAATATACATATATCTAGGCCTAGTTAAATTTAAACTTAAAAAAATCTTCTAATGAATAAAAAACATTGTCAGTTAAAAAAATATTAAGTTGTCTTCTAAAGGCATTAACATCTAATTTGCGGAAATGTACTGGCAATTTATTAAACATTTTAATCTGTAGGTACTTATGACTGTTGGCGATTTTTTGCAACCTTGGCCGAGCAATGAGAAGATCATCGGACTGCCTGGTTCCATAACCATGAATGGTACTTCTAGAAGTGAATTTGTCTTCATTTTGTCTAACATATAAAAGGTTCTGAAAGACGAAAATGCTTTGAACAGTTAAAATGCTGAAATGCTTAAACCAGGGCTTACAGCTCTCTTTACTGGACACACCTGACATAATCCGCAATGCTTTTTTTGCCAGAGCAGAATCTGAACTGCACCAGGGCTATTTCCCCAAAACATATTTCTATACAACAGATGACAATGAAAAAAACTAAAATAGGCCATCACTAACATATTTTGAGAAACAGAAGTTTTTAATTTCCGAAGTAAATAACAAATGCGAGACAATTTGGAAATGATTGACCTAGTATGAAAATCCCATGACAATGTGGATTCAAAATTGATTCCCAAGAGGCGAATTGGATGCTGCTGCTCTCTAAACGTCCTACTTAAGGTAAAATATATGATTTCTGTTTTATCTTCATTTATTTCCAAACAGTTAGCCTCAAACCATGAAGCCGACTCCTTGATCGACCTATCTAAACCTAATTTGACTGTTTTGAGATGTTTCCCTGGAACCAAAAAAGAAGTGTCATCTGCATAAAGAATGGTCTTACAAATCATATTTTTAGGGAGATCATTTATGAAAATTATGAAAAAAATGGTCTGTCATGTGTTGTTAATTATAAAAGAATTGAATCACCTGTTAATAATCAGTTACACTTTGTTTTGTTTATGTTGATGTTGACATTCTAGTTCTAGACTTGGTTATACAGTAAAACTAATGTCCAAAATACTTGTTGTTTTTAATTGTATTTTAAAGTAAGTTGACATGGTGCCGAAACCCAAACCTGGAAAAAAGGTAAGACAAAGACAGTCTAATAGATTTGAATATCTGGCCAGTGACAGTGATAATGAATTAGAAGCAGAAAACACTGTTGCAACTGGAGACACTGGTCAACCTCATATTCATAGGATGAGTTTTGACAAAAATTGCAAACCACCACAAGCTCTAGATGTTGTCAACACTGGAATGAGACACAGGTGGGAAAAATGGATTCAGCAGTGGTCATGGTATTCCACGGCATCAGGTTTGCACAGCAAGCCCAATGAAGTACAGGTAGCATCTTTCATGTCGAGCATTGGGCCAGATGTCATTGATATTTTTAATGCATTTGAACTAGATGACAATGAAAATAGTAACCTTAAATTGATAATCAAAAGGTTTTCAGAGTACTTTACTGGTAAAACCAATTTAACATACGAAAGATTTTGTTTTAACAGAACAAATCAGATTGAAGGGCAGTCATTTAATGAATTCCTGATAAAAATCAGAAACTTAGCTAACTCTTGTGAATTTGGTTCACTGAAGGATAGCTTGATTAAAGATAAAATAGTTATTGGAGTACATGATGAAAAATTAAGAGAAAAATTACTTTTGGAAGAAAATCTAACTCTAGATAAAGCTATTTCTATTTGTAAATCATATGAATCAACTCAGCAACAACTTAAGAAACTGGCTGTACCAGATGACAACCCTCCAATCTGCACTGTTGAAAAAAGTCCTAGTCATGTACAATATAATTGTTCCCGTTGTGGTTACAAACATCAACCTAGAAAATGCCCGGCTTTTAACAAGGTTTGTAACAAGTGTGGGGGAAAAAATCATTTTGCAAGTGTATGCAAATTTAAAACCTCAAAACACAGATTCACTGACGACCGAGGATGAATCAGTAACAGAAAAAACACTCATTGTTAATTGTGTTTCTGCTGATACACAAAATGAATGGTTTGAACCGCTGTTTTTTAAAGGGCATTATAAAGTTCTATTTAAACTCGACAGTGGTTCACAATGTAATGTCATTCCAAGTTCCTTGGTTGAGTTGTTTGGAATTTCGTTAGAAAATAGCAGGGTAAAAAGTTTGGTTTCCTTCAATAAATTGACAACTCCTGTGGTTGGAGAAATTAATGTAAATGTAAGTACTAGGAAAAATAAATCTCACTACACTAAATTCCTAGTGGTCAAAGGTGACTTGCAACCTATCCTAGGTATTAACTCATGTCAAGAAATGGGATTTATTTCTAGAGTCAATGCGCTGGATGATTTTAATGAACATGGTGTTAATAACATGTACAATGATCTTTACTCTGGCATCGGGTGCCTCAAAAACTTCATTTATGACATTGACCTTATTGAAAATCCAAAGTTGAAAATTCATCCAGCAAGGAGAATTCCTTATTCACTTCGAGAGAGTGTTAAAAGTGAATTGGATAAGATGGTTTCAGAGGGCATAATAAAACCCATATCGGAGCCTACCCCGTGTGTTTCTCCAATGGTAGTAGTGAAACAAAAAGATAAAATTCGCATCTGTATTGATCCTTCTGACCTTAATAAAAATGTAAAGCGACGTCATTACCCTCTTTCAACACTGGAAGAAATCGCAGCCAGACTGAACGGTTCAAAATTTTTCACATTGCTGGATTGTAAAAAAGGTTTTTGGCAGATTAAAGTCAGTGAGCGAACATCAAAATATTTGACTTTTTCAACTCCTTGGGGTAGATTCTGTTGCCTCAGAATGCCATTTGGACTTGTCTCAGCACCTGAAGTTTTTCAGAATGTAATGTGTTCATTACTTCAGGACATTCCAAAGGTTGAAGTTTCAATGGATGATATTCTAATCCATGCCTCAAATGTTGAGGATTTAAACGCCACCACAAGGAGAGTCTGTGAGAAGATTAGGGAAGCAGGATTAAAGTTGAATCCAGAAAAATGTATTTACAACCAAACAAGAATAAAGTTTTTAGGTCACATTGTGGATGGAACGGGTATTTCGCCTGATCCTGAGAAAATTGAATGTATTCAGCGTTTGAAGTCTCCAAAGTCGGTGAAGGAACTACAAAGATTTCTTGGATGCGTAAACTACCTCGGTAAATTCATACCTCGGTTATCTGATCTGACTAAGAACCTTAGATTACTTCTTCAAAAGGAAAATGAATGGGAATGGAAGGACTTACACCAAACAGAATTTGACAGACTAAAAGAAAAACTAGGAAGTCCACCAGTTTTGAGATTTTATGATCCGAATTTACCAATAACACTGTCAGTTGATGCAAGTAGCTATTCAGTAGGAGCGGTAATGTTACAAAATGGTCAGCCAGTTGGTTACAGCTCCAAGTCCTTAACAAAGACCCAAAAGAACTACAGCCAACTCGAGAAGGAAACTTTAGCAATTGTCTCGGCATGCAAAAAATATCATGAATATATATGGGGGTGCAAAAAACTGGTAATAGAATCCGATCATAAACCATTAGAGGCAATCTTCAAAAAGCCATTACATCAAGCACCACCACGACTTCAGAAAATGTTCATGGAGATTATGCCATACAATCCGACTGTTATATATAAGAGTGGAAGTGAACTCTATGTTGCAGATTCCCTAAGTAGAGATTGTGAAAATGCTGAAGAAGATGATGAACCGTCTACAATTGAAATACAATTGGTAATTCCACTTAATTCCAGCAATCTATCAAGAATCAAAGAATATGCCAAGCAGAACAAAGAACTTCAGCTTTTGAAGAAAGCTATTCTAGAGGGCTGGGATGCAATTAGACATGATGATGATGGACCAAATGTTATTAAGAACTATTTTTCGTTTAGAGAAGAGTTGGGATGTCATGATGATCTATTTTTCAAGGGCTCAAAAATTATCATTCCTCCGGAAATGAGGAGTGAAATAATGAGGGACGTACACCGACCTCATAAAAGTGTTGAGTCATCCTTGTCTCTAGCTCGTGAATTGGTATATTGGCCAAATATGCCCAGGGATTTTAGGTTGTACATAGAAAAATGCAATGTTTGTAACAGGTTTCAGCGAGATAAAATGCAAGATGAAATATTACTACAAGATATACCAAGCAGACCTTGGGAGTTCACTGCAACAGATATACTTACAGTAAAAGGCAAGGATTTTATTGTGATTGCTGATGCTTACTCGGGGTATTTTGATTTTGAAGAAATTAAGACTAAATCTTCAGCAACAGTCATAAAGCAGCTGAAAAGATGGTTTGCTGCACACGGTATCCCAGAGGTTTTAAGGAGTGATGGTGGAAAGTGTTTTGATTCTCTTGAATTCAAACAATTTGAGAATGATTGGAATTTTACCCACAAAATGTCGTCACCTAACTTCCCAAGATCTAATGGCCTAGCTGAAAGGTACGTCCAGGAAGCCAAAAATTTATTATTAAAGTGTACAGAAGAAAACTCGGATGTACAACTTGCCTTGCTTCTTCACCGTAACACACCACGAGGGCAATTGGGCTCTCCTGTTCAACGCCTAATGAGTAGACGAACTAGGACAACAATACCAACAAACAAACGAGCTCTGTTGCCTGTGGTTGTTAAAGGGGTGTCTAAGAACCTTAAGTGTATACATGAAAGAGAAAAGTTATTTTCAGACAAGAACAAAACCAAACCAGACGTCTTCTCAGTAGGGGAGAAAGTGATGTATAGATTTAAACACAAGTTTTGGGTTCCAGCTACGGTAGTCAAGATTTTATCCCAACCTAGATCATATTTAATAAAAACAGAAGATGGCACAATTTACCGAAGAAATGCTTGGTTCATTCGGAAGTGTAAAAATACTTCTAATAAATAAAAAGGGGGATGTCATGTGTTGTTAATTATAAAAGAATTGAATCACCTGTTAATAATCAGTTACACTTTGTTTTGTTTATGTTGATGTTGACATTCTAGTTCTAGACTTGGTTATACAGTAAAACTAATGTCCAAAATACTTGTTGTTTTTAATTGTATTTTAAAGTAAGTTGACATGGTCCTAGAACAGAACCCTGAGGAATACCTGTGTAAACTTCCCTAGCATTTGAAATATTATTGTCTAAAACAACAATTTGCTGCCTTCCACAAATGTAGGTCTCAAAAAATTGAAGGGCTTTATTTTTATGTAAACCAGTAAAATACTTTGTTTTAAGTTCATTGTTGGTAATGGTGAGTTTGTTATTGTTTGATAAATTATTGCGAACTTTTCCATCACTATTTTACTAATCAGTGATGGAAAATGTCCAAAATAATTTACCAAACAATAACAGCAAAATACTATACAATTGTTAAAAAAAGGATTATAAAATAAATTGAGTTTTATTACACCTCTAATCATAGATAAAGATTCTCTATCAGATAAGATTTTTTCATATACCACACAACTTTGATTCTTTGATATTGAGACACCAACACAATCTGTTGAGTATTTTAAAATTCTAATGGATGAAGGGTAAATATGATAAGGATTGTGGATCAGATGTGTAGTTTTGTAACTGACAATGAACAAAACACAACTGGGTCCAGTTTACCATCAAAAAAGCTTCTAACGTTTCTCAGGATGGAACTAGCCACCTTGCGATTCAAAGGTGAGCACAATAACCACTCATCCACCAAGCCGGTGTTTGCTTACGGTATACGTCATACCTGAATGGTGTTGATCTGGTTGCCATTGAGGATGATGGGGCTGCCAACGAAGTTGCTGTATTTCTCAATGACGCCGCGCACCGTCTGTTCGTCACTGAACTCTCGGCTCTCAGTCTTAAGGTGGAGGATGATCTTGGTGCCTCGACTCACATCCTCCGCCTCCTTGATCTCATAGGTCCCGGACCTGTGCATTCTAAGCATTAACTATGATGCTTAGTTAAATGATGGATTGAATAAGGTTAGTCAAATAGCCTAATTGATAATAAAGTAAAGGAAAATAGGTACCTTATGTTCATAATATTTCGGGAGTTTCAACAACTACATTCTTCATCTGATTTTGAGGAGCAATACATCCAGCTGATCGGTCTCTTTTAATTGTGTACGAACACTGTATTTATTCCACACTTGCTGGCTTTATCAGATATGAGTAATGGACGTCCGTGGCGATCATCAGTACATAAAAATGGTCAAAAATCACCGAATATAACGAAATAACGAAAGTCAGAACAGTAAACTTGTTCTAATCAGGCATGTCTGCGACTTGACACATGTCGGATTACAACATATTCCACGATAAAAAGGATGAATATGAGGTAAATATATGAATTTAAGAAAAAATAGCATTAAAATATGTAGGATTTTTTTTTTAATACTTTTTTACCTTCATTATAAACAATTGCAAAAGATACTGTAATCAAAAATACCATACATGATTATGAAACTAAAATGAGAACTATATGTCACCCGATGTAGAGTGCATACGACTCGTCTCCCCTCCATGCATTCCAAAGTGCTTTATATGGCACAGTGCTGTCCCCTCGCGACTCCCGATCCCAAACGAACTTGAACAATTAAAATTATTTTAAAACCAATCAATAAAAATTTTTCTGAGAGTCGTGCTAGATTATCAAGCGTGCCGGATCGTAGGATGCTAGATTAGAGAAAGTTTACTGTAGCCTGGATCAAAAAACTTGATATTACAAAGTTTTAACATTCCCCTTCAGGTTAGATATGTCGAGGTTCCACTGTATGATAAAACTGGGCAAAACTTAAATTTACATTTCAGGGACAACATACATTCAATAGTTTCCTTTTCTCATTGTGTTTAAAGTTAATGTGTTACTGGTTTTACTCTATTTCAAATCTGAATTAACTAAATCATATGGTCTTTGTTATTGTTTTTATAATATTATTGTTCAGTCAGTTGTAAATAAACATCATGGTAACATCATCTTAGTTTCTCTTTATCTATATCTGAAATGAAGTAATTTACTTGGTACTTATTTAAAACCAGATCATTTAAGTTAATTATCATTTAGACATCCTCTCTTTTAACATTTTTGGTCCATCGAAGTCGTATTAAATAAGTTCCCAAGTAATAACTACTTCACTCAAGTTTCTCATCAACGTTTACAACTCTCTCACCATTCTGCACATTGAATTGACCTTTATCATCGACTGCAATCCTTCATCATCATATTTTATCGTTCTTTCACATCAAGATGACCTTAGAATCCAAACTCAATTTGCAAGAAACAAGATTGAAAAGAATAGAAAATGCATTGGACTATTTTAAGACGAAAGACACTTCTACACTCACAAAAGCCCAGATAAAGACAAGAATTGAAGCTTTAGAATCGCACTGGGAGAAGTTTGAAAAGGAGCATGAAAAACTCATCGACTCAAAGACTGAAACTCTTAAAGACCTAGCATACATCACAGAAGACCACTACAGTCGTGCTGAAGAGGCCTACCTCGTGAACAAATCGGCAATGCTTGATCTACTAGAGACAGTACAAGGAACCTCTCCGCAGAACGCAAGTATAACAGAAAGTAATCATTCTTCCAACTCGACGCTTAGGCCATTTCTACCTAAAATTTCCTTACCTCAGTTTGCAGGGACCTACCAATCATGGAAACCTTTTTGTGATCTTTTTACCTCTTTAGTCATATCTAATCCTGACTTAACAGACGTAGCTAGGCTACACTATCTAAAGACCAGCTTGGTAGGAGATGCAGCAAATCTTATTGCAAATATCCAAATTACGGGGGAAAACTTTAATCCAGCTTGGGAGAAACTTGTCCCTAGGTTTGAAAACAAACGGGTTCTCATTAACAAACACTTAGATGACCTATTTAATCTCAAGCCCTTAGAACAAAAATCTGCTAAGGGTCTCAATCACCTTGTTTCAACTGTAAATGAATGTTTAGGTTCTCTGAAAGCTTTAGGTTCGCCGATTGACCAATGGGACCACATTTTGGTCTACATGGTTGTCCATCGTCTCGACCCAGAGACACATGAGGCTTGGGAGATTCGACAAGGTGTCTCAACCGAACCCTCCACTCTTCAAGAACTTCAGAAATTCATCGAAGGGCGTGTCCGAGCGTTAGAGAGCATCGAATCAAGGGACCCAGCACCGCCACCTCATATGGTAAACCCATCAAGATCTCAAGGTAAATTGCAACCTAAATCAAAAATACATGCAGCTGTTGTTACTGAAGCTAAATCTAGTAATAAATCACATTGCCAACTATGTAATGAAAATCACTATCTATCATTTTGTAAAGAGTTTAGGGACAAAACCCCACTGCAACGAAAAGATTATCTAATAACCAAAAAGCTTTGCTTTAATTGTCTTGGTCCACACTGTTTAAAGGATTGTAGATCAAAGAAATCATGTATGAAATGTAAAAAACGCCATCACACCCTAATCCACGATTCTGAAAGCCACACATCTTATCATAGTCCTCGTGAGTCTCAAAACCATGAACCATCTAGTCCACCAATAGATAGCACCTCATCCATGAAACCTGTAATATCCAATCATACTCTTCCATCAAAGGAACAAGGTCGAAAAGTTGTTCTCCTCGCTACCGCTCAGGTAAAAGTACTTGGTCCTGATGGAAATAGTGTTGTGGCCAGAGCTCTAATAGATCAGGGATCTGAAATCTCCTTCATCAGCGAATATTTAGTACAAACACTGAATCTCAAACGTTCATCATCCTCTGTTACTATCATAGGCGTTGGAGGAAATCATTCCTCAACTACTCGTGGATTAACATCTATCAATCTGTGTTCTTTGTATGACAGCAATATTCGTTACCCTGTATCAGCTCATATATTGCCAAAGTTAACCTCAAATCTGCCCTCAATAAAACCAAATCAGACAGCTTGGCCTCATATAATCAACCTGAAACTAGCAGATCCTCCTTTCATGACCCCGGGATCTATAGATCTAATCCTTGGCGCAGACATGTATGCAAACATCATCCTTCCCGAACTCATCAAAGGTCCACCTTTCACCCCCATTGCTCAATCCACTGTTTTTGGTTGGATATTGTCAGGACCTACAGGTGTTGAATCAAGTAACTTTAAGGCTTCTATGTATCATTGTTTGGTAGAAAACAAAGTGGATGAATTGATTCAAAGATTTTGGATACAAGAGGAAGTTAGTACGGAAAATAAAACTGTGTTATCCCCAGATGATCAAAGTTGTGAAGATCACTATCTTGCAACCTTCTCTAGGGAATCATCAGGGAGATATCAAGTTAGACTTCCTTTAAGACAATCAACTAATGAATTGGGAGAATCAAAGTCATCGGCACTTAAAATGCTTCAAAACCTACAAAAACGTCTTTCATCTGATCCAGATTACAAAGATTTGTATTCTAACTTTATCAGTGAGTACGAAGCCTTAGGTCATATGTCGGAAGTTGTTCACGACAAAGATTCTACTATTCCTGTGTACTATTTACCCCACCATGGTGTACTGCGACTATCCAGCTCAACAACTAAACTAAGAGTAGTTTTCAATGCCTCTTTCCCCACTAGCTCGGGAAAATCTTTAAATGACATACTTCACAGCGGACCTAAACTTCAAACCGACTTACCTGATGTTCTCACCTGGTTTAGGCGCTTTAAATTTGTATTTGCCACTGACATTGAGAAAATGTACCGCCAGATCCTTGTGCACCCGGATGATCAAAACTTACAACGAATTCTTTGGTTAGACAATGGAAACTTGCGTGAATATCAATTGCAGACTGTAACCTATGGTTTATCATGCGCTCCATTTCTCGCTTTAAGGACCATAAATCAACTTGTCACCGACCATGGTCACTTATATCCTCTCGCTAGTGAAACCATGAAAAGAGGTAGATATGTAGATGATATCTTTGGTGGAGCCGACTCTTTAGAGGAATGCCAAGACCTCGTAAGTCAGGTAGATGATCTGTGTAATTTCGGTTGTTTCCCTCTGCAAAAGTGGATCAGCAACGATCCATTAGTCCTCTCATATATATCGTCAAATCATCAAGAGGAAAATACCTCTCTTTTAATCAATGACTCATCTACATTACGCACACTAGGATTAACCTGGAACCGATCAAGTGATGATTTTCGATTCGTTCCAACACAAGAAGCAATAGATAAGCTAACGAAAAGAAATGTTCTCTCCAAAATAGCTCAATTGTTTGATCCCCTTGGATTTATCGCGCCAATCATTATTAAATATAAAATATTTCTACAACAACTTTGGCTCATCAAGATCAACTGGGATGAAATTTTGCCTCCTAATTTACATAAGGAGTGGAAGAGTTTCGAATCTGATCTTAAAGACTTACCTTTAATCAATATCCCTCGATATCTTGGTCTCACAAAGACTTCATCTGTTGAGATTCATGGGTTTTCAGATGCGTCTAAATTGGCTATCAGTGCCGTTGTTTACATTAGAGTCACAGATCACACTTCAACAAAAGTAAGTTTTGTCATTTCCAAGACTAAAGTTGCTCCCCTAAAGACAATGTCAATCCCTCGACTTAAACTCTCTGCAGCTGTCCTTCTAGTGAAGCTAGTGAAATATACAAGAAAGATCCTTGATTTAGATTCGGTACCCACTTTTCTTTGGACTGACTCATGTATTAGTTTAACTTGGATCACTAACCATCCTTCAAAATGGAAAGACTTTGTACGCAATCGAGTCAGTTTTATCCAGGATTCCGAACCACTTGCTAAATGGAGATATATCGCAGGAAATGAAAATCCAGCTGATTGTGCCTCACGGGGAGTCCGTGCAAAAGATTTAAGCAATCACAATCTTTGGTGGACAGGTCCAAGATGGCTTTCAAGTGATGAAAATGAATGGCCAACGCCTAGGTTTGATTCATCCAAGGAAGCTTCATCAGAACTTCGATCTCCTGAAAAAACTTGCCACGTTTCTCACTCAGAACCTGAACCAGAGATGCTCAACCTCTACTCTAATCTAACGAAGCTATTATGCGTAACAGCTTGGTGCTTGAAATTCATCGCAAGGTTAAAAAAATCTACCGAAAGTAACCAGCCCTTTTTAACCCCAAAGGACATAGAGTCATCTCTCTTGTTGTGGACAAAATTAGTACAGCAAAAGTGGTTCAAGAATGATATCGCCAAACTAACGAACAAGAGATCCTTAGAAAAATCAAGTCCTCTCATAAGTCTTAATCCCTTCATCGACAAAGATGGTTTGTTAAGAGTCGGAGGCAGGCTCGACCGGTCTTCCTTAGACTATGACACGAAACATCCTTACATACTTCCGAAAACATCCAGATTGTCAAAGTTGGTAATACATGATGCTCACCTCCGATCCCTCCACAGTGGCACTCAAAACACTCTAGCTACAGTTCGTCAAAAATTTTGGATACTTGGAGGAAGACCCATCGTAAAGAAGGAAATTTTAAAATGTGTAATTTGTGCTCGCTATCGATCTGAAAGAGCTCAACAGCTTATGGGGCAACTCCCACCCTCTCGTACAAAGCCATCTCGTCCATTTCTCCATTCTGGCGTGGATTATGCAGGACCGTTTTTGATCAAAACTTGGCACGGAAGAAGAGCAAAACCCTACAAGGGTTATATAGCTGTTTTTATTTGTGCATCAACATCAGCTATTCACCTAGAAATAGTCACCAACTACTCAGCCGAAGGTTTCATCGCTGCCTATAAACGGTTCACTGGACGTCGAGGTATTTGTGCTACTCTTAGCAGTGACTGCGGGACAACATTTGTTGGGGCAGACACCGAACTGAAGGGACTATTTTCTAAATCGTCATCAGAATCAGGGAAACTCAAACATCTTCTTGCCAAGGACGGAACAGAATGGCATTTCAATCCACCCGCAGCTCCACATTTCGGAGGGCGATGGGAAGCTGGTGTTAAATCAGTAAAGTATCATTTGAAACGAGTAATGAAAAATGTAACACTCACCTATGAAGAGTTTTCTACGGTCTTAGTACAGATAGAAGCTGTACTTAACTCTCGTCCCCTTTGCAAACTCACTGAAGATCCGGATGATTCATCAGTTCTTACACCTGCGCACTTTTTGGTCAGCGAGCCTTTAACCACAATTCCCGAACCAAACCAGTTGGAAGTGCCCACATCAAGACTAACTCGATGGAAACTAACCAGACAACTTCTCGAATCTTTTTGGAAGAGGTGGTCTCGAGAATATCTTCAACAGCTTCAAGCTATATACAAATGGCGGTTCCCCTCCACTCAAATTAAAATTGGATCCATTGTTCTTATTACTGATGAGCAACTACCTCCATCAAAATGGCCTATAGCCAGGGTAATAGAACTTCATCCAGGAAACGATGGACTGGGGACTGACCAGAGTTGTTACTGTTAAGACAGCCACCTTCACCTTCAAAAGACCGATTGTGAAACTATGCATTCTCCCAATAGACGAAGAAACCAGTGATTGACAAACTTACAAATAACTTACACATATTGCCCCTTCGGTGCAATGGGGGGGAGAATGTTTAAAGTTAATGTGTTACTGGTTTTACTCTATTTCAAATCTGAATTAACTAAATCATATGGTCTTTGTTATTGTTTTTATAATATTATTGTTCAGTCAGTTGTAAATAAACATCATGGTAACATCATCTTAGTTTCTCTTTATCTATATCTGAAATGAAGTAATTTACTTGGTACTTATTTAAAACCAGATCATTTAAGTTAATTATCATTTAGACATCCTCTCTTTTAACACATTGTAATGTGAGTTTTTATTTGTTTGCAAATAAAAAATTGTTCATGAGAGAGAAAACTTTCTCCACGTGTACATTGGTACATTGGTACACATGTACATTGGTGGTACATGGCAGACTGCACTCGCATCTAAAAGCTTAAATATTAGCAAACTCAACTTTTTTTGCTTGGTTTCATGGTGTTTAAAATATGGAAATTGCCCAAAATTTAACAATAATTCGTGAAACAATAATTTTGATTTACTGAGGAAATTTGAATATAAAAGCATGATATTTGAGTTTCCCCACAGGAATTGTGGGAATGCCGGGACTTGACACGCTAAACTGGGACTATCCCGCTGAAAGCGGGACATCTGGTCACCTTAATTAAAAACTATTTGATTCTACTTCAAGTTATTCCTCACCCGTCGGAGACCCAGTAGTAGCCGGGGCTGTCAGGCTGGTGTGACCGGGTGAATACCTCCACCTTGTCGGCCACCATGAAGGCGCTGTAGAAGCCGACCCCGAACTGTCCAATCACGGTGTTTGCCTGCTCGGCACCCCCCTTGCTCTTCAGCTGTTCCAGGAAGGCCTGTGCACGGGGATACGTTCATCAGCACAGCGGTGAGCGGTGGTGTCCCTTCTGGCAGATAACTTTTATCACCGGTACAGTCCCATTGAGACGACTTTTGTAATCTGTCTCGCAGGTAACTCTTCACCACGGTTAATGATAAACTAACCAACCTAACCTAAATATAATAATTATTGGATTATACCGTGGAGAAAGGTTACCGACTAGAAAAGTTATCTGCCAGAAGACCTCCCATATCGGTTTATAAGTTTTAAGACCCTTAAGAATATTTGAGGACTTTTTAACTTAACTCCCTGGGAAAAAACCCAGTGGCGCATCACCAGAAGGACAGTTAAAATAAAAAATACGAGTACTGTAAAATTCCATAAACTCAACACTCCGGATAACTTCACAACTTCAAACGCACTTGCAGTGCTCGATCGTGCAGCTTGTAAGTGGTATTTACGGCGTTCCTATGAAGTCAAATATGGCCCAGTCGTCTGTATCTGTCAGAATGATAAGTATTGTAATATAAATTTTCAAAGACAAGGAAATCATAGAAAAGTGGCCACAATAGCAATAGAATCGCACTTAATGACCAAAATTTTCATGTGATATGACCTGAGGTATATACAAAGTGTCTCCTCATCTGTAATGTCAAGTTATCGGAAATCAAGTTTGTAAATTTTATTTACATTTGACAATTACTACACCTACATCAATTATATTACGATTAGTAATTATTTATTTGAACCTGTAGGTTCACTGCCTATTAAATCTTACCTTGGAGCCTGACCGAGCGATAGTTCCCAGGTTGGAAATCAATTCTTCTTTGGTCATGCCTACTCCAGTATCCTATATGAAAGAATCAAAAAAATTCATTAAACATTGCCA
Source organism: Neoaliturus tenellus (assembly GCA_030545055.2). Taxonomy (NCBI): domain Eukaryota; kingdom Metazoa; phylum Arthropoda; class Insecta; order Hemiptera; family Cicadellidae; genus Neoaliturus; species Neoaliturus tenellus. Next base: position 173,148,590 of record CM061531.1, on the reverse strand, counting down.
AATGGATTTCTAAAGAAAGTTAAAAATTGTATGATCTTCAATTTAAGGTATGGCCCTAACTTTGCCCTATATAATCAGTTATTTTGATATTCTCCAACATTATTCAAAATGAAAATAAAAATAATTTTAAAATGATACTGTTTTGATTAATCAACACAAATGTTCAAATGTTGTCTGGACTCTCCTAATCTGTGTTTCGCTGAGCAGCACAAGTGGTCTGTATAATTTAAAATAAAACTGCCGTCCTCTCTCTCTGATACGAGTAAGGTATATTAGTATGTATGTTTGCACATGGATCTCAAAAACGGCTTTCTTCAAACTTTTAAAATAACTTAGTTCTGTGATAAAAATAATATAAATACAGGTCTTTATGCCAGGAAATATCTTTTTTTCTTTATAATATTTAATTTAAATTTTCAAAATTTTTAACATTGGTCTTAAGGAGTTTAAAATTAAAACAAAGAAATAATGAATGAAGCTGATTCAATATTATTTTATGATAAAAATTATTTGTTTGTTTTTAAAATCATGCTTCATAGTGCTGATTTTGAATGTTTAGATAAGTCAAAGTTATGTAAAAGTACAAAACAACTATCAATTTGTAGAATTGCAATTGAATTTAAAAACAAAAGCATTAGTAAGAATTTTTAAAACAGTTGTTAACTAAATTATTAGAATCCACGTGTTACAATTTCAACATGTGTTTCAAGAAACATACACTAGAGTGCAGCACCCGTAGGCCTACATTGAAACAGTTTGAGAGGCGATTGAGCGAAGCAAACTAGCTCGTCGTGAAGGCGAATGAGTGGAGCGAATGAGCTCGTCTTGAAGAAGAGCTAAGCCTTTTTGTACTGGCTTTTTACCGCGCTGTCTGTAACTGATATTACCATAAAGAATATTACTGTTTGAGTTTACCGATGCTCAGCCCCCAGGTGCTGTATTACATACGGATTATAGTTTTATATGTAACCTAAAATTCACTTCTGTTATATGTAAGAACAAAATAATAATACTGTTTTAAATTTGAATTTGTGTCACTGGTTGATTTCTGTTCTTGAAATTTTCATTGTGCTCTCCCATTATTCGAGTGACCATAAAGGAACTTGAATGGTGTCAGTGTGTCCCATTCAGTTCATATTGTACACTATGTCTACACATCAAAATAAGATGGTATGATCACAGATTATGAAGTGGTCCCAGCACTACCTGGATGATGAAGGTGCGGTTCTGTTTATCGGTGAATATCCGTATCTCTGTCTTGCCCAGAGAGTCGGCTGAGCCATCGGTGAGACTGAGGTATCTGATCTTCTCCAGAGCATCGCTGGCATTGGAGATCAGTTCTCGTATGAAAACCTTTATCAATCATAAACATAAGTGTCAAGAAGCAACAAAAACTCTTAAAAAGACAAATTTATGAAAAATTACAAATTAATAAAAATGGAAAATCTATCACATTATGGAAACTATTTCCATAATCAAAATCATTAAACTCAACTAACTTCACTTTCCATAACAACTACTAATTGACAAAAAGTGGTAGTGATTAAAGAGTATGAACAGAAAAAGTGATGAGAGTAAAAAAGCAAAAAAAATTAGGAAAAACCTTTTCAATTAGACAATTTTTATGCAATAACTACTTTAACTAACATAAAAAATAACACATCCAAAAACTTTGGTAGCTGTGCTTTAAGGTTTACAACAATTCATTTTAATTCTATAAGTTTTTCACTGTGGATAAATATACTTAAGTAAATATGTACATCTTTGTTATCCTCTTGGTCTGCAGAATGAAAGGTTAAATTTCATTATCTATACTTATTTAATACGCTAAGTTTTTTTTTTTTTTTTTTTTTTTTTTTTTTTTTTTTTTCTTTGTTGAGAACTCCTACAATTTTCAACCGATTTTCAAGTTTTTTGTATCATTGGATAGTGCTTTATCTGTAATTGTTTCCGCCAAAAACTGAAACTGATGAGAATCAGACTGAAAATAAAGGCACTATCCACCACTGAAATCTCACAGTTTCCCATTAATATAACATTGTGATTGAATAAAGCATTTTAAACATCTGTTAATAATCAGCCGTAAATACGTGTAGTTATTGGTGATTACAAATATTCACATTACTGGATTGGTCGGATGTCATTGATTTAGAGCTAAAGTAACATTTGTACTGTATTAAAATAAATTGCCTGATTTCGAGCAAACGTATACTAGTTAAAAGTAAAAGGGCTCTATACTTATTTTAATGACAATAATTTATTGTATGTACACCAATGTGGCTTTAGACCATAGCACTCTACACTCCACAACTATGGCTGTTGAATCAATAGTCAAACATATTCTTAACTAGTTTGAAGGTAGGCCTAATGTGGGAGCTTAGTCGATTTGTGTAAGGCTTTTGATTACATATCACATACAATCCAGTGTGACAAGCTTAAATTTTATGGTATTAACAACTCTGAACTTAGCTAAATTAAGACTTACCTCTGTAATAGAAAACAAAAGGTAGTAATTTGTAAACAAGTGTTCTTCAGAGTACTTAAATGGTGGAGTCCCGCAAGGATCAGTCTTAAGAACTTTCATATTTTTAATTTATGTAAACAAAATTTTACCTTCAATGTATATTTTAAATAATTTAGTCTGTCAAAGGTCTAATTTAGTCTATTTTACCGTGCTAATTTTGAAAACATAGTCATAACACCAGGTGAAAAGAAAATCTTATCACTGCTTATGTTAGATTGACTAAAACACTAAAAAATCGTTACTACCTACAGTTAAAACTCTTCAATAAGTTGCCTTATTCTATTAGGTTGTTAAATAAAAATAAGCTTAGAGAAACTGTCTCAAAGTGGCTGAAACAAAGAACATTTTAGAGTGTTGACGAATATTTGACCTATGATCCCTCAGATGGACTGATTTTGTGATGTTTATGCCTTGTTAATAATAAAACTGTAATGAATAATATTCTGACTTTTGCCTGTTACTGTAAGTGTTAAATGACACCAATAAAATCTTATTAAATCTTACTGAAAGGACTCCTCACTTTTTGACTAATGCCCACTTTGATATGACGACCAGGCCACCTACCTCTTTCTCAGAGTACAAAGATTTAGCAACAATGTCGAGCAACATTCTTGTTTCCGCCTGGAACTCCATCTTCTCACCTTCACCTAGGAGAAACCAAGAAACTCAATATTCTCTAAGGTAAAAACATGAAATTTTCAGTTACTTGAAGATTCCCATCCAGTTGGCCATGTGGCGTTGGATTTTGTCGGAATGCTGGAAGGCTCTCCGGACATTGCTAGGTCTAATTGATGGTAAGACAATCAGGATTAGGTTGTGGGTAACATATATTAAACATTTTAGTTTGTATAGGAGGTTCTCTGACTGCACAATTCATAGAATGTTGTTTAACTATAAATTTTATTTTTCAGTACCTATACATTATTTTACCAAAAAGCCTAGTTTATAGTTTTGGGCATTATTCAACGGATTCTGTGTAACTACTGAATAAAAAATATTTATATTTGTATTTATATTACCACACCAACGGAAGAATGAATTCATACTGTCTATAACAGAAATTTGATAACAAACTATAAAAAGACACATTAAACTTCAAATAAAGTGAAGACTGGATATAAATTTGAAATTCTCATATTGTTAAGTGTCTTTAATTCAAATTTTGATCCCAACATAGTTTACCTTGAGGTTCAAATTATTCAAGTTCCACTACACACTACATGGAAGTTGTAAGAACTTCAATACCACATTGTAAAAGGTATGTTTAATTTTATTGATAGTTGAAGGAAAATTTATGGTTACATATATCTTAATGCAATAAAACCAATCATTACCTTTAGCCTTTTCAGAATGCCGTTCGTAGTTACGCTCTTCATTTTGCTCAGTTTCAGCCTCTGCTTTCGTACTAAGTAAACAAGATGGTTGAAAAACCTTCTTTTTACCTGAAAGGAATATCACTCTTTTAAAACCAGAAAGATACTGATGGTAAGGTTATACGCTACAAAGTTATTGTTAGGCTAAACTTTGTTATCAGTCTCCATTTTTTTAAACCTCCCCATGAATAAGCATTTTTCCAGATGTTTCATTGCATATTACAAATAATCAATCACGTTCCGCCATTTGAAATAGGCCTAGGTGTGTTCAGATAGCTTAGAACATCCCAGTAACAGCGGAAGCATTCACGCTGCATTTCTATCATTCACTATAAAGTTACATCACATTTTCTAACCATTGAAAGATCGACTCTAACACTCAAACGTCACAAACCTGGGCCGAAAAATCAATGTTTAACGCTTGGAGGGTTAAGTAAGCCGCTGCACAAAATTTCAAAGAAATCATTTAGGTATAAATGTGTTAAATTTATAACTAATTTATTTGATTGTAATTTTTTTTAAACCGAGATTCAACAAACACTACAAATTTTGCTTAAATTCTATGTGCAGTTAAGTTAAGCTAACTAAAAATTACCATTATGCCACTGGACTAACGACTAAATGCTCATTAAAATTAACAATTAATTGGTAAGTCTTAATTAAATGCTAATAAGAGAATGTAACGGATAACACTATCACATGTGAGGTCTATCTAGGGTTAAGGACACCAGGCCCAGTAGATGATTTAGGCCTTACATACCTAATTATGAAAAATAGGCTCTCCTACATAAATCTAAGCATTATTTAAAAGCTAAGAGTAAAATAAAAATAAAAACACAAGACACAAACGAAACTAAGGTTTATTGCAAAATACCCTAATTTATTCTCAATAAGACTAGGTAATAGCTTTCATAACCTCATAAATATAACTAACCTTCACTGATAAATAGCGGCTTAAGTGACTTTTTGTGAATGGTTGCCGTGTACGTATTAGGTGTATATTGACGAGATGAAACCGTACAAGCAGATCTGCAGAGATGGACAAATTTATTCTGATTTAATCTCAAAATTACGCTTGAAGGCAGAGCCATAATAACAATTTGTTGTATGGCACTAGCACAGACGACACAGAACGAGAACAACAGAGAGAGAGAGAGAGAGAGAGAGAGAGAGAGAGAGAGAGAGATCGGAGAGAAGTCCACTAGTCCACTACCATTGAGTAAATAATGGTAGTATTCCGGGCGCCTCACCGGGTTTACCGGTGACTAATTTGTCGTCTGCTAAACAATGCAAATGCCTTGTTAGCAGACGACATAGCAGACGAAGTTACCGTTTTGGTGACCCTGGTAAGGCGCCCGGAATACTCTCATTGACGTTAATTCATAACGTATAGAGTGTGGTCAGGCGATGTTAAATTGGAACGCTGAACGAAAAGATCGTCCGCCAGGGGCGCCACTAACTGACAACCGATGAGACTAACCGAAAGCATTCAACAATCGATAGCTCGATTCAGTTCGATTGATTCCTCCATAGTTTTCTACGAAGGCGATAGCTATCGTTTTGATGCAATATGTAGTCGATACAGAAAGCACAGGGCTGTTTCAACAATCCATAGTTGTCATGAAACAGGTCTGAGTCCTGTGGCAAGCATTCCTTTCCTCCCTACCTCTTGACCACTCTATACGTTTAGTACAGTAAAATTAAGTGAAAAATTGCATGAACCCAAAAAAAATTAGCACAACCAAGGAATTTGGTACAGATGTTGGGAGTATCTTCCTTTTGAACATACTAAAAGTCCCCTAAAATTGAAGCTGTGCTACGGCCGCCATCTTGGAAAATGGCGGCAAATTATATTTTTGGCTATAGTTGCTTTATTATTAGATATACAGGAAAAAGCATGGAATAATAAATGTAGCCAATTACAAAATACACATTTTGTTCATTTATAGGTTTCCTCTAAATCCAACGGTTTATGAGTTACCGGTATTTTCTATTAAGTGTAAAGAATTTTTTTAATTAACCAAAATAGATGTTTAAGATTACTGTATTGTTATTATAAGACATTTTAAAAAGAGTTTCTAAAAGAGAAATACAACATTTTCAATTAATATTACATTATTCTAAATCCCTTTATGTTTTGCTCAGGTTGAAAATGTATTTCTTCTCTACTTATAATATTTCTTTGTCTAGTATTAGGGTGAATCTCGTAAGGTGTCCAAAATGAATTTACAGACAAACGCTTAGCCCTACAACCTTCCAACAAAATTATTTTCCACTAAATTGACCCCAAGGAATAATTTAAAAATATTTTTAACGTTGTATAAATACAGGGTGTACAAAAAACTGTGGGTCACAGGTTCGAATCTTGGAAATTTCAAATGCAAACATATGTCATATTATACATCATTTGAAAGGTCTATTTAAAACAAACAATTTGGTAAAAATAGAATTCAGTTATCCTTTTTCGTTTCAAAATGGCGTCCATTTTTGTAGCCAAAATCGAAATTTACGGAGTACCCTGTAATTATTCTATTGTTTGTCATAAATGACTTCTGACTCAAAATATTTATAATAAGCTAAGCTTTACAATGACATGTCACAAGACAACATTTATTATATAACTAAAATTTCTAAAAATCAATATTTAAAAAAAATTTTACATGAACAAAACTCAAAAATTTATAAGTAAAACATGTCATTTTGTATATCATCTTAAAGCGCTCATTGAACTGAGCAATTCACACGAGTGTCGTATCTCTTTTCATTTTGTAGTAATAACGTAAAAATGTCATTTTCCCATATCATTTGCAAGTTAATTAATCAGGAAATGATAGTATGGCAGTCCTTCTTGCATTGTTGCCATACCATTAAGAGTCATCTTCACCTTTGGGCGAGTAGCACATTGTTGCGCATTCGGCAATGTTAACCATACATACGGCTTTTAATGCAAAACATGGTATTTTATTCCCCTGCTTCGGCCGCCTTTTTTCAACCGAATCTCTTTAAACTTGCGGTAAGTGTTTAGTTGAATAGTTATATTAGGCCAATTTTCCTCATACCTCGAAATTTTGAAAATTTAACAAATATTACTCTCTGTGACGTTGCAAAGTAACTCGATCTTCCTCAGTAATATTTGTTAAATTTTCCAAATTTCGAAGTATGAGGGGCCTAATAGAACTATTCAACAAACACTTCCCAAGTTTAAAGAGATTCGGTTGAAAAACGGCGGCCGAAGCAGGGGAATAAAATACCATGTTTTGCATTAAAAGCCGCATGGTTAACATTGCGGACTGCACAACGAAGGGCTACTAGCACAAGGGTGAAGATGACTCTTAATTTAACATGTAGCCTAAGTTGCAAAGGGAAATTTTGGAAATGATATTTTACGTTATAACTACAAAACCTAAAGATATGCGCATTAGTGTAGATTACAAAGTTGCTCAGTTCAACGAGAGCTTTAAGATGATATACAAAATGACATGGGTTACAATAAAATTTTTTTGAGTTTTGTTAATGTAAAATTTTTTGAAAACATTAAATTTAGGAAATTTTAGTTTTTTAATAAATGTGGGCTTGCGAAATATCATTGTAAAGCTTAGCTTATTTTAAATAAATATTTTGAATCAGAAGTCATTTATGACAAATGACAAACAATAGAATAATTACAGGGTGCTCCGTAAATTTCGATTTTGGCTACAAAAATGGACACCATTTTGAAACGAAAAAGGATAACTGAATTCTATTTTTACCAAATTGTTTGTTTTAAATAGACCTTTCTAATGATGTATAATATGACATATGTTTGTATTTGAAATTTCCAAGATTCGAACCTGGGACCCACAGTTTTTTGTACACCCTGTATTTATACAACGTTAAAAATATTTTTAAATTATTCCTTGGGGTCAATTTAGTGGAAAATAATTTTGTTGGAAGGTTGTAGGGCTAAGAGTTTGTCTGTAATTCATTTAGGACACCTTACGAGATTCACCCTAATACTAGACAAAGAAATATTATAAGTAGAGAAGAAATACATTTTCAACCTTGGCCAAACTTAAAGGGATTTGGAATAATGTAATATTCATTAAAAATTTTGTATTTCTCTTTTAGAAACTCTTTTTAAAATGTCTTATAATAACAATATTTTTTATTTGTAGTCTTGATAGAAAGGTCAATGAACTGGAAATTTCTTTAGCCTGTAATAGATCTATTTCCTGCCTAGTCGTATTTGTTTATCCAAACATTAGATGTTTGAAGTTAGCCTTAAGCTAAAGCAAATCAGTGGGTTTTCGCTGGCCAGTTCTTTTTGCTGTTAGGACCATGCTTAAAGGGGTTGGGGCTGTTCTTTATGTCCCTGACCACCTAATGACTGTTACTAGGGTTATTGATGTGAATCAATTCTGCCTAGAAATGCATGACGAATTTGCTTGTGTAGCAATTGCTACATTAAACCTCTTGGTTTTTGGTGTTTATAGGCCACCAAGTGGCAATGTGCAATCTTTTCCACTGCTCTAGAGAGGGTTGTTATCCACCTGGGAAATTATAGGACCAAGTTTAATCTCATGGTGGGTGGTAATATTTTAATATATACGTGATTGACACCCATGACCCCAAAACTATTGAATTTTTTGATGTGTTAAGGTCACTTGACCTTTACTGAACATATTTTAAACCTACTAGGTGTGAAGCTTGTTTGGACAATGTTGCGACAGACCTAAAAAGTTACGACTACCAGATAGATGTTGTCTCGTGGGCTGTAAGTGATCATGACCCTTGTCTCCTTTGTTGTTTCTAGGGAAAGTAATGACTTCAACTCCCCTGAAGTGAACCAAACATTTGTTGCCTCCTTTCTCAACATAGACTCAATGATTTTTCAAATGGTATTACTAATGTTGACTGGCCTAACATATTAACATCCCTACATGCTGAAGACAATTTTAATATCTTCTTTAATGGTTTTATGAATGTGTTTAATCAATGTTTTCCTGCTGAGGTAGTAGTAAAATATAAAGCCAATAATACCCCCGTCGCAGCAGACCTACGTACTCAGCGAATTTCCAAACGATCTTGAGATATTGTATTTTCCCCATAAACACCATAGGAATGGATATGTAGGTTTGCTGCCATGGGATGTTATTAGAAAATGTTAGTTTTGTTAGGAAATGTAATAGTTACTTAAGGTAAATATCAAACTGTATCAATATTCGGCACTTTTTAATTTTCCCCATGGGGTTGAGTATGTAGGTTTGCCACCATATGGGTGTTTGTTAGCAAATATCAGTTAAATCCTACCTAGTGAATGTACATACCAAATATTATCAAGTTATGGTGTTTTTTTTTTCATTTACCCCATAAACCCTATAGGGGTGAGTACGTGGGTTTGCTGCCATATGGGTGTTGTAAGCAAATATCAGTTGAACCCTACCAAGTGAATGTACATACGAAATTTTATCAAGTTATTCCAATAAATAAGCGAGATACAGGGTTTCTTGATTTCCCATAAGATTAACATGGAAAACCTATTTTTGGCTTTTCTCCGTAACCTGTTAACCAAAGTTAAAAATTCAAAATACCAAATTGTTTGGTTTTTAAGCTCTTTTAAATGGCTTTAGTTAAAATTGTTGAATTTTGAAAATTATCATTGACTTTGTACACTACGTGAGTAGACTTCTCATAGCATAGGCGTGTGTGAAGCATATTGACGGTGGTGCGATCTCGTGCGGCGTCCATCGAAGTACCCGTAACATAGATAGATAAATCAGTATTACCACTCTTCTAAACCAAGGATGAAACATTTTACAACTGAAAGTTATGTTTATGTTTTGGTAAAATGTTTTGGCGGCACTGTAAATTCAGCTGAATAATAACAACATCGATGGCAGCGACTCTGGTGCGGCGTCCACCGAACTTCCAAATTTTTGCCTCAAACTAAATGCATTGGATGATAGGTCTATTCACGTTAGTGTACATAGTCAATGAAATTATGCTCTAAAAATGCAAAAAACCTATTTTTGACCCCTTTGAAACCCCATAAAACCCCGTTCCCATAACCCGATCATGCTGGTTTGCGAACTCATGAAAATAGACCTAGTCTTATACCTTCATACCAAATTTCATCAAAATCGGAGGTCTTCTTCAAAAGTTATCAGCACCACGGACACACACATATATATATATATATATATATATATATATATATATATATATATATATATATATATATATATATATATATATATATGGGTCGTTAGTCATATCAAATCCAGAAAATTCCTTGTTCATATCTTTCGACGTTAAAGATATGTATTCAAACATTCCCCCAGTGGAAACTTTACACATATTAAAGGAAGACTTAGAGAAGAATCAAATTTTAACAAAACAAGAAACAAAAGAAATCATTAAATTAACTGAAATTTGTATGAAACAAAATTATTTCTCATTCAATTCTATATTCTACCAACAAAATGAGGGACTTGCAATGGGTTCACCCCTTTCCGGGTTACTTGCTGATGTTTACATGCATAGGTTAGAAATAAGTCAAATTAATAATTCATCAAATCCATTTCAACCCAAAATAAAGTACTGGCACAGATACGTTGACGACATAATATGCCTCTTTGAAGGTAATGAAGAAGAAAGTGAAGACTTTTTAACCTACTTGAATAGTTTGTCCAATAAAATAAAATTTACAAAAGAATGTAATAAAGAAAAAATAAATTACCTTGACCTAACAATAAGTAAAAAGGAAAATAAGCACTCTTTCCAGATCTACAGAAAAAATACTCAAACAGATCTTGTCATACCATCAGACTCAAACCATCCATTTAAGTATAAAATATCAGGTTTTAGATCAATGATAAATAGAATGCTCGATATACCGATGAACAGAATCGATTATGACAAAGAACTAAAAACAATCAAGTACCTGGCGATAAAAAATGGATATAATTCTGATCTAATTGACCGACTCGTAAAAAACATCAAGAAACAAAGAAGACGCCCCAAGAAAGATAAGACCAATGATAAATATCTTGGTATACCTTATAATACTACACTTAACAAATCCGTAAGAAAGACATTTGAAAATACCAACTATCAAATAGGACTTAAAACCAAGAATAATGCATTTGATTTAATTAGTAGAAAAATAGCCAAGAATATTAACGACAATGAAAATGAAAAATATAACCGATCAGGAATATATAAGTTAAAGTGCTCCGATTGCGAAAAAGTGTACATAGGCCAAACCGGACAAACATTTAAATCTCGATTTAAAGAACATATACAGGCTTTGAAAAGCAACAACAAAACAACACAAAGATCTAACTTCGCCGAGCACATCCTGAAAACGGACCATACGTATAAGAGCATGAATGAAAATATGGCCATATTAAATATAATGAAGAAAGGAAAGGAAATGGATTCAAAAGAACAATTTCACATATATATGAGCAAAAAAGAAGATTTACTCAACACTCAAGTAACAACATATAATCCAATTTTTGAAAAAATAAAGAAAATAAAAGAAAAATAAATCCAAATGCCATGAAATGGAAAACAACCAACTGGTCATGATTTAAATTTTAACATATGTTTTCTGTAATATTTAATTTATTTTTGTACTGTATAGTGTCTTTTAGTTTTATTAGGGTTATGTAATTTTGTATTTAATTTTTAGCTTGAAAATGGCCTTAAAAGAGCCGAAACATGTTGCTGGATTCAATGATTTAAAATAAATGTTTCCACAAAAACAGGGTACTCAGTTTTGTCAATATCTCATAATTGCTATATATATATATATATATATATATATATATATATATATATATATATATATATATATATATATATACATATATATTAAAATGAACGAATGGTGTTTTTGGCTTCTGGGGACCTCAAAATGAAAAAGTAACATGGTCCCGAGCTTAGGTTTTACCATGGCTACTACCGTAATAGCGTATTCCCTATAGGGAAATTCGCTAAAAGACCCAAAACACAATTGGTGGAACCCTGAACTTTTAGAATTAGAAATGAAGAAATGGGTCCTATTAGCGTATGGCATGTATAAACTTAAAAGAACACCTGAAACTAAAGAAACTTACAACATTCTCAAAAAAGGATTACAAGTCTGAGGTAAAATTGGCAAAGTTAAGGTATAATGAACAAAGAATTAGAGCGCATCAAATCCATGCTTTGCTGACTGGAAAGTCATCCAAGCTGAGACTGGGGCTGCTTCCAGTAGGTCAAACTCTGTGTGTCTGGATAAGCTGAATGACTTCTTTATAGACTCTGTTCAAGCTGTGAGGGATGGCTTGGGAGATCCAGAGTCATCAGCTGTTCAGTTGATGAACATCCCCCAAACTCAAACCCAGTTCCAATGGAGACTGGTCAGTTGCAATGAGGTTTATTGTGTAGCCAAAAAAATTTTTTAAACTCTCGTAGTAAGGATATAGATATATAATTTATCAAGTAAGTGTCTTTGTGAAGTCTGTTACAAAGACACAGTCTCACAACTTTAGACTAGAGGTAAAATTAAATATCATCACCAAATTTAGAATAGGTTTTCTTATCTCTAAGATAGAAAAAAAAAAAAACAAAAAAAAAACAAATAAATGAAAATAAATAAACCAAACAAAGAGGAATAGGGTCCCCCACCACCTACCGACTGACCTCAACCAAAGACCCCCTAATTCCTCTTTCCTAGCTTGAGAAATCACCTCTGCAAACATCATGACCAAGACTGAAGATAAGTCTGCACCTAACAAAGATAGTGAACATTCGTCCATCTACTGTAAGATATGTAACCATGAAGTATTAGAAACTGACAAAGCAGTGGCTTGTGACTGCGATATATATGGTATCACGCTAAATGTGCATTACTATCGAACAAGCAATACCAAGCTCTAAATAAAGAAGACTGCCCATTGACCTCAATCTGCAAGGATTGCCTAACCATTAAAAAAAGGGAATCTGGAATCCCACCTCAGCCTGATCGGAAAGAAGAGAGGGAACCTGAACATCTTGACCCTTCCCTCACTAATAAAATCAAGTATTATGAAAATAAAACCAAAGAATATGAAAAAATCATTGATATCTTAATGGAAGATCTTAATGAATTGAAATCCAGCCTTGAAGAAAAAACTAAGGAAAACATAAACCTATCTGAAGCCATTGCTCGGAAAATTGAAATAACCCTCAAATTGGAAGCTACCATCTACAGCATCTTGAAGACAACCAATACCACTCTCGAGGGACACCTGATAGATGATCCACTCATGCAAACTGATGAACAGTTGACTCAAAGAAAAACTACGACCCTCCCAGACCACTCAGTTGAATGCATGGAACCCAATGAAAAAATTGAGGTACAGCTTGACCCTACCCATCCCGACTATACCCCTCAAGAAACGGATCTTATCTAAAAGATCAAACTGTAAACCAGCCATTGTCTCCCGAAGAAAAACCCAAACCACTGGCACAGAATAGGGTCGACTCACTCATTATCATTGATTAACACCCCTCAACTCAGATCATAATGTCACAAGTACAGTCTTAGAAATAAAACAAATTTTGACTTAAATCAACACAAACTAGTAAAAACTAGCAAAACCCCTAATCTAATGGGAATTAAAATGTACAACTTGCTGCCAAATAGCCTAAAAAAAATAAATCAAATAAATATTTTCAAAAAGCAGCTAAAACATTACTTTATTCAGAGGCCATACTAAAAACTATCAGAATTCATCGAAGACCATAAATATGCTCACTACACTACGTACACCACACACTTACACTCACAAATGAAGAAATACCCCCCCGTCGCAGCAGACCTGCATACTCAGCGAATTTCCAAATTAGTAATATTAATTTTGACCAGATAAACCTGTAAACCAAATATGATCACACCCTCATAAATAAGGAAATAAATGTCTATTCCCCTTAGGGAATGAGTATGCAGGTATGCTGCCATGGGGAACACCAAAAGTAGGTTTTTAGCATAAAAATTTTTATTTCGACCATATGAAGCCATATACTAAGTTTCATCAATATCTGCCCATAAATAAAGAAGTTTGCCTATTCTCCATATGATTAACATGGGAAAAGAGTATGCAGGTTTGCTGCCATGATAAGCACAAAAAACAAGATTTTTTACTATAAATGGACGAATCTCAACCAAATGAAGCTGATTACCAAGTTTCATCCAAAAATATTAGTTAATAAGTGAAATATTAACACATTTTTATTCTCCATAAGATTAACATTGGAGCCCCAAAATACAATGTACTTTCTTTAGACTTTTTAATATCTCGGTAACCAATGGAGATAGAGCAAAGCTTCAAAATACTAAATTGTGTGTTTTTTTGAACTAAATCCAATGGTTAAAATTTCAAATTTTTAATAATTACATATGAAAAATGCAAAAACCCCATTTTTGGGGTACAAAACCCCCCAAAACTACCCCTTCCGATAGGTCGATATGTCTGGTTTACGAACTCATCCGAATAAACGTAGGATTACACATCTCTACCAAATTTGGTGTCGATCGGACCATTTTTACGAGAGTTATCGTGTCTAGGGACACACACACACATATATATATATATATATATATATATATATATATATATATATATATATATATATATATATATAAATTTTAATGACTATTATTTTTGGTCTCTGGGCACCTCAAAACGAAAAAGTAACATGGTCCCGGGCTTAGGTCTTACCATGAGACCTACGGTAATAGCTTATTCCCTATGGGAAATTCGCTAAAAATGACGATTCCCCGGTCACAGGACTGCGGCGAAGACAACGATGGTAAATGGTAAATGTTATTAGTACTATAGTATATCCTCTTACTTTTTGTTTAAATTAATGTTTCTTGCAAGGTATTTTTTCCATCTTCTATTTTGGGGCTTCAATGTTAATCTTATGGAAAATAAGGATGTGTTAATATTTCACTCCTTAACCAATATTTTTTTATGAAACTTGATACTTAGCTTCTTTGGTTGAGATCCATCCATTTGTGGTAAAAAAATCTTGGTTTTTGGAATTATCATGGCCGCAAACCTGCATACTTTTTTTCCATGTTGATCATATGGAGATTAAGCACTCTTTTTTATTTATGGACAGATATTAATGAAACTTAGTATATGGCTTCATATGGTCAAAATAATTTTTTTTACAGGGCTTGTAACAACAGTTCTTGAGGTCAATAAAAATAAAAAAATTACAAAAAATAACCTTGAATAAATCCAAAATGTCGCTAAAAATTCTAAAAACCCGAGTTTTATCGGGATATTAAAAATATGTAGGCAATAAAAATGATGTAAGATAATTTGAACTGAAAAGTGATCATCTACTAAAGCAATAATAATAATTAAAAAAATTAAAAATAGAAAAAAATCCTTCCCGATCCATTTCTTATTTTTTCCATTTTTCGCCCTTTTTTAAGCATTTATTTAGTTTTTAAAAGCTTCATCCAAATCAATCAATAAAAACCTAATTGCCCAAAAAGATTAAAAAATAACCAAAATCTCCCAAAAAATAACAAAAATAACCAAATTCCAAATAAAATAACAAAAAATAACCAAGAACAAAAAAATAATAAAGAACCTGTTACAAGCCCTGTGTTAAAAATACCTAATTTCAGTGTTTTCCATGGTAGATACCATGTACACATACATTTTTGTAGGTACATACTCTTTCCCTATATTTATCATATATGGAGAATAGACATTTGCATATAAATTGTTAGTTATAAGTAATTGTTTATAGCAAAATTACATTGTACAGTTAGCTTTTGTCTATTGCTGATATTAGTTTACAGACAGTAAAATATGTTTCATTTCATTTCATTTTTCATAATTTCCTTATTTTTAAAAGCACATGATGAAAAATTTGGTTTACAGGTTCATCTGGTCAAAATTAATATTAATAATAATAATAATGGTGAGGTTATATTTCACTCTGACGATGGCATACATGTCCGAAACATGTAAGTAAATATAAAAAAAAAAAAATTAATAAAACCTTATTCATTTCATTCATTCATTCGATGGGGCGGACCTAATCCCAAGGCGCGTCAGCCGCAAGGGCTTTTTGTGCTCCCCGTATGTGATTCAGAGCTCATCCAAGTCTAGAAACCCGATGAACTTCTGCAACCTGCAGACTAGCTCCTCTTGAGGAAGGAAAGAGCCCCTCCGCAATCCTCCGAGGGCCCTCTCTCTAGCCTCTTCCAGCTCCATGCAGTCGAACAGCAAGTGATCTGCAGTCTCTTCTGACTGCCCACACTTCCTACATACCGGGTCCCCATTGAAGAGACCCATGCGCTTCAGGTGCTTCCTCAAAGAACAATGTCCTGTTAAGAGCCCTGTTACTTGCCTTATTTGCCTCCTTTCTAGCTGCAGAATATTAGAGGCAATTTTCTGAGATGGAGAGTGAAGCGTTAGCTTACTTACCCTCAGTTGTGGTAGTCTAGACCAGACCTTACGATGCTCCTCCCTCGCCCATGACGTGACCGCTTGACACGCATACTTACGAGAGACAGCACAGAACGGCTCTGGGCCAGTGAATGCTGGGGCAGTACGTAACCAAGGAATGCTGTAGCCATAGTCAATAGTATAATGATGATTCCCGAGGACGAAGTTACGTTGGCCAGGGCGTCCGCAGCCTCATTCCCGGGGATCCCCGTGTGACCAGGGACCCAACAGAGCGTCACACTGTTGCATCTGCCCAACGCAGATACCATGGTGAAGCAGTCCCAGACGATCTTTGACCTGAACTCATAAGAGTCCAGAGCCCTTAGAGCTGCCTGGCTATCTGAAAAAATGGAGATGCTCGTGTCCCTGATGCCTTGCACCAGGTTCAATCTGGCGCACTCCATTATTGCGACTACCTCCGCCTGGAACACCGTTGGGTGCACCCCCATAGGGAGATTAATACCTACCCCCGCTTGCACCCCATGTACTCCGGCTCCTGTTCCTCCTCTTGCCTTGGACCCGTCAGTGAACCATTCCAGGTCCGCGGGTTGAAGAGGGTTTCCCCCGGATAGCCAGTCCTCTCTTGCTGGTAAGAGGACTCTGAAAGACTTACCGAAGGCGTATTTGACTGACATGTGGTCAGAGGGCATGTCTAACCCGCCCCCCTGAACCGACAGAATGATCCGAGAGTGACCCCGGTGTTCTCCAGTGTCCATCCAAATATTTTCACATTTGAGTCGGTGAGCAGCTTTCCTTGCCGTGGTCTTGACGAAAAGATCAATCGGCAGCAAGTTGAGAAGACAGTCTAGGGAAGCCCCCGGACTGGAACTCAGGGCTCCTGTGATGAGAAGACAGGCGAGTCTTTGAACTCCCGCCAATCCCCTCACCGCCGATCCCGAGTCCATCTTAGGCCACCACACAAGCGAGCTATAGGTGATGGCAGGTCGGACTACAGAGACATAAAGCCAGTGCATGAGCTTTGGCTTAATTCCCCAAGTCCCCCCCACCAGTCGCCTGCATGTAATGAGTGACCACTTACCTCGGTCTATTACCTTTTGGAGTTGTGGTCCCCAATGAAGCGTCTGGTCCAGAGTGACCCCCAGATACTTCACCTGTTTCTGCAATTCTACATTTGTTCCTTGCAGTACTAAGGGGCCGATCCCTCTGAGGTTCCTCCTCCTCGTGAAGGGAACCATCACAATCTTTGAGGGATTGATTGAGAGACCTACCTCTTCGCACCAGCGTCCAACAGACCTTACCTAAAATAAATACTCCCGTCGCAGCAGACCTGCGTACTCAGTGAATTTCCAGTGGAATTTCAGATTATTTGCTTTCCCCATAAAAACACCATAGGATGGAGTATATAAGTTTGCTGCCATGGGGTGTTGTTAGAAAATCTAAGTTAATCAATAATTGGTGAATGTAAAAACAAAATTGTATCAAGCTCTGGCAATTTTTTATTTTCCCCATAAACCCCATGGGGGTGAGTATGTAGGTTTGCCGCCATATGGGTTTTGTAAGCAATTATAAGTTAAACCCTATCTAGATAATGTACATACCAAATTTGATTAAGTTATGTCAATAAATAAGCAAGATATAGGGTTTTCTTGATTTCCCATAAGAATAACATGGAAAACACATTTTTGGATTTTCCCCGTAACCAGTTATGCTAAGATAAAAATTCAAAATACCAAATTGTTTGTTTTTTTAAGCTCTTTTAAAAGGTTTCAGTTAAAATTGATGAATTTTAAAAATTGAGGTCAAAAAATGCCAAAAACCCATTTTTGACCCCTTTGAAACCCCATAAAACCCCGTTCCCACAACCCGACAATGCTGGTTCGCGAACTCATGAAAATAGACCTGGTCATACCAAATTTCATCAAAATCGGAGGTTCCCTTCAAAAGTTATCGGTACCACGGACATATATATATATATATATAGATAGATAGATAGATAGATATATACATATATATGAAATTGAACGAATGTTGTTTTTGGCTTCTGGGGACCTCAAAATGAAAAAGTAAAGTGGTCCCGGGCTTAGGTCTTACCATGGCTACTACCGTAATAGCGTATTCCCTATAGGGAAATTCGCTAAAAGGGTGCTTTGTTCAAAATATGTTTATGGTAATAATATTCCTAGCAGCCCTGAATAACAAATCAGATTTATTAATAATTAATATTATTATTAATTTGGAAATTCCCTGAGTACGCAGGTCTGCAATGACATGGATATTTTCTATTGTAGCCAGTAACTGAATTACTAAATGATAAAAATCCACATTTAACAGTCTGATGAGTGTAGAGCCCTTGGTTCTACATTAAAACAAGCGAGTGAGCAAAGCGAGCGAGCTTCTTTTGGAGGTAAATGAGAAGAGCCAACAACCCCGTCTTGAAAGAAAAAAGCCTTCTGGGCTTGGCATCTTAGCGTACAGTCTGTGACTGATATTATTATGACTACATAGAATAGTTTAAGTTTATCAACCAAATGCTCGGCCCCCAGGTACTTACTATAAAATGACCCGCGACAAAATTATGTCTGAGTTCATGAAAGTATTATGTTTAGAAACTTTTCAACGCAACCTATAAATGGAGGTACTGACAAAACACCCAAAGGTGACACGAAAAGCCACTGTTTCAAAATAAATAAATATTGGAAAGGATTAATAGTACAGAAATAAAAACATGTTTTTGGTAAAATGGCTATTTTATTATTATTGCATGCAAACCATGTATACAGAATCTGTTATAACTTACTGTCAATAATATCATATAATTTACATTAATAAATTATTACAAAATAAAATACAATCAGATAGGAGACAATACTTTGGTTTTGACATTATAAAGGTCACAGAAAACCTTTCAAGGTGGAATTAAAACATTAAATTCTATTAAATATTATATTAAAACCAATAATTATTAAAAAAAACATATGGCAAAAACTCAAGAACAAAATAAGGAATGAACATCTCTTGTTTATTGGTGGATTATCCTAATTCAGCTTATTGGTAGCCTCCTTTAGATTAGATTTGTGTTAAATTACACTAAATCAACATTTTTGTGTGTTATCAAAAGGACACTAATAACACTATAATTTTAGTATTGATGTGTAATATCACACAAGCCGTGAAACTTGAACCCTTTGACTACCAAGGAGTGAGCAAGGCATGATTTAGGAGTTTGCCGCCTGTAGGCCATATCCATATCTGCCGCCCCCTCTCCTCGCCCCACCCCCCACTTAGGAACAGACTCGTACATAGTTTATTTTTCGTTTATAGGAGCATATTCACCAAAATACACGCACCACATTACTTTGGTCGGTCTTCAATATCCAAGTACCAAATATTTTTATGATCTGTGCATTCTATAATTGAATACAAGCCAGGAATCATAATACAATACAAAGAATCAAAGTGACTTCACAGGAACAGTTAGAACAGCAGATAGGCAAGGCAGTGTACAGGCAACTGCCAGCCCAATAATAATTTTGGTTTTGTCACAAAACATAAAACGACAGTAAATTGAAATTTTATTTGAAATGCTCGCATGGAGCCTGGCAATGTATATCACCTAAAGGTCTATAGAACACAGCACTTTGCTATACATAAGCTCTAACAAAAGCCTATATATAGACTATATAAAACTATAGAAGTAGACTATATAGACTTCTTGAAGTCAAAGGGTTAAAATATTTTGTATAAAACGAGCAATAGCAAAATTTTTTAGTAAAATTTAACACAGGCTAATAAGAGTTTACCTGAAACACATGGTGTGTATTATTGAAAACAGACCATTTGAGAAAGATTAACTTTAAAAATGTTATGAAGTTAACCATAACTGTGATGCTTCAAGGATCTGGGACATAGAAAACTTAAACCACCGATAAATATTGTAGCTTTTTCAAGAAAAACCCCACACCCCTGAAATTTTTGCCCAGAGAAATTTAAAGTGTGTTAAAAAGACACCTTTATATAACTTTTAAGGAAAATATTATAATTTAATAAGTATCACAAGTATACTTTGTATTTTTAATTCATATATTGTGAGTTTAACTCTCTGCTGTTTTAATTGCCTAATAGAAAATATTAAAACATATTTTTCTTAATCATTTGCAACTAGGTGCACTAAAATAGTTATTACTAATTAGTAAAAAATTTCAGACTGGATATAAAACTACGGTAAACATAAATAAGTTACCAGTATTTTGGTTTAATGCATAGTTTATTTGATTTTATATGTGTAAGACTTCTTAACCTAAGGCAGTTTTAAGATCAAGTTTAACTTGAATGACTACTTCCATTTGTTAAAGTAGTTATTATTCATATAACTTATAAAAATATTACAGAAAAGATAACAAATCTTAAAGCCTAGTCATTCAAAAGTGATGACTTAACTTTCTTATTTTACCATTGTTGCACAAGTGATATTACTAGTGAGCAAAGATTAAGTGATAAGTAAAAACTATCATAGGAAACTTGAGTAAAAACATAATTTTATTATTTTAACTAGGGGTGTGCGAGTACTCGAAACTATCGAGTATTAAACTCGAGTATTAACTACTCGAGCTCGACTCGATGTTTTCAAAACTACTCGAAGTTCGAGCGAGTAGTTTGCCTCGTTGTTATATTAATTTTCATAAACATTGCACATGAAAATGTAAAATGTCATTTGTGTTGTATTTTATTTCAACCTCAATCCACTTTAATGATTAAGTCAAATAATTTTTCCAGCCTACTTTTAACTTTTGTCATGGTGACGACGTGATGAGATGTCTGAAGTGACGACCAAAGGAATGAAGCAGGTTAAGTCGGATCATAAACTAAACGGAAAATAAGTCACGACACCCAACCTCTCGCTTGGAGCGCTGGCAGTAAAGATACAAGTGTTTCAAGCATTGGCCAATAACAGTAACTCTAGGCGCTAGTTTTTATTCCACCCGCTTGGAGCGCTAGTAGCTGCAGGACAATTTATCATTTGTAGTTTTGTCACTTAAGATTTAATCTGATGAAGATTACGATATTGTTTGTCAACGAACTTCAGAAGGCATTGGATGCATCACAATTGGTCCGGCCACACACTCCAACAGACAAGGCGAGGCGAGGCGGGGCATTTTGACTAAAGGCATCTTGAGCGACAGAGAAAGCATTGCAAGAGGCGAGGCGAGGCAAGGCACGAAGACGCGGACAGGCGTCTTTAGTCAAGGAACATACCGCTTGTCGTCAAGTCGTCTGCATTTATTTGTTTTGAGTTCTAATCTGATGCTGATATTAGGTTATGTCTTTTTATCGCTGATCGTATTTTAAACTGATTTGAACGTATTGTCTCTTAATTATATTGATGTCTAAATAAACAGACTAGAAAAAGAAAAAGTATTTTATTTTGAAGTCTTTAAAAAACTGAAAATGACTTTGCTAAATGCTTAGTATAGAAGCTGAAGCTAGGTTATATTTTATGGTTGCAAATTGCAAATAAAATGATTAAGTCCTATTTTTTCGTGTGGTGCACTGGGATGTTTGCCTGGTGAGTTGTTTTGGGCTATTGCAACTCTCTTTAGTCATAGCCTAATAATAATTTAGTTCAAAATATTCATGACAGGTGCAATTAGGCCCAATTAGGCTAGGCTAATATGAATGTTAACATGGCAAATTATAAATATGCTTTGTTTTAAAGTTTAAAAATAACCTAGTTGAATTGTTGATAGATTAATTAATTTGATATTCCTAATTTAATCAAGGCAAAGGCCTAACTAATAAAATGGCCTTAATTTTTCTAGGCCTACTACTTGCTTGTCTTTCTGTTGACTGCACAAAAATTTGATTCCAAAAATTATCCAGTCCAATCCTGTTACTCTCCATTCCAAACCAAATCCGATTTAAAAATTCACTATCTGCACACCTCTAAAATTTATTATTAGCTTCTTTATAAATTTAGTAGAATGAAGTGAAACAAGTCAAAGTTAGTATGTAGCATACAGTATAAACTTAAGTATCATTACCTGTAATTAGTAGTTATATATTGATTGATTCCACTTCTTTGTAGCTTGTTAGGCCTCATTAGGTTTCTGAATTACTTATAAAAAATACTCGCTCGAAAATACTCGATACTCGAAAAAATAGCTAACTACTCGACTCGACTCGACTCGAATGAAAAAATCACTACTCGCACACCCCTAATTTTAACTTAAATACTTCTGTCATGGAACAAAAACTATCAAAATAGATGTATCATGTAAAGTCTGCAGTGTGAGGTTACCACCAACAATTTGTAACGATTAGTGAAATCAAACTAATGTTGTTGTACGGAAATAGATCAAAATTGTTAAATAGATTTGCTGTTAAACACATTGCTGTTAAACTGATCCTCCCCCAGGTTATTTTTTTATAAACAATAATTAAGAACTACTCCACCACAAATACAGAAGTATTGAAAAAAATTCCTCTACAATACCCTTAACTGTCTGACAATATTTTTGGAGGAAAAATACAAACAAATGAATTGAACATTTTTCTTAATAATTGCAACATGGCCTCAAAATAACCCCAATTTATGCTTCAAACCAGATTGGAAAATGTAAAAATTTGGGATTGTTAAAACACTTTCAGTAAAATTAACCTCTCCGAATAAGCAAATATTTATTTGTAAATAAATCCTCACACTGTTTAGTTATCGCTTGTTTATACAGTAACTAAACTTAAAAACACACTAAACATGCCATGTCTGTGCACATAAATTATTATACCTCGAACATGAAAATAAATACAGTAACTAAAAATACAATTTGTGCACTTGAGAAAACACACGTGTACTTAAGTATACATCAGTAAAAGTTATATTTACATATATACATATTATTCTAAATTTAACTAACAATATACAAAAAATGTCAATAGTGCCTAGTTTCTGAATAACTTTACATTGATAGTATAAATCGCTAGTATCAAAGTTTAATTGCAATAATTAGCTAAAATACTGTATAATATGTATAAATGGTGCTAATAGCAATTGGTTAGTAGTTAGCGATAAAATTGGCTTTTGATTGTTCCATTACATTGTATGGGCTCATTTAATAACGGCTTTACACACATTGATCATTCACTCAAATATTTACTTTCATATTCAATCAAACAAAGTCCTATTTGTTCTTATGGAGAGGAATCAGTCATTTTACGTAATAATTCATCCGTGTGCATTAGACTTATTCAATTAAATTATGTTTGATATTTGTTTATATAACTAAACAACAATATTAAAATTTAAAACACGCTTTGAAAGCATTTTAGAACATAGATTAAAATGTATAAACAACAATTAGGAAAACCAATTTATTAAAAAATCCCCATTAAGGTTCTTAGGAACTTGTATGGAGCAACAAGTTATACATAGCTTAAGAGCAACATTTTCACTTTGTGTCATTGCTGCCGCAACCAATGTACTTTAAGGGTAGCCTCGAGTTTCATAGCGTAACTTAAATAGGCTAATGGTAAATCATCATTTCCATGTCACTGGTTGGGCAACATATTAAACTAATAATATTCAATACATAAAACATAAAAAATTAAAGATTTTATTATGTATTAAACCAAAACTATTTTTGGTATGTTAAGGGACTTGAGTTCTAATTCATAATCTAGTTCCTTAAGCATTGCAAATGGTGTAAAAATAACCGATTGCCTTAAAAAACATCCATTAGAACCCCTTGACTATATGCTTCTTAAGTTTTTTTTCAAAACCCTAATATAAGTTTCGCAATTAAATTTTGCCTATCACATAATATTTAGCTTTTCTCTATCTCATGTTAAGCAAACCAACTTCCTTTCCCTCTCACCGTCACATACTTAAATGATTTTACACTATTGTATGTTGTTGTAAATTGAATGGATCCCAAAAGTGATAAGGTAATCAGGTTTGAGAACCTCAGAAGCTTGATATCAGCAACAGGAAATTAATTTCTGATTAAGAAAGATTTTGAACAAACCTATGGATTTGGCTATTTTGACTTGTACAATAGTTTAATTAACACAACGAACAGACTAACATTAAAATAAAATGTATCCTTCCAAAACAAAACAAGAATAACTCAAAATATTATTACAGTGGTTTCAAATTCAGTTTAAAAGTTTTACTTTAATGGTGCGTTATTTAGTCTATGTCTACGAAAGTCCAATGTGGAATCTCAAGTATTTCAATTAGTCCTGGTGGATGTATTTGCAGCCATCCTAAAATGGCAGCAGTCGGATAGAGATATATGCCAAAAACATGTTAATCAACCGATTTCTAGTGTGTGAGATCTGCAGTCATAAAATGTTGAGGACTTTACCAACCAGATAGTCTACGCTCTACCGGGCTTCGTTTACTCCGTCTCCGTTGCTCTCTATGTTTGTCCGTGAAGTACTACGATGCAATTCCTCTCGGCTCAGATGCAGGTTTCCAGTAGCAGGCTGGGCCGGGACATCGGGTCTCAGAAGCTCTCGACGAAGCTGGCAGGAAACAACCCTGTCTTGCCTGTGCGCTGCTGGGTGCCCTGCACACAACACCCTCTCATGCATACTTGCATTTGATGCTTTCCGCGGTTACATGGCAAGTTTAAAATGAAAATATAATTTAATGACAAACTCCTTCATTGGGGTTATAATAGTGTTCAACCAACACTTCAAATGCTCTGCTGTTTGAAATATCCCCAAATGTGCCAAAAAACTTGGTAAAAAAAGAAAATGTAAAATTTTTTAGAATTTTGATGTTCAAAATTGATTTTAATGATATTGTTGGTGAAGAAAAATATTCTGTCTATCTGACAGATGTTGTCCCGGTAGCCGCCATTTTGTTTTTTAAACTTAACAATTTTTATTTCTGTTACGGATAGTTAAGTTAATTTTTGACATTAATCTTTATCACACCAATGTTCATATTTATAAGTACATTGAATCAGGAGTCATTTATGACAAATAATACAAGAATTACAGGGTATTCCATAAATGATGATTTTCCTTACAAAAATGGCCCGCCTTTTTGAAATGGGAAAAAATAAATTCATTCTGTTTTCACCAAAATGCTCCTTTAACTAATACATTTAAACTTATGTAAAAAAATCTGCATGCTTAAATAAGAAAAATTTGAGATTTGAACCCGTGACCTCCAGTTTTGTAACACCCTGTATAGGGGCTTTGATGAAAATATTTTTCAGTATGGATAGCCTCTGAACCACTGATTTTACTTAATAAAAAGGTTTAAATACCTGTTCCGTCAAGTGGTCCTTTGTTGTAGTTAAAGACTACAGCTGTCATGACTTGCAAACTACCGGCGCCGCACGTGTCCGCATTTTTGTACCTTTTGGCCAATTTAATGTTTAAATGTCCGTTTGTTCATTAGTGTTCGTGTTTTGTGTATTTTAAATTGTGACGACATCCATGTGGAGAAGAAAATCAGTTTTAACTTCGACATTTGACCTGAAGATGGGTTTAAAAAAATACGAAACAGCTGTAGTATTTAACTACAACAAAGGACCACTTGACGGAACAGGTATTTAAACCTTTTTATTAAGGAAAATATTTTTATTGGAAATCCCATATGCGATTTAGGGGTAAAACTTTAATTCATCATTTTAATTCAAACCTTTTTCCTGCTATAAATAGTGCACGGGTGGTCTGAATCACCCTGTATAAGAAAAATAAAAAAAAAGTTTTCTCTCAAAATTAAATTTGTTATACCTTATCAACTAATGTGAAATAAAAACACAAAATTCAGCTTTACAAAATTAAAATACACAAAAATTAAATTATTAAGTAAACAGCTGTTCTTTTTATCAACTTATAATAAGATGATTTTAACATTATAAAACAGTAATTGTATTAAAGAATGATTTACTTAACAATACTTTTATACTTTTCACTTGAATTGAAAGTTACACAACTTTGGTTGATGTTTTAATTAATTTGTGACAAATCTCTTAGTTTTCTACGACAATTGGTTCAGAAAGTAACAATTGGTACTAGGAGTAAAAAACACCCCTCTTGAATAAATTACTGCTGGACATCGAACAATAAATAAGCCAATCAATTTGCTATAAAAAAATTCCCAAAATTTTGGGACCTGACCATCCCTTGTAATTTTAGACAATCATCAACAAAAGCCATTTTATCAAGCATACTATATGAGTCCCACAACCAAAACTTGAAGTAAAGTTGAGCATACCTTGTACCAACCGTCCTCTCGCTTGCGATGAACGTAGATGACGTCTCCCACTCGCAGCTCCAGCTCGTATTCACTGTTAGGAGGATATGCGACGATACAGCGGAATCTGCGTAAAAGCGGCGGTCAATGTTAGCACTCACAGCCAATTTACAATGTGATATAATGTTTATCACAAAACACTTTGATATTTC
Organism: Neoaliturus tenellus; assembly: GCA_030545055.2. Taxonomy (NCBI): domain Eukaryota; kingdom Metazoa; phylum Arthropoda; class Insecta; order Hemiptera; family Cicadellidae; genus Neoaliturus; species Neoaliturus tenellus. The sequence goes on along the minus strand of CM061531.1, from coordinate 173,121,825 downwards.
AACTGAGAAACTTTAAGTTGTTCAATACATGTTTTGTAAATATCTAATACATATACATAATTATCTTTGTAAATTTAGCTTTATCCTAACTTTTTGTATAAATCTTCTCTGGCTGTTAGCAGGCGAGTATTGCCTACATTAAATGAAGGAAAATCTGTAATAAAAATGAACGATTTTTTAAACTTAGAATATTTTTAATGAGTGACTTTGGTACAGTGACCAGTGGACACTCAGGTGTGTTACAGTATACATAAGGTGGCAGACTGACCGTTCTCGCACTGGTGGCACCAGCTGTTTGCTTTTGCGATCCGAGCCATCAAGCGAGTTACTCTTGCGGTGTGCGTGCGCAGGCGTGGCCGCCGGGTTGGCGACAGTGGTCGCGGGGGCTGGCACCCTGCACAGACGACGCATCATGCACACACATGCATACATACACTTACATCCTAGTACTGCCACAAGCTTTACTGGTTTTTCTATCGATGATTTTATGGCAGCGGGGAGAGCGGAATCAGCCATTTGACCAGTACTGAAATCTATGGTTCAAAACTCTACTGTGATGACTAGCCTTTACTTTACTAAAGAGTCGTGATGTTTAAACACGTGATGTTTGTCGTGATTTGATTATATTAAACAGAAGTTCTATGGTGAAGAAAAAACCTTTTGCCAGGAGAACTAAGCTTTAGTGCTAAATTTGTGATTGAGATAGATTTGTTTGGTTTTTAAATTATTGTGAAGTTTTTACAAACTTATCATTTATGAACAAATTTTCAGGGTTTTCCTAAATGAATGGTTCAATTTTAATGCTTATAAAAACTTACTAAAAGAAAGAAAATATGGTTTGCACCTCTGTAAATTCGTCACGTCAATTAGTTATATTACAGGCACTCTGTCATAGAAAACAAGCGTTTCATTATTGTCGGTTAAATTATGCAATGACTACAAATTTTCTATTTTGATCTAACAAAGATAGATAGTTTGAGATGACCCAACATAGCCATTTGGATTGACTCCAGGCAATTTTTTCCAGTTGGGATATGTGAAAAACATCGTACACTCTCTGACGATCTGTGATTTTGCTAATTTAAAGGAAAGGATTTATGAAACACGTCATTGATTACAAGAGATATGCTGCACAGCGCATGGACCAAGATAGATTAGATATCTGTGGAGCTATCGGGTTGACACATTGGAATGCACTAAAGTATCATTATAAAACTATTTTTAATTAAGATTCTAATAAAATATATATTTAATGTACTTTGTACGTTTTTCTTTTTATTATTTAATGTTAAAATTGTTTTATTAGGAAAGCTCTGTATAATTCTAATCTGCATTGAGTTTTTCCACCAAGTCAACCTGGTTTTTCATACATAAACATTACACATCTAATTATCAAATAGTTACATTACCTTTGCTCAATTTTTATGAGTCATGAAATGACCCTTTGTCACGTTTGATAAAAAATAGCCTTTGATGAGAGTCTTCTTCTTTTGCTGAATAAATGTGTATAAAGTTGCAATTATAAGTAAAAATTATTATGCTGTAAAAAACACAAAAAAAACAAACAAATGTGCACAACATACAAAGATATAAAATGATTTATAGTTAGTTGAAAAATTATTTTATGTACACAGCACACAAAGCGATGTGTTTATCCAGCATGGAGTAAGCAAGATCTTGAATTTCATGCAAATGTGTAATCAGTGTTATACCAAACACGGTGCAACAGTGGCATAAATGAGAAGCCTCAAGCAACAAAATGGAAACGTTCACAATTGTTCTAACTCTAAAACATGTGACCATGCTTTTAGTTGTTTAACAATTGTAGTTAAAATCAATTAACCCGACCTAAGGATAAACTTCCCATTTTAGCAATATACCTTGATAGGGGCATCCGTTGATTTAATTAAAATTTATAGCATTCTAAAAACGTTACTGAACAACTAGTTAAAAATAAATCACTAGAACTAGAAAAAATAACATTTAAGGATTTCTTAGTGACTCAGCACAAATGCAGTCTCCTAATTATAAATGAAAAAGAATGAACCACAGTTTTTTGGATCTACAAAAGGAAACTGCAATTGATTAGTTTTTACAACATGACTATTGCAAATGACTTACACAACAGTTATATTACCTTCAAAAAGGTATCTCTAAATTAATTCTGCTAAATTAACGTCAAACATGTTTAAATTTAAGTATACAGTTTCTAGACAAGATATGTCATATATCCTATAACAGAGTATGGTTTCAAAGGGGAAAAATAAATGAAACAGCTACGATAGACTGGTTTGTTATACCTCGAGTGGTGGGGGGTGAGGCTTCTGTCTTTGTGCTTGGAGCGAAGGCGATGGTGGGGGGAGCTACCGTCCAATGGAAGCGCTTGGAGCAGCTGGCTGGGGCAAGAGCCCGACCTACGGATAAACTCCCCACTTTAGCTCCGACCGGGGCACCCGTTGATGTTGGACAAAAAGTTACAGGTAGACTTTGATTAGAGGCCCTCGGAAACTGCCATATTGCATTTATCTGTTTCATACTTGTTTACATTTCTTGAAATATTATATAGCAATCAATGTAGCAAAATCTGTATATTGTAGTCTGTATCTTGAAATGTATCTAATGAAATGTTACACTTTTGACATTACATTTTACCAGACACAAGGGTGGAAAGATTTTTCTCAGGACATAAAATACAATAAACCATAGAATCTTTGGTAGGTACATCAGTTAGACCAATTTTGATATTTTTAGAGTAAGAAGAAAAAGTTTTGGGAGGATAACAGCTCTTCAAATTTAAATAGTTGACAAGTTTAAGACCATGGATGAACCACACACTTACGTGCACAAAAACAAAAAATCACTCATCTTAAACACCCCATCTCTCTCAAAATATATTATTAAAAAACTCTTTGGAACCTGGGATGTCCAAAAGGAAATTTTACTAACAACTCCAAACTGCTGAATTTTAATAAATAAACAGCTTTCCCTTTTTGCATGGGGGTTTGGGATGAAAATCAAATTATTTTTGGCATGTTATTATCTGACATTAATTTCAAATGTTTGTTTGATGTTCAAAGTAAAAGAATGAACCAGTTAAAAATTTTGTAGTTGTAATATTTAAAGTGGGAATAACCAAAAATGTTGTTTGTATAGACTGAAGAAAGAATAAAATGTATAAAAATAGTTCCACTCAACAAATTTGGTAAAGGCATGAAAATTTAGTAAATTCTTGGCTTGCTTAGATAGATGGAGTGAGGTACGTTATATTAAATCCATAGTACTTTTAAGCGGAGTTTCAAAAGAAGTAATTTTTTTATTAACAATGGAATTTGTTTGAAACAGATTAGTAACTGGTATGTATATAAATAATTACATTAACCTTGGTATTAAAATAAAGGGGACACAAGGGAAATTAGAGTTGCAAAAATAGGTTAGCCAGTAACTGAATGATGATGTCAATATTTAAACAAAACCAGAAAACTATAGTCAAGGGCGGAGACATCCAAACTTGAATTTATAAAACAAAAATAAAAAAGCACAAAACATAAATTTTCTTACGAATATCTTTGAATTGTTTGTTGAATTGACCTTAGAATTGTTATTGCTTTGCTCCTCCTTCACTTTTTTCCGATAACCAAACTGAAATGTGTTAAAGGTCTAATTGCTTGCCCAAGAAAACACTAAACCTATACCACCACCTTAACACACAAAACACAAGCCACTAGTGCTATTCCATGGCAAAACATGACGTTCAAACTTTTATTAACAGTAGAAATTCAATAATAGCATTTAGCCATTCTCTGTATACCTAAATTAATAGGTACATTTACAGTTTAAATATTTAAACTCCCCAGTGTTTCAAGCTTTTTTTTCTAGATCCCTCAGTTAAAATATTTAACTAAATTTGAAATAGTAGGACAGACATATAGTATTTAACTATCTAAGATTAAGGCATTTATCTCTCCAAAAAATATATCTGGTTAAAAAATAAAAGTACTGTAAATGAATTTCTACTGTACCAAAAAAAAAAAAAAAGAAAAAAAAGGAATAACCACAAAGAAAGTAAATGGTGGTTATTTGCTTTATTCACAAATGATGACAAACACAAACAGTGCAATCTGGTTTGTTAGGTAATGAAAATAGGTATATTTACAAAAATAGCAGCTTGCCCAAAAGAGATTATGAATCTAATAATAGGCCAACATTAATACAATAAGGATACTTTGTAATCAAAACTACTAAAGATTTGTTCGTGACAAAGCAAAAAATTCTCACTCATGGCATTTGCTCAATTCCAAAAGAATTACTTTCTACAAAACTTTAAAAGTTGAGAAAGCTATAGGAAAAACTTTTAAAAGGACAAATTTTACTAAAGCCTAAACAAATTTTTGCATAAATATATAAACTTCAGGACATTTAAAAATTATTTAGTAGACATCAATGGAAAATAATGAAAATCAATTTATTTGATTCCTGGAGGAAATATTCCACAGTACAAATAGAAAATGTTAATCCAAGAAAAATTAACTTGTGGTTTTTTGTCTAGATTAGTTTACAACAAAATTACAGTTAGCGAATAATAAACTTCAATTCTTACTTTTTTCAAGCATTAGAAAATTACAATCACTGCTAAGACACTGCCAAGCACTATCAATATGATCAAAATTTGCTTAAAGCTCAAAAAATTATAATAGAAATGTAAAATATTATCCTGAAAATTGAAATTAAATCAAGGTTAATAGGCACAAAATAGGACAAGTATATTGTGATTGAAAATTAAAATAGTATTATTTAACACAGCCACTCCCACTACCAGATATTAGAAGTGTGCAGATATCTGAAAGTCGGTTTGGTTTGGTTTCGGATCGGATCGGATATCTGAATCCAACCTGAAGTTTTATTAATATCCGTATATTCGGGTCGAATATCCGATTTTCCCCGATAAGACTATAAATCTGATGTTAAAGACAAGATCAATGCACAAATATTGTGTTTTGCACAATGGTGATTCTGCATAAAATGGTGACGAAGCGACATAACGTCTAAAACTACGACACAAAGTACTGCAGGAGATTAAGTCAGATCACAAACTAAATGGTAAATAGTCAGCACGATACCCAGCCCCTTAGGATAAATGTTAACCATTCAATTGAGCAATTAACAGTGTCAATTCTGAAACCTCACACTTGGAGCACTAGCAGTAAAGATCTAGACACTCTAGTTTTTATTCATCCCGCTTAAATCGCTAGTGTGGTGGTGTTTGTCCCCATAACAACTGACTTGGAGGGCTAGTATTTAGCGCATAATACATCATTCGTATTTTTGTGACTCAATATAAGAATCTTAAGAAGATTACGATCAAGTTGAAAACAAACCTATGAAGGCATTGGATGTATTGCAATTGGAATGTTCTGTGGTTGTTGTCTGTATTTGCTCTTTAATGTTGATATTAGGTTATGTCTTTGACAAAGATCTATCACGGTCCATAAAGATATATCTTAACGAGAAATCAATTTAAAATGACTATAATTTGATTTATAAAACAAATAAAATATCTGTAACCTCACTCAGCTGCTAGAATATAATATATTGCATATTACGCAAAACGTAAGATACAATTTATCAATTCTCTGAGTTGAGTGTCACTGCATAAAAATCCAAATCCCAAAACTGTCCGATCCGATTCCGTTACCATTCGATCCAAACCTGAATTATCCAAAACAAATCCAATAAAAAATTTCACCATCTGCACACCCCTACCAGATACCCAAAAACTTGATAATTATTTACAAGTGTGTTCCCGACTTGTTTTGCCCTGCCTGTTTCCCTGGCTCACCTGACGTGCACGGGAGGCGTCTGCGCGGCTGGGACCGGGGCTGGACTAGCTGGGGCGGTCACTGGCACTGGGGTCCCGGTCCCGTCCTCAAACACTGGGTTGTCCATAGAGTACGACGGAGGCGGCGATCGTGACTTCTTCATGCTGGTCAGCCGCCTCATCAAACTAACTGACTTTTTATCTTTTGACTGAAAAAATTAAGTCCAATTAATCGAGCTAATGGGGATTATCTTAGATAATCTGGTAGACGAGGAAAGAGGATCAATTGTAAAGTTTATTGTAAAAGGAAAAAGGCGATAAACTAAAAAAAAGTACTATTTAAAAGTAATTAATTATTTAAAAGGCAAAGCCTTTACTGAGCCATTACTAATACTTTGCCTCATCTTGATGTTTCAGAGCTAAAACTTGGTCCACTGACTCTTTGGATTCCTGATCCAAAATATTAAAATAAGACAGTTTTCATTCCAATCTGAACAACAGGCTCCACCCTGATGTCTTTGAAAGATCTCATGTTATTCTTATTAACACAAATTAAATAACAAAATTAGGCCTACGATAGTTTTGATTTTTTATCTGGTTTTTTTTTTCATAGCCGCCTTCACATATATTTTTTAATGTTGGTGTCTCATATTGGTAATATAATATACCAAGATAATGAAAACTGCATTAAACTGTCAGAATTAAAACAGGGTGTCCACAAAAAATCTGTGATTAATTTCCCTGACTTTCACTGATCATTTACCATTGATTTCCCAGACCCATGAACTTTACTGAAAATTATAATATACATACACAAAAAAATTCATGCATAAGCAATTTAAATCACAGAATAAACTGAAAAAAAATTGAAAGATTACAACAAAAATTAATTCTTTAAATGTGACGTATTTTTTAACAAATTTCTCGATTCAAATTTCTTAATATACATTGTCTCTTGATGTTGGCACCGACACCTTTTTCTTAGAAAACGGATATTGCTAGCAGGGAATTTTCAGCTGGCATTATATATTAAATGATAAGGTCTTTGAGAATGTGATATTACAGCTTGCTTACCCATGTTACTGAGCTTGAATGACTTGCAACACACTTTACAGGAACAAATGTTGCATCAATAACTACCAAGTCTAACCATTGATAATTTCAGGAAATATTTTAGCACCAAGCCATAATTTAATAAATTGTCTCTCTTTTTGCAGCCACTGTACAGCTAACAACCATCTAACGTTAAAAAAAAGAGATTAACCCATTGGCTAACAAGCCCGAGTATACTCGGGGCGGCCGTGAGTGGCCCGGACGTGCGAACCCGAGTATACTCGTGATTGCGTAATGATGTAAATAAAATATAGGTGCTCCATTATTATGGTGATTCGTTAAGACTAGAAGTGTTTATACACTTTATTAAACATAATATATAGTGTATCAACTAGTTTTAATCTTTTATTTACGTGTTGACATAATACAATACTGCATATAAAATCAGCTGATCAGCTGGCAATGTTTAACACAGCGCGCCATTACATTGTTGTTTACATCGGTGTTTTGCCGTAACCTAAAACTTGTGATAGATGTATTTGTGTGTTGATATTTCGACTAAATAAGTAATTTTTAGGATTGTATCTCACTACTATTGCTTTAAAGTAGAGGTGTGCGGATATCCGGAAAACCGGATCGGATTCGGATCGGATTCGGATATCCGATCCGATCCGATTGTACAACAGGCGTCGGATACTATCCGAAAAATATCCGATTTTTTCGGATAAATAGTGTATATGAGCAAAAAAACCTTTAAACCCTTCAAAAACTACATTTGGAATGATACTGACGATCGCGTTCGTTCTAGGTATGAATACAAAGTTGGATTAAAACACGACTCAATTATTATCATCTCTCTCGAGTCAGTCAACACTAGTATTGACACTCAACATATTAGGATGGCCCCAAGATATAGCGCACTCAAGGCAATGGTTGTCAAAACAAATCTGATATATTAGCGACTCAAGCGGATGGAGTAAAACAACCCATTCTAACAGTGGTCGTGATTGGCTGTAGAGTTAGGTTCCGATTCCAACCACAACGCGCGCTAGTGAACTGTCGCTAGCACTCCACAGCCACCGATTTGGAATTAACTGGTATGGGGGAACACCAGAATTGACCGAGTGTCACGATTTTAGTCTGTGATTATTTGATTCTGTTGTCCTGCGCAGTAGACGACAGTGTTTCCAAGTACACGATAATAAATTGGTTATTGTACTCATTCTCACACGTCACACTGATTTTCCTCCCAAAGATTTGTCGTAATTTTTCAAGATAATTAATGATAGTTTTGGAAAATGATTGATTTTGCGTGCCTAAAATTTTACAAAATCAAATCATTCCCGACATCAATCACTAATTACATTGATAGACACGACATTTTTGTGGCGTGCAATAATTTATTATCGTGTGGTACGATGTTTTGAAGTCTGGGAATACTGCTACAGCCGACAGCGTACGAGATAAAATTTGAATTGAAATTACGAACTTTTAATGTGATCAACTTAATTTTCTAGAATTGGATAGGCTGGCTACTAGGCTAGTTGTTAACTACTCAGTTATGGAGCCGTGATTGCAGTGCCCATGCGGAAAGGGCACTGCAGCGTGGTGAAGAGCCACGTCCTGCCCGAGGTGGCCCTGCTTTTACTGAACACGGCGGATCTAGACTGGGAAGTCGATAAATATCCCTGGTGGTAGATCTCAGCAATCACCAGTACTGGCGTGGGGCCGAAGACAGTAGGAGTCGGGAGGGCCCATGGCTAGGCATCATCTGGCGGAGTTGAAGGACAGCGGTACGGCAGATGTACTGGGCTCAGCGGGGGGCAGCAGCCTCGCTGGGAGTGCTGGCACAGGGCTGAGGCCATGGGGGTCAGAAAGGTCTGTGTGCAGTGTAGGAAGGAGCTGCGGCCAACCCTACGGTCAAGTGAGGCGCTTATGGGGTGAATGGCACCTGGCAGTGGTGTCACAAGCCGAACATGGTAGAAAAAAATCAAGCACAATGTCAGTACAACCTAAAGGACAAACTACCCCAGGTGGGCAAGGCAATTTAGCTGAATCCCATCCAGGCACACAGCCTGGCCGGCGCGAGGATTCTGGGGGCGCCAAACTGGCATTCACAAACAAGACAGATGTAGAGGCAATCACTGATAGAGAAAGAAGGGAAAGAGAGGAGTTTGAACAATCCCTAATACAGGAGCAATCAAGACGGATCAGCCTGAGCAGATCCCCTAATCGAACCTCCCAAAAGGGAGAGAGCAGCGTGGAACATCCAGTCGAAAGTCCTAACAAAACACAGGATTACCAACCACATGGTGAGGAAAAGCCAGAACACGAGTCAGATAGACAGGGAAGTTGACGGCAGTTTTTCAGCCCACCAGAGAGTGTATGATGAAAGAGATCATACACCAGTCCCCTGTTGCTCGGTGGCAACCCAAACAGAGAAATACACTGATACCTTGGAGGCAAGACCATTCAATGATCAATCAGGTCTTACAGTGGAGGAGGTACGAAGCAAAATTTCTGAGGGTATGGATATCTCCCAAATCCAGCAGCTTACTGCCATAGACTGGCCTGAAGGTGCATATGCCAGGACCACCCTTTGCAAGAGCAGTATTCTGGGTGTGGAGGCTGATGATATGAGGGTGGTATTTGTAAATGAGAAAAAATTCAGCAACAGTCAGCTGGAAAGAAACCTCTGCTCTCAAGTACCAGGTCTTAAAGGGAAAAAAGTGTCCTCTGAAAACTTTCTGATGATTGAAAGTACAGACTACGTTAAGTTGGAAGGTGAAGATATTATAGAGAAACCCCGTCTTCTAGTAGTTGTTGGACTAACATCAGCTCCGGATGACAAACTTTTTGATGAGACTGACGTTCTTAATAAATTAAGAAGAGTGAGGCAGATGGCAGAAGAAAGGTCAAAGCCGAGTCTGAGTCTGGCAGTTCCGGAAGATTCGGATTTCATCCAAATCCGCAAGATTGCAGAATGCAGTTTGGCAGGTAGTGAGGTTAGAATGAACATGCGACTTGGAAAGCGAATGTTCCGAGGTAACAAAGACCTTGGCGTAGTGAACAAACGCTCTCACTCACACGACATTCAAAGACAACAAGAGCATGTCAATAATGAAGATGACAGAAACTGGAAAGAGGTAAAGAGCAGAAAGAAGAAAAGACATCCGCAAGACAGCGTGATTGTAGTCAGCAAAGAAGGCAAGTCATACTCAGAAATTCTAAAGGCTGTGAAAGAAGGCATAAACCCATCGCAGCTACCTCCAGCAACAACAGTAACTTCTATCCAACGCACAGGAAAAGAAGGTTTACTCATCCGAGTAAAGGGTAATAGTAAGACAGCAGAGTCTCTGTGTAAGACAGTTGCAGAGAAAGTTCCAGAATTCAGCACTAGACTGAGGGCCCAGAAGAAGGCAGTAATACACATAAGCGATCTCGATGAAGAGACTACAAAAGAAGACATCACACAAGTAGTCAGATCAGAACTCGGTTTGGAAAATCCGCAGGATGTGGAAGTTACATCTCTCAGACCAGCTTTTGCTCGGACCCAAAAGGCAACATTGAGACTCTCACATTCTGCTGCTGACAGGTTGGTAAGGAAGGGCAGAATCCGAATTGGGTGGGTTTCATGCAGGGTGAGGCTGCGTGAAGATCAACAACGTTGTTTCAGATGCTGGGAAACTGGGCACATGGCCTCTGCATGTAGAGGACCAGACAAGACAGGCCTCTGTTTTAAATGCGGAGAGAAAGGTCATCTGAAATCAAATTGTAGAATTACTCAACAAGAGAGAAGAGGACCAGAAGAGGGTAATGGTAATGAAGCTCCTTCAGCTTAATGTGAACAGGAGTAGACCATCTCAAAGTGTATTACATGCCTATGCACTCAAGACAGGAGCAGATATTTTAGTGGTAAGCGAGCCAAACCGTGCACTCATCACCGGAGGAAACTGGAAGGCTGATGCAGATGGGGATGCAGCTATTTTACTAGTTAATAGAAAACTGGCTACTATACAGAGTGGATTTGGCCGGGGTTTTGTATGGTTGGAGTTGTCAGAATTCAGAGTCTTCAGCTGCTACTTCTCACCAAACAGGTCACTGGAGGAAGTCACTCAGAACTTAGACGAGTTAGCAGATGCAGTTAGATGCAGCCAAAAAGCATCAATAATTGGTGGAGACTTTAACGCAAAATCTCCAGAGTGGGGAGAACACAGAGAAGATGCAAGAGGAAGAATGCTTGCTGACTGGGCGGCCGCACTGCAGCTATCATGCCTTAATGAAGGGACTGAACCGACTTTCATCAGAGGGGAGTCATCATCAAGACTGGACGTGACATTTTGCACTGAAGGAGCTGAAAGGAATTTTGAGTCTTGGAAAATCCTTGAGATGGAAACCTTAAGTGACCATCAGTGCATTGAAGTACACTTCAAGAGAGCTCAACAGCCAATCCCATATTCCCCTAAGGGCTGGAGGATAGACAACCCTGGTTGCATCCGTCTCAGAGACAAACTACAGCAAAAGATAGGTGAACTGCAAAGCAGTAATCCGGTTTCCTTGACCAAGGTCATTTCAGATTCTTGTAAGGATAGTTTAAAACCTAAGGGTGGTCATGGCAGAAGAAAACCAGTATATTGGTGGAACTCTACAATTGAAGAACTAAGGAAAAGATGTATGAAAGCGCGAAGATGCTTAATGAGAGAGAATAGAAGGTCTAGGGGGCAGGCTCCGGATCATCTGAAACTGACATTAGCGGAGGCAAGGAGGGAGCTCCGAAAAGAAATTCTTAAGTCCATGAAGCGTTGCTGGAGAGAAGTCTGTGAGAGTCTGAATGAAGACCCGTGGGGCATGGGATATCAGATTGTGATGAAGAAAATGGGCCGAGCTCTCCCTGTGTTAACATCTAATATGGGACAGCAAGTATTCAGGACCTTATTCCCAAGACATGAACCAGTAATCCATGAAGAAATTGCTGCAACGGACATTCCACTATTTACAGAAGAGGAGCTTCAGATGGCCTGGAGAAAGATGAAAACAAAGAAGAGCCCAGGTCCGGATCAAATACCACCAGAGGCTGTGAGACTTGCTGCTGAGGTTCAACCAAGAAAGGTGCTTGAAGCAATGAACTATGCACTTATCAACGAAGTGTTTCCAGCAGATTGGAAGAAGGCTAGGTTGATATTGCTGAAGAAGGAGGGAAAGCCTGACAACCAGCCTTTGTCGTACAGACCGTTGTGCCTCCTAGATACCACTGGGAAGTTGTTGGAGCACTTGCTCCTTCTCAGACTGAAAGGGGAAATAGAGCGAACTGGGGGCTTAGCTGAAAACCAGTTTGGCTTTAGAGAAGGCCGGTCCACCCTCACTGCTATCCAGAAAGTGGTCCAACTGGTCGACCAGGCTGCTAATGGCACAAGGCGCACTAGACGTATTCCTGCAGTAATAACTCTGGACATTCGGAATGCATTCAACAGTGCTTGTTGGCAGGGAATTCTTGACATTCTGAAAGCAAGAGGAGTTAAGGATTACCTGCGTCGCATGCTCCAGCAGTACTTTAGGGACAGGAAGGTGCTGATGGAGTCTGAGCAAGGTTTCCTGGAACTTGATGTGACAAGGGGCGTCCCCCAGGGCTCAATATTGGGACCCACCCTGTGGAACCTTTTGTATGATGGAGTGTTCCATCTTCCCTTGCCTAGCGGAGTGACATTGGTGGGCTATGCAGACGACCTGGCTTTGGTTGTCACAGCCAAAACAGAACAGATACTCATGGCTAAAGCAAATCAGGCCATCAGCAGGGTTGTTGGCTGGTTACAGCTCCAGAAGCTAGAGATTGCACCTGAAAAGACCGAGGCAGTAGTAATGGCAGGTAGGAGGACTCTGGCTGAGATCAGTTTTGAGGTGAACGGTGTCATAGTGCATCCAGCCAAGAAGCTGAAGTACCTGGGGGTGTGGCTGGACCATAGAAGATCGTTCAAAGTTCATGTTGAGGAGGTAACGAACAAAAGTACCAGAGTAGCTGGTAGTCTCAGCCGTCTCATGAGCAATGTTCAGGGACCGAACCCAGGGAAACGAAGGGTGCTAGCGTCAGTTGTTGAATCAACTGTGCTCTACGCGGCCCCTGTCTGGATGAGAGCCCTTGACTCAGCCAAGGTTAGGTTGCTACTGGAGCGAGTACAGAGAAAGATGGCACTTCGAGTGTGCAGTGGATACTGCACAATCTCAGCTGAGGCTGCCTTTGTCATAGCAGGTGTCCCACCACTGGACCTCCTTGCCCAAGAGCGACTGCACCGTCATGAGGGGATGCCAAAGACACAAGCAACGGAGATGCTACTTGACCAATGGCAGGATAGATGGTATAACTCCCAGAAGGCAGCCTGGACAAGAACTCTAATCCCTGATGTTAGGGCCTGGATCAACAGGGACCATGGAGAGCCAGACTATTACCTGACCCAGTTTTTCTCTGGGCATGGTGATTTCAAAGAGTACCTTTTCCGCATACAAAAGGTTCAAACACCGAATTGCAGGTACTGTGGGGAGGAAGACACTCCAGAGCATACCGTCCTAGAGTGTGAGCGTTGGGCTCGGCAGAGAAGACCTTGTTTCCTAGAACTTGGAAACCTGACAAGAGGAAATATTGTTAGGAAAATGCTGGAAGGGATGCATCAATGGAATATGGTGTCTGAGCTGGTCAGGGAGATCCTTAGACAGAAGAACATTGAATCAAGGGAGGATAACCGGGATCTAGAGATAGCAGAAGGAGAAAACGAAGATTGATTTGGTTAAAACAGAAGACCTCAGACAAGACAGACAGACATGAATGATAATAGACCCAACTGGACTGAAGTAATACCTTAGGTGATCCCAGCTCTAGTAGGCTGTAGTTGTGAGAGGTTAGGTTTAGTGGGTGCAAGCCCCACACGCATAGAGGAACCATGGTGACAAGTGGCACCCTCTTTGCGTCTGGCAGAGATTCCCCCTCTCAATCAAGAAAAAAAAAAAAAAAAAAAAAAAAACCCATTCTAACAGTGGTCGTGATTGGCTGTAGAGTTAGGTTCCGATTCCAACCACAACGCGCGCTAGTGAACTGTCGCTAGCACTCCACAGCCACCGATTTGGAATTAACTGGTATGGGGGAACACCAGAATTGACCGAGTGTCACGATTTTAGTCTGTGATTATTTGATTCTGTTGTCCTGCGCAGTAGACGACAGTGTTTCCAAGTACACGATAATAAATTGGTTATTGTACTCATTCTCACACGTCACACTGATTTTCCTCCCAAAGATTTGTCGTAATTTTTCAAGATAATTAATGATAGTTTTGGAAAATGATTGATTTTGCGTGCCTAAAATTTTACAAAATCAAATCATTCCCGACATCAATCACTAATTACATTGATAGACACGACATTTTTGTGGCGTGCAATAATTTATTATCGTGTGGTACGATGTTTTGAAGTCTGGGAATACTGCTACAGCCGACAGCGTACGAGATAAAATTTGAATTGAAATTACGAACTTTTAATGTGATCAACTTAATTTTCTAGAATTGGATAGGCTGGCTACTAGGCTAGTTGTTAACTACTCAGTTATGGAGCCAAGAAGGAAAAAGAGTTTGATTTGGAAATCTTTTGAGAAAAACCAAGAACAGGCGGAATGCCTATTGTGCAAGCTGGTTCTAAAGGTAGGCCTAAGGGTAGGGTAACTAAGACATAATAAAATGTTCTTTGTAGAAAAATAAAATAATGTCGTTTTATTATTACTGAAATTGAGACTTGTGACTTGATTCCACTTCATAAATTCTTTGAGATGAGAAAGTTTTTATTTTAACTGAGCTCATTGTAATAGGCCTAAAACAAATTGGCCTAAAACAAAACCTAAAGTGTTAAAAGTATTATATGTTACTGCATTATTGAACCTAAGTAAGCTTAGCAATCTACTTTTAATTAAACATCAAACAAGACTGTAGCCTACACGAAGGTGTAGGCCTAGGCCTCTGTTAAACAGTAATGTCATCACAGTGACTCAAAGATATCAAAACTTGCATAAAATATAGCCTAGGCCTAATGAATGAAATAGACCTTTTTGGTCATACCCCTAAGTTATTACTCAAAATATTACTATCAATGTAGTATTCAAACAAAAAATGAGTGTGAAAATTACCTAATTCGGAGAGAGAAAAATTTATCTAGGTTATAATTTAAGCAAATTTGTAAATAAATACCGAAAAAGATTTCTCATCAAAAACAAATAGTTACAAATGTAGCCTGTTGATTGACTGACTTTAGAGTTAATAATAGGCCTACCTTAAAAACTTGGTTAAGTTAAAACTTGGTTTGATACTGATAGCCTTGTAGTGAATTTATTTTGGATGAGACCTACTGTAGTTAGTAGAATATATGAAACTATATTATATAGGCTATAATATATTATAATAGGCCTATAATACACAAAATCATACAAATATGAAATGGTAGGTATCATACTTAACATAGACAACATTAAACATGCACACTAAACAAAATAAATTTCTTTATATGTCATTGTAAAGTATTTGTCCAAAATGTAAATTATAATTCTAGTTTTGAACAAATACAAAAAAAATCAATATATGCCTACATTTATATATTAAACAAAAAAAAAATACATTTTTCATGCATTCCTAGGAATAAATTGCTAAGATTTTACTGTTAATTAATTTGTATTTTAAAGTTCATTCTGTCCGTGCGAGTATCCGAATCCGAATAATATCCGATCCGAACCCCTTACTATCCGATCCGAATCCGATCCGAACTTAAACTATCCGATCCGAAGTCAAATTTCACTATCCGCACACCTCTACTTTAAAGTGAATCTGAGGGTAATTTAGATGATAATGAAAACTGCGACGACGAATTATGAATTATATAGGCCTAGTGGGAGTTTTCTTTTACTTTTTCATTGTATGGAAACTTGTTAAATGAACCAATAAAACATTCTTTAAATATTTTTATTCCAATAAGAATTTAATTTGGAGGTATAATTGTTTCACTGTGTAATTTAGAGGAATTTTCTAGCTAGGAATGCTCCGTCTACAAATATAGGTAAAACACCAAAAAAGGATGATTTTGGAAAAAATATTATATCCAAGTCAAATATACATATATTGGAATAATTTTTTATTTTCACGTAAAAAAATAAATAACCAACTAATATATAATCGTTTTTGGGCTGAAATATTTTTTTTTAGTTCTCTACATGCAATACGCTTTCAAAAATTATCTCTTTTTATATAGAACTATGTGTACATAGTAATATATATAAAATACTTACCATGTATATACTATGACAAAAGTAATATTTTCTTAAAGATTAAGAATTTCTAAAAAAATCAGTGAAAAAATCATGAAAATTGAACAACAATTGTTGTTACAGTGATAGTTTTAATAATAGTATTTATTTTTGTCTTATTTCCATGGAAATTAAGGGGCTTGTCAGGTGTCTAATGTCAAGGAAGCCAATGGGTTAACATGAAAAATATTGCAAGCACACATGTACAACAATAAATTGAATTGTCGTACATTTGTGAAAAATCCTGAAAAATGCTACAATAATCGGGATTACGGGTGACTGAAGCATAAAAAAATCCCCTAAAATCCATAATTGGGATTTCCCTGACTTTTCAGAATGTTTGCCCATTTCCCTGACCATAATTTATTTCCCTGACTATCCCTGACTTTCCAGAATGTGGGCACCCTGAAGAAATGATTTTCTCAAGTGCTGTTTTTGGGTCATAATGTTATGTTTTGAAACAAGGATTTGAAATAAAAAAATTCATTTTTTAATTATATTTTTAACACTGGGGGGGGGGGGGGATTGGCCTGACTATATTCTCGCTTCATGTTCCTAACTACTTGGGCAGTTCATCAGTTTTTTATTGAGGTGAACCTTCTTAAAATTGAATGCACCGATTATTTTTTTTCTACCCATTACCTTCTCGGAAGAGCGTACTGGGGGGGCAATGACAGTTGTGTTGGGAGGAGAGTTGACAGTGGTGGACTGTGGCTGTCTAGACGGTGATCCCCCATCTTGTGACTGTGAACCTGCGGAAATAACCATCTGTCAGGAGAATGTCAATAAACTTGCAACATAAGTCAAAGTCTATTTCACCTTTATATGTATAAAAATCAATCATATATGTCTCTCTCTCTCTCTCTCTCATATATATATATATATATATATATATATATATATATATATATATATATATATATATATATATATATATATATATGTATGTATGTTAAATAGCGTTGTGAACAGGATCAAGACAACTGAACCATTTATAATTTCGACAATTCCTTAACCCTCCAACTGGTCATTATAACCTCCTTACTGGTAAGGTTTTTTTGGCCGCCGCGCAAACATTTAGTACAAACAACATAAAACATATAAATTGGTATATAAAACATACAAATTATATATCATTTTTTTCAGAATGAAATAGGCTATTCAAAACAATATTGTTTTTAGTGTACTTACAAAAATTTATTATGTTAATCCTCCTATTTTGTAACAATAAAGATTTTTTTTTAAATTATTTTCCTTTTAGAGTAGTATCATGGTAAGGTATGTTGTCCATACAAAAAAACTAAGATAGCCAAAATAACCACAATTTTATTGGCTTTTTACTGATGTATAACACTTGATTGTTTATATTATAAATAAAATATTACAAAGCAAATATGTGAGGTAAGCACAAACCACATTTTCGCCGCCATATTTTTTTAAATTTTTTATTTTATTAATTTTTTATGATAAAATTTTTACTAGGCCTATTTATAAATAATAAATATAACTATTTATTATGTATATAAATAATTATATTTATTTATAATAAATTAATGAAGTTAGGCCTAGGCCTATTCACTCACCTAGGCCTAGGCCTAACTCACAACTTTCATGTTCACTGACAACTTCACTTTGTACTCTGAATCTTCATTTAGAAGGCCCTAATAGCACTATAATTACTCAATTCACTCATTATTACATTGCAAACTAACTATAATTCACTAAAATTTGCATTTCAAGTAAAAACATAACCTCAAAACAGCGCCGCCCCTACGATACGCGTTAACAAAAACAAACACCAGAAATTCAGTCTTACCAACATACTGATATTTCAACAAATACAGCTGAACATATGATGACTAGATTGCGCATCTTTTCCTCTTTCATACTATATAAAAAACATCGACATTGACTATAAAATAACGAAGTAAAATGCATTTTACATAGACCTTGCAAATGGATCGCGATCGCGCTCTTACCAATTTAGAAAGGCTAAAATGGGTAGCGATCGTGCTGATCACCAGTTGGAGGGTTAAAAATAAATATATTAACAATTGAAAATACTTATTGATGGAATACAGAGTGTTATCAACCAAATTAGCCCTACAATTTTCTTTTAGTTAGTTAAAAATTTCTCATTCTTAATTATTTTAGGTAGTACTTATTTCCTACATAAAAATTGTTTCTTGCATATGTTGGCGTTTTTGTAAATAATTGAAGTCTATGTTTAGTGGATATGATTTTACCTTTATATTGTGTGTTGTATACAGGGTTAGGCAAAAGTCTGGATACCCCCAGTTAACTTTTTAACGCGTTGCAGTAGGAAAACCAAACTCGGCACATGTTTACAACATCAAAAACTGCACTTTTTCATCAACTACACAACTTTGCCCCTGCCCCCAAAATGGGGTATTTTGGGGGCAGCCCCAAATTTTCAAATGTAAACCCCTATCGAGTGACCCCTCATTTTAAACGGTTTATCAAGAGAAATTAAATGGCGCAAACCGGAGGTCGATATCTCACCCCTAACCAAAATGGCAGCCATTTCAAAATTTGAGATGGGCAAGCAAGTATAAGTCTGGACACCCCCAATTAATTTTTTAACACGTTGCAGTAGGAAAACCAAACTCGGCACATGTTAACAACATGAAAAACTGCACTTTTTCATCAACTACACAACTTTGCCCCTGCCCCCAAAATGGGGTATTTTGGGGGCAGCCCCAAATTTTCAAATGTAAACCCCTATTGAGTGACCCCTCATTTTAAACGGTTTATCAAGAGAAATTGAATGGCACAAACCGGATGTCGATATCTCATCTCTAACCAAAATGGCAGCCATTTTAAAATTCGAGAAAGATAAATTGACTTTACATTAAATCAGAAAATAGCTTTTTTAGAATCGAGAATATCTGGAATTATTTTAGAATTGAACCTACTAGTTCATTTCTGCTATTAGGTTCAATTCTAAAATAATTCAAGAAATTATAAATTCCAAAAAGCTATTTTCCAATTTAATTTTAACAAATGTAAATTTACCCTTCTCGAATTTTAAAATGGCTGCCATTTTGGTTAGAGATGAGATATCGACATCCGATTTGTGCCATTCAATTTCTCTTGATAAACCGTTTAAAATGAGGGGTCACTCGATAGGGGTTTACATTTGAAAATTTGGGGCTGCCCCCAAAATACCCCATTTTGGGGGCAGGGGCAAAGTTGTGTAGTTGATGAAAAAGTGCAGTTTTTGATGTTGTAAACATGTGCCGAGTTTGGTTTTCCTACTGCAACGTGTTAAAAAATTAATTGGGGGTGTCCATACTTATACTTGCTTGCCCATGTCAAATTTTGAAATGGCTGCCATTTTGGTTAGGGGTGAGATATCGACCTCCGGTTTGCGCCATTTAATTTCTCTTGATAAACCGTCTAAAATGAGGGGTCACTCGATAGGGGTTTACATTTGAAAATTTGGGGCTGCCCCCAAAATACCCCATTTTGGGGGCAGGGGCAAAATTGTGTAGTTGATGAAAAAGTGCCGTTTTTGATTTTGTAAACATGTGCCGAGTTTGGTTTTCCTACTGCAACGCGTTAAAAAGTTAACTGGGGGTATCCAGACTTTTGCCTAACCCTGTAGATGTATTACATTGTTTTTTGTTGTTGTTGTTTTTTTTTAATTCTTTAAGAAATAAGTATCTATATCTCATTATAACATACAAATTTGTTAAAATGTTTAGACTTGAAATATTGTCTTACTGGTTCTTCAGAGTGAAAATGTTTAATCATTCGAAAATTTCCAAGATTGAACTTCCAAGATATTATGCAAATTATTCTTTTAATTGTGTGTACTTTGAGCTGATCATGTGAGCAAAAGAAAGATTTTTATAATCTGTATTGCTAGTCCACTTATAGGCAGTGCTGTTTTTGTAACGATAAAGATTCCAGTACGCAATGTTCCGGGGGTTTGGGGGGTATACCAGCGCATACCGTTACAAAAACAGCACTGCTTATAGGCATAAGAGTATCATGGAAAATACAGGTAAGGACACTACTTATTGTTAACAAATTACATTAATAGGTAGTAATATTAAACAATATTAAATAAAGGTAATAAAAAAATATTTGAAATACCGTGGACAATAAAAGAATACACAAACTATTGTTTAAAATGTCAAAATAATTTATTTCTAAGTAATTTCAAGTGGTCATTTAGTTTCTGACAAAACTTTTTTACAGGTGTAGGAAAGAAGTAAGAATAATTGAAGGGAAAGTTTCTAAAGAATTTAAAACTATTCCAACAAACTGTTATTTGCTATCAAAAGTGAGAAAAACAAATATAAGTTTAATATTTTCATATGTCAAATGAACAATAAAAACTGCATTCTAAGTTTTTGTGAATAAAAATAATTATGAATTAATATCTTATACAAAAGCCAAAGCTAAAATTATGCTCGTAACTTAAAAAAAGTATAATCTAGGCCAAATAACAAATCTTTCAACTATAACTTTTTGGTGTATTTTTCTAGCTGCCAAACAATGCTCTGCTACAACCCGGCTTTACTCTTCACTGGCTACAACGAACCAGCTACAAAAAATATAAAAATTTAAAACTTCCTTATTTTCACCGTTTTTTGGACAGAGGTAAATTTTGTTTGTCTAGCTACTGTATTCGGCAGCGACTTCACTTCACCCGTCCTAAATTGAAATGCGCCTTCCAATTAATTTGACGAACCGATTGACTGGTAAACAAGACAGACACATCAGAGAATATTACTTCTGAGAATTATTATTTTAAAAAGTAGCAATTTAAATTATTTTTTTATGGTATTATTTTAATCAGAGTTTATTTTAAAACCACCCCTTGAAGTAACATGTACATGCATGAAATGGTACAGTAGTTTCAGCTGCATCACACAAGACGTACCGCCAGGCGGGGGCTGGGCGGGGCTTTCCCCGTGCCAGGAGACGGATATCGGCGCGGGGGCGACAGCGGGGCTGATAGAGCGGGGAGGCAGTTCCGGCGTGAGGCCTCCCCCTGCACAGTCATCACAGCATGCTTACTACACTACGCCACACCACGCCAACACTACACCATGCACCCTCTACAACTGTCACTCACTCTCCTCCAGAGCTTCCATGCACATTTTTTTATTGTTAAAATGAGAATATTACAAGTCTAAGTTTAATTCATACACACTACACAGGTTAATATATGATAAAGTTGTGTAATGGTTTTATGAATATGTATTAAGGGTATATCAAGATGAGGAATTTAATAGTCAGATCCTTTCCTTGTTTTGTCCAGCTAACTTAGAAAAAAAATATATAAAACTATGCAGTACTGATATTCAATTTATGCTTAAGCAATTAATGAGATTTTAAATTACAGTATCTTATGTCATAAATACTGTTTTATTTCAGTTCTTCATTATTTTCTCTTTTAACTTAATAATATACATAGATAGTAGGATAGAAGAAAAATTTAATGGACTATAACGAAAAATAAGTTTGGGTGCCAATAACATATAAAGTATAAAAAAATCAAGTTAAATTACAGACAATAATTATAAAAATAACTATGAGGGGGAAACAATATATAGAAATGAGTTAAAAGTAGTGAAGTACTACAGATAGAGTTGTACTCTTTCAATTCAAAAGAGTTTTCCACCAAAGCAAGAAAATAAAGAAATAAAGAGTTGACAGTGAAGAAGATTTTAATATAAGTAACTAACTCCTTAACAACTAGGCGAGTCCAAGAGAACAAATATGATTTACAAATTGCCTGTGAGATGGAAATGAGAACTAGTATGGAGACTGTAGTTCAGTAACCAAAGGTAACAAATAGAGTCAACTGTAGGCTTGTCCCATTTTTGACTATTTTGGGACAGGAATCATAACGTTAAATGATACCACAAATTTTATTCTTCTTGGATGTCCTATTTGTTTTGGTACATTTAAAACAATCAGCTGATTCCTCCAACACTTCTTACTTTCTCCCATAGTACATAGAGAAAATAATGTTTTTGTTAACACTTTTGGATTTTAGTTCTTGGTGGATTTATTCAACGTCTCCCCCCTTCCCCCTAAAAAAAGTGTCCTCTGAGTTCAAAAAAAGGGTTTTCGGAGTCTGTGTGAGTGTCTGGATGTTAACAGAGCTAGAGAATGTCCCAATGGTCCAATTTTGATGACATTTGGTGTGTAGGTCCCAATCCATGACAATTAATGACATTTTTATTTATTTTTTCAAGAGCAGTTCAGCAAAAAAAAAATATTTGCGAACTATTTTTTTCTATTTGCATTCAAAAGTAATAGAGCTATATAAAAGTGTTAAGAAATCAATATTTTGGTTTTTCAAGAAAACTGTCAACTTGAAACAAATTTTATTTGTGACTATCTAAACAAGCTCGAAAAATCGAATAATCCAGTATTTTAATTAGAACTACGTCAAGTGGTTGCAGATAAAATTCAATTTTTCGCTTAGCGGTAAACCCAGTACGTTGTAAAGTCACTGATGCGCGTAGGGTGGAACTCATGCAACTCAGCTGGTAGTCATGTGATACTATTGACTGAACAATCAAGACAGTGTTGCTTGGAGGTTACACCTTTTTTTCTTTTGTTGTGAGAAAGTATTTGTCAATTAGTTATCTGCAGTGTTGGATAGTAGCGCACTACTGTACCGCCGCTACTTTAGAAAATAAGTAGCTTGTAGCTGTAGTGAGCTACATTTTTAGAGTAGTTGTAGCTGATTATTTAGCTACTTTTCTCGCTACTTTAATTATGATACGATATAATTATTGTTTTCACATTATATCATTCATGGCTTCCAAAAGAACACGAGTGAAACCTTTGTATAGTTAGTCAGCTGTTATGTTTTTGCTAATTGGGATCAAGGATTATTTTCAATCCGTTGCCACCACCAGGCGCTTCAATTGAGAACCATAACCAAAACAAGACAACCAGTCGTGTTCTCTTGTTGTATTTGCCGGTCACCAGATGCGCTAGTTGTATTCCACTGTCCTATATTATAGAAACTATAGATGGTGTCTTGCTAGCTTAACGGTTAGCGTCTTAGACTTCAATTCAAGAGGTCACGGGTTTGATTCCCAGGATGACCACTGACTTTGAGGGGTTTGGACCGCTTGCCCTAAAAGCGTTTATTCACTCTTAACAAAAATGCCACCGGGGTTCATAAAAAAAAAAAAAAACTTAAGTACCGCACTACGCTTGAGCACCGCCAGGATCGCTCAGGTTAGGGAAGGAATGTATGCAATGAGAGACAACACGACAAGACAACAAATTCTAATAGCCTAATTGTTATTTTTAGACTACTGATAAACGACATAACCTCAACAGCGATGATTGCTGTTAATGTAAACTTTTACTTCCCAAACTAGATTAATTCTTACTTAATACTTTATAAAGGGCTTCATACTTATATTCTATTTCTGTACTGTCTATTCCAACAATCGACACCTTATGACAAGTAGTACCGGTAGTTGCAAGGAAATTGGGGACAAAACTAAAGAGGCTTGTCCTTCTTATTCTGAAGCATATGCCAGAATAACCCCTACAATAATTGGCCTACAACAAATGTTATAAACTTGTGAAGATAACTTATTAAATATTGTTGATTACTTCTTCGACTTTGATGTAAGTCGCTTCATGCGACACATTACATTTTCATACTACTATTCTGTTTACAAAACAGAAAAAAAGCTCCAGATTTACAAACAATTATGTTAAAATGAAACTAAGTCTAAAAACAACCCCAAGGTACCTATAAAAAAACTTAAAGTACCTACTTGTACTTTAAAGTGAGGAAATGGGGTGATTACACATCATAAGAGAAAACCAGGACCAGTTTGGGAAAGTAGCTAAAATTGTAGTTGGCTACTTTTGACTGGTAGCTGTAGCTGTAGCTAGCTACTTTTAAGAAGTAGCTCCCCCAACACTGGTTATCTGATACTGTTTATTGTTTATTTAGTACACATCCTAAACCTCACTACTCAAATGGGAGGTAACAATCTGTGCTTCTACCAGACATGGCCAAACCGTTATTTTGAGCTACATTACGGTGACATACCGGAGGTGTTGTGCTGGCGGGGGCTGGCAGGCGGGGGCGTGGGGGCGGGGGACTGTCGGGTGTAGCTGCGGGGGCGGGGCTGTAGCGGGGCAGGAGCCGCAGGTGCGTTCTTGTGAATTGTCAGAGACAGGCCCCGCACTTGAGCTTGCAGCGCCGATAGCGATCTGGGTACAAAATAGACGTTTTTCGTACGAAACATGCTTTAAACATTTCTTACACTAATTTAATGACACAGATGTGCATTACAAAAATTTTCTTAAAAGCTGGACAAACTACTTTTGAATTGTGTTACGTTTACAAAGTATAACCATTTTATATGTTGGAAAATTTGCACCAAGCAGTAGTGAATTATAAACCTTCTAACATTATGAGCCTGGAAATAAAAAAAATACTGTAGTGTAGGAAATATTTATTGATGTGGTACTTGTCAACTTTCAAAGGACATGTTTCAATTGTGGAAAGGCTTTATTTTATGAATAAAAAAAATTATATAATAAGAAGTGACAATCAAAGTCTAATTAATCAAACTGGAAAATTGACAAAATATTGTAGTTAGAAAATATTAATGGAGGCTCAAAATTAACATTATAAGTCATAAAAACATACACATCTAGAACACACTTTTTTATGAAATACCACAAACAAGGTTTTAGGCCAATTCATGCTTACTTACTCTTGTTCTTTGTCTAAACGTTTCAGTGCCAACTTATGGCATCTTCTTCGTTAGGTAAGTTATAAAAAACAAACAAACAAAATTATCAATCATAGATAATAAATTGTCAAGTGAACACAAAAGTAAACTAAAGAAAGCACTATATTTTCAAATTATCGCTTCGATCTAAAAAAGCATAAAAGAACACAGACAATCTAAATAAGCTCAAATTTATGTGTCCTATTTCAAGAAGAAAATCATACAGACTCTGTAGTTTAAAATGTGTCTCAGTAAAACTTTATAAGTTATAAAACTAAGTACTAGATATAAAGTAGAGAGGAACACTGATTCTCATTTTAGCAGATTTACTCAATCAAGTATAACTTATACTTCAGTGTCAACCTCAAGATTGAATTAAAAATCTAAATAAAGAATGCAAAATAGAGGAAGCCTAATATAAGTTGTAATCACGAGATGTGCAATGATCTGCTAATTGGGCATTAAGGCTGCGGTCTACCCCAACCAAAACAAAAACAACAACAATGCCGAATATGCTGGCCTCGCGGCCGTAGCGCTAGGCGAGTTTGATGGCTGCAGAGGTTTACGGGGATCGTGTTTCAGAATTAACCAATTAAGATAGAGATTGACTCTTAACTTTTTCTAAAAGTACAAAAAAGGATCTCGTCGGCTATCTTTTTAGAATTTTCAAATAAAATTTCTAATTTCAGTTATAATTGTGTAAAATTATCTGTTTTTGAATTTTATAGATGCAGAGGTTTACGGGGATCGTGTTTTAAAAATAACCAATTAAGATAGAGATTGGCTCTTAACTTTTTCTAAAAGTAGAAAAAAGGATCTAGTCCGCTATCTTTTTAGAATTTTAAAATAAAATTTCTAATTTCAGCTATACCGGTCTAAAATCATCTGTTTTTCTCGATTTTTAACTGAAGTTTTCTATTGGTTTTAATGAACTAATTACAAAATTGTAACAGACGAAAACTAGTACCGTTATTCTTCTTTAATATGACACCTTATTTATAGCTCTAGGCTTCATTTGGCAGAAGATAACACGATTCTAAAAAACCCTTGCATTTGGGTGCGCGCCAGGGGTAGACCGCAGCCTTAATACAGTGTTTTATTTATGGTTTATGCCTCCAGAATTGTATTAATCAAATATAACCGGTTCCTAACCTTGATTAACCTGTTATATTTAATAAAGTTTTGTCCGTAAAAGAAAAATGAGAATATGAAGAGAGGAATAAAGAAGAAATGCATTATGTCTACGACAATAATTTCCAAATACTGTCGACTTATATTAATTTTTATTCAATACAGTAATTTACCATTTGTCTCAAATTAGATTTTATGCTCTTTATTTGTTAGCACAGTAACGTACTCAAATGTCGTTTTCATTTATATTCATTGTTCCTTATATGACTTGAAGAAGAATTTGAAGCTTTTATTTTCCTTAAATTTCTTTACTATTATAAGTTTACTGCTCCATATTATAAGTTTTAATATATTATTTACAGATGATGTATACTAGTAATGACATAAATATAATCATGGTTGTCTGACGAAAACATCAACTCACACCAGACGCAATGGCATTTTTTTACAACCGGACTGGCAGTCAGCCACATTTCATCATGGCTTACTACCGCTGTCTGATTCGTTATTGCACTAGATGTATCAAGGTCATAGATATAGATCGTGGACTCACTTGGCAGGGGCGACGTAGTTGCCAGGGAACACGCCGCACTTGTGGCTCCGGCTGGCCGTCCCCTTGAACCAGCCGTCCTGGCAGCGCTCCGTCACTGTGTATACACTGCCACGCTTCAGCTCCAGCTCGTCGGCCTTCTGTGGCTTGTACGGGTAGAGCGCGACGTACGCGGCTGGCAGCTGCAGTGCCGAGTGGGGTGACCCCTGCGGCGGGGGGATCTCAGAGCTGCGGCGGGGCCGCTCCACCTCCTCCATGCCCCCGCCGTTGCTCTGAAAACAATTTTTTTTTAATTCTAAAAGGTGTGGCAACCTCTTTTTGCTTCATTATGCCCTATACCCATGGACTAGTATGTAGATCAGTGTGCGGAATATATTAGACAAAGTAAGGGGTTAAATGGGCATTTCACAGTGTAGGTGATTTGTACTGACAAAAATTACAGGGAAGAACGCAGATTTGAACCCATGTGGCAACTGTAGTTTGATTGAATAATTTTAAACCAATTTGATTTTTGACCAATTTTAATATTGAGTGTCAGTTTGTTTATAAAAAATTTTCCTTGTTTCTTTTTCCTTTCTTTATTTTCTAACTCTATATTTAAAATTGTTAACACACTGTATAAATTACACTTTGTTATAACTCACCTGATGTTCTTGGTTTACATCGGTTGGGCTGAGAATCTCGGCTGAATGTCTGAAACAAAAACATATATAATAATTAGTTTGCAAGGTCAAGCCCTCAGGCTGATTAGGTTTACAAAAAAGGAAGAAGAATTCAGCTAGCTTACCTAATGTTCAAGTAGCATATAGACACATATAAGAAGTACACATTTTCACTAATATTTCGTAGATTCTTAAGTGTGCATTCTGTACCTAACTGTACCAATTGTTGAACTGCAAAAAGACGATCTTAATCCAATAACACACCACACAATTTACGGTACACTTGAAAATAGGAAATTCAAAAAGACACACACTCGCAATTCAACTACATTTGTATTGTGTTTAATTACAACCAAATACACTCCAGTACTATAAGTCTACACTCGTTGCAAGGTAGAATAAAACTGACGCTGGTGAATGTTTGATAATATGTAGTATTCTAAATTTTGGGTTTCCCATACAATCCATAAATAAACCATGAACGGATGTGTTTTTACGTCAATCAAGAGATAAAGATGAGAACGGAAGTCTCTCGATTCCAAGAAAAGGCCGGTTAAAGCAGTCCATTATATGCTGTATCTGGAAACAGCAATCCAGGCCGGTTGATCCGGGGCCGTTAAGGGGGGTCTACTGTAATATGTTAAGACAAGTCAAAAATTCAAAATACTAATTTGTTTGTTTTTTAAGCTCTTTTATATGGGTTTAGTTACAGTTGTTGAATTTTGAAAATTGATATCCAAAAATGACAAAAACCTATTTTTGACCCCTTTGAAACCCCATAAAAGCCCGTTCCCATAACCCGATCATGCTGGTTAGCGAACTCATGAAAACCGACACCCATTATGAATGTTTATTTTAACAAAAACTACACTTTAGAAAGTAACATTGTCCCGGGCTTAAGTCTTACCACTACCTTAATAGTGTATTCCCAATAGGGAAATTTGATCAAATTATACAGTAGACTCCTTCTTAACCAGCCACCTCAGGACCAGGCCGCGGCCAGATAATGAATTTACCGGTTAAACCGATGTAGATAAAAAAATGGCAACCTACAAATTTATGTGGCCTTAGTGTGACCTTACTGTACATGTAGTTTTTATCTAACATCCGACACCCATGAAATCCAAGACTAAACTAATACAGGGTGTCTACTGATATCTGATTTTGGAATTCCAGTATATTTCCAGTAAATTTGTTTCAAAAAATTCCAGTATCACTCGTGAAATATTAATCTGAATATGGAATAACAATAACGAAATCTTGTACATATAAAGAAATTTAACATATATTTTTGTATTAAGAGATCTCCACCGGTCTAAATTCTACCAAAAGTTCACCTGATTTGGACTTTAATTTATTTAATAAATTACCTTTCTTTCATAAATTTAACATTGCAACTTTGAAAGCCTGTAGGGCGTACCCCTGGAGGCCGATGTGAATTATAATGGCATTCTGTTCATCTACGGTGCGAACCTTTATAACAGTATGCGGGGATTTCTATTAGGATAAACACAAGCTGAGAAAAAAGGAGGAAAAATAAACATGCTTGTCTATTAATATATAGAGATACTTTGATTGTGATTAACAAGACGTTTTCAATGATATAATTTTTTAACTATTAATTTTTTATTAGACCATTTAAACTCCCCTTGTAGCCCTTTATACCGACTTCTTTATTTTATATTTTTTAATACAAAAAAATAATAAAAAAAGTACAGTTATCTGAAAAAATTAATAAAATAGAATAATAATAAAAGTGAAATAAATACTCACACCATGAATAAAATTTAAGTAAGAAAACTAAATTTTTAATACAAAATACAAAATTTTTGAAGCTCAAGCTTTACTTTACACAAATGTTTAGATTTCTTAATTGCTGAATTAATTATTTGAACAGAACTACAAGTTTTCTCATTTTGGTTTACAAAGATACTTCAACAAAAATAATGACATGTGAAACATTTTTAAGGATAACATGACAAAATGTATATTCTATGCATTTTATAAACAGCAATCTCAGGATTTTAATAAAATAAAATTATTCCAGTATCTATTTTGAAATTCCAGTATAATTCCAGTATTTCAAGTATGGAAATAAAATTCCAGTATAATTAAAGTATCAGTAGACACCCTGTAATAACATTTAGATTCATAATTCCTACTTCTGGATATTGATTTCAATTATTAGAAATGAATATTTATCCCTACGTCATGTTTCCCTCCGACAACAAGGATATTGAAAAGGTAAATATTCATTTCTAATAACTGTAATAACAATTCGGTTCTTTATTGTGGTCTACTGGATTGCAGGTCAAAACGCATTCACTTCCAGTGACATTCACTTCCAGTGACATTCACTTCCCTCTAGGATAGTACATTTTAATTGGTTTGAGAACATCAATATATCATAGTGTTGAATTGAATAATAGATAAGAAAACAACACTTCCGGCAAAACACGGCCGGTTAAAGCGATGTTGCAAGATAAAAAATGACCGATTAAAAATATGTTGTTTTTGTGTCAGGGTAGGCTGGTTAAGCGTATACATGTTAAAAGGTGGCCGGTTAAGAGGGAGTCTACTGTAAAATTATCTTACAAATGGTACTAAGAAGACCACAGAGGGATCTAACCAGGTGCTACATTAAATGGTTTCATCTGTATTGAACAGTAACTTCAGTCTGACATTCATGTTGATTGTAATTTTCTTTTAGCAAGAGATCAATTGTCTGAAACATAATGTTCACATAAGATTTCTGTTATCTCAGTAAGTTTCCCACCTGTTGTGCGGATGGTGCAGTATGTTGAAGGTGTGCCGGGCAGCGGTGGGCGGTGCGGCGGCGGGGGTGGCTGTGACGGGGGGCGGGGGCGAGGTGGGGGACGACGGGGCTGTGCTGCTGCTCGAGGTGGCAGGGGAGGATGAGGACGGAGACGTCAGCGTCGTAGAGCTCGAAGAGTCAGACGCCGGCTGTGGCTGTGGTTGAGTCTGCGACAGTCACAAGAGAGAGAGAGAATACACAGTGTGAGAATAGCAAGGCTTACTTACTGAATTAGCCTATTTAATCCACGCATCCTTATATCAGACAACATTTCTTTGAAAAAAAGTGTGGGTTTTTTTAGGAAA
Source organism: Neoaliturus tenellus (assembly GCA_030545055.2). Lineage (NCBI taxonomy): Eukaryota > Metazoa > Arthropoda > Insecta > Hemiptera > Cicadellidae > Neoaliturus > Neoaliturus tenellus. The sequence continues at coordinate 173,091,404 of CM061531.1, read as the reverse complement.
CATTGAAGCACTATTAACTGGATTTGTGGCTTTAAATTATGCAAAACCTATTTTGGATACATAGCACGCAAAAAATCATGAATCATATATAGTTATCGACATTCTACAAATCCAACACCAAGAATTTTGATTAAGGCGGTGACATAAAATACGTAAGCATCGTAGATCCAAAAAAATGAGCATCGTAGAGAAAAAATGAGTGAATGAGTGATGAAATTTATTTAGTAGCAATATGCTAGTTTTAAAAGATGTAAAGTATTGGGAGCAGCGGAACTGGCTAACTCTGGAGGCAACTAACCCTATGTTAAAAATCCTTATCTCAAATAATGAACGTTAACGGAATTGACTAACTTTGTTCGTTAGCAGAATTGCCTAACCGCGGAATCCGCTAACCCAGGTTCCGAGGGAGTTAGTGGATTCCCAGATTTACATTGGTCGGCGTCTGAACTGGCTGAATTTGTCTAAGGGTGGAACTCGCTAACTACCAATCAGAGGCGTTGCTCCCTCACCAATCAGAACATCAGACAGTCGCGAATGAATCACGCTGCTCAGTGCTTCCACTTGCCGTGCAAATTGTTATTGTGCTGAAGCCATAATATGGTATGGTACACTATAAATACTTAATTTGCTATTCAGGGTGTCTACCAAAACCCAAAATAAAAATTCCCTGACTTTTCCAGGTTTTCCAGGTGTATTTTTTTTTGTTTTCCAGACAGTAATAAAATGTATCGATATATATATTATATATACCATAATATATATAACATATATATATATATATATTTTTTTTTTAACAATCCCGCCTCCACCCAACCAAACATTTTTTACACATATAAAATTAAATTTGTTAAATAAATATGAAAATAGATAAATGTATAGTAAAATATGTATAAATATAATAAATCTGTACAGTAGTAAATTGAATGGCAAAGAGGCTGAAACTGAGGTGGGGAAGGCAAATGGGTTTATTGTATTAACACTTTTCTCTTCAGGTATGTGTGAGGTCAAAGAAGCTTATGTCTGCACTTATCCACCCTAGTTTTGATTAAATAAACAATTTATATCTATAAAATAAGTAAAACATATTTTTAATATCATAAAAAGTAACAACTATGACTGTAAACAATTTTATTTAAAAAGAATGTTGTAATGAAATTACACAAAGAAATTATAATTTTTTAATATTTATTTTTAGATATTTTAATTTCCAACAAAATTTAAGATGATTGAATATTGCCATTTACACATATAAAATTACAAATCAAAAGATGTGTTAAAATTTTTTTAACTTAATTTTTTATGTGGAGTATTATAGATGTTTAAATTTTACCTACTAGACTTTTTTATTTTATAACTGTAATTTTTAGCAAAACTTTTGGCAAATATAAACTCTACTTATGGAACTTCTATTTTAGTAGTTTTGCTCACAATAAAGTTTTGAGTAAAATATAATTAAACCAAAATTATTTTTAATTGAGAATATTAAAACAATATACTGGGTGTCCACAAAGTCTTGTCCTGATTTCATAGCTTTGCTGTATTTTGTCTCATCAATGTTTTAACACCTAAACTCAGTTTGTCAACACTACGGTTTAGTTATAATGCACTAAAAACAAATTATTATAGCCCGACGAAATTGCCACCTCGTTCACCACACTCTGACATCTCTTGATTTCTTTATGGAGGATTTGTCAAAGATTTGGTTTATTCCTCCACAGTTCCTAATTTAGACACTTGAATAATAATTGAGAGAATAATAATTGAGGTAACGTCCATTACTAAGGAAATGTTAGACAATATAAAAAATGGTTGTTAGTAAAAAAACCTAAGTTGCCTAGAAGATTTACAGGTAATTCAAAGCGCACACTTTGACTGTATTGAGTTTGTGTATAACCACTGTAAAACATTTAAGAAGTGACTTTTTAAAACTGAAAAAAAATTTCATCTTACCACCAATCGTTTTCATAATATTCAAGCTCTTTATCAGCGCAAAACTTTAAGGACACCCGGTGTTGTAATTTTTAAAGATAATAACAACACTCTTAGTAATTATTATTATTAATTTAAAATGTAAAAAAACTTTGGCTCCTTACTTCTTTACCAAATTTGTTGTAATGCTGATTATTAACTTACTTTTTATAAAAGATGGGCTGTTTTAGAAACGACTCACTAATAAAATTAGATTTGTAAATCTGGAGGTCATTTTTAAAGTCAAAGATAAAAAAATATAATGGGGGAAGAAGGTTTTTTATTAGTGGGAGACGGGTATGTTATTGGCTGACTGCAACACTAAGTGCAATGTGCTGGGTGAAAGGGTCACGACGTCCCGAAGCCGGATCAAAGAAAAATTTCCCTGACTTTCCATGGGTTTTCACAAAATTCCCTGACTTTTCCCTGACTTTTCCAGATTTGAACAATTCCCTGACTTTTCCAGGATTTCCAGGTTTTCCAGGTTGGTAGACACCCTGCTATTACAATGGTTGTGGAAAAGAGAATCTTATGTAATAAAACAGTGCATTTAAGGGTCTAGAGAGAAAACTACAGAACAGATCAAGGCCATTTTGGTGTCAATAGACTTAGATGATAGGAAAAATATGGTATTCCTGAGAAAATTCCTTATAAGTCCGTTAAATAAAATTTAAACCTTATTTAGACCAATCTAAGAAGTTATTTTGTTGATTTGTTTACTGCTCCAGGTGATCCATATCCTACAATGAAAATAGACGCCACTGCTGATTTACAAGGTAGTTTTTGCAAGCAAAGCAGACAACTTCAACTCTATGATCGTTGATAAATAATAGGTAAAAACAAGTACACTAAAATTGCAGTTATTTTGAAAGCATTAAAATAAATTTATAACAGCTGATGCAGTTAGCCAGTTCCACCCAACGCACATTGGAATCCACTAATTGGCGGTTAAGCAGTTCCTTGGTAAGCCAGTTCCGGTTTGTGAAATTGGGTTAGGGAGTTCCGGAGTTAGCCAATTCCAATGTCTCAAAGTATTAAAAAAATAATAAAAAAATAAATGTAAAAAATACTTTTTCCATGAAATGGCGGCAAATGTCTTGTTCAGCACATTAATAACCCTATCGCTACCTAGGTGATGGTCTGGTGGTGCAAGTTACCTGTGCCAGAATGCGCGAGTGGTCCGTGGGGATGAGAGGTGTGGCGTCCTCCGTCGTAGGGGTGGGGGGAGCCAGTCTCGAAGGCCCCGGCTGGGAGCTGAAACACAAAGTAGAAAATCATTCCCACACCAATAGACTGCTATACTTTGCGGAACACTGTAACCGAATTGAGTAATTGTAGCAATAAAAAAAAATAAATACGTTTGAAAATGAGAGTATGTTATAGAGTTAATAGTGAGAACTTTCAAACAATTACTATTTACGAATTCTAATCAAATTTTTTTACTGAATTTAGGGGTGTAAAAGTACTGGAGTATCAAGTATTTTTCAAGCAGAGTTTGTACTACTCAACTCGAAGTTTTAGAAAAAACTTGTTAGTTCAAGTCGAGTTTTGTAGTTGACTTATAAAATGTAAAAAGAAATGTAACCCACAATCAGATTGAAATTCTTGATAACAGTGAAATTTTGATATTATAATCAAACTGGGGGCTTGTAGGAGCGAAGGCCCCAAAAAGTCTAAATTGTGATGTTATCTCCAAAATTAAGTTTCAATTCATCACCTCCTTGCACAATACTACTATATATTTTGCCTCAAGCTGTAGTGTGAATTTACACCGTTGAATTTTCTTATAAAATATTGCCTAATCTTTTTGGCGGTATCAAATCAGCGGGAGAGTGGAACCCGCAAGGGACACGAAGAAGAGGAAGACCCTGCGGCACCTGGAGAAGAACAGTAGAGAAGGAAGCTGTGAGCGTAGGAAGAACCTGGGGTCAACTAAGGGGTCTTTTTTGGAATGTCCCCGCATTTTAAAACAATTTTATATTGAGTTCCCACATAATGGAAATGGTTAAGACACGACTGGTAGTCAAGTGGGAAGTTATTTTATCGTGATCGTTATCAGTAAGATTATCTTTGGGTCCTTCACCTGCTTATCGGTAGGCTGATAAAAGGTTGCGCGCTCGGCTTACATATTCAGTCGTCATCATGTTTCTAGTTTATAATTTTATCCTGCAGTACATTATTTAGACATGTTGAAGGCAATAGAAAATTGTTTAAAAATGCGGGGACATTCCAACCTAACCTAACCTAACCTAACCTAACCCAACCTAACCTAACCTAACCTAACTGCCCCGCGGCTCTCCCGGCGGGTCAGTCGCGGGATAGCTGTGGGACGGCCTAGGTTAGGTTAGGTTAGGTTAGGTTCGGTTAGGTGTCTTAACCATTTCCATTATGTGGGAACTCAATATAAAATTGTTTAAAAATGCGGGGACATTCCAAAAAAGACCCCAACTAAGGGACCTGGCACAAGATGGGGATCGATGGCGAGCTCTTCTGGACGCCCTACAAGTTACCGGAGATAAGTCAAGTAAGTCAAGTTGAAACAAAATGCCAGACACATGGTCTTTACTGCTATCATTATAGAAGGTACATATGTAGATAAAAATCAGTACCAGTACTATAATATATTTTACATATTCCTTGAGCAAAAATATTAGTTTTCATATTTATTAGTTTTACGGCATACTAATGTTTAAAATAAATTGTAGTAGAGGAGTTTTGTTTACTTATTATAATTAATATGAATGTTTTGTCTTTATTTTTATTCTGCACTCATGATCAATAAACATTGTATTGATAAGTGTACCTGTGTGTAGATCAAATATAAAAAATTAATAAGTGGGGAGTGATATGAGAACAATTTAACTGAGTTTTCTCAACTTAATTTGTAGTGTATTTTAAACTTGCCATTATTTCAAACACCAGGGACAAATACACACGTATATACTATTGTTTTTCATTAGGGACTCTTTATTGATTTCTTTGTTAAAAGTAATTTTTTGATGCACCGGTAATTTGGGAAAAGCTCAACTCAAAAAAGCTCAAAACTAGCGAGTTTTTCAAAGAACTCGACTCGACTCTGTCTAAAAATCAGTACTCACACACTAGTAACAACTAGCAACATAACATTTTTTTATTAAGTATTAATCCATAAGCAGCACTGATAAATGTAGACTTATTTGATTTAACATTGTTCCAACATTGATTTATATTACAGTAGCGAGTTGATTATCCGAACTTCAATTATCTGAACAGTCAATTATTTGAACCCCTGAACTGCTTACTAATTTAATGTCTCTTATTAAAAAATTCTATCGTAAAACTTCAAATGGCGCAAGTTTTGACAAATATGTAGCAATGTATACTATTTTTTTATTTGATCTCTCTTTTAATCAAGGTCCATGAATAACATCTTAATTATCTGTTTAGTGGTTATAAATAGTAAATAATTATTGTGTTTGGTTATCCAATCAATTTTGTTATCCGAACCACCCACGGTCCCAATTATAGTTTGTATAATCGACTCATTACTGTAGCTTTGTAATTAAATCTTATCATGAAAGTTGTCTGTTGACAAAGTCGAATTATACCTAAGAATTGTTATATCAAACCATTTGGAGTTATTAGTACAACTTTTCAACGAGTTTAATTTTAGCTACCATCCAACTTTTTTTTAATGAGCGATTTTAGGTTTGCTATTCAAAAAGGTATACTATAAACATAGGTATTTCAACAGCTTGCAAAACTGATGTTGGTGGCACTCACTTGGTAGAGAGCTTCATGAGAGCACGAGCGACACTGTTCATCTCGACAAACGCCAGCGGGAAGATGCCGATGCGGTCGCTCAGCTTCCCCTCGGCCCAGTTCTCGTCCACTCTCCGGATCACCGTGATGACCTCGCCCTGCAAAACCACACAGGTGATAACATCTGTGGCTAATAAATCTCTCATAGCCACAGACAAAAGATGTGTTTAACACCAATAACAAACTCTGTAAGAAGATAATAAAGAAAATAGACACACCCTTTCTTTGATAAATATACAGGGTGTTTCCAAACAACCTGGAAATATTTTGTATATTATATGTTCCTTATGCCGAGACAGTAAAAAAATCATATAAACATATGTCCTAAAATGCTTTGTTAAGCTTCTAGCCGCCATTTTGTTTTTTACACATAATAATTTTTATTTCATTGACGGTTTGTTGTATTAAGTTCATATTTGGCATGAAACTTTATGACACCAACGTCCATTTTCAGTAAAAAAATTATTTTTATCCAGTGTATTTTCAAATTGGCGGCCATTTAAAATTTTTAAACTCAAATATCACAAAACCGGTAAATTTTCTAAAATTTTTACTAGAGACATAAAAGTTGACAAATAAAATTACCTAACTAATGATACCAAGATTGTAAGGATTGAACAACAGATAACGGAGTGATTGCTATTTGTATGCATAAAATCATTGATTTTCCATTAAAATGCATGCAAATTTAGGTTATTTTAGAAAAAAATCTTAATAACTCCGTTATTTGTTGTCAGATCCTTACAAACTTGGTACCATTGGTTAGATCATTTAATTTTTCATCTTTTTTGCTGTTAATAGTAGTTTAACCCTAGATTGGTAAGGTGTAGTCTGGGAGACGACGCGATTCGTATTTTTGAATTTGGCGCTCGAACCGAACGTTGGTTTTTCTTCCCCGCCAGTGCCAGCGCAGTTGCCGCTTGGCCCGAGTAGTGAGTGGTGGGGATACGCGGTTCCTCTGTTCGTTCCGTGTCTGTAGTTCCAAGTAGTCTGGTCGACGAAGCCTTACCGGTGCCGTGAGTTTTACGTTTGTATGGGGTAGTCTCAGTGACGAAACCTTACCGCTGCCGTTATTGTTACGTTTTTATTGCGTAGTCGCGCAGACTAAACTTTACCTTTACCGTCCAACTTTTATTAGTGTAGTGCAGTGTTTGTGATGAAACCTAGCTCTATTGTAAACTACATATAATCCTTTCATGTGAGTAAATCAATTGTTCTACTGATTATTCAGTGTTTGATTTTTTTAAATGGATCAAGAATATGCAAAAAGGCAAAAATCTATTGAAAAATACCTCGAGGAGGAGTTTTCAGACACAGGAGATAGTGAAGCTTCCGATGGCGCTAAGGATAAACCTTATTTCTCGGGATTGGAAGATTCTGACGATACAGACGCCGATCCTACTTATGAACTGAAAGCGATCATTCTGATTCTACCGACGAAGACCCCTTGTCGACGAAGACCGCCGTACCCTTGCCACCTATTGTGAGTCACACTTCAGTGACACCCCCATCTGACATCGCTAACCAGACTGCTAATGCCGATAACCAGACATTTTCGTCTGTGACTGTTGATGACCTGAGTGCTTCTGAAGCTGACCAGACATCTATGTCTGCAACTGTTGATGAAACTTTGACTCATGAACATGGTGAAGTCCCGCAGCCTCCAATCGAAAACATGGATGATGTCGAAGAGGATACCATTGTATCAACTATTGAGCGTGTTATAAATACTTACTGCCATGGACCGTTGCCCCCACCAACTGCAGCTGTCGTCGAGAACCGTCCTTTGTACCTAAGCGAGTCGTCTCATCCAAATCTTGTAATCAGTTCTACTCAACTAATGAAAGGAAAAAGTGGCAAAACATGGAAAAATAAGCCATCTGAACACAACACCAGAGCTGCTGCTCGAAATATTGTACATATCCGCCAAGGTCCCAAAGGTGATGCAAAAAATAAGGTGACTCCTTTAGAATGTTTTTCCTTATTTTTTAACGATACCATGAAGGGTATAATAATCGAGCATACTAATGAATGTATACAAAGACAACAACAAAACTACTCAACAATAACATCTTCAGTTTCTCAAACCAATCGTGAAGAATTCGATGCGTTTTTATCTATACTTCTTCTGTCTGCTGCCCAAAAGGACAATCATCTCAACATCGAAGAACTTTTTAACAGTGAATTCTGTGGAGAAAGATACAAAGCTGCGATGAGTGCTAAGCGCTTTTCTTTTCTTTTGAATAGTCTTCGTTTCGATGCACAAGAAACACGAGCTGCGAGAGTACAAGAAGACCGGTTTGCTCCAATAAGAGAAATATGGAACCTTTTCATAGATTCTTGTAAAGAACACTACAAACCAGGATCATACACTACCATCGATGAGCAGCTTCTTGCTTTTCGAGGCCGCTGCAAGTTCCGAATATATATGCCGAACAAACCATCGAAGTATGGCATAAAAATCGTCATGCTTTGTGATACAAGTTCTAAGTACATGTGCAATGCTATCCCCTACTTAGGAAAGGGCACAACACCCAAAGACATTCCTCAAGCAATGTTTTTTGTAAAGGAATTGACAGCACCAATACATGGGTCAAACAGGAACGTTACGATGGACAACTGGTTCACCTCAGTGTCATTGGCTGAAGAAATGTTGGCTCCTCCAATATCATTGACAATAGTTGGAACACTGCGCCGTGACAAACCTGAAATTCCTCCAGAAATGAAGGACCCAGGAACCAGAAATGTCGGTACTTCAATGTTTTGCTTTGATGGACACAAAACCATGGTGTCATACAAAACTAAGAATAAGAAAGTAGTCCTTTTACTCTCTACTACACACAGTGAACCCTCGATAAATGAGCAGAGCAAAAAGCCCGAAATCATTGAGTTTTACAACTGTACCAAGGGAGCTGTAGACGCCCTTGACCAAATGTGTGGTCAAATGTCTGCAAGCCGAAAAACAAGGCGGTGGCCACTATGTGTGTTTTATGGTATGATAAACATCACGCTGGTAAACTCATACGTAATATATGTCTACAACACAGTTTTGAAGGGAGGAAAGCCACTCTCAAGGAGGCAGTTTGCCAAAAGTATCCATTGTGAACTTGTCAAACCATGGATGGAACACCGTCTACAAGTGCCAAACATGAACCGGCCCCTTAAGCAAATTATGGCCAGAATTCTTCAACTGGACATTCCTGCTCCTCCTAACCCTCCGAATCAAAATCAAGGACGAAAAATCTGCCACTTCTGCCCTTCAAAGAAACGCCGCATGACGTCACACTTCTGCAGCAGCTGTTCCAGGGCGATGTGCGGAGAACATCAGGCGCAATGGTGCAAGGACTGTGTCAACTAACTTAAATTACGCTCATCTTCATGTTCACCTTTGTTTTTAATACAGTACACTCTCGTTCATCGGACTCGGGGACATCGGAACTCCGCTTCATCGGAACTGAAAATCTGGATATCATTAACTTTTTTTCTTACGAAATAAATAATTATTCCGTTTTAGCGCCTTCAATTTCCATTCGTTCTATCCGCACAACAGTGAAGTATCACATTTTGCATCAAACGTCATCAGGCGTTTTCCATATCCTGTACCCATCGATGTGATTTACGAGGCCGTGGAGTATTCGCACCAAAATAGAAAAAGGAAGGGGGCAGGAAGTGAACATCCGTTTCAACCGCTTCCCAAACCGTCATTCAGTCTGTCTCGCGTCGCGGCTGCACCTGTGTTACGTGGAAGTCAGTTGACTGCTGGAATATGAGTGGAATATGAATATGGAATATGAGAATAACGATTTTGGATCTTTATTTCCTGTGTTGTTTTTATTTCTATAGGTTCATCGTTACCATGTTCAAAGTTTGAGTACCTTATTTTCATAAAATCTCTTGTGTTATTTTAAAAACAAGAGTGAATACAATCACGATAGGTCACCGTACGGGCAGGAATGATGACTCACGACGGACTCCGCTTCATCGGAATTTTTTCACATCCGAGCCGGCCGTCCGCCACATTAGTTCCGATGAACCAGAGTGTACTGTAGCTGTAAGTAATTAAACGGCTTTATTGTACAAAACTAGTTGTTTGCACAAATTTTTTTAGAAAGTAGTCTCCTAGACGAAACCTTACCGTTTACGTTTTTTCTAAGCACCTTACCAATCTAGGGTTAACAACATTTACCGATCTTGAGATATTTGAGTTAAAAAATTTAAAATGGCCGCCACTTTAAAAATACACATCGGACCAAATTAATTTTTTTCCTGAAATGGACATTGGTGTCATAAAGATTCATGTCAAATATGAATTTAATAGAACAAAACCGTCACGTAAATAAAAATTATTATTGTGTAAAAAAGAAAATAGCGGCTAGGACTCTAACGAAGCATTTTAGGACATATGTTTATTAGATATTTTTTTATTGTCTCGACCTAAGGAACAAAAATACTAAATATTTCCAGGTTGTTCGGGAACACCCTGTATATTTACTCGTTGGCACACAGAACTGTATCACATTCTGCTACTTTGTTACACAACTATCTGCTGATCATAACAATTCATCAATGTCACACAGATGTGCCAAAGATATGGAACAAATACTTCTTGACGAAACTAACTAACCTTGTTGAAGGTGAGGCAGCCGTCCTCATCATCGTTAGTCATGCGAAAATCATACAATGCTTTGCACTGTGGGATATGGCTTGGCAGTGGAGTCATAATCTGAAACATCATAAAATATTTAAGACTGATAGATGAAATAAAACAAAGTAAAAATTTTAAGGAAACTGCATTCAAACATGTATTAATAAGGCTATAATCTTCTACTACATATTTGTCAAATACCACTCACTCATGTATCAGAGAATCTCCATAACCAAGGGGTATAGAGGGTTGAAATTTTGCATGGACCTTCCACTTTGCTCAAAAATGCCCACTAAGAAACGGTTTTGCAAAATTCCTTCAGGTCTCCATCCCACAGGACTTCAAATTTTCTATCTAATGTTATCCTTAAGGTCATTTTTTTTACAAACCAAGGCAACAACGAATACGAAAAACTATGGGACCTACGATGTTAAAATTTGGTATGGGCGTTCTTCTTTGCTCACACGTGCTCACTAAGAAACGATTTTGCAAAGTTCCATCAGGACTCCGCCACACAGGATTTGAAAACTTGTATCTAATGTTATTCTTATCGCCAATTTTTTATACGAATCTAGGAAACAACCAATATGGAAAACTATAGGACCTATGATGTTGAAATTTGACATGGACATTCCACTTTGCTCATAGGTGCTCACCAAGAAACGGGTTTGCAAAATTCCATCAGGGCTCCGCCAAACAGGACTTGAAATTTATATTTAATGTTATTCTTATGGCCAATTTTTAATATGAATCTAGGGAAAAAGAAATCTGAAAAGCCAGATGACCTAAGAGAATTATTTGGAATATTTGGAATAGGAGATACACTTCGCCCATCGGTGCTCACTAAGAAACGCTCTTGGAAAGCACATTCAGGGCTCCGCCCCATAGGACTACCAAATACTCTAGGGCCATCAGGGTTGAAATTTGGCATGGATATTCCTCATTACTCATATTTACTCCCTAAGAAACGGTTTTACACAATCTAGGTTTTGAAGTCCTTTAGCCCCACTGGACTTCAAAAATATTTTAGGGAATACGGGCTTGAAATTTGACGTGGACGTTCCTCTTTACTAATATGTACTCACTGAGAAACGGTTATGTACAAATATAGTTTTCAAAGTTCTTTAGAGCTCTGCCCCACTGGACTTTAACATTACTCAATTGCATACGTTATTAAAATTTGGTATGGACGTTCCTCTTTGCTCATATTCACTAAGAAACGGTTTTGCAAATATAGTTTTTGAAGTCCTTTAGGGCTCCGCCTCACTGGACTTCAAGATTACTATTGAGCCTACAGAGTTGAAATTACACGTGGATGTTCCTGTTTACACATATGTACTCACTAAGAAACAGTTTTACAAAATATAGCTCTTGAAACCCTGCTTCTTAGAGCTCCGCCTCACTGGACTTAAAAATCACTCTAGAGCAGTGTTTCTCAACCTTTTTGTGTCCGCATACCACCTGATGTTTTTTCATTTTTTGGCATACCACCAAAACTCATACCTATTCCCCATCGAGATACAGCCGGAATCACTACACACAAAACTACTCTCTACACAAGGCAAAGTAGCCCATTCTGCAAACTCCTACTCATGAGAGAAAAATTACTTTTGTTTCCTCTCTCTACATTTACTCATAAACAAAGACCTGTCACGACACAAACTATTTTGACAGATCATGACGAATGCATACAGAACCAAAAAAAGCATCTTTATGAAATAGTGAGAACAACTACAATGAGCATCACCAAGATTTAATTTTAATCTAAAGATTATGATGATCGGTTGAATTGAAACAGATGGCTACTAACAATTTTGCGGAATTTTTTATTTTTTGTAAACAAATATGCTAATTTTGATGTTTAATTCTTGCTAACTTAATGGAAAAAATCTTACCTTGAGTTTAAGGAAAGAGCGCTTACCATTGCAATTGGGAGACGTAATCATAGCACCAGTGGCCAGCGCTTTAATTTAATCTTGGGGCAAAACTAAAATTTGGATATAGAATGTCCCTACATGTTATTGGGTTTGAAACAGTACATTGACGAATACACAGCATGTGTTCCAGTGTTGCCAAGTGATAAACTTAAAACTCTTTGTGGACACGACTAAATAAATTTTCCCTCATTCACGTGTCATCGTTTCTGAGGAGTGTGTCTCTTAAGTTGAGTAGTTCACGAGGTTTGAAAACAATTCAATAATAATTTAAGTTTAGTCGAGTATTGGACACAAAACCTATATTTGTTAACCCTCGAGAGGTCGCGCAAAATATATCACTTTAGAGGTCGCGCACGGTGGATTCCACCGGGTTTATAAATAAATGCTAATGTTGTACACATTTCCATTTTATTGACTACAATTCAACATATTACATAGAATATTAACTAATAAAACACTATACAGGGTTAGGCAAAAGTCTGGACACCCCCAGTTAACTTTTTAACGCGTTGCAGTAGGAAAACCAAACTCGGCACATGTTAACAACATGAAAAACTGCACTTTTTCATCAACTACACAACTTTGCCCCTGCCCCCAAAATGGGCTATTTTGAGGGCAGTCCCAAATTTTCAAATGTAAACCCCTATTGAGTGACCCTTCATTTTAAACGGTGTATCAAGACAAATTAAATGGCGCAAACCGGAGGTCGATATCTCACCCCTTACCAAAATGGCAGCCATTTCAAAATTTGAGATGGGCAAGCAAGTATAAGTCTGGACACCCCCAATTAATTTTTTAACACGTTGCAGTAGGAAAACCAAACTCGGCACATGTTAACAACATGAAAAACTGCACTTTTTCATCAACTACACAACTTTGCCCCTGCCCCCAAAATGGGGTATTTTTGGGGCAGCCCCAAATTTTCAAATGTAAATCCCTGTTGAGTGACCCCTCATTTTAAACGGTTTATCAAGAGAAATTGAATGGCACAAACCGGATGTCGATATCTCATCTCTAACCAAAATGGCAGCCATTTTAAAATTCGAGGAGGGTAAATTGACATTTGTTAAAATTAAATCGGAAAATAGCTTTTTAGAATTTATAATTTATGGAATTATTTTAGAATTGAACCTAGTAGCAGAAATGAACTAGTAAGTTCAATTCTAAAATAATTCCAGATATTCTCAATTCTAAAAAAGCAATTTTCCTATTTAATTTCAACAAATGTCAATTTACCCTCCTCGAATTTTAAAATGGCTGCCATTTTGGTTAGAAATGAGATATCGACCTCCGGTTTGTGCCATTTAATTTCTCTTGACAAACCGTTTAAAATGAGGGGTCACTCAATAGGGGTTTACATTTGAAAATTTGGGGCTGCCCCGAAAATACCCCATTTTGGGGGCAGGGGCAAAGTTGTGTAGTTGATGAAAAAGTGCAGTTTTTCATGTTGTTAACATGTGCCGAGTTTGGTTTTGCTACTGCAACGTGTTAAAAATTAATTGGGGGTGTCCAGACTTATACTTGCTTGCCCATCTCAAATTTTGAAATGGCTGCCATTTTGGTTAGGGGTGAGATATCGACCTCCGGTTTGAGCCAATTAATTTGTCTTGATACACCGTTTAAAATGAGGGGTCACTCAATAGGGGTTTACATTTGAAAATTTGGGGCTGCCCCGACAATACCCCATTTTGGGGGCAGGGTCAAAGTTGTGTAGTTGATGAAAAAGTGCAGTTTTTCATGTTGTTAACATTTGCCGAGTTTGGTTTTCCTACTGCAACGCGATAAAAAGTTAACTGGGGGTGTCCAGACTTTTGCCTAACCCTGTATGAACTATAACACTATACTATGAACATATAGTATAAAAATTATACTATATGAAAACAAGTTAGCTACCTGTGGTTTCCACCGTGCGCGACATCATATGTTATACAATGATGTCGCGAACGGTGGAAACCACAGGTAGCTAACTTGTTGCAATACAGCAGCCGACTGGCCGGTTGGAGGGTGTGAGGGAATGCGCGATGGCATAGCAGACGAGTCCATTTGAAGGTACTGGAGGGGGGGTAGCGCTGAGAAGTAAAAAAAAAATTACCTATCGCCCGGTGGAAAAGACAGCGGCGCGACCCCTCGCGGGTTAAAATAAATGTAATTAGAAGACAGGAGTCTTAAAAATACTTTACTTTCTTAAGTTGGTACGAAATAGATTTATCCAGCAAAGGGGCTGTACATATTGCAGTCTCTCAAAACTATGTGGAAATGCTTTGTAACGCAGAATGAAGTGTTCTGATCAAAACAACATTCGGCGTCACGTCGATTAGAATCACCTATTTAAGATACAGTATATTTATTATTTTATTTCTCCCTTTGTCCCTCGCGTACCACCTGAAATGCTCTCACATACCACCAGTGGTACGCGTACCACCGGTTGAGAAACACTGCTCTAGAGGATACAGGGTTTTAATTTGACTTGGACGTCTCCTTTACTCATACGTAGGCCTACTCACAATGAAACGGTTTTACAAATTATAGGTTTTTTTGTCCTTTAGGGCTCCGCCCCACAGGTCTTCAAGATTATTATTGAGCCTACGGGGTTGAAATTACACGTGGATGTTAATGTTTACTCATATGTACTCACTAAGAAATGGTTTGACAAAATATAGGTTTTGAAGTCCTTTAGGGCTCCGCCCCACTGGACTTCAACATTACTCTAAAGCATACGGAATTTAAAATTTGACGTCGAAGTTCTTCTTTACTCACATTTACTCACTAAGAAACGGTTTTACAAAACTAGGTCTTGAAACCCTTTAGGGCTCCACCCCACTGGACTTCAAAATTATTACTTTATTGCATACGTTGTTGAAATTTGGCATGGTCTTCCCTAAGATACGGGTTTACAAATATAGTTGTTTTTCGTCATTTAGGGCTCCGCCCTACATTACTTCAAGATTACTATTCAGCCTAAGGGGTTGAAATTCTACATCGATATTCTTCTTTACTCATACGTACTCACAATGAAACAGTTTTACAAAATATAGCTTTTAAAGTCCTTTAGGGTTTCGCCCCACTGGACATCAAAATTACTCTAGGGCATACGAGGTTAAATTTGACGTGGACGTTCCTCTTTACTCATATGTACTGACTAAAAAACGGTTTTACAAATATTGTCTTACAAAAACATATTGTTTTTATCACACAGCATGAAATATGACCAAACTAAAGTTATTAAAAAAAGAAGATGATTATATAAAAAGAAAAATAAGGGAAGCCGTAGAAATTATTAAACACCCTGAAAATATTAATAGGGAAGATGGATTTAAACTAAGCAGGTCGTGGCTACCTATTTTGAAAAAGCAGCCTCAACATAATAGTTAGTATATTCGTTTGTCATTTTCTTTGATATTTTATATAATTTTTTAACATTATTTACAGTATTTTATATTTTTTATATATACAGACATAATGGCTTTTACATTAATTCTATAATCATATGATTTTAAAATTCACAAGTACTATTTAAAACTGTCAATTATTTGTTTATTTATATTAATTTGTAAATAATGTCTCTGATGAAGGTGGCCAAAGATTCCACTGAAACTGTAAGAATTAAAACAAATTAAATAAGCTGAAAATTCCCAAAAGAGTTTCAATTTTAATTTAATATGGCTTATTCAAGTTTAAGAACAGAAAGAAGATTTTGTTGCTCTGTAAAGAGATTTTAATACTTATAACAAAAATTCAATCACGGGCTAAGCCGTGACGGGCAACAGCTAGTTATAATTATATGAATCCTTGACCAACAGCATTCTAACAGTGATTTAATCATAAATGAGAGCTCAAGGTCTTTCATGGTCTTCTGGGTTCAAATATTGTATCATATTTTGAAATGCGGAATAGAGCTTTTATCTCTCTCTCCAACATTATAAATATACTGCATAAAAGTTATTACTACGAAGCAACATGTTTACAGTAATAATGTAGCACAAATTCTGGTTACCTTCTAATTGCCATATATCTACTGGCTAGGCATTATTTAACTTTCTACAATGATCAGAAAAGGCTTCTATAATTTTGCACTATTTTGGAAGATCCACATAATTTTTACCTCATTTTTATAAGTCGGTCTTCCAAAGTTCTCCTTCAGAGAGGAAGTTGACTTCCCTAAGAGACTTTATTTGAAACACTGACACACTCTGTGTTGCGTATTTTAGGCTGAGTATGACTGAGAGGGTGAGTGTGATGATTGTGATGGATCAGATGAGGTGTAGCTTTGTTACTGACAAATATCAGATGTTTCATTTGTCAGGATCATTAATTAATAGCCCAATGACCAAAAGCAGCTGGGTCCATTATTGAACCATCAAACAGCACTAACTTTTCTCAGGATCGAACCGGCAACCTTTTGATTTAAAGGCAAGCACTATAACCACTCAGCTAACCAGTTATTTTTGTATTTCTTAAACGACTATTATATTGACTATGATTTATATTTGTTATATTCGACTATTTCTTATTTTTGGACCAATAGGGAAAAGCACTGATGTCACATGCATTACAATGTTAACGTTAATGAAGATTATTTTTTCTTTCCTTGTCTTACAGAGAAAAGTGAGATGAAAAAATACTGACTGGAAGAGCCTGGTAAAAACAGGTCTACAATAATCCAGTTAACTTTTGAACTAGTGGACTGACAGCAATTTATACAACAGGACAGCTTGTCTTACAACTAGGAGAGGGTATGTTACCTGAACATAGCTAAGAGGGAAGACGCCCTGGTTGCCGCCACACTCGCCGTGGTACCAATTATTGTCGATCTTTTTACGCAGCATTATCAGGTCACCCTTCTTGAAACTCAAGTCACTATAACAACAAAAAAATAGACTAAAATCCAATGTAATGACCCCTGATTTACTGTTAGAGACTAAAATAGTACATAACATACCTTCTGTTGAACAGCTCAAATTTTCATTGCTTACTGCGAAACATGTTGTGGATAAGCCATGAAAATTTGAGCTGTTCGACGGAAGATATGTAATGTACCATTTTAATCTTAAACAATAAACATTATATCGAGGCAATAATGTTTGTAATCACTGATTAAGCAAATGAGGATTATGAAGCTCTCACAGGGTTAAATTTTTAAGGCTATTAAAAAAGACTTAATATAGGCACATACTAACAAACAGTTCAACAAAGGTACTAGTTCAACATACAGTTCACATACTAGTCCAAACAGTTCAATCGTGTATTTATCCCACGACTAGTTTTGCTCATTACGGCAGCATCATTAAGTGGCTAAAATATTTCATCCAAGAGGGAATCGTCTCACAAATATAAAATCGACAATTACAATACACGAACATAACACAGTGACACACGTAAACATTTAATTGAAACAAAAACGTAGGCCTATTGCGCACAACATAACCTCCAACGCCACGCCACAACTGGGACAAGACGGATAGCAGACTCTTATTTTTAAACCATAATTTACATGCAGTTGCGGAAATGTAATATGACGATATATACGGGTCCAGACTCATTTTCCGTACACACAATTTATCGATTATAAGGTGTTTCAAAAACCAGATAACAGCTCCCCACAACAAAAAAATGTTCAACATTTTAACTTTATAAAAATCAGATCAATCTTGAAATAGTTTAAAGGGAAAGACAAATCTAGAATATGTCAATAGTAGTGAGCTCATGCAATAACATTTTAGACCACCTTGACGTTGAATGTTTCAATTTTTTATTTGTAGTTAGAAACAGTAAATAATTGGTTAAAAATGGTACTGTAATAGTAAAGTATAGGAATTTATAGATTTGCTGTGAGTGAGCATTGTAGCAAACAAACTAAAAAAGACATCAAGTGAGCATAGCAAACGAGCTCACTTGAAGGGCAAAAAAATACTCAGGTTAGCATTGCAAAGCATGCCAAGTAGCATACCTAATAAGGAAACGTGTATTTTTGTATACAAATTAATTATTAATTGAAATATCTGATGAGACTTTATCAAACCGAGGGGTGGTATAACCCTCTAACGGGTAAAGATCAGTACGCAATTACAACATGCGTATACTGATAAGATCGCTATCGCAATCCATTTGCAAGGGTTCAGTAAAATGCATTTTACTCACTTATTTTATGTTCAATATCGATGTTTTCTATATAGTATTAAAGAGGAAACAATGCACAATCTAGTCATCGTATGTTCAGCTGTATTTGTTGAAATATCAGTATGTTGGTAAGACTGAATTTCTGGTGTTTGTTTTTGTTTACGAGTATTGAAGAGACGATGCTGTTTTGTGGTTATGATTTTACTTGAATGCTTTGAAATGCATATTTCAGTGCATAGGCGTCATTTGGGGGGGGCAAGGGGGGGCAGTTGCCCCCCAATAATTTCGGTGATATTTTTTTTTAATTGGAAATTAAAATTTTAGGTTATGTAATATGGTGAAATATTTGTATATAACAATTATAAACTTCTGAATCAGACTTTAACAAAATGTCTACTTTGTATTATTTACACAAACTCTTAAATTGACTCATTCTGCAATCGTCATCTGTAGCAGGAAGTCCCATCTCACGTCTGTTGGGTTGTTAAGGCTCCGGTCTACCTGCACAAACGACGTTACCGAATGCCGCCTCTCGGCCGTAGCGCTAGGCGGGTTCCGCGAGTTTGATGGCTGCAGAGGTTTACGGGAATCGTGTTTTAAAATTAACAAATTATGATAGAGATTGACTCTTAACTTTTTGTAAAAGTAGAAAGACGGATCTCGTCTTCTCTGGTTTTAGAATTTTTTTTATAAAATTTATAATTTCAGTTATAACTGTCTAAAATCGTCTGTTTTTTCTAGGGGCAAGTTTTAAAGATGCAGAGGTTTACGGGGATCGTGTTTTAAAACTAACCAATTAAGATAGAGATTGGCTCTTAACTTTTCCTAAAAGTAAAAAGACGGATCTCGTCGGCTCTGTTTTTAGAATTTTTAAATACAATTTCTAATTTTAGCTATAACTGTCTAAAATCATCTGTTTTTCTCGATTTTTAACTTAAGTTTTCCATTAGTTTTGATAACACTACCAAAGTGAGATTACCAAAGTGTAAGAAAGGAAATTTAGCACCGTTATTATTCTTTAATATGACACATTTGTTGTAGCTCTAGGCTGCATTTAGCAAAAGATAACAGGGTTCTAAAAACCCTTGCATTTGCATCGAGAAAAACAGATGATTTTAAGACAGTTAGGCCTATAACTGAAATAAAAAATTTTATTTAAAAATTCTAAAAACAGAACCGAAGAGACCCGTCTCTTTAATTTTAGAAAAGTTAGGATCCAATCTCTATCTTAATTGGTTAGTTTTAAAACACGATCCCCGTAAACCTCTGCATCTATAAAACTTTTTGCCACTAAAAACAGATGATTTTAGACAGTTGTTATAACTGAAACTAGAAATTGTATTTAAAAATTCTAAAACCAGAGAAGACGAGATCCGTCTCTCTACTTTTAGAAAAAGTTAAGAGTCAATCTCTATCTTAATTAGTTAACTTTAAAACACGATTCCCGTAAACCTCTGCTGCACTGTCTGCAGCCATCATACTCGCCTAGCGCTACGGCCACGAGCAGGCATTCGGTAACGTCGCGTCGTTCGGGCTCAGGTAGACCGGAGCCTTGCCTTGGTTAGACATAACCTCTTTCGTGTGAAAAGGTAGATATAGTGCCTTCGCTGATGTTCGATGTTTACACTGTTGTTTACTTGAAAATCAATCAATTTCCTTACTGATGGGTAATCAAATGGGAAAATTACAAACTTTAAGGACTTGTATGTCCCCTCTTTTTAATGGACAATTTACCAATTCACTTTACAAACAATTTCACGCCGAGCTCTATCCAATGGCACTAAAATCATTAAAATATATTGCAAATTGTGGGAGGAGTTTCTTGTACAAAAACCTGTATCACGTATTAAATATGTATAGATGATTTTGTAAATCATTATTTATCTTTTTTTAATCACTTAGTAATTTTTTACCTCTCTTGTCCTCAATAACAATTTAATTTTTTTAGGTAATGTAATGGATAATATACCGTAGCTGTACTGATCCTAACCAACAGTAGTTAAATGTTAAATTATTTTTTGTCCCTTATACGGCAGACTGCAAAGGTGCTTTGTCAAAAACTAATTTTTGATAAAGATAAAACAATGTGTTTTACCATACAAACTAATACAAAGTGGAGGGGGAACATGCTTGTGAACTAGACACGTGTAGATTCGGCTCGTATTTTTATGTGAATTTCGCGAGTTTTATCGTGAGTTATTAGGAACATGTTATACTAAGTGATGAAGAATAGTGCCGGACATTAACTCACGATAGTGAAGTTGGACAGTGATAAGTATATATTCTATAAACTCGCAAATAATTAGTCAGTAAATCACTGATAAGGTTAAAAGAGGTTAGAGCCAAGCTGCACCGTCAAGGTCATGTGAGGTCACGTCTCTGTCCAGTGCTGCTATCTAGTGGCTATCCGGTGCGTTACGATGCCGCCGCCGCTGCCGCAGGACAACAACACCGCTCCGCGTACTACACGCTCTCAAAGTGTCAGTGATTATCAGGCATTGGATAAAAAACTGGATATAATTATTTCACAGCTTGAGGAAGTTAAATCAGATAGTTCTGTGATTAAAGAGGACATTGTAAACATTAAACACGACATACAACAGTTTAAGGAAGATATTACACGTACTACTGATATGTGTTTTGATGAGATTAAATTAATTAAAAACAATCTTCAGGAAACAGACAAACGTATTTTTAAACATGACGAGGACATTAATCTATTGACTGTTTAGAAATTCAGGGAGTCCCGGAAAGTGCTTCTGAAAACGTTATGGATTTGGTAATCAAAGTAGCCTCTGTTCTAAATTTCGATCTGCAGCCATCAATGGTAGATGCCGTTCATCGATTGGCGCCAAGCAGGAATAACGACAACCCTAGAGGTATTATTGTCAAGTTTTGCCCTCGAGTAGATATGGAAGAGCTGCGACGACGAGCAATAAAGAAAAGGGGATTTTCTGCGTCTAACCTTGGTTTCTCCAGTCAACAGCTTATCTACGTCAATCTGGCTATGACGCGTGAAACTAGACTTTTATGGGCTGAGACTCGCAAGTTCAAGGTCGAAAATCGATACAGATTTGCATGGATAACAAGCAGCGGGAAAATATTCCTGAAAAAATCTGAGAACGATCGACCCATACTGATTGAGGACAAATCCGACTTCCCACGTCCTACGCCGCGTGCTCCTGCCCCACCCGCTGAAGCCGTCGCCGCCACCACCACTGCCACTGCCCCTTCCAAGTCTAATGATGGTTAGCCGCCGCGCCACCTCTTATCACCGGAATGGACATCAACCACGGTCTGTTTAATACAAATCAGCAATGCATCTTAATAATAGCAACAATTGCATGTCAGATATACAAATATTTATTATTTTTATGAATTGTTATTGCATGTTTGTTATTTATTTAGCCAATTTGAATATAATTGTATAGTAATATAATGATGTTAAGAGTTGTTAAATATATTTTTATAATTGCACGTTTAAGTTATAGGTAGCATTAGTCGTAATGTAAATATTTATTATCAGAACGTTAGGGGTCTTCGGACAAAAACATTACCATTCAGATTGGGAATAAGTGATAATAGCTTTGACATAATTGCAATAACAGAAACATGGTTGAATGATTCTATTTACAACTCAGAATTGTTTCCTTCTGGTTATGAAGTATATAGAAAAGACAGAAATGTGCTTAATGTGGGAGGAGGTGTATTACTTGCAATTAACAATCAAATAAAATCTAGTAGATTATTTTATTTAGAAAACGAAGGGGAAAATATTTGGGTAAAATTGACGTTTTCTGCTAAATCATCTGTAATTTTGGGGTTGGTTTATTTCCAGCCAAATACTGCAACATCAGTTTATAAAGCCTTTTTTGATATGCTTGATGCTTTTAATTTAAACAATGATCATGTCATAATTTTAGGGGATTTTAACCTTCATATTTATGGACCAAATTTTGATTTGGTCACAGGGGAGGAAGCTTGTAAACAATTAATGTTTTTCTGTGAATTGCATGGCTTAGAATTAAAAAATAATGTTTTAAACTGTAATGGTAGAACAATAGACTTAGTTTTAACTGATATGTGTGATTTATTGGTGCATGAGGAGCTTCCTATAGTTAGAATTGACAATTATCATCCACCATTACGTATTGAGTTTGAAATATTTTTAAGTCAACCAAATGTTTTTCACTCAGATACTCAGGAAAAATCTTATAATTTTAAATCTGTAGATTATTTGACATTTTATAACTCTGTTAAAAATATTGATTGGAAATCTGTAATGGAATGCACAGATGTTGATTTAGCTGTTGAAAATTTTTACATGTGTTTGTATGCTGTTCTTGATGCACATGTTCCGCTAAAAAATAATAGGAAAAGTAAATATCCATCATGGTTTTCTAAAGACACTATTAAACTGGTTAAAGGTAAAGAAAGGGCAAGATTCAAACTGAAGAAAAGCAAAATACAGAGATTGCACGATGAGTATAAAAACTTGCGCTCTTTGTCAAAACGTAGTATTAAATTAGACCATATAAGATATATGAATGAAATTGAACATAATATTATTGAGAATCCTACCTCTTTCTGGAGCGTTGTTAAGAAGTTGAGGTCGAGTGATAATAGTTCTGCATCAATGACACTGGACGGGGAGGGGGTGGAGGGGGCCGCTGCGATAGCTGAGGCATTCGCTTCGTACTTCCAGTCTGTTTACGTTCCCTCCAATCTTGATCACGAGGAGTTGTTTCGGCGAGCTATCAATTCCCCAGTTCATTGCTTCATGGATTTGCTCTCTTTTAACAACATATTTGAAAACGAAGTTCTTTTGGCCTTCAAAAAACTCAAATCGAAGCGCTCCGTTGGTCCTGATGGTATTCCTCCCTTCATTTTCAAGGGATGTTCAGAGTTCTTCATTGGGCCCCTTTTGAAAATCTTTAACCTTTCTGTGAAGAGCTCACTTTTTCCGCATTTTTGGAAACTGACAAAAGTTGTTCCAATTCACAAGAAGGGGAAGAAGTGTGACATTAAAAACTATAGACCTGTTGCTCTCTTGTCTACACCTGCCAAGTTATTTGAATCAGTTTTGTACAACAGAATTTTCTGTCATGTCAAGAATTTTATAACACCTCATCAACATGGTTTCTATCCATCTAGGTCTATAACCACCAATCTTCTACAATTTTCAGATTTTGTAATTTCTTCTTTAGACAAAGGTGGGCAAGTTGACGCAGTGTATACAGATTTTGAAAAAGCTTTCGATAAGGTAAACCATTTAGCACTTCTTTCAAAACTGAGTTATTTTGGATTTTCTGATGAATCATTAAAGTTCTTTTCTTCTTATTTGCATAACCGGAGACAGGTAGTAAAATTTCAAGGATACTCTTCTGCCGAATTCACTGTTCAATCTGGTGTCCCCCAAGGCTCAAATCTAGGTCCATTACTCTTCCTCGTATTCATTAATGATATTGTAAATTGTGTAGTGAATAGTAGAGTTCTTCTTTATGCCGATGATTTAAAAATTTTCAAGGAAATCAAAGATGTGGATGATTGTCGGCTTCTCCAAGAGGACTTAGATCGTCTGATGGCTTGGAGTAATGATGGGTTGAAATTTCACGCTGATAAATGTTTTGTGGTAACATTCACCAGAAGAACTCAAAATATCTTCAACTATCAATACACAATGAATGGTTCATTCTTACAATGTCGGTCTAACGTTTGTGATCTTGGAATAAGCATGGACAGCAAATTTTCTTTTTCTGTTCACATAACTGAGATGTGCAAAATGGCGTATCGTACACTTGGCTTCATTATGAGATCAGGCAGTTTTCTGAAAAGCATTTATGGATTGAAACTGTTATTTTTCGCCTTAGTTAGATCAAGACTGGAGTTTGGTGCAGTGGTATGGTACCCACACCATGCATATCTCATTGAAATGATCGAGCAAATTCAAATAAAATTCCTCAG
Source organism: Neoaliturus tenellus (assembly GCA_030545055.2). Classification (NCBI taxonomy): domain Eukaryota; kingdom Metazoa; phylum Arthropoda; class Insecta; order Hemiptera; family Cicadellidae; genus Neoaliturus; species Neoaliturus tenellus. Next base: position 173,066,972 of record CM061531.1, on the reverse strand, counting down.
ATACTTATTTTTTAAGAAATTTGGTTATTTTACCTATCATGTATCTTACCCAATCTTGTTGGATTTGTTTCAAATGGTTAGTCTGCAGAGACGACGAGAGGTTGCAATGCTTCTCTTCCTTCATAAACTGATGAATGGTAGGATTGACGATAGCGGTCTCTTATCGCGGTTGGCATTCCTCGTCCCCCGACCCTCGTCCAGAGCCCAAGCATTGTTTACTCCACATTTTTCTCGGACCTGCTTGGGTGCTCAGGCTCCAATCAATGTCATGATGAGGTTATTCAACGCCCTTCCTTTAAATATAGATGGATTTGCCTCGACCTTAGCCAATTTCAAAAAATCTATTTGTTAAGTCAATATTTTTAAATATATGTTATTTAGTGTTATTTGTTTTTGTTATTTACTGTTGTTTGTTTGTATATTTTATTTATTTTGCATGTTAGTTGTTTTGTATGATTTATTTCCTCAAGCTGGTTAATGTTAAAGTGAAAAATGTAATAAGTTATGAAAACTTTTAATTTAATGTTCCTTATGTAAGTTTGATTATGCTACAATGTTATTGGAGTAAAATCTGTTTTGTAGCTTTTGAAAATAAATAAATAAATAAATAAATAAATAAACAAACCTATGGAGTTTTTGTGTATGTATCCGACTGTATAACTTTAGAGTTGTAAATAATAGACAATAAAAATAACTAAATAGTTATAAAATAATGTTTTTTATTTTAACGATTTAGTATCCATTAACAAATTAAATCCATTAACCAATTAAATCCATTAAATTTCTTAAGGTGATTTACATCACAGTAACCACTCTGGCAGTTCCAGAAGAATAATGACTTTCTACAAATAGAAACATGTTATATAATCAAATTTTACATGCATTAGGGTATTGTTTTCATGGGTTTGTGAGATTATATTATAAGTTCATATTTTATGGACAGCTTAGTGTCACAATGTAAACTTAATTAGCTTTTATGGACAGTTTTTAGCGAAATTTAGATGTTTGGCGTATTTTTGGGAAGGGGGGGGGGTATGACCTTATGAAAATCTTGCCCCCCCAATCAGAATGCTGAAATGACGCCTATGTTTCAGTGTGTTATAGTATTGCGATGTAATAATGAGTGAATTGAGTAATTCTAGCGCTATTAGAGGCTTTTAAATGAAGTTTCAGTTGAATCGGACCAAGAAGTAAAAAGTGAAGTTGGCAGTGAACATGAAAGTGGTGAGTTAAGCCTAGGCCTATCTTTATTTATTTATTATAAATAAATATAATTAATTATATATATATATATATAATAAATAATTATATTTATTATTTATTAATATTCCTAATAAAAAAAATTATGTAAAAATCATTAAAATAAAAGTTTAACAAATTAAAAAATTGATAAATAAAAATAAAAAATATGGCAAGAAAAGGTGGTTTGTGTTTACCTCACATATTTGCTTTGTAGTATTTTATTTATATTATAAACTAGTACCAGGGAGACCGAGCTTAAGCTCGGTAAAATTATTACTTTCGTTCTCACACAAAGCTTGTTCAATCCGCTAACTCGCCCTCTTCCATTTAAAGACGAGCTCGTTCGCTTCGCTCACTCGCCAAGCCGAAGCGTGCTGCACTTTGGAATAATTTTCTTACACTACAGGTTAAAGATGTAACACATTGGTTTATATGTACAGTTATCAGCTGATTTTTGTTCAATTAATAAAATCTCCATAAGGATAACATGGAAACTTTAAAGGGCTCCAGCGCGAAAACCGGATTTTTTCCAGCTATGAGACCAGCTCCAATCGATTTCTGGTGGCCAAAACTCCCATATTCAATAAAAAAATAAAAAATCATTGGAGCAACAAAAAAAAAAAAAAAAAACTTTGCCCGTACAAACGGAGCTTGTTTTAGAGTATAAGATAAGATAAAGTGTTATATATCAGTAAATAAATGGTATCAGATAACTGACACATACTTTCTCCCAAGAATATGAAAAGGTGTTAAAAGCCTCAAAACATTAATGTCTTGATGGCTCAGTCGGATAGCCACCAGGTGAGCAGCACTTGTTTTTGCATCCAAAAATTGAGTTTTTTAACACATTTTGCTCTATAACTTTTGAACGCGCATTTTCCCGGAGATGCGGGTGGTGTCATTTTATTCAGCATTTTAATCTTAATAAACCACAAAAATTTAATCAAAATCGTTAGAGCCGTTTTTGAAAAATTTTGATTTTTCACGTTTTTTGAGGGTTTTTGGGGGTGAACTACCCTTAAAAATAAAAAATTTAAAAAAATGAAAATAACGCCTGGAATTATTGTGGGTTTGAACCTACATACCAAGTTTCACCAAAATCGGACCATTGGGGCATTCTCTAGCTCTGTTTACATCCTGACACACACACACACACACAGACATCACTCTGAAAACCCCTTTGTTGGACTCTGAGGGCACCAAAACGGAAAAATTTACCAACAACTCAAATTTTAAAATTTTTACGAAACCAATACTTTCTTCATGTATACATTTATAGGGGGAAAGGGGGATCCAAAATGGATATATACATCATCAAAGGAATCGGAAAATTTTTACGAATACAATACTTTCTCCATATACTATGGTATAGAGGGAGAAAGTAAAAGCCAATGAAATTGTGGTCATTTTGGCTATATTTTGTTGTTGTATGAAAGATATACCTTACCATGATACTACTCTAAAAGGGGGAAAAAATAAAAAATATATTTATTGTAAGTAATCAAAAAGGATTACCATTATAAATTTTTGTAAGTACACTAAAAAAAAAATATTTTTGAACAGCCTATTTCTTTCTGAAAAAAAAAATATATATAATTTGAATGTTTTATACAAAGCAATTTATACGTTTTTATGTTGATTTTGCGCACTGGTAAAAAAAGACCTAACCAGTACAGGAAATTATGATTACCAGTTGGAGGGTTAAGTTTTTAAGAAACTTCTTTTAACCATTCTTTGCTATTATATAAAAATATGTTGATAACTTCATTGGGCCTCTAAGAGAAATAGATAAATAAAAACTATGCTTAACTAGGCCTATAAAAATCTCATTTTGGCAATAAATTATAATGAGAAAAAGCCAGCACATTTATAAAGTCAAAATCCATTTATATCTTAAATATAGGATAGTTTCTATTATCGCTAGTGTAACCGTTCAATCTGTAGATAATGCATTATGTGATAGGAGCATTGATTTATCTCAGATTAAGTTTAAATTACATCCTCTGTTTCAAAATGAGGAAGCAATGCATTAATATTGATAATATCATGATGAAATAATCCCCGAGTGAGATAGAAAACTTTTCTTGTTTAAACGATGAATTTTTCAATATACTCACTCATTTATTTGTCAATATTACTTGAATAAACAATTTATATTTTAAACATTTTGAATAAAAAATATTACATTTCAAGTAAGCTTTGTACTTAAATTTAGAAATAATAAAAATATTTAAATTAGCATTCTTTTCAATGAACACTAGGCCTATACTCACCCAGGTTCCTTGGAGAGATAGTCATAGACTGCTCGTGCGTATGGCTGATTCGGTACCTGGAACATATTATAAACATATTGATATGCTTTGGTAAAAACACAGACATTTTAAACCAGGGTTTTTACCCCTGTTGTTTACTACCATAATATTAATATTCTTAATTCAATAAGGGTTTCATACGTTTCAACCCTTTTTCTCTCAACCTACTTAATCGATTTTAAAGATTGAGGTTTTCATTTTTAAAGCTTATGATCTAGGCTAGTGCATGTGTGAATGATGATAAAAAAGTCATATCGTTTCGGGCTTTGAACCTCTAGCCTTTGATTTATTTCTAGAGGGCGTTTTAAAATGTTGACCAACTTTCATTACAAGACTTTTAAATGTGAATTTAATTAACAGCTGATTACCGGTACCTTCAAATGAATTTTCAAGAGAGTTTATTTAAACAAAAATAGATTGTCTGTCACTGCATAATCAACATAAATATTGTTAAAACATTTTAAGTTTTAAGTCATCAAATTCCTTTGAATTTTACTGTATGTTAGTGTTTCTTAGCACAAACAGAAGAAATATATAACAAAATAAGCATTTTGCACAAGGGCACCCTAGTATCTATACAGTGAGATTGAAAAGTCCCGGAACAGTGAGATATATTTTTTACCATTATAGATAAACTAATGAGACTTGGTATATCAATAATGGCCATAAATGTATACTCTTTTAAGCTATCCTTTTTACCCCTTGAAGGGGACAGCCCACGAGGAGTCAGACAAAATTCTTAAATAGCGGCATAGGCCGAGATTTGTATAAAATTAAAGGTCCCACTTAACAGAGTACAATGCCGCAAACTAGACTTCAAATGGATGATCGAGACGGAAATGGCAGGCAAACAAAGTTTCCATTAAAATCATATGGGTAAAACTTTAAAATGCAATAACTTTCTTTATACTCCTTTTAATGCCGAGTTTGTGGCTTATCACTCCAAATGCAAAGACGTTTAAGATGATGTATAATTTGACAAAGGCCACAGCAGATTTCTGTAAGACTTCCAAGGGGACATCCCTTAGAGGGTGTTTAAACTAAAACTTCTTTGGCTTCTGTCACATCATACATAGTTTTAAACGTCTTTGCATTTGGAGTAAAAAGCCACAAACCCGACGTTAAAAGGTTGAGTATTAAGAAAATTATTGCATTTTTAAGTTTTACGAATATGATTTTAATGGAAACTTTGTTTGCCTGCCATTTCCATCTTGATAATCCATTTGAAGTCTAGTTTGCGGCAATTTACTCTGTTAAGTGGGGCCTTTAATTTGATATCAATCTCGACCTATGCTGCTATTTAAGAATTTTGTCTTGACTCCTCGTCCCCCTTAAGGGACACAAAAGTGATAATAGCTTAAGAGAGTAGAAATTTATGGGCATTATTGATATCCCAAGTCTCATTACTTGATATATAATGGTAAAAAATATATTCCACCTTTCCGGGACTTTTCAATCACACTGTATATATAATACGTGAAGCTGTTTTTTGTAAACAATACTCCTCCCTTATTTCTGAACAAATTTTAACGTTTGAGGTGTCAAAAGAATGGTCTCAGTTCGTAGTTTTGCAATAAGGTTTTAGATTTTTGATATTTTAATTCTGAAGCCCATGGGAAGTCCTTAAAGTTCGTTTTTTGTCCATAAGATTAATATGGGGAACAATTATTGAGTTGCAAAATAAAACAGCTGTTGATAGTAAAACAAACAAACACATGTTAAAATAGCTGAATCAGGACTGGGGAAAAGTGTTGTAATGTAATAGATTTCGTTTATATTTTCTCCACAGTCCTGTAGCTGAATAGAAGCAATTGAACTAATGAATGGTACCGAAATATCAAAACAATTCCATACTTTAATACAAGGAGTGTCTATGTGTGGAACATTTACTTTTTTCCTCAAAATGTATAGCTAGATAGATTTTGCTTGAACTTTGTATTTATATTTATTTGGGTACAAAAATAAATTTCGTAACTTAACCCCAGAAAAGTTTATTTTCCTGTACAAAAAAAAGATTGTAAATTGAAATTTTTTATGTTCTTCTTATGGGTTATTAGATTGGCATTGAAACAACAACGAAAGTTAACAAAAATTAAAATAAAACAACTAATTTTTGTCCATGGGCTTTTCAAACTGCTGTGAGCTAGGAAAAGGGATTGTTGGTGTAAATTATTTAACCTGTTTACTGTGACACTATAACAAATTTCATGCAGGTGTGCTACAAATATTAAAATACCTGTTTAAAAGAAACAATATTTAAAAGTTTTTTACCACCATTATATTCATTCCAAAAAATAGTTCATAATAGTTAATTCACATAAAAATAGTTCATTCACAAAAAAAAAAAAAAAAAAAAAAAAACTGTTTTATATACAAGCTTATTGCAAAAGTGGTTTGTATAAAGAGAAATTTTAACCAAAATATTAATGCCACATCAAACCAAAATGGGCCACACCAATAAAGATGTAGCTTAGATTTTATTAGTTTTAGTGATTTATTTGTTTCATATTCTGTAATGCCATGGGAAGTTAAGTTAAAGATAATTTAGCCCGTTATAAATAGTAATTAGTGTTATGGCTTAATCACTATGTCGACTACTAACTCATACTATAGAAAAACAGCCGCAGTGAGTGCTGCATTGCTCATACAATACCGAGGAGTTGACATAAATATTGATTTTTCTTCTGTTGTCATTTAAGTTTTTGCGTGATGAACTATCTAGATTCAACATCTGTGAATTTATTCTAAATTTTTTAGTTTTTAGGCAGAGGCTCAAGACAAATCAGCATAAGAACCACATCTCATTAAGCCTAGCTAATTTGGACCTAAAAGAACAACCACCAAATCTCACCACCATCACATTGGAAAGTTTGAGAATTATTGATGAAGATCAATTGATGAAATACCAATGTGGTTTAATCTGATTTTCACTACAATTTAATTCTCATTCAAAGTAACTAGGTAAATTACTATGGAGCAAGGTCTGATCACCAGGTACCCTTGATAAATGCAGCGCATTGCGCTGCACGGGCCCCCTAGTTACTAATTAACAGCATAATAAAATAATAATAAAACAGCTCATTTTAAGCGGCAACTTTGACTAATCAATTTGCATTTACTATAAGCACCCTTACATTTCAAAGTTATAAATATTCATGGATCCACTCAATCTGAACATACTTCAACTTCCAGTTAAGCCTAAGTTATTAACGTACATTAAAACACAAAACAGTTCTACTATATTAGAAATAATGATGATTTTATCACATGAGCCGATGTGTCGTTCACTTTTCTTGAATTACAATGACTAACATTAGAATGAGTCATCAAGGCGATGCACACTCAAGTGGTAAATGTTTGCTTAATCAGTCAGCCTTTGGTTTATGATGTCACAGTCATACATGACGTAATCACCATATCTTTTTGACAAAATCAGCAAGAAAATCTTTAAATAAAACTAGTAAACTGTTAAATAATTAGGTTGTGATACAAAATAAAATAAAGATTAGTATCTAAAATTGAACTGAACAGAATATTTGGTGAACCCAAATCTAAGCTTCTTGGACTGGCGTACTTGCAACATCTTATGAATCAAGAATCAAGAAGCGTTTATTTCCAATTGACAAGTATTACATGTATTAGGAAAAGTCTAATGTCTATCATTTGGCTACGGTCAAAACAATATCTTAATTTAGACTGAGAAAATTTTTTTTTACTTATTTACTAAATATAGAGTTGCTCTGCGGATTTTAAATTGGGGATTTGTAACTCAAAACTATGTAGTTTTTAAATTGAATGGTGAAAATTTCTAAACCCCTATTTGAAACCCCATACATGGAAAATCTAACATGGCCTCCTATCTAAATTTAAGCGTTTGTACATGTAGTATGTGTGTTCCAAATTTGAGATCTCATTATCAAATGCACAATCTTTCTACAAATGGTCCAGACTAATAATAGTTATTAGTTTTTCAGTTGACAATATCTTTTGAATTGTTAACAAAACAGCCCACTTCAATAATTGTCTATGTTCAATCATAACACACATTTGCTTGTTCTTGAAATTTTAGGAAAATATGTAGGCTACACTAAATTTGTTACAGGAATAAACAAATAAACCTATTTAAAAAGTAGGCTTCTACGTTACAAAAATAACAATGAATAAACAAATCTGATATAATTTTAACAGTAACATAATATATATGTATATATAATAACACAACAGTTGCAAAACTTAATAACCCATCTCATCAAATATCCAACTTATTATTAACAAGTGCTTTGATAATTTTCATTTTAAAATGTGGCTTCCCTTTTTTGAAATGGTATTTCAAAGTAAATTTTTTATTAAAAATAACTTAACCTGAGTAACAAAATTGTTTCCTTGAACATTCTAGGTAATCAGTATCGAGGGACACAAACTGTGATACCATACACAAGTACTAGTTTTATACAGGGTGATTCACGACGAAGTGCAGAAATTTTGGGAGCTGATTCTACACATGAAAATAAACAAAAAAGGCCATACAAACATATGTCCTAAAATCCTTCGTTTAGCCGCTAGCCGCCATTTTGTTTTTACACGTAATAATTTTTATCTCCGTAATGAATGCATGGATTTACTTCATATTTGGCATGGACCTTTATCACAATAATGGTAATTTCCATAAAAATAATTATTATTTTCCGATGTCTATTTTCAAAATGGCGACCATTTTAAAATTTTAAACTCAAAATTCTCAAAAATGGCAATTTTGTCAAAATTTTATTTCAGACAAAAAAGTTGACAAATTAAATTATCTAAACAATGATACCAAGTTTGTAAAGATCTAACAATAAATAACGGAGTTGTTGGGATTTTTCTGCAAAAAAACATGGATTTTGCATTATAATTAATGCAAATTTAGGTTATTTTAATAGAAAAATCTACATAACTCCGTTGTTTGTTGTCAAATCTTTACAAACTTGGTATCATTGTTTAGATAATTTAATTTGTCAACTTTTTTGTCCAAAATAAAATTTTGACAAAATTTGCTGTTTTTGAGAAATTTGAGTTAAAAATTTTAAAATGGCCGCCATTTTGAAAATAGACATCGGAAAATAATAATTATTTTTCTAGAAATTACCATTATTGTGATAAAGGTCCATGCCAAATATGAAGTAAATCCATGCATTCATTACGGAGATAAAAATTATTACGTGTAAAAAACAAAATGGCGGCTAGCGGCTAAACGAAGGATTTTAGGACATATGTTTATATGGTTTTTTTTGTTTATTTTCATGTGTAGAATCAGCTCCCGAAATTTCTGCACTTCGTCGTGAATCACCCTGTATAATAACGTAATTCAAATTTTTCCTTTAGAGACAGCCTACAACCCTCAATGAGTAGGTGGTGATAGCCCACCTATCTGAAAATAAAGAGTTCACTATTATTTGAACCAATTACCCTGGGTATCTGAAGTTGACTCGGAAATGGACTTTGAAATTGCCATGGGTAGATTAATATTCTGTGGATTATTATTTTTTCTGGTGGGCATTCACCATTCCCTATCAGGAAGCTATGAAAGACTTTTTGAAAAGTTGAATCATGTATGTAGTAGGTTAAGGTTTAATGTTAAGGAGGTCCCTGTTTAATGGTAAGGAAATAAGGTTCTCTATAGATGCTATAGGGCACAGTTTAGGAGAAATGTTACCAAACTAAAGTCTGAAAGAGTAATCCATAAAATATGTAACTCTGACAATGTGGAGAAAAGCTCATGGTCTTTTGTAAATAGTATTAGAAACAAGAGTTCTAATGTCAGTAATAGTAATATCTTAATTGAACGTGACAATAGTTTGATTTCATCAGTTGATGAAGTGTGTACTATTTTTAATGATTTTTTTGTTGATGTTGTAGCAGTAATGATGCTCTGAATCTTGACTATACTGATTTAATGAATGTAAATAATGGTTCTCAAATATTTGATTCTGTTAAAGAGGAGCAAAATTTCCCAGATCATTGATGGTTTTAAGTGTAAAAGCTCCTTTGGTTGGGATGAGTTTTCACCTAGTTTGTTAAAGAAATGTAAACTTTAAGTTGTTAAAATATTGACTTACCTGGTAAATTTTCACTACAAGAGGGGATTTTTCCGGATATCTTGAAGTTTACTGTAATTAGACCTATTTATAAGCAGGGTAATATGAATGACAAAGAGAATTATAGGCCAATAGCCCTGACATCCACCTTTGGTAAACAGTTAGAAAGGATTGTTTTGGATAAGCTAGTTCATCATTTTGAATCAAATGATATTCTTCATGATTTTCAACGTGGCTTTCGTAGAGCTCTGGGTACAATCACAGCGGCCACTGCATTTTATCATAATGCCTTGGACGGATCATAATGCTTTGGATGATGGGTGTAGGGTTGCTGGGCTGTACCTGAACCTCTCCAAAGCCTTTGACAGGGTACATCACATGATCTTGCTGACCAAGATGCTTGATTATGGCATCAATAGTAAACTAATTTTTATTTTAGCTTCATATCCGAGGAATAGAAAGCAATGTACTGAAATTGTTCATGACAAGCATGGGATATCTAGCAAATACAGATCTTGTTCTAGGGTTGTGAAGTTTGGCGTACCCTTGGGCTCAATCCTGGGGCAGTTTCTTTTCATTTGTTATGTAAATGACTTTCTCTGTTCTGATAAGTTTCTTACTACAATGTGTGCAGATGATACATCTGGTCTTATGTGGTCTACAGACATTTCAGGTCTGGAGTGTAATGTTAATGACTTTTTGGAAAGAAGTGTTGATTATTTTAATAGAAATAATTTGAAAATTAATGTTGATAAGACTGAATTGATTTTTTTCAACTCGGGTACTGAACTTAATATTGTAAGTGGTTTTAATAATATTACAAGTGTCGACTCTTGCAGATTTTTGGTTCTGTTTATTGATAATAATCTGACCTGGAAAACTCATATTGACCATGTTTGTAATAAATTAACTTCAAGTCTGTTCTTACTTAGGAGAATTTCTGTGTATTTGCCTTCTGATGTATTAAGAACAATCTATTTTGGTTTTTTTTACCCTTTTATCTCATACAGTCTGATGATATGGGGTAGTACCTATGTTTCTCATTAGAAAAGGGTATTTATCCTTAAAAAAAGGCTCTTCGCATTGCTGTCAAGTGTAGCAATCAACTACAATCCTGTAGAGAATTTTTCATTTATTTGAATATTATGACTATTTATGCAATGTACATTTATCAGACTGTTGTGTTAGCAGCTAATGATGAGCTCTACACAGTTATAAATTAAGAGGTTCACGACCATTTCACTGTAGATCTAGGCTTGATGTTCATAGGGTGTAAAGACGGTCTCAGATAACCTCAAATAGCCCTTATGTTAGAGGTGCTATCTTTTATAATAAGTTACCTTCCTTTATTAAAGAACTCAGTGGTATTAAGTTTAAGAATGAATTAAAGAATTGGTTAGATTTGAAATGTCCATATGACTTTGAATTTCTTTTTGAAAGATGAAATTAGTTTTATTTTTCTTTGTTAATTTTATAAAATAATGTTATCTGGTGAGTCCATTTTATTTTATTTTAATGTTATTCAGTTGTATCTGCAACAAGAATGTGTTATTCACTGACAATGTTATGCATTATTGTAATGTTGACGAACAATAAAGTATTTGATTTTATTTGATTGATAACTCTTCAGGTGATAGCCTACCTTGATGGCACCAGCGGCGTGAGGTAGTGGCAGCACTCGGGCAGTCGGCTCCGGTGCGACGTGACTGTGTGGGTGACTGCTGGGCGGAAGACTTGACGGTTGGACACTGTGTGTCTGACGCACGCTCCCGCCGCCACCCAGCGAGTTGCGCTTCTTGGGCCCCGCATTGCGCATCCCCTCCAGAATACGCATCAGCAGCACATTTGGCGGTAGGTCTTCTATTTTGGCTTCCACCAACACACGACATTCCGGACAACGGAGCTCCTGCAAGAAAGGTGTGAATAAAACACTCATTCAAGATTTTAAGTTAGTAGATCAAAATTGGTTTAGGCCTAGAAAAATCATAAATTTGGATAGGCATATTAAAACTTAATATCTTTCATCATTGCTTACAATAGCTTTGTTAACAGGCTATTGACTGTACCTTCAGGCTCTAAGGATTCTGAAATGGAAAAAAAAACATATTGAAACACATCGCGCTATCGAATGGTTTCAGCCCTGATATCATAGATGATTTGATAAGAAAGCAGAAAAATAAAAAGCTCAGAATTCATAGTGAGATTCTGAAGTTAGATTACATATAGAGCTATATCAGTAGCTCTACTGAGTACGGCGAACTCCCTTTAACACTCGAAAACAAAACATGAAAAATGGTAAAATAATGGCCTTCAAAACTTCATATAAGTCGAAAAGCTTTTAAATAAGAAACAAAACAATATTGATTTAGCCTAAATAAGAAAACAGTCTAATATCTCTGATGGGACAAGGTATGAAAATCCAACTTTTTATAGGCTATTTGTTGTAGTACGGTACCTATATGGTAGCAACAGACAGCAAAAATTTCACTGTCAGTAATTGATGTTGGTATTAGAATGTATTTTCTATAAATCTGGTGATAAAAAGATGGCCCGCAAGTTCATATTACATTTTACATCTACATATGAAAATTCATAACTTGATTCAGTCATCAAATACCAACATTGAAATTTTTACTGTATATTGCTACTATTTAGGTCCTTCATACATTAAAAAAATGGATTTTTATACCTTGTCCCACCAGGGATCCAACCCAAAGAACCCCGGAGACTCCAAACTTTGAAAAAATAGGAAAATTCCGATTTTCATAAATTTATAAGTACCGTTTTAAAATAAATACCCCCGTCGCAGCAGACCTGCGTACTCAGTGAATTTCCAATGGAATTTTGGTATATTTTCTATTTCCCCATAAAATCCATGGGGATGAGAGTATGTAGGTTTGCCGCCATATGGGTTTTGTTGGTAAATATAAGTTAAACCCTACCTAGTGATTGTACATACCAAATTGTATAAGGTTATGGTGTTATTATTATTTTCCCCATAAACCCCATAGGGGTGAGTACGTAGGTTTGCCGCCATTTGGGTTTTCTAAGCAAATATATGTTAAATGCTTCCTAATGAATGTACATACCAAATTTTATCAAGATATGTCAATAAATAAGCAAGATAGAAGGTTTTGTTGATTTCCCTTAAGAATAACATGGAAAACATAGTTTTTGGATTTTCTCCATAACCATTAAAGCTAGGTAAAAAATTCAAAATACTAGATTGTTTGTTTTTTAAGCTCTTTTAAATGGTTTAAGTTAAAATTGTTGAATTTTATAAATAAAAGTAAAAAAAGCCAAAAACCCATTTTTAACCCTTTTGAAACCCCATAAAACCCCGTTCCCATGGTCCGATCATTCTGGTTCGCGAACTCAACCTAGTAGATGCTGGCTTACACCCCTGTACCAAATTTCATCAAAATCGGAGGTTCCGTTCGAAAGTTATCGTGTTCACGGACACATAGATATATACATATATATATATATATATATCAATTTGAACGAACAGTGTTTTTGGCTTCTAGGGACCTCAAAACGAAAAAGTATCATGGTCCCGGGCTTAGGTATTACCGTTACTACTACCGTAATAGCGTATTCCCTATAGGGAAATTCGCTAAAATAAGCTCAGAGAGATTTTTAAATAATTAAATTTTTACATGAAAGCCTGTACTTTAGTCTACTTTTCTATATAATTTACGCATTATTAAGGCACTCGTCATATCGTCCAATTAGCTTTACAATTACATTGTCATAGGATTCTGTCGCCTGCTTTAAGACACACCCCAATACAGCCGTTTTGACATCGTCGTGGCGAACCCGCCTAGGCCTTTCTTCAAATGAACGTGTGGTAGTCACTCAGGCCCGCATTATCCACTAGGGCAACCTAGGCCATGGCCTAGGGCGTCAGCCGGGGGGGGGGGGGGTCAAACGGGCTATTTTTACACTACGTTTCATTCAAAAAATATTTAACCGCAAATATAATTTAATTCTGGTTTTGTTTAAAAGTTTTTTATTAAATTCTTTAATAACAAGAGTAAATAGAATATTCGACAAAATAGATAGGAGAAAGATCTATTCAGGCGAAATAGGTGACCCCCTAAGTTGCCGGGACCCGAGGGGTCCCGCAGGGACGAGCACCCCTGATCTTCCATAAAGAATGTCCCTGATTAGAGGTCAAGAGCATCACTCCTGACTGGTAGTAAACATTGCACTCTATTTGATGGTAAATAGCTTGATCAGAGTTAAATCGCGCCCCCGACCGGTGGTAAACATAGCCTCTGACCGGCGGTAAAAGCACCCCTGATCGACTGTAAAGAGCGCCCCCGCCCAGCGGTAAACATTCCCTAATTGACGGTAAACAGCGCCCTTTTGCCTTGACTTTGTTCCTTTGCCCTGGATTTAAATTTATTTCAGTATTACAATTATATAATATTTGATTTCAGATCTAAAATTAATATGGTGGTAAAATGGTACATTAAATGATGTAAAAGGATTAGCCTACGTCCACAGATTAAAAGTGACGAAAATGCTGATATTCATGTTCGTTAAATAGTTCTGTGGTCTTATTAAACATCCAAAGTAACTAAAATTAAAATAAGCCCATAGATCGCCTTTTTTAAAAAAATTTTTGGAGGGGGGGGGGATTATTGTGATTTTTGGCCTAGGGCGTCAAAAAGTGTTGATCCGGGCCTGTAGTCACTTGGCGCTAGATTGCGACTGTAGGGAGATTTATTGAGTTGCTCCCAACCAAATTCTCTTATCAAGTCCTGGATTCGATAAGTCACATGTGGACGGGCATTATCGTGAATCAAAATGATGCCGTTAATCATCATTAAATGCCATCTTTAAATGCCTTAACCCACTTGCGTACCATTCCATCACTTCTGATTTCTCTGTACACTATAACGATTTAGCGATGAATACCGATCGCTTTCAGGCCTTTAGCCTACGGAAAACAGATAACAGATCGTACTTTGCAGTCGGCGGGACTCTCTATGAGCGAAGGCTTCTTAAATATTTAAAAAAGTCCGAACACAGCGGCGAAAAATGCCGTACTGGCGTCCGTGCATTGCCGACAGATGTAGGTACACAACGCCCATGTACAGATCGCCGACCACAGCACTGCAGTGGCGCAATTTAAAAACGGTACTTACTTAAAAAACCTGCCTCGTACAATGTTTAACAGAAATTTTTGGATGTCATTAACATTTATTGCCTCTGAAACTAGGAGTCACCGATTTTGGTCACTTGAATCACGGAGTTATGTCAGAATGGCAAAACAATTTAAGGACATTATTGAGGGCGATAGTAAAATTAATTTCACGTAATCTAATGTTACAAATAAAAACCATGGATTTGTTTAGAATTTAATAACAAAAACATTAGTAAGATGATATAAATTTTTTAAGCATTATTTATTTTTTCATTTACATTAAAAGAGATGGGCTTCCCTTATGATCACAGTATTAGGGTGATTTACCTTAGAACAAACAGGTCGGTCTTTTGAGCAAAGGTTCAAAGAACACCTCCACAGAGCTACTAATGAACAAAACTCCAATTTAGCTGAACATCTTATGGCCAACAGCCACAATTGTCCCAATATAACAACTAATCAGACACCATTGCACATTTGTGGTCAAGGACGTAACATGGCAGCTCTGGAGCAGTATAAAATTTATAGGGCCTCAAAAATTTGATCTCAAGATTCATTAAATGACCGAAGTACATTCTAGTCAAATATTTTGTTTGAAACGATGATTAAATTAAACAGGCATGCTATGCCATGAATAGTTTTATCCCAAAGATCATGTAATAACTCCTGCCAACCTTTAGTCGAGACTTGGCACACGACATGCACGCATCTTTGTTTGTTGTAGGCCTGCATGTATATTTATTTGTAATTATGTTTTATTTATTCGTAATTTTGTTTTTATGTTTTTTGGGCTTGTTTTTAATCTTTGACGCAACTTGAACTATAAAGTAATGATACAAGATTTTTAAGTTCTTGTGCGGGCCTGAGATTGTCGGCTTAGGCTGTCAAAACAAGTAGTCCACAGGATTACTGAACTTGGGTCATACGGCAGATAACAGGTACCTATTCAACCTTTATTATTAATATCTTTACTCTTGTTAAGGGCGTCTGGCCGCAGGAGCACAGTAGTTCCCTGATTGCCGCTACTTGCCACCAGTGACGCGCTAAAATGCACTCTCTATTAGATAAAGCGTGGGTGGCTTCATCAGCCAGGGAAGGCATTAAAAAAAATGTAAAACAATTTATAGGGCAAAAAAATAACAAATGTTACATAAAAGTGATGTAACTTAGGCCTACTGCACTCTGTAAATGACTAAATATAATAGTTTAAAATAGAATAGTTTTTTGCCTGAAAATATAGGCCTAGGTCTACTGATTCAAATTCAAATTCATTTTATTACAACAAAAAAAAAAAGGCACAGCATACAAACTATGTACAACATTACATTGAAATAATACTTCCCGCAGAGGCCGAGGCCGGTGGGTGGAAAGTGAGCCATTTATCAGCATACCAAATAAAACTTCCTGATGCTTATCAGAAGATAATACAACTGAAATTTCACTTCTATGAGTGCGTAGATATAGTTAGGCCTAATTGAATTTGTAATATACAGATTTTAAGGTAGTTAAGACTACAATAAACATCGGAATCATATAAAATTAAAATATTAATACAGTATAATATATTTTATAAATTATTGATGCAAATTGTGAGATAATGGAGTATACCAATTTTGTCTTCAGTTTAATTACCTGAAGATTAACTGAAAATGCATGTGATGCAAATGATTAAAGTCTTTTAAGTCCCATTTTGCCTGATAAGTTATGCATTCTTTTACAGAATAATAAAAAGGCAGAATAAAAAAAATAAATAAACGTACACTAAATTAATTTAAACACCTATGAATTTAACAAATGTAAAAGCTTAACTTAACTGTAATAACTAAGCCTACTGATTGAATGATAGTTTTTCACACAAACACTTTATCTAAATACAAAAACACATTCTAATACACATTCTAAGATAGCCTAACTTACTTATAAATATAAGCACTTCAAGTAAAAAAATTTGTAATACCATTGACTTTGTACACTACGTGAGTAGACTTCTCATAGCATAGGCGTGTGTGAAGCATATTGATGGTGGTGCGATCTCGTGCGGCGTCCATCAAAGTACACGTAACATATAAACATATAAACATATGATAGATAAATCAGTATTACCACTCTTGTAAACCAAGGATGAAACATTTTATAACTGAAAGTTATGTTTATGTTTTGGTAAAATGTTTTGGCAGCACTGTAAATTCAGCTGAATAATAACAACATCGATGGCAGCGACTCTGGTGCGGCGTCCACCGAACTTCCAAATTTTTGCCCAAAACTAAATGCATTGGATGAAAGGTCTATTCACATTAGTGTACATGGTCAATGGTAATACCGTCTGATTTTATACTTGCTGATTTAAATTTGCTCACAAACTCTACACAACTACATACAATGATATTAGGTATGTAGATTCGCTTATCTAAGAATTACATCTATTAGGGCCTATAGGTTTCAATATGTTGACTGACCTTGTTGGTAGTAAGGATATCCTCAAGACACTTCCTACAGAACGTGTGTTGACAGGGCAGCACCTTGCTGGAGGTGTCTAATCGCTCCAGACATACGGAGCATTCCAGCAAGTCATTAAGGGTCCACTCATCCATGCCGAGTGGTTGCTACTCGGGAACACTGATCACCGATTGTTGCTTGATCTCTTCCTCGATGTGCCGGCCTGTGAAGATTAAATAGTGATAGGGCCTAGTTCAAATTAGTACCGAACTGTAAATAAGAATAATTTTGGTATTGAACTGTTTTTCCTGATCTGAATCATATTTCTGTTAATAGCTTGTTAGCTAGCTAAAAAAGTGGTAATTGCTAGGCCATAGCCTAAAAAAATTATAGTTGCCCTAAAAATAAACACAAAAAGAGGAAATATTTCATAATAAAGCCAATAACACCTGGGACAATTTAACATAGCCTACCAAAAGAAAACTTAGACAAAATTGTTTTCCCTATATGAGCACTAGCAGCACCAGCAAGCGATATCATAAAGCCTAGCCTACCAATTAAAATAAAAGTGTTGGAATTTATAAAAAAAAAATTATCAGACATGGACAATTGTAAAATGAGCGGAATTACTCTGATCGGCAGTCTGCGTCCAAAAATATTTGGTGTAATCCCACAGACTAGCACTAAGGGGGGTTGAGGTAAGAAAATTGATCATCAATAAGCCTATGAGGGTTCCTTTGAAGTCGAAACTCATTCTGAAGACTAACATCTTGACACTTCATAACTTAGTCTGTTCATTGTTTAAGTACCCGCCTAGTTTTATCTGCGAAGGTAAGGTTCACGGTCAACCAGCCATTTGTGATAAAACTCACAACACCACCCTAGATTCAAAAACCATTTTGCTATTTTCTACAAGTTAGGCTAAAACTAGAGGTGTGCGGATAGTGAAATTTGACTTCGGATCGGATTCGGATCGGATAGTTTAAGTTCGGATCGGATTCGGATCGGATAGTAAGGGGTTCGGATCGGATATTATTCGGATTCGGATACTCGCACGGACAGAATGAACTTTAAAATACAAATTAATTAACAGTAAAATCTTAGCAATTTATTCCTAGGAATGCATGAAAAATGTATTTTTTTTTTTTGTTTAATATATAAATGTAGGCATATATTGATTTTTTTTGTATTTGTTCAAAACTAGAATTATAATTTACATTTTGGACAAATACTTTACAATGACATATAAAGAAATTTATTTTGTTTAGTGTGCATGTTTAATGTTGTCTATGTTAAGTATGATACTTACCATTTCATATTTGTATGATTTTGTGTATTATAGGCCTATTATAATATATTATAGCCTATATAATATAGTTTCATATATTCTACTAACTACAGTAGGTCTCATCCAAAATAAATTCACTACAAGGCTATCAGTATCAAACCAAGTTTTAACTTAACCAAGTTTTTAAGGTAGGCCTATTATTAACTCTAAAGTCAGTCAATCAACAGGCTACATTTGTAACTATTTGTTTTTGATGAGAAATCTTTTTCGGTATTTATTTACAAATTTGCTTAAATTATAACCTAGATAAATTTTTCTCTCTCCGAATTAGGTAATTTTCACACTCATTTTTTGTTTGAATACTACATTGATAGTAATATTTTGAGTAATAACTTAGGGGTATGACCAAAAAGGTCTATTTCATTCATTAGGCCTAGGCTATATTTTATGCAAGTTTTGATATCTTTGAGTCACTGTGATGACATTACTGTTTAACAGAGGCCTAGGCCTACACCTTCGTGTAGGCTACAGTCTTGTTTGATGTTTAATTAAAAGTAGATTGCTAAGCTTACTTAGGTTCAATAATGCAGTAACATATAATACTTTTAACACTTTAGGTTTTGTTTTAGGCCAATTTGTTTTAGGCCTATTACAATGAGCTCAGTTAAAATAAAAACTTTCTCATCTCAAAGAATTTATGAAGTGGAATCAAGTCACAAGTCTCAATTTCAGTAATAATAAAACGACATTATTTTATTTTTCTACAAAGAACATTTTATTATGTCTTAGTTACCCTACCCTTAGGCCTACCTTTAGAACCAGCTTGCACAATAGGCATTCCGCCTGTTCTTGGTTTTTCTCAAAAGATTTCCAAATCAAACTCTTTTTCCTTCTTGGCTCCATAACTGAGTAGTTAACAACTAGCCTAGTAGCCAGCCTATCCAATTCTAGAAAATTAAGTTGATCACATTAAAAGTTCGTAATTTCAATTCAAATTTTATCTCGTACGCTGTCGGCTGTAGCAGTATTCCCAGACTTCAAAACATCGTACCACACGATAATAAATTATTGCACGCCACAAAAATGTCGTGTCTATCAATGTAATTAGTGATTGATGTCGGGAATGATTTGATTTTGTAAAATTTTAGGCACGCAAAATCAATCATTTTCCAAAACTATCATTAATTATCTTGAAAAATTACGACAAATCTTTGGGAGGAAAATCAGTGTGACGTGTGAGAATGAGTACAATAACCAATTTATTATCGTGTACTTGGAAACACTGTCGTCTACTGCGCAGGACAACAGAATCAAATAATCACAGACTAAAATCGTGACACTCGGTCAATTCTGGTGTTCCCCCATACCAGTTAATTCCAAATCGGTGGCTGTGGAGTGCTAGCGACAGTTCACTAGCACGCGTTGTGGTTGGAATCGGAACCTAACTCTACAGCCAATCACGACCACTGTTAGAATGGGTTGTTTTACTCCATCCGCTTGAGTCGCTAATATATCAGATTTGTTTTGACAACCATTGCCTTGAGTGCGCTATATCTTGGGGCCATCCTAATATGTTGAGTGTCAATACTAGTGTTGACTGACTCGAGAGAGATGATAATAATTGAGTCGTGTTTTAATCCAACTTTGTATTCATACCTAGAACGAACGCGATCGTCAGTATCATTCCAAATGTAGTTTTTGAAGGGTTTAAAGGTTTTTTGGCTCATAAGTTATACACTATTTATCCGAAAAAATCGGATATTTTTCGGATAGTATCCGACGCCTGTTGTACAATCGGATCGGATCGGATATCCGAATCCGATCCGAATCCGATCCGGTTTTCCGGATATCCGCACACCTCTAGCTAAAACCAAACTGTTTGAAAAGCAACATATTTGTTGGAAATACAATTTTGCAATCTATCTCTCCCACCAAATATTGTCAATAACTTTTAAAAATCTGCGCAAGGGTTTAATTAGGTATGTAAAATAGCCTCTTATGCCTAAATTATTAATTTAAAGGTTCTATTAGGGTAGCCTAGATTTAGTAAGCAGAATTGGTTGCAGTCTTATATATAGCGCCTACATTGCTACCAAATGAAAATATTGATCAATACATCACATCGGATGTATCGGAAGTATCAAACAATATATTGTATACTAATATAAAACATAGCCTAGGTTTTTTTTATATATACTTATTTACTAAATATTATTGCTTGTTTATTTACCATGTAAGTTAAACCAAGATTTTACTAGGCGATTTCTATAATGAATTTCAGAGAACTTTCTAAAATGTATTGTAGCCTATCTAATAATAAGCAATGTGTTATATTTTACAAAATAATGAACTAGGCCCTAATACTAAAGAAAATTATGTTTGAACAGTTTGCTGAAAAGGAGATGAAGGAGATGAAAATGAAAATAGATAGTAATGATTGTTATGTTTGGATGTCACAAAAGAAACATCAATGATTACACATCCAAGAGTGCTTTGACCAATAAGTTTTTTGGGGGATCTAGATTTCCATAGATCAACATTTTAGGCCTAGCTATAATGCAATTTTTTAGCAACATTATAACAAACTGTGAATTTTTGATGAGTGAAACAAAGGTCTATAATTAGATATACATCGGACATCGAGATTTTGATCCAGTGCGATATATCAATCGTATCGATCTGATGTGATACATCGATCGTATCGATTGACCCTTTTATTTGGTAGAAATGTAGCCTAGGCGCTACCTATATGAAACTGTACCCAGCAGAATTTGATATTCTGTCCTGACAAATCCCATGCCTTACACTATTGGGTCTAAAGGCTAGAAAGTAATGAAAGCACTGTAGGTAAGCACAATGTGAAAACACTAGGCCTAGCAGCGTGGAGCGAGGCCTGCTAATGCACGGATACAGCTACATAACTTTGCTACCATTGATTGTATTACGGTCTTTTGGAGCTCAGAAGAAATTAATGAAGTAGCCTACTGTGATGTCTCCTGATTTTATGGAGTATTATATTATATAACTGGCTGGGTAGCTGAGTGGTTAAAGAGCTCGCCTTTAAATCTGAAGGTAGCCGGTTCGATCCTGAGAAAAGTTAATGCTTTTTGATGGTTCGATACTGGACCCAGCTGTCTTTGGTCATTGGGCTATTAATTAATGATTCTGACAAATAAAACAGCTGATATTTGTCAGTAACAAAGCTACACCTCATCTGATCCATCACAATCATCACACTCACCCCTTCAGTCATACTCACCTTAAAATACGCACCACAGAGTGCGTCGGTGTTTCAAATAAAGTATCTAAAGTATTGTTTTGGCCTATTTACAAGTCACAGCCTCTCATAAAGTTTGTCATTGATTGGTCTTATTATAGTCCAAGCATAGCATTTAGACTACTGTAGGCCTATTAGGTACACACCACCTCACCGAACCTGCCTGTTTAATATATAAGATCTCTTAACCACAAAAAGCTGTGTTTTGCTTAGACTTATATAGGGCCTAGGAATATGTGTGTGAGAGAGCGTAGCCAGGGAATTAATAAAATAAATGTAAGGGATTAATTGCAACCCAATAATATTTGTTATCTCTCTTCTCTAGTAAAATGTAAGGACCCACTTTTAACGTCTTTAAATAATGTCTTCCATAATATATCTAGGAAAAGGATGAAAATAGTTTATGAATGAAAGAAACCGTTTTATCTTATGACTCAATAGCTCTTGAATGGGATCGTAATCGAAAATCCTCTCACCTAAGTGATGGGATTGTCACCATTACTATATACACAATGCATCGTACCAAGACCATTATTTTCAGAAAGAGATCTAACAATGTATTTTAACCTTAAAAGGAACTTGCACAACTCACCTTGAACATTGTAAGTTGTTGAAACTGCACTCAACCGAAACGAGAACATTTTTAAGTCAACGTCAACACATTGTATTCGTAAATTTACTTGAGTCCCCAAGAATCTCCTAACGCAATTCCCGAAAATGAAACGACAACCACAGCCGACGGATGAATCAATCATAATGGAAATATCTGCCCAAGTCAATGTTGCCAACTTTAATAGAGCTATAGGTATTGAGTACATATATTATTCAATGTCAGGGTTTTGACCCATGGGATGACCGTAAATCGCTTAAAACCCCATTATACAGAGGCGGCCCTACATAAAGGCGAACAAGGCGGTGCCTGGGGCCCCGAGTTTTTTAGGGGCCCCGCACAGCCGCGAACCACGTGGAAAATTTAATAACGTCATATTTAAAATATGAAAAAAAAATCGGCAAAACTTCGTTCCAACACAACCAATTTTCAGGTTTGTTCGAATGCGGTTGGCGAGGGCTTGCAAAACTATTAACTAAGGAAATTCTAACTGTAGTTTTGGTGTTGGCTACACTGGTGACTGCAGTGCTGGTCGCGTTGTCTGTCTTCTGTTAGTCTGCCTGCTGTTTGTTTCCCGCACGACTCACGTATCACATGATCTAACCGAAATTTCTTGAGTAAAATTGTGGACGTTATACTAATCACAGGAAGATGGCAGGGGTCTCAAATTAAAGGTGTCGGTCCCATGCACGAGGGAAAATTATTGGCATGTCCATAAAATTACCAGGAAATAAGAAATAACGCAAAACATCCTCCATAAGAATAGCATGGAGATTCAAAAAAACGTCTGCTTTGTGTACATTTATAGAACATGTGTTTTGGTTTGATTTTCAAATTAGAACCAGATGTTAACAATGAGTGAAGATGATCTATTAATATGTATCTTGAGTGGCGATATACTATAATAACACTATTTTTTACGTTGAATGGGTAAAAAACATCAGTAGGTGCGTTACTAACCTTACTGACTACATATTACAAATTGGCTGCAGATTTTTACTTTGCCATTTAATTAGTAAAAAAAAAAAAAAATTAAATTTACTGGTTTGCCAAAAATTTTTCATATGTATGCAAATTATAAAAGCATTTTAATCGTGATAGAGGTACAAAGTGATTCGGGAACCGCCTACTTTGATAACATTGAAGCATGAGTTTTTCTTTTATTTAAAAACAAGATTCAAATGATCATATTGAGTGAAGGGGATATATTACGGTAATTAAAACTTTATGCGTGGCAGTCAACGGAAGTATTGATTCTGTAAGTGGAATTTCCCTATAAAAATTTAGCACTTTACAGATTGCAGAATAGGAGAGAGTTCAACTCAAAGATGTTTGGCAAACAGATGAAAATGGAATTAGGCCTAAATGAAATGTTGAAAAACAGCAGCATAATCAAAATATTAACAAAAAATCTGAAATAATGATAAAGATTCTCCATTAAAAGTATGGTGATTATAAAAAGGCTACTTTTATTCACATGTAAACACGTGTGTTGATTCTGATTAAGAGAGCCGAATATTGGCAGTGAGTGGTAATCTACTTTAAGGTGCTGGGTTAAAAATAACAAAATCCGACATGAGCGAAATATTTATATACCGAATTGAATTTTACTTTGAATATTCATTCATATTCAACTTATAGACAAACACGACAATAAAATGGGTATGATTAACACTACTTATTTAAAATGTATAATAACCATAATTAGAGTGCTGTCATCGGTCGCGGTTTTTTCATATTACCGTTTAACAATAAATACATAACTAAGCATTTATAATGTGTGTTTTAATAGTACATGAGTGTAAAGAGTGTTTTGGAGTGTTCTATGAAAAAATATAAACAACAAAAATATTATCAGTAAAAATTAAATTCTCTGCAAACTTATACGTCGTACTGGTCGGTAAAATTTTAATTTAATGGTTAGGGGCTTTTGCCCCTAAAATCCACTAGTAGTTTATAATTAAGTTTGAGTGTTGGTTTGTGCTAAGTTATGTTTAGGGAGTGAGAACAGTATTTAAAAAAAAAAAAAAAAAAACTTAACTTTAACTAAAATATTAGAACCAGGACTTGGTACTGGTAGTAATAAACGGGAACGAGGTCTCTTCTTCGGCAATTTTATCCATTGGGAGAGATATTGCCTCTAATTTTAAGTACAAGAACATTACCGATCAATTTAGTATTGCAAAATCTAGAAAAGTAGTTTTGTAACAGTTAACTATAATGATATTAATTTCTATTAAAAACTTATTCCTTGTTCTTTGGATTAGCACTTTTTTCTAACTGAATAGGCTAGTTTAGATTTATTTCAGGTATTTAAAGAGGCCCGCCGTTGAACTTCGCCTTGGGCCCCGCAAACTCTAGGGCCGCCACTGCCATTATATAAACAACAAATGAAAGAATTTCTGGGAAAAAGATGGTCCACCTAATATTTGCAGCTAAAGCAATTTAAGTTGATGTTTAGTTGTCTAATAAATTGGAATTTATTGTTGTGTTCTAATTACATTTGAACAATGCAGGCACCACTCTTCCGTCTGCTGTACTCGATGACACGATCATTGAGGAAGCTCAATTTGTAGATTATCTGGGGGTGAGATTGGACGGTGGTCTCAGGTGGAATGAACATGTAGATAAATTTGCAAAGCAGCTGGCTTCAAACATTTTTGTTAAAAAAAATTTCTTTTTTGAATATTTCATTATCCAAACCACAGTATCTAGAATTTTCTTGATCCAAACTAGTCGGGGGCAATAGAACAGGCGGGTGAAGGTCAAGCTAATTAACATGTAGTTAAATGAGCAAAAATCAGCTGGCTTATTAAAAGACTTGACCTTGACACGCCTGTTCTATTGCTCCCGACTATAGTATATTTTGGCTTGATTGAGAGTCTGATTAGGTATTCTATAATCCTTTGGGGCTCTTCCAGTAAATGTAACTTAAATAGAATTTTTGTCCTTCAAAAAAGAGCTATAAAATGTATCTTAAGACTTAAGCCAACTGACTCTTGTTTTGATCACTTTAAAGAACTTCAAATTCTAACAGTACCCAGTATTTATGTTTGGTAGTATCAATAGTCAATGATTAAACCAAGGTGACTGTAGGCCAGGGCCAGGTGAGCCGCATTCCATAAGAGCAATGGTGTCACTTTCTGCGACATCCATGGATAGTGATGCAAAATTTCTTAAAAAATAGATTTTTCGATATATCGATGTATCGAAAGAGTAAAATCGATTTCGATAAAAAATCGTGGACAAAAAATCGATTTTTTAAGAAAATCGATTTTTTTTATCGACGCTTTTAAATTGACTATAAGTTATACCAGGAAGTGAAATATAACCAACAAACATTTAATTAAAACTATTATTATGACAGTATTTATAGTCAATGGTCGCACCTTTGATTATATCATTGATTTTGTAGGTAAAACCAATGATTAACTTAAATATCCTCTACGCATGTAAGGAATACCCTACATTATTTGGTTTGAAATAAAATAGAGTTATGAAAATAAACCATTATTTGTTTATTGAGAAGATATATTAGATCGTATAAAACAAAAATACTTCAAATAATGCGTAAGAGCTAAATTGCTTATAACATCGCAAGACTGGAATAAACACAGTTTTTGTTTTGAGCTATAGAATCAACATGTATTGGAAAGCTAGATAGACACAAATTGATAAGGGTCAATGGAGTCGGGAATTTATACATGTTTTAACCTCATTCAAGGACTATTAAAATATTTTATTTTACAGTAAAAATTATTTTACTATCGTTGGTTGCCGATCTTGAACAGAACCGTAACAGTCTAACCTTCGGTAACCAAGTCTATATTTTTTAATTAAATTTCAATAATAGCAAATTTTAACAAAATCAAAGGATGAACCCTATTTTTTTACTGTTTCGTATAAAAAGGTATGATATAGTATACATATACTTTACATTATATTTTGGCCGATGCGAAATGAGTGTAGCGATAGTCAATCCTTAGTCAATGGTCATACATAGCAACAACAATCACGGCCATCTCTATTCTCTAGTAAACCCTTTACTAGAAGTGGGCTTGCACCAATACGATATACAGCCAATACTAAGTTATTTGACTTTGATATTTGGCTCTAATGCAACAAATTTTGTAAATTTAAAGCCAAACTAAAGTTAGGATCTTAAAATATACTATTTTAGAGGAGTAAAAACCGAAATTCTCTGCCTTTTACCCAACCGATTTTAAAATCGATATTTTTAGTACGAAAAATCGATCTCAAAAAAATATCGGCTTGAAAAAATCGATGTCAAAAAATCGATGTATCGAATGGTAAAAATCGATTTTTCCGAAAAATCGATTTTATTTTGCCATCACTACATGGATGTCGCCTACCGGCAAGTGTTGCCAACAAAACAGCAAACAACAATCGTTCTTGTTTGCGTTGGGAATGTTTTGTCTCAGCAATTACTAAAATAAGGAATTTCAGAGCAAAATAGGGTAGAATTTATGGTTTTAGATTTACCTTGATTGATAATTTGTAATTTGGTCATTACATAATGGTTGTTATCAACTAATAATCCAAATTTAAAAGTAATAATATGGTGTCGTTTAGATAAATATCGTACCCATGGCAAGACTGCTTCATTCACTCTTTCAATCAGCTGTGTAATGGTAAATATTAAAACGTAACTTGACTTCCGTTTTAGTTTAGACGCTTCATATCCGGAACACAAAAAAAAGCTATTCGGCTGACCTGGGAAGAAGTTATGCTTCTTCCTTTACAGACCTTGTGATTAAACTCTGTTTCATTATACCAACTCTAGTTCACTGGTTCTAACTGCCTTGGGCAAATCGAGTTACTTCGCCACGTCACAGAGTACTAGTACCGGTCAACATCCACTCGGAGTGGATGTTGACCGGGTGTAGTAGGAAAAAAGAGGAATACAACAAACTCAAAAAGTTTTATAGAAAAAAGATTCTTGAAGCCAAATCATCTCACATTTTCAATACGATAAGTACCTCAGACAATCCTAGTAAATCTTCTTGGAATGTTATAAATAGTTATAGGCCAAATAAAGTAACTTCAAATGAGCCCAATATTAGTCTGGAAATTGATGGTAGAGTCAATAGCAATCCCGAGGTTGTTTGCAATTTTTTTAATTATCATTTTCTCAATTGCAAAAATAGTAACATTAATTTATAGACCTGTACTGACTTCGAGCCTATCTCTGATGCTGAATTAAACTCTTTTGATCCAATCACAGTAAAAGAGCTTAGGAAAATAATTACTTCAATGAAAAACAAGAATTCTGCAGGTCACGATGGAATTTCAAGTAAAATAATTAAAACTTGTTCTGATGAATTGATTGATCCTTTGCTGCATTTGGTCAACGCATCTCTGACGGAGGGAGTGTTCCCGGACGGTGGGAAGCTGGCTGTAGTTAAGCCTCTTCACAAAAAAAAAAAAAAAAAAAAATAGCAAGCTCCTACCCGAGAACTATCGTCCGATCTCACTCCTTCCAACCGTCTCCAAAATACTTGAGAAAGCCGTCTGCAACAAATTAATGACTTTTCTTAATGATCACAATCTGATTTTTAGTAACCAATTTGGTTTTCAGAAAAACAAATCCACAAAGCTGGCCCTGATAGATTTTGTGAATAAGTGTGTCGATGCTTTGGAGGGGGGAGATACTGCGGTTACCTGCTTTATTGACCTCTCCAAAGCGTTCGATTCTATGAATCATGCAATCTTGATTAAGAAGCTTGAACAAATTGGTGTTAAAGACAGAGCGTTGGGCTGGCTGACATCTTATCTAAGCAATAGAAAGCAACAAACTTCAGTTAACTTCACTTTAGATTCTGGTTCAAAAAAAACTTTTCAATCTCAAGTTGCAGATATCGCTTTAGGAGTCCCTCAAGGCTCTATTTTAGGTCCAGTCCTCTTTTTAATATATGTAAATGACATTTCCAGTTCCGTACCTCAGAATTCTTTGACAATTTTCGCAGACGATACTTCCCTATTTATTCGAAATAAAAATCTCTTTGAATTGGAAAGAGAGACGTTTGGCCAGCTCGGCGCTCTTTCCCAGTACTTCTCTGCAATCAATTTGAACATAAATTCCAAGAAAACCAATTACATGTTCATTGCCACTTCTCAGAAAAAAAGAAATCTAGCTAAAGGGCCGGTTCATTCTCACCTTCTGTGCTTTTGGATGAAGAGGTTCTTGAGGAATCCAACTTTGTCGACTATCTGGGAGTGAGATTGGACGATGGTCTCAGATGGGGGGAGCATGTTGATAAGTTAGCTTCAACTTTAACTTCAAATCTCTTTGTTTTAAGAAAAATAGTAGTCTTTAATAATTTACCTCTGTCTAAACTAGTATATTTTAGTCTAATAGAAAGTCATTTAAGATACTCAATAGTGCTTTGGGGCATGTCAAGCAAGGCAAATTTAAACCGCATTTTCATTTTACAAAAAAAAAGCAATTAGATGTATCTCTAGACTTAGGCCTAGAGACTCCTGTAGAGATAAGTTTACGGAGCTGCAAATTTTAACTGTTCCTTCTCTTTTTATATTTGAAGCAGTTCTATATGTAAAAGCCAACAATCTGATACAGCCTCATGTTCATCATTATTTCACTAGAAACCACAATGTTAATCATGCAACCCAACATAGTTTAAGACTTTTTGAGACCAAACCTAGTTATACCGGTACCAAGTTTTTTTTCGAAGCTTCCAAGACATATTCAAGAAATTGAGGATTTTAATACATTTAAGAGAGAACTGAAGGAACATCTGCTCAACATGTGCTACTATGAGCTACCTGATTTTTCCTAAAAACCATTTCCGTACCCTACTTAGCACTACCTAAACCCAAACCCAAACACCTGGTTGGACAAGGCCAAATTCAGCTGCCTACATCATGACTGGTCCCATGCCTCATCGGGTGTCTACGGGACAGACTGCGGAGGTAACAGGTAACAGGTAATATATTTTTAACTAAAAGTAAAAAAATATACCTCATACCTTCAAAACTTTGAGGTATGAGGGACCTAATATAACATAAACACTTACTTAAGTTTAATGAAAGTCGGTTGAATCAGTTTAAGGCTTATCACGACCGTAGAATAATTTCACTAGAAGTTTTGGGCTGCATGTACGATAGTTCACCCTGGTCAATCTGGAAACACACTCAACAACACTCTTTCTTTCTTACCTTTCAATATAATATGGCTGTCAAAGTTGGCGTTGGTGTCGTGTTGTGAATAATTGTTTATTATTGATATTCTTATAAAAGAACAGTTCATGGGGTTTTAGATATAAATTGAAGACACTATAAAGAAGGTAGGCTATTATTTTTCAAATATAATCCAACCTTTTATTTGCAGTAAAGCTCATATGAAAATTTTCTGCTGTTTAAATGTGGGCTTGGCTTGGGGTTTAATATTCTAGTTAATGCAATGACTTAAGGACAAATTTATATATTATTTATAAGTGACCAGGGTGAACTATCGTGGTAGGCCCTTGACTTAATGGGTTAGGGTATATCCGGGGATTTTTTGGGGGAGTATTTCCCAGAATCGGGTAATACTAACCCTGATCAACAAAAATTGGCTTCCAAAGTTTCCCATCAAAATTCCCTCTGGGGGTGGGAGGGGGTAGAAAAAGGGGAAAAATCCTAATGTACTTATTTTTAGAGATTTAAAAAATCCAAGA
The DNA here is from genome assembly GCA_030545055.2 of Neoaliturus tenellus. Lineage (NCBI taxonomy): Eukaryota > Metazoa > Arthropoda > Insecta > Hemiptera > Cicadellidae > Neoaliturus > Neoaliturus tenellus. The sequence continues at coordinate 173,036,881 of CM061531.1, read as the reverse complement.
TAACAAAAACATTCCTAAATATATACGGATTGGTCGCATGCCATTGATTTAGAGCTAAAAGTAACATTTGTAGGCCTATTGTATTCAAATAAATTGCTCGATTTCGAGCAACACGTATACTACAGTAGTAAGTTATAATGCATAATTGACAGGACACGCACGATTATGCTACAAGTAAAATAAGTTTAACGTCAAAGATAGTCCACTTAGTCTTGACTGCTTCTAGGTAAAATAATTCAACTGTACAAATATTATGGCAAACACTAAACCACAAATATCAGAATATTTTTTATATAACATTAGGCTATAATGAATATTTATAAAATTCATTATAATTCGGTATAATATGAAACTAAAAAATGTTTTATATCAAGTGTTGGTATTAATAGTTGGGAAAAAATAATACCGACAATGGTGACAACACAATGTCGGTATTTGGTGAAATGATGAAATTTTGTTTCAAATATCAATATCGCAAATTAAATTACAAGGAAAAAAGATAGCAGTATTTATGATTAATATTTGAAAACCTTATTATTTGGTCTCCAATTAAAACATAAGTTTAATATAAACATATAATTATTCAAATATTTATTCCCTAAGGCAGATCTCTATGTTCCTAGTGGAAACCTCTAAGATTCTTAACTAAAATCACTATAGAGGAACAAGGGCAGACAAAACTTACAAACACAAACTTATGAAAATTGTATCTTTTTCTTTTTTCTAATAGAAAAAAAAGACCACAAACTCATCTGGCTTTGAAAGTAGCCAATACAGACGACAAACAGCTTATATTTTGTGATCAAATGTGACCTTGTCGGTATTTGGTACACTGTCGGTATTTGGGGCATTTACCTTATGACTCTAAATGTCTATTTAATATTATAATTACGTAAGACACTCATAGTGACCCCTATTTTAGGATTAGGGGTAAAAATAAGGGGTGAAAATGAGGTATTTTGTCAGTTAAGTCTGAAAAAATCACAATTAGTTCTAAAATGTCAGCATTGATTATTTAATATTATTCCCCATTTTTTCAACCCATGTCGACCCCTTTCTTAAGAGCTTTGATATTATAAGGTGGCTATTTCATCCAATTACTACACATTCAACCTCTACCGATCCCAGCCATATGAGTGTAGGAGAAAAAAAGGGGTAAAACGCAAAAAACTTCAACCTGTTTAAAATAAGTGGTTAGTAGGGTGGGGTGTTTCCGGGGGTATTTTTATGAATTTTATCTAAGAATTGGGTAATACCCACTTTCATCAACTAATATCACCCAGCAAACCTGTTCCAGCAAAATTTCTTACAGGAGTGGTAGGGGGTGGAAAACAGGAAAAAATTCCCAAATTTGTATATTGAGTGATAAAAAAATCCAAGATAGCCAAACAAATTCTAAAAATATATAGATTGCATTAACAGAAAGCATGCAACCCCCACTGGGTGCGAGGGGGGCAAAATTGGGCTAAAAGACAAAATTTACAAACATTTGCTTAATGGAAGAGGGAAAATTAGTAATAATCCTGAAATATGAGTATAAATGTCTATTTAATATTATAACTATGTATCTCACCCTTAGCCACCCCTCTTTTAGAGTCAGGAATAAAAATAAGGGAAGAAACAAGGTTTTTTGTTAGTAAAGTGTGAAAAAATCACATATAGCTCTAAAAATTTTAGAAATTTGTATTAACCTTATTCCTCATGTGTTCAACCCTTATCGACTCCTTTCTTACGGGGGTAGGGGCAAAAATGAGGTAAAACTCTAAAAATACCATTATGCTTAAACATTGATAAATAATAATATTCAAAAAGAGCAAAACAGAATAAAATATTTCAAAACAATGTATTGAGTTCAATAACACAATACATTCAAAATCAATGCAACTCCTTGGTGGAGGAGGGGGGGGGGGGGCAGTGGGACAAATTGATTGCAAGAATCCAGAAGGAATATAACTTTTTCACTCCCACAATGTATATAAGCTGATCTGGAGGCAGTATTGTGACAGAATCGTCAGCTGGCACATAAATAATTTTGAACTTCACTGCTTATCTGGACTTACACTGTGCATTCTCTTGGAGACAGAATGAACTACAAAGACACCAATAAGGCATATAGGCCTAGATCACTTTGATATGTATTGGCGCTTGGACTTAGATCATTTTTACATTAAAATATGAAAAAAATTGGCACTTAGACAATTTTGAAATTAATGTCAAAGTATTCTATGCTGATGAGAGGTTTTAGTTTCCAAAAAAGATATATGACTATTGACAACTTCTTACAGAGATTGTTAATACATGTTTTCCACTTAATCTGCTATCATGGTAAATTCCCAGAAGTTTGACTGACTTTTCAGGTTGGTTTTGTAAAAGAGAAAACATTATGCTTTGAGTTTTACATTCATTGCAAATAAGATGATTAGAAGAAAACCAGTTTAAAGCATTTAGGATCCTAAATTCTGTGGGCAAGAAGTTTTAGATCTATATTGACAGCGAAGATTGTTTTATCAGCTTAGATTACGGTATACATTTTAAAGGTAAGTTAGGGGGAAGATCATTTATAGCCATATATATTTTTTATTTATTTATATTAGGCTATTTAGTTTTTTTATTTATATTATATATTTTTATAGCTACAATAAAAAGAAAAGGGCCGAAAACAGAGCCCTGTAGAACACCAGCCTTATTTTTTGTAACTGATGAATTTTTACATTCAACACAAGCAAACTATTGGTTGGATGTGAATAACCACATCAATTCAGAGCAATTCTAATGAGCTACCTCCTAACTCCGTAAAATTGAAAATTCTTAATTAAAATGTCAAAAGGGATGCAATCAAAATATATTTAGTGAGGTCACAAAGAAGCAATGACACCGATTCTCTAAAGCATTCAAAATAGACTGAGCAATTTGTAATATGGCAAATGTAGTGGATCTTCCAGGTCTGAAGCCATACTGTGAATCAGTTAAGATGTCATTTGAATCAAACTATATCACTATATCACTATTTTGAAACAGGGACCTTACATTGTGGGTATTTTAACCTGATAATGAGAGATGAGTATAGGATGATTGTGGTGCGATCTTGTTGTCTTTTTACTGACTAAGCCAACCTTCTCCACAGACAGGACTGTTAATTAATAGCTAAACAGCCACTGGTATCTAGGGACCTACAGTTTAACGTGGGATCCGAACCACAATTTCGATCTCATATATACAAATTGGTGTAATTATGAAGACTAGAGATTGCCTCCTGATCGAAATTCGATCAAAATTTCAGTTTATTTGGACCCAAGAAGCTTAAAAATATTTAAGAACTAAAACATCTGTTCTTCCTGTTTTTCTAGGAGTTGTTTTTGCAACAGCTGTCTAATGATTTATTCAATTCTCCTTCGTCCATAAGATTAACATTGGAACTTTGGAATCCTGTGGGCGTAGCCCTCGAGTCCCATGTGAATTAGAATGTGATTCTGCTCATCTACAGGACTATACCTTTCTATCGGTATGCGCGGATTTCTTCTACGATGCACACGAGCAGAGAAAAAAGGAGAAAACGAAACATGCTTGCGTATTAATATACAGTGTGGTTGAAAAGTCCCGGAACGGTGAAATATATTTTTTACCATTATAGATGAAGTAATGAAACTTGGTTTACCAATAATAGCCATAAATATCTACTCTTTTAAGCTATTATAACTTTTTTATCCCTTAAGGGGGATGGCCCACAAGGAGTCAGTCAAAATTCTTAAATAGCAGCATAGGTCAAATTTGGTATCAAATTAAAGGTCTCACTTAGCAGAGTACAATGCCGCAAACCAGACTTCAAAGGGATGACCGAGACCGAAATAGCAGGCATACAAAGTTTCCATTAAAATTATATGGGTAAAACTTAAAAACGCAATAACTTTCTTAATACTCAACCTTTTGACGTCGGGTTTGTGGCTCATTACTCCAAATGCAAAGACGTTTAAAATGGTGTATGATGTGACTTGGGCCGAAGAAGTTTTAATTTACACTCCCTTTAAGGGATGTCCCTCCTGGAAGTCTTACAGAAATATGCTTTGAGCCTTGTCACATCATACATAGTTTCAAACGTCTTTGCATTTGGAGTAATAAGCTACAAACCCGACGTCAAAAGGTTGAGTATTAAGAAAGTTATTGCATTTTTAAGTTTTACCCATATAATCTTAATGGAAACTTTGTATGCCTGCCATTTCGGTCTCGGTCATCCCTTTGAAGTCTGGTTTGCGGCATTGTACTCTGCTAAGTGAGACCTTTAATTTGATACCAAATTTGACCTATGCTGCTATTTAAGAATTTTGACTGACTCCTTGTGGGCCACCCCCCTTAAGGGATAAAAAAGTTATAATAGCTTAAAAGAGTAGATATTTATGGCTATTATTGGTATACCACGTTTCATTACTTCATCTATAATGGTAAAAAATATATTTCACCGTTCCGGGACTTTTCAACCACACTGTATAGATGGGCTTTATGGATGAACTAGTATTCACCAGTGCAGACATGTTAATCCCCACCAGGGAATATCACATCCATAAGCCATCGTTTATAACTATCCACGATTTGTGGCTTCCAAGTGGCTGGATTACAGGACGACGCCACCGTCCCAGTCATACAGCTTTTTAGTCTTGGTGAGCGTAGCGCTCGGCAGACGGTGTGAAACATATATAAAATGTACTTTATTGAATTTCTATTTCCTTTCCATTGTTTAACTGCAAAAAAATATCTCCTTTTTAAGTATAATATTAATTTGAAAATGCGTAATGTAAGCAATAGTGTGTTTTTTTCTATATACTTTATATTGTTAAATTGCTTGATCTAATTATTATATAATTTATAGTGTTTCTGTCAAGAGATAACCTGAAGCACATTATTGAATTGTGTTATAATTAAAAAAACTGAAAGATAAAAAAATGGAAATGATTATTGTAAAATCATGTATGACATGCAATTTTTTGATATATCCCTAGTGGATAATTGTCAATAAAGAAAATTGAAGTTGATTATTTAACTGCTGTAAAAGAATTGCTTTAAATATTTTGTGAAAAGTGGAAACAATGGAGATTGGGCGATAATTTTTACAAAATTTATGTCTTTTCTGGAAAACAGGAATTATTTTAGCAAATGTAATTTTTTGGGAAAAAGGCCAACACATAGGCACTTATTAATGATCAGAGCTAAAGGAGTCTTAATTAATTTAAAAGTTTTCGTAATGATGTGATTCGAAAGCCAATAACTATCCATAGATTTTGAATTTGAGAAATTAGATACAATGTGGTTACCTGATTATCTGGTGTAATTTAAGTCCAATTGGAATGTATGTTCCCACTTGGTACAGGCCCAAGTAAGTCCTCAGCTGTTGTGCATGTTTGGCTTACCAGATTGGCAAATTCTTCAGCTGAAGCAGTAAAATAACTGAGTGTATCTGGATCTATTGTAACTTCAGGTGTACGAGTTGTAGTGTTTGTTTTCATGTATTATGATGTCCCCGGCAGCTTTGCAATTATCACTTGAAATCTGAATGAAATTTTCACAAGCTTTTTCTTAGCAATCGTTAATTTGGTTTTATAGTACTTCTTCATTTTAAGATAAGTGCTGTAAGCTGACTGAGCCCTTACTAAATCTGAGTTTACAAGATTTTTACACACAGAATAATGTGCCAACATTAAGTCTCTAGTTTTCTTCACTTAAGCATAGTTTACTTAGCTTAGTTCTTAAGCATAGTTTACTTTCTTTTTGCCCTGTACTTTACGGTTTTCATGTGTGTTTTTTGCTAACAATAGCAGAGCAATATTACCAAAGTTCTCTAAATCTCTTGAAAAAAAACCATTAAGAATATGCGATTGCTTGGTTATTGAATAGGCCTAATAATGTAGTTGAGATATTTTAATCTTTTACCTAAAATTATAAAACAAACAAAAAATTTACGCCTTTTCAAGAATAAATTAAAATATTTTCTAATTTCTCAATCATTTTACAGTGTTAGTGAATTTATGGGCCACATTAAAATTTACCCAATCAAGTGAAAATCATCTAGAAAAAAAAAATTAAATAAATAAATAAATAAAACCGCATTAAAAGTTAGACTAGGTTTGTACTGTTTATTTTTAATTGTTTTTATGTACTTTTACTATTTTTAAAATTTTTGTTTAGACAAAATTTTATGTGTTATATACATTGCTACCTACAAACACAGAGTAAGGAACCTTTACAGAGTGCTCGCTGCGCTGCGTGTTGGCGTCAGTCATGACGCGCCTCGTAGTGGCGCTACTGACGCGGTGACGCAAAATGGCGCAGACTGACGCGGAGTTGCCAATTCGGACACCGCACCGCACCGCACAGCGCCGTGCCTCGCGTCACCGCGCCGCCGCAACACGAGCACCGCACCGGGCCGTCCGACCACCTTTACTTTACTCCGAATTCCCGAGCGCGATTATTTGGCCAAGTTGCAATGGGGGTCATTTGTACAATGTTAGATATTTGACAATAACTAGCAGACTAAAACAGAAATGCCAGCTGCCTCACTTTAATTAATATTTTGAGTTACTTGCAATAGTTGAATGTAATCATATAACGAAAGCTTCATTTAAAAGTTACATATTAACGTAATGGACAGAAATATTTCAGTTTAGGCTTGAGAATATTGCAAAATTTTTAAAATCTTTTATTTCATAATCACAATACGCACCTTCAGTATTGAGAATTCCTTCATATTTATTTGAAAATAAGCTCATATTAACTATAAAGAAATTTGTGCACTAACAATAAAAATCAGCTACCATTTTAACAACATATTTAATCAGTACCGTATTAAATTACACAGGTAAATACAAATAATGTTATATACAATTATGCAGGGTGTTTCAGAACTCCCTGACATTATTTTAAGGCATTGTTCCTGCGTTAGAAACATATCTAAATATCATATTTAAATTGTCCGGAAGTCTTTAGTTACTCACACAGCCGCCATTTTTTTACTAAATAATTTTTATTTCTGTACCAAATATGAACAGAATATAACCATCTGTTACGAAAATAAAAATTATACGAGGTGGCCCGTGCGCAAATTGCACATTTTATGATTCGGTATGAGTGAAATTCACCTACAGTACATGAATGTTGATTGTTAGGTGACATTTTTTTCGGATTTTAAAATTCATCTGAAGGTAATCAGCTGTTAAATTACAATTCACATTGAAGAACTTGCAATAAAAGTTGTTCAACTTTTTAAAGCGCCCTCTAGAAATAAATCAAAGGCGAGGGGGGCGAAGCCCGAAACAATATGACCTTTTTAATTACGATTCGTCACTGCGGTATATCCTAAGCTTTAAAGTTACACCTCAATCTTAAAAATCGGTTCAGTAGTTGAGAGAAAAAGGGACGTAACAGACGAAACTCTTATAGAAATAAGAAGATTTGAAAAAAAAAATGGCAGCTGTGTGAGTAAATTAAGACTTCCGGACGATTTGAATATGATATTTAGAAATGTTTCTAATCCAGGAACAATGCCCTAAACTATTGTCAGGGAGTTCTGAGACACCCTGTATCAAGATTTCTATCGCATATGATTATACTACACAATAAAGTAGGCCTACTAAAAAGCGCTACACAATATACGCAATATCTATACTTGGCATCCAGCTTAGTGGGCTACCATTGTTACAATTTACTAGTACAACAATGGTGGCAGGTACGTTCTTGGGTGGCAATAACAGTGCAACCTAATACTGATTAAATTAATGTATCTCAGTTGTTTATTAACCGCTTTTCATAATTTTTGTGTCATCGGATAAGGAATTAAATTGTCTAAATAGTTTAAAAGTTGAAAAATTTTGTTTTTATTTCAAGTTTTTTTTTTCGAAATTGAAGTTTAAAAATTTTAAATGCCCGCCATTTTTAAATTTAAAATCGTATCACGTTGATATTTTTTCGTAAATTAAACCTTTACTATTTCAAGTTCCTTGCCAAGTTTCAAAGCGATTGGTTGCAAAACGATATTTAAAACGATAGATATTTTAAACTTAAATATCTCAAACCCGTTAAATTTTAACAAATCTTTACAAGAAACAAAAAAGTTGACAAATAAAATTACCTAACTGATGAAACCAAGATTGTAAGGATCGAACCACAGACAACGGAGTTATTGCCATTTTTTGCATAAAATCATTGAGTTTCCATTAAAATGCATGCAAATTTAGGTCGTTTTAGAAGAAAAATCTCAATAACTCCATTATTCGTTGTCAGATGATTACAAACTTGGTCTCATTGGTTAAATAATTAAATTTGTCAACTTTTTTATATCAAGTCAATTTTCTGTAAAATTTACCGGTTTTGAGATATTTGAGTTTACAATTTTAAATTGGCCCCCATTTTAAAAATACATATTAGAAAAAAATATATTTTTTTTTAAATATGAGTATTACTATGATGAAGGTTTTTGCCAAATATTAACTTAATACAGTGATCTGTTACGGAAATAAAAATTATTTAGTGTAAAAAACAAAATGGCGGCTAGCGGGTTAACGAAGCATTTTAGGACATACGTTTACTGGAACTTTTTTGTTTATTTTGATGTGGGCAATAACCTCCTGAATTACTGAAACGTTTTTTTTTTCCGAACACCCTGTATATGTATACAGGGTGTTCATGTATCATTATTATCTAAATTTAAACCTTTGTACATTTAATACAGCTTAAGGGTGAGTCGGTGGCGTAGTGGTTAGCTCGCCGGACTTCGGGACCATGGCAGCGATGTCGTGGGTTCGAATCCGCGTTCTGCCAGTGACTTTTAACAGTACCATTCACCTTGTACTGTAGCGGCTCACCCCCTTACTTTGTCTAATACGATCCACGCACAGATCAATAGTCTATGTGGACGGGGCAAAGTAAGGCAAAAAGAGGTCCCCCAACCTCTTTAAAAAAAAAAAAAAAAAATATCTGTGTTCCAAATTTTAGATCTCTATCCTCAAACGCACAATCTTTCTACGTATCTGCCGGACTAAGTTCATATAATCCATATGTTACACATCAATGTTCTGGATACATTGTTACATATAAAAAATGTGTTTTAACAAATGTACACGAGGGTGCAGCACCCGTAGGCCTACATTGAAATAGACGAGTGAGCGAAGCGAACGAGCTTCAATAACAACAAAATATAAGCCTTTTTTGCACTGGGCTTTTTAGCGCACTGTCTGTAAATGATATTATTATAAAAAATATTACTGTTTAAGTTTACCAAGCAAATGCTCGGTCCCCGGGTATTCATAATATTATAAAACTAATATCAAATTATATTATGGTACGGTAATGTATATATTTTATTCGATGTCAATAAAAACACACAACTAAAAGCCTGTAAAGGATTGAGGGAAGATTGGTACTAATATAAAACGTAATCACATTATAGAACCTGACGGCGAGTGAGTGAGTAGTGAACGAGATCATCTGAAGAGCAAGTGGTATTTATAAAAAATAACATATATCATTATTATGTAATACGAATTGTTCAAATAACAGAACGCGTACATAAAATACCTAAATAATAGAAATTTGTTGTTAAATAATAGAAACTAGAGATCGCCTCCTGGTCGAAATTCGACCAAAATTTCAGTTGATCTGGACCCAAGAAGTTTAAAAACATCTTATGAAATATGTGTTATTCCTGTTTGCCTATCAGTTGTTTTTATACAACAGCTGTCTAATGATTCAATCAATTATCATTTCTCCGTAAGATTAACATTGGAACTTTGAAAGCCTGTGGGGCGTAGCCCTGGAGTCCGATGTGAATAAGAATGGGATTCTGCTCATCTACAGAACTATACCTTTTTAACGGTATGCGCGGATTTCTCCTACGATGCATACGAGCTGAGAAAAAAGGAGGATAAGAAACATGCTTGCCTATTAATATTAGAAATTTTGTACGTGGGGGTACTTTTTCGGGAGTAGAATTCCGGCGGTAGTATTCCGGGGGTAGAAGTCCGGCTGGTGTTTGGTTTGCCATAATGTTAATTTAGAGCAATCAAATGAAATAATAATGTATTTATAAAACTGGGGATACTTTTCCGGCAGCGTGCAAAACTCCATGCCACTTTAAGCTCCGTCCCTCGTGACGTCAAAATGACGTAGCGTTTTTTCATGGGGGTACTTTTCCTGGGGTAGAATTTCGCTACCCCCATTTTGCATTATGATTAATGCAAATTCAGGCAAATATAATAGAAAAATCGCGATAACTCCGTTATTTGTAGTAAAATCTTTACAATCTTGGTATCATTGTTTAGATAACTTAATTCGTTAACTTTTTTGTCTCCTATAAAATGTTGATAAAATTTGTCGTTACTGTGAAATTTGAGTTTAATGGTCGCCATATTAAAAATACACATCGGAAAATAATAATTTTTTCTGAAAACTAACATTTTTGTGGTAAAGGTCCATGCCAAGTCTGAAATAAATCCATCAATCCGTTACGGAAATAAAAATCACTAGTATACGTGTTGATCGAAATCGAGCAATTTATTTTAATACAAAAGTTACTTTTAGTTCTAAATCAATGACATCCGACCAATCCAATATTGTGAATATCTTTACTCACAAAAACTACACGTATTTACAGCTGATTTTAACAGATGTTTAAAATGCTTTATTTAATCCCAATGTTATTTAAATGAGAAATTTTGAGATTTCAATGGTGAATAGAGCCTTTATTTTCAGTCCGATTCTCATCAGTTTTTGGCGGAAACAACTACAGACCAAGCCCTATCTAACGACACCAAAAACTTGAAAATCGGTTGAAAATTGTAGGAGGAGTTCTCAAGACAAAAAACCCCTTAGCGTATTAAATAAGTATAGATAGATTACACATAAAAAACAAAATGGTGGCTAGCGGCTAAACGAAGGATTTTAGGACATATGTTTACATGATTTTTTTTGTTTATTTTCATGTGTAGAATCAGCTCCCAAAATTTCTGCACTTCGTCGTGAATCGCCCTGTATGTATGTATGTATATTTTCTTTTTCAGCACAAACTGTAGATGATGTAAAAACATGGTTTTTTTTACCAAATCATTTGGGTATAGTAGCAAAAAGTTTGTTAATCTTTCATTTAGGCAAATAAAAATTTTTGAAAGCAAGCCACAATAAAGCTAACAAAAAAATCCTACAAATTTTATTTAAATGTGAAAATGGAGACAATTCATTTCCCTACATGAAAATGTCAACCCATTTGAATTACTTTTAAAAAAATGTAAAAGTTATACCTTTTTTCCTAAAACCTTAAACTTTCCCTAAAAAATGCAGTTTTTTATTCGACATATCAAAAAATATAAACATGTCCCAGATTAAACAAACATAATACTTTCGAAACGTAAATTACATTTTCTTTCATACAATATATATGTTTTTATTGTTTTCTTCTAAATTCACTGAGCTATAAACGTCAGAAAATGAAACTTAAAGGTTTTGCTACTGAGAACATAATCTTTTGACCATTTTAAAAAATGCATGAAATTTGGATTAGGTATCTTATACAATTTCCAAGGTATATAAATTGTTGAAATTTTATTGTAGTTTTCAAAAATATAACATTATAGCAGAAAATATACACCAAAAAATTTTACAAGTGAACATTTGATAAAGCGTACTGATTGCACGGACCCCACGACAAGGGTATCATAGGCCTAGGCACTTTTTCACAGTAAAATGTTTACTATTTTGGTGTCTTGTACCAATACAGTACGTAAATAGTACCAATATTTATAACAGAAACCCCCAAACATTTGTTTACAATAAAATAAAACTTTCAGAATAACCTAAATTGTAGGCCTAACTCACAACAGTAACAAAATGAAAAGGCCGATGGGATGGGCTTTAATTTTCCAGATAGAGAGTTAAAAAGGTTGGTATAAAGTCTATTTATTTTATTAAATTGTTGCAAAATATTTAATTTTGTGTTTATTTTATATTTTGAGATAGAATGTGTTAAGAAGTACAAAAAACCATTAATGTTTTTATTGATTGCAGCTGTAATACTGTGCACTAAATAAGGAAATTTAAAGATTCAAAGAATTTGTAAAAATTAATGCACGAGAACCAGTGCAACCGCTACAACGGTCATACGACGGCGCAGCGGAGCCAGCGAGCTAGCATGATGTGGCCCGTGCGCGTGCGGGGCGGGCGATGCAGAGTGGCAACACTGGATCGTGGCGGGGACGGGAAATGCCGAATCCAGCCCGTTCGAGACCGCCGCGCCAGCTAGCGGCATTCTCGTGGAACTAAGGGCGATCACTCTGTTAAGATTCTTTACTCTGTGCTACAAAGAACATGTTGTATTGGCAATAAATTGAATTGAATTATTTAAATTTTAACTGATTTTCTTTTGACATTGCAAAATGTTTTTCAGCAAGATGGCTTTACCTGTGAACTACAAACAGATAGCGGCTGCAACCCCGCCCCAACAGCCACCCCAACCGACAAACCGTGAGTTAATCATGCTGACGCTCTCCATGCCTTTTGGATTTTTATTGATCAAATAATTAAACTAAATATAGGCTATATTGAGTAGAGCTTTAGGTAGCATAAAATTTACTAAGGCAAAACCCAAATAAATTAAATCAATTCATAAACTTGTGCTTTAAAAAACTCAGTAGCCTATCTCACATCCTTGTAACAGTTTTTCTTACTCAATAACCAGCTCTTTTTTAAAAGATTTTAAATTCAATTTTCTACTTATTATTATCTCTTTATTCTCATAATATATTTTATAAATCATTAACAATTAAAAGTGAATTCAATAATGGACTTGCCTGTATTGAATAATTTTCCCTTACAACGTAACCAACTTTATACAGTTTTGGCCAAAGTAAAAGAGACTGCTCACAGGTAATCTCAACCCATCTCAATCCTTTGTTGACAACCTACTCATCAAATCGGTCGAAAGGTTAGGCTCTGGAAGCCCGCCTAGATCTTGGGGGAGTCTCAGAATCTAGACCACTGCCTAAATTGCCTAGTAGTTGAACCATTCCACAAATAATTATTTTAAAATGATGGCGTGTGTTTTGCATTTATTAAACGGTTTAAACCAAATTCTTTCAATAGTTTTTAACGAAATATATATTTCAACGATTAAGACACCTGAACGATTGGCCGCACCACAATGGAATGGGGGTGTTTTATTAATAAAGTATTGGGACCGGGAAGACTATGTCTTCAAGTACCAGTAGTAGTAGCCTCTGTTACTGTTGTAAGACTCTGCCTAGATTAATTTTTTAATATTTTTTATGGTTTATATTCATTTTTCAATATCCTTAAAACTTTGTGTAATATAGCAAAATAACTATGCCTGTGTGCATCATAACATATTCATATTGTGTATGTTGTCGATGCATGATTGTGAATAACATTAGGCCTACGATTACTTTATATATAAATTTTATCCATATTCTAAAAGTGCAATCTCAAATAAAAAATAAAAAAAAACACTTAAAAATAAATGCTAATAATTTTTAATACAAAATCTTTTGTCTTTAGGACTAAAAGTATTTTTTTAGCGAATTTCCCTATAGGGAATACGCTATTACGGTAGTAGTCACGGTAAGACCTAAGCCCGGGACCATGATACTTTTTCGTTTTGAGGTCCCTAGAAGCCAAAAACACCGTTCGTTCAAATTGATATATATGTATATATATATATATATATCTATATATATCTATATATATATATATATATCTATGTGTCCGTTAACACGATAACTTTTGAACGGAACCTCCGATTTTGATGAAATTTGGTACAGGGGTGTAAGCCAGCATCTACTAGGTTGAGTTCGCGAACCAGAATGATCGGACCATTGGAACGGGGTTTTATGGGGTTTCAAAAGGGTTAAAAATGGGTTTTTGGCATTTTTCGACCTTAATTTTTAAAATTCAACAATTTTAACTGAAACCATTTAAAAGAGCTTAAAAAAACAAACAATTTGGTATTTTGAATTTTTATCTTAGCATAACTGGTTACGGGGAAAATAAAAAAATGTGTTTTCCATGTTATTCTTATGGGAAATCAAGAAAAGCCTATATCTTGCTTATTTATTGACATAACTTAATCAAATTTGGTATGTACATTATCTAAATAAGGTTTAACTTATACTTGCTTACAAAACCCATATGGCGGCAAACCTACATACTCACCCCCATGGGGTTTATGGGGAAAATAAACAGAACACCATAACCTTATAAAATTTGGTATGTACAATCACTAGGTAGGATTTAACTTATATTTACCAACTAAACCCATATTATGGCGGCAAACCTACATATTCTCATCCCCATGGATTTTATGGGGAAATAGAAAATATACCAAAATTCCATTGGAAATTCGCTGAGTACGCAGGTCTGCTGCGACGGGGGTATTTATGACTGCGGGGTTTTCCAGGAATGTGATTTTTTTATGATTGTGTACTGTTGTATTTCCAGACACTTTAAATAATTAACTGTTACAAGTGTAGTTGTTGCTCCAAATCGAGCAATTTTATTTGGACTATCATCTGTCATTGCTAAATACCCTCGTTGCAGCAGTCCTACATACTTAGCGAATTTCCAATAACTGTTACTGTTTAATAAAAAAATATTTAGTTTTATAAGTGACTATCAGACTTACCCGTGCTTCACAACAGTACTCAAATTGCAATGCCTGAGAAATTTTTTGCCCCTCAGGTGATCTCGTTCGCTACTCTCACTCGCCAAAATTTTTAAGATCTTTCACTACTCTCATTCATCCCTCAATTAAAAGAGAACAGCTGTTTATAAATTAATATTCCTAAATGTAATCATGTGCTTATCACTAAAATGTTGCTCCCATAAGAATAACATGGCGACTTTGAAGACATGTGGAGCAGATCCCTATGGAGGTTGGGAAGATATCGTCAATTTTTCTGGAGTTTTCACATTCAGAGCTTTCAATCAAAGTAAATGGTTGTGGAGGTTTTGTATAAACAATAGATAACATGGTCCTGGGCTTATTTCTTACCGTGAGTACTACCGTAAAGCGTATTTCCTATAAAGAAATTCGCTAAAATGGCACATTTAAACTAGGTTAAGTTACCTTATGGTCTGCCAAATTGATCCATGGAATCCTTTTATGGATTACGCGTTTCGGCTTACAGTCATCTTCTATCTATCTTCCCATCTATTGGTGCGTCAAAGTTTTAAAAAATGAACAAAACACAAAAATGAGGCTATATTCTTTTTTTGTAAAAAAATTGATAATCAGTAAATCACATCCAAAGACAAAGACAAAGACAAAGACAAAATACTCTTTATTGACATGAACATTAAGTACAGTCATGGCGTCATTATTTTTCTTCTTCAGTGATGAGGTTGGCCTCGTCCCTCCAGGCATTCTTCAACAGAGTAAAATTCTTTTTTCAGTAGCCAGTCGAGAACAGCTCCTTTGAAGTTCCGGTTGTTTTTTTGTTCTTTCAGTGCAGGTGGAAGGGTGTTGAATAGTTTTGCTCCGATTATGTAGCTGGGTTTTTTTTCATAGGCTGACAGATGATGTGCAGGGAGTATGTAGTTGATTTGGTTTCGGGTGTCATAATGATGAGCCTCTGAGAAGTTTAGTATGGGTCTTTTGTTAACTACGTGGGTAACTACCTCGGCAATGTATAGGTTAGCTACTGTCTGTAGTTTCAGCCTTTTGAACTCCCCCCGGCATGAGTCACGAAATGCCAGTCCAGCCATGATTCTGACTGCCTTTTTCTGTAGACGTAATACCCTCTGAAGGTTCCCCTGAGATGATAGCCCCCATACAATCAGTCCATAACGCATTTGCGCCTCAAATAGAGCATAGTAGGCAGTCCTTGAGGTTTCTGCGTTACTGATGTGTTTCAGACGCTTGATGACATAAAGAGCAGTGCTAAGTTTCTTACAGAGTTGATCTACATGGGGTTTCCAGTTGAGGTCACTATCAATGGTTATCCCAAGGTATTTGGCCTCTTGGGATGCTATTACATCTGGTAGCGCATGAGCAGTCCTTCTTTGTGACCCAAAGAAGAGTTGTTGTGTCTTGTCTTCATTTAGCACGAGGTCATTCTCTTGGCTGTACTGTTTGGCAATGCTGGCAGCAATGTAGGATTTTATTTCTAGCTCTTGTATATTTTTGTGGGATACAACAAGGGCAGTGCCATCAGCATATAGGAAAGCATCACAATTGTCGTGTAACACAGAAATAATGTCATTTGTGTACAGGATGAATAAAACTGGACCTAAGACAGATCCTTGAGGAACTCCTCTGGTTGTCTGTACTTGTGTGGATCTGTATTTTCTGGATGTCTTGTTTGTTACATTAGTTATCTCTGTCATTTGAGTCCTTCCGCTGAGATAACTCTGAAACCATTGATGTGCGGTTCCTTGTATTCCTAGTGTTAGAAGTTTGTCCAGAAGATGTTTGTGGCTCAGACTGTCAAATGCTTTACTGAAGTCCAGAAAAATACCTGTTGTTGTAGTCCCTGTTTCTGTGGCATCAATGATAGTTTCTACCAAGTCAATTATAGCCGTGATGGTAGACTTGCCTTTTCTAAAGCCATGTTGGTGATTGGTTAAAATACTATTGTTTTTTAGATGTGTAAGCAGTCTTGTTAGAACTATTTTTTTCAAAGACCTTTGATAGGGTTGAGATAAGCGAAATAGGCCTATAGTTGTTGACAAGGGAGGTGGATCCTTTCTTATGCTTCGGGTAGATTAATGATTGTTTAAGTATGGAGGGGAAAGTGCCTTGTTGAAAAGACTTGTTTATTAGGTTAACTATTGGGTGTAGCACTTCATTTTTGCAGTGTTTCAGAATTTTTGATGATATTTCATTGATTCCTGATGATGGTTTTGATTTTAGGCATGTTATAGTTCTATCTACTTCAGCTCTATCTGTTGGTGAAAGGTTCTCTTCGAATGACATTAACTCTCTTTCATGTAGTGTTGGATGTAGTTTTGGGAGTGCTTGTTGAGAATCCAATAGAACTTGTTCAGCAGCATTAGCAAAGAAGTGATTCATATGTTCAGCTATTTTTTGGGGATCTGTTAGGGTTGTGCCCTCAATGTCAAGAGATTTTATTTGGTTTTTTTTGAAATTTTTTGTTGAAACGATTGTTGTTTATGACCTGACAGACTGCTCTGCTTTGGTTTTCTGCATTTTCAATATAGGTTATTGAAGCTTCCTTTCTGAGTTGTTTGAGGTATTGGTCATATTCTCTCTTTCTGTCATTGGTTTGTCTTTTATTTTCTTCATTATTAATCAGAATTGAGTTGTTGAGTGCTGTAGTAATGCTCCTTTCAGCCTCATAAGGCTGAAAGGCATCCTTTTATAATGCCCTCTTATGATGGACTTCCATATTCCATAACAAGTACTAACTTTTCATAAATTTTTATCCTCTGTTTATTCAGGGATGATTAGTACTATTAATAAACAATAATTTCCCTCGATTGAACCAGTTGTGTTGAATAATTGATTGAGTGCATGTTATCGTGTTGGCTTCCATTAGAATAAATGTAGCTTTGTTTTTTAATGCTTTATAGAGTATTGTTATTGTTATTTAATCGCATGAAGATTTAAAATTGTTTTCCATTCTATTCATTAAAAAATAGAAATACACAACTGTCATTTGGACTTACTCAACATACTCGTTCTTACGCAATCTGATACTTTTAAGATTGCTTTTTGTAATTATTAGCCTATTGTTTTGTAAAATGTTTCAATGGGTACTGTGCTTAGAACAAATAGAGGTTTTAAATAAATACCAGAACTATGAGGTAGGCTATATTAACTGCAGTAATTGGATTTAATGTTTTAGTTGTAATCTCGTCAAAGGGAAAAATAAAGAATGGGAGCTAATCTAAGGAGCTTTCTAAGATAAACTAAGTTGTTTAATTTAAATCTTAAAATAATTCTCATTTTCCTAAGTTTAGGGTGTCTACCATATTAGCAAATTTCTGCATAGTGAAGAAGCTATTTTTATCAATCAAAGTATTTTTATACTAATAAAATGTAATTATCAATAAAATCCCACAAACTCGACCTATTGTTTACCAAGCCACTGTCGGGTTTGGTGTAAGTCGAGTTTTCCAGGCTCGATCTTACTCCCCCCGTTTGGTGTAAGTCGAGTTTTCCAGGCTCGATCTTACTCCCCCCGTTTGGTGTAAGTCGAGTTTTCCAGGCTCGATCTTACTCCCCCCGTTTGGTGTAAGTCGAGTTTTCCAGGCTCGATCCTACTCCCCCCGTTTGGTGTAAGTCGAGTTTTCCAGGCTCGATCTTACTCCCCCCGTTTGGTGTAAGTCGAGTTTTCCAGGCTCGATCTTACTCCCCCCGTTTGGTGTAAGTCGAGTTTTCCAGGCTCGATCTTACTCCCCCCGTTTGGTGTAAGTCAAGTTTCCCAGAGTCAATCTTACTCCCCCCGTTTACTCATTTTGATAGTGTGATATTGGCCCTCAAGTATGATCAGACTGTTGAAAAATGGCTTTAGCGGTGGAGTCAAGTTTAAAGTTGAAAATACTGATCAGAAATTGTAATGCCAACTGTCAACGATGTTCATTAATCAGAAAAGCAGCTGCAACCGCGCCAAAATTGCATTTTAAGACTGTAAATTCTCAATAATGTTGGTGATTGCCCCAAACAGCGATTTTGAATCACCGATGCACAGTCGACCATTGGTGGCCATTAATCAGAAAAGCAGCTGCAACCGCGCCAAAATTGCATTTTAAGACTGTAAATTCTCAATAATGTTGGTGATTGCCCCAAACAGCGATTTTGAATCACCGACGCACAGTCGACCATTGGTGGCCATTAATCAGAAAAGCAGCTGCAACCGCGCCAAAATTGCATTTTATGACTGTAAATTCTGATTAATGTTGATGATTGCCTCAAACAGCGATTTTGAATCACCGACGCACAGTCGACCATTGGTGGCCCTAGAGGTGTTGAGTTTGTGTGGTTTTAGTGTCATTTAGATTTTATTTTTTTGATTATTTTTAATACTGTACCATTTTAATGAAATTTAAGAAGCTTTGATAAAAATGGACGAAAACTGAATGATTCACACTTAACTTAAAATACAGTGTGGGTAATTAAGAGAAGAACTAAATACTAAATAGTATTATCAATTTATAATAGATACAAACTTTTTAAAAGTGATATTTTACTTGAGGAACTTTCTAACCCCATCAAACCATACAGAACACACTAAAGGTTCAACATCACATTGCTACGAAAAGATCAATAACTAATTGTATCCAAAACCAAGATCTCAATATGCAAAGTTGAGTAGTTTGACATGTTCGGTAGCCTGCCCTTACATTGACATAGGATAAACTCAGTAGTATTAAGTTCTTGACTGACTGTTTGCTTGAGCGTGGGAATGCAAAGTGGCCTAGTTGTATCGTATTGATGTGTTTATGTGTGCTAGAGATGGCGACTCCCGGCACTCCAATGACTTTCAACATCCTCAAAGGTGAGACTGCTTATGCACAATTCACCACTGTTCACTTTAATATTACCATGTAAGATATGTAAAGAAATAAAAATTACTTGAAGTTATTTTGAAAGCCATTTTTCAAGTAGCTAATTTATACTTGAAATATAAATGACATAAAATAGTAAGTTAATCAATTAAGTGTAAAACATTAGGTTCTTGATTTAAGGGGATTTGCTACTAATTGGGTCAAATTTTTTATTATTGGAAAAAATGTCTTGCACCATTTTTTCCGATGCAGGACAAACTATAAAAAAAAAAAAAAATGGAAAAATAAAAAAAGGACATTTTAAAGTTTTAACTTGGTGAAAAAATTTAAAGCTATTTTTTGGGTGAATATTCAGAGTCTAAGCAATTTTATAACTCCAAAAGTTTTTGCACAATTTCAATGATTTTTACATTAATTTAAAGGGCATATAATATAATAAAAATATAATTAAAATTGAGTTGATTTAATTCTCAAAAACAATTTTATAAAAGTTTACAAATAAAAAATAAAACTTTCTAATTTTTTTATTATTTATATTTTTTACCCATAAAAGTTACAGGCATAAATCTATCTGACGTTTTAGCTACTCATGCCAAGAGTAAATGGTAAAATTTCAATAAAATCCAACAAGAAGTTTCTGAGATAAATTAGTTTTAGTCTGAAAAACACAAATGATCAAACTTTCAGAAAAAAACATTTGGACTTAAGATTTTTTTTAATAAGACTAAATTTGGGATTTATTTACAAATACTTTTATTATACATGTATTTAGACACCTTTATAGCATAAAACTACTGTATTGGCCTTTACAATGGTAAACAATATACAAAACCAAAATCAAACTTAGAAATATGTCCGTTTTCACTAAAAAATCTTAATTTTTTCAGACACTTATAAGTTGAAAAATTAATTTATGTTGCATTTTTATTATGTAAAAGACCTTAGGGACAAATATATATATTTTTTAATTAAAATTTGGCCATTTTTGTTTTAATTAGTAGGTAGCAAATCCCCTTAATATTATAATGTACTTTTTTCATGTTCATTATGATCAGGCCTAATGTTTTATTCAGAGATAAAAATCAGATATTTGCAATAGAGGAAAATTAAATGACATGGTGAATTTGATGTGGTCACGGTATGCTCTTAATTTGTATTGTCTATTTAAAGTTAGCAAGTTGTGTAAACAATATTTAACAATATTAAATTCAAAGTACTTTAGGTATCGCCATGTCTAAATAAACAATGCATTACTGATAGCAATCTAAGCTCTACCTTAAACTGATCAATCTAATTTTGTTATTTATGTAATGAAAATGAAATAAAAGTAGCTGTATGTAACCTCAATACAGTATTTAAACCATAATAAAAAAATGTATTACAAAAATTAATAAATTATAACGTTTACAGACTAGAAATACCTATAAATATTATTAATGTTGGATGATGTAATTTCTTTAAGCACTCGTTTTATTTTTAAACACCAGTTTTATTTAACAATTTTACTACATTTTATCAAATTACACTGAGACATGAGTTCAGAACATAACTTATGAAATAGTTGCTTTTATAGTTGGAACATTGGGAATCACAGTACCTTACTTGCTGCCTGGTTAGGCAACACGGTTAGGCAAATTTGTAGTGAGAGGTAAGGGACACTCGGAGGTACGGTAAGTGGACTGTGATGCGTAGGTAGAGCTTGAGGCTTACGTTGTGCATGTGCTTGCGTAGTGAGCTCTCTTCCCTTTAGTGTAGGCCTCGCCTCTTGAGGTGTACCGCCTCACTGAATGTCGTTTATTCTGTTGTTTTCAGAACGGCTCCGAGCATCTGGCGGTTCGGGCGGAGGATCTTCTTCGTCGGTTAGTTATTTTTGTGATTCTATACTGTCTGTTTGGCATAGTCATATCAGTGTATCAAGATAGTTTATATCTGAGGGTTATTAAAGTTTTAGAAGTACATTATAGATTTGTAGATTCTTATTAAAATAATAAGAATGATTTATTTTCTCGAATTAACATGATACAAGTCAAGTTTAATTTGTGTTAGTGTGAGATGTACTCATATTTATCACTAGCAGTAATTTTAATAGCAGTTAGAAAGAATGACCTATGTCTGAAAAATTTCCATAACTTAGAGCATCTAGATCTTTTTATTGAGTTAAATTTTTCCCTATAGGGATTGTCATGAGCAATATATTACATTACTAGCCTGGTAAGTTGTGTTTTACCATTGACTGATACACAAGTCAGGGTTTTCTAATGTTCATGAAATCCTGGAAAACCGGAAATCGTACTTAAACTTCTTTTTGCCATGAAATGTTTGGGAAATGTATTTAAATTTTTGGAAATTAAGCTCATGTCCTTAAATTTTAGGTGGTATTTTCAGCACGTTGCATTCGGTGGAACTGTAACGTGAATAGCGACTAAATAAATTTATTTTTATTTTTGTTTTCTTACTGGTAAAAAAACATGTTTTTAAAAGTAAAATTAAATTTTTTATAAAAAGACAGTTAATCAATAACTGGAATTCCCAATTGTATAAATAAAACAAGGTCATGGGATCATTCCAAACAAAAACAAAATGACTTAAGTAAAAAGAAACCTTTGTTATGTTCTTCAATTTATTTTAACCATGTATAAAATTGGTGCAGAAATCGTCATTTGCATTTTTCATTATATTCTGACTTCAAACTTGTCCTGAAGGTTATGGTTGCACCAAAGTAAACTTACCTGCAATATGGGATTTTAGCCCTACAGTAGAAGCCCTCTAGTCCGGCCTCAGATGATTCGGCCGCCGGATAATCCGGCCACGGTATTCCGGAAATGAAATGTTGTGCCCCAGGCGTTTAGTACATAAAAAATAGACAAGAGTCAACTTGTTCCATGTTATATCACTAAAATATATCAGTTCAATTAACGATTTCTGGACGATTAGTTTTCGTATATCTTCTAAAACTTAGTGTTAGTTTTCTATTGTTCTTTAATCGTTATCTTTTAGTTAAGTTTTTCACAGTTTTGCCGATCATCTATCAGTCAACCAGTAACACTGTCTGTTAGTTGTAGTTTTATCACCAGCGGCTGCTTGTCCGTTCCCGATCGCCATTTCGGCGCTACAACGTCTGAGGGGGGGAGTAAATCATGATGGTTAAAAAGTTTATACATAGCATTGATTGGAGAAGTATGATACTCTTCATTGTTAAATACATCCTAATAGTTCATTTTTGGAACACACATATAATACAGATCTCTGTTTAACCCGTTTAATAAACCGCCGGACAATCCGGCTGGTGGTCCGGTCCTGAGGTGGCCGGATTTGAGGGTTTCTACTGTATCAGCACTAAGAAAACTTGAATTCTCTCCTTGATTGGCAAAATCCAAGAGGACAATGTTTAGACTAACCTAAAAAAAATTTGAAATCACTACCTGGAACTAATTTCTTGTATTAAGAAGTTTGTTCCCTCTTATTTACACAAGGAAGCACCGTACAATTTATATTATAAACTGAACAAAGATAGGTTGGTATTGATAAAATATTATAAACAACAAAGTAATTTGATTGGCTAGTCAGTGTCATGATACATGTGTGGTGTATTCAACCCTGGGACTGTTTGCAGAAAGAGTCGGCCAACCAGAATCCGTTCACTACCAGCCCCCATGCGCCCCCAGGGTTCCATCCCCAGAAGGTTGGGAAGGCTCAGGTGGGTACTGTGTATATAATTGAGGCTTAACTGTAGTGAACACTCATAATTAAATCACTAAGTGTCCGTAAAGAACGTGTGTGTGTGTGTTATTAATGGTTTATTTTACTTGTGTCAATGGCAGAATTTAGTTAACCCATTGGCATACCAATAATAATAATAATAATAATAATAATAATAATCTTTATTTGTCACAAGAATGTTCATACACATCATTGACAAAGTCATCATTATAATAAGAGTCGCAAAATAAATTCATTATAGGTAATATAAGAATTAAAAACTCTAGTTATGTAAGTCAAGTTAAGTAAAATAAAAATAGATAACTAGGTAAATAAGTGGATTCAAAATTAAAAATCCATATATTTAACTTTGAAAAAGTCTTCAAGCTTATAAAAAGGATTCTTCAATAACCATGAGTAAAATTTGTTTTTAAAAGATTTAAAAGAATACTGACTTATTTTTCTCTCTAGGAAGTTGTAAATTTTTAGTGATAATACGATATGGCTTTTTTGTGTTTTAGTCAGGCGAGAGTAGTTAATAACAGTATTTGTTTTGTTACGAACATTATAGTCATGAAAAGAATGTATGAAGTTTAAAAATTGTGAATTTTTTATTATATAAATTACTAGGTCAAAAATGTATAAATTAATAATGGTTTGGAATTGTAGTTCAATAAAAAGTGGTTTACAGTGCTCTTTGGGATCACATTTTTTTAGCGTTCTTACAGCCTTTTTCTGAATTTTCAGAATTTCCTCAATTCGGGCACAATTTCCATAAAAAATCAAACCATATCTGAAAATAGATTGGAAATAAGCAAAATATGCTGTCCTTAAATACTCTTTTGAGATTGAGTGAGTGAGCCGATTTAGGAGAAAAATAACCCGTGATAGCCTTTTATTCAAATAATCAATATGCGAATTCCAGGTCAGATTATGATCAATGTTCATACCCAAAAATTTGACTGTATCAACAGACTCAGCTTTAAGGGAGCTTGACTTTTGTCTGAGGTTAAATATTATATTTTTAGTTTTTTCTTTATTAAGTAAAAATCCGTTAGAGCTAAACCAATTTGTAGCAGTTGCTATTGCATCATCAGCCAGATTCTGAAGATTAATTAAGTCTGTACTAAAATTGAAAAAAGTTGTGTCATCAGCATAGAGAATAGTTTTTGATTTAATTGATGATGGTAGATCATTAATAGAAATAAGAAAGAGGAGAGGACCCAGAACAGATCCTTGAGGCACACCCCACTCCATTCTCTCTTCATCAGACCATTTACCATTAAAAAATAAAATTTGCCTACGATTGTCTAAATATGATTGTAGAAAATTCAAAATAGATTCACGAAAACCATAACACTTTAGTTTATCTATAAGAATTGTGCTATCGACACAATCGAAAGCTTTGCTCAAGTCACACAATGTAGCTTGAGCAAGAAACTTCTCCTCGAAGGATGAGTGGACTTGTCTGATAAAATCGTCCAGAGCCTCTAAAGTTGATTTCCCTCTCCTAAATCCAAATTGAGCCGGTGTAAAGAGGTTGTTTTTTTCAAGATAAGATGAGATTTGATTATATACAAGAATTTCAATCAATTTGCCTAAAACAGGAATAACTGAAATCGGTCGATAGCTCTGCGGTTGGTCCTTAGGACCACTTTTATAAATTGGACAGACACGTGAAACTTTAAGTTGATCAGGGAAAATGCCCTCTTCTACCAGATAATTTGTGCAGGTGGCCAATGGTTGTGCTAGAGAAATGATTATTTCTTTCAATAGATTGTTAGACATTCCATAAATATCCAGGCTATTAGAACCATTCATTCCCTTTACTGCGGATAATACGTCACTAGTAGTCACTGTAGACCACTTAAAAGGAGTCAGATTATCAATATTTAGATTTTCATCTATGATTTTTTTGTAAGAACCATAGGGGGTTAAGTTGACATATTTTTTTATTTCTTTAACTGAATTAACAAAATATTGATTGAATAAATTAGGTTCAATGTTTTGACTATCATTTTTCTTTGGTACTGTATTAAGTTTAATTACATCCCAGGCAGCTTTACATTTATTTTTGCTGTTTTTGATATAATGAACATTATTCACAAGCTTGGCCTCCTTAATAGCTTTTCTATAAGACTGTTTCAATTTGTTGTAATGTGGCTTAAGATTTTGGTTATTATTGGTTGTACAGCTAAGCAAACTATGTAAATATAACAATCTTTCTTTCATTTTTTTCAATTCTTCTGTATACCATTTGTTATTTTTAACTTTTTTACTCTCTAGACCGTCATTCCTTATTTTTACATTGCTTTTATGGTAATCTAAAATGTTTAATATTACATTAAACATATTAGAGAACACAGCTTCACTACCTAATTTAGTATGCTTACAAAAGAATTTTGGCCAGTCAATTGAGTTTAGATGCATGGCTAGATTAGAGATACTTTTTTTTAGTAACAACCTTTTAAACTGAGCATTCAATGATACATCTGCCACTGGCAACTTATTACACCCCTTTATAGATTTATCAATCACAATCGATACTAAAATTCCTTTATGATCTGAATATGGAAATAAGAAAGTATTTATACTATTGACATTAATATTACTGTTGTAGATGAAAACGTTATCTAGACAATTTTTCCCTCTAGTTGGTTGGGTGTTCAAATGAAAAAAGTTATACTGCTTGAAAAGATTGAGTAGCTCTGTTGCACTTTTGCTATTTTTTGTTACATCAAAGTTGATGTTAAAATCTCCCCCAATTAGTATACTATATGATCTCCATTTTGTTATAAAGTTTAAAAACTTTTCAATAGAACTCAAAAATTCTGTAGATTTTCCATTTGGTGAATGATATATTGAAACTATAATTACCTTTAGCTTATCTAAAAAAGTGACAGCAGCTTCAAAAGTTAGTTCACTACAAAAATTATCAATATTACATTCCCTTGTATTAATACTACTATCTACAAAAATTAAAACACCTCCTCTTATCTGATTTACACGTGAGAATTCAGCTGCACAATAAAAACCATTAGGAAAAAATACATCAGTTTCACCCTTCAATAACCAGTGTTCTGATAAACAAACCACTGATATCTCGGAACCAATCAAAAAACTTTCCAAAACTGAAATTTTATTTTTCAACCCTTGAATATTTAGAAAGACTACATTTAAAGTTACAGCAGAGTCCCGATTTAGTTTTTTTGAAGAATTGACTGTATATGATGGGAGAGTGTTAGTACTTGTTTTTTCTAAGTTATTGTTTGAGATGGAGTTTGATCTATGTTTTTTGTTTGGTTCTTTTGTACATTTTGTATAGAGGTAAAATTTAGGTTTTCACTAGTGATAGGGGATGGGATAGGGGACCAGCCTTTAAAAGGGCTATCATCACTCTGGAAGGAAAAATTCACCAACTGCTGGACCGAAAAGGCACTTACACTCAAGCTCCCATTGACTTTATTCCCCCCCACAACACTGGTCACTGATGATGGTCTTGGAGGTGAGTGGAGGTCAGGAGAGGAGGCCCTGCTGTCACCAGTGGCGTTGTCGGTTGAGGTCAGGTGGGATGGTGTGGAGCATATGTCCCCTGCTGTTTGAGTAGCTGTCCCTGCTGTTTGAGTAGCTGTGTCATTCATCGTAGAACACAAACCAGTGGATGATGAGCTGTTGTGTTGTTGTGAGGAGGGTTGTGAGGCTTTTATGGCATCCAAACCAGTCAGTTGTTTCAGCCTCTCAACAAATGGTGCAGGAGACAAACCATTCCTCAGCCTCCTTCTAGAGGTGTCATTAGAAGTCACAATGATTACTGAGGCACCAGTACTGTCGATGAAATGTGAAATATTTGAAATAAAATGTGATGGTCGGATGCAGTCCCGCACGCAGCCCATCGGAGAACATATTAGGATTTTGAAATTGTGCAGTTTAAAGTGGCGGATCAATTGATTGAAGGCTGCATCATACTTTTGATTGTAGTTGGAAAAATTATTAGAGTTCATAAAATATTGGGGTTTTGTGACAAGTCCATAAACTCCAGCTCCGCACTTAGATTTCTGAAAAGTTAAATTATCATCACAAAGATCGGTTGTACAGGGTTTTCCAAATTTTTCTGCAAAAGTCACCGCAACTCCCTCACTCATGTGTTTTACATGTCCAAAGTCTGCTGAAATGCAGTGGGCGAAAGCTACGTTTGAATTGCTGTATTCATCCATCACGGACCCCATGTCAGCTTCCATTATTTTAACAGATGAGGCTAGGTGAGGAGATGGTTCACTTGAATGACAGGCCGGACTCAAAAGAAAGTCGGCTATCCTTCTGCAGAGAACTCGCTTTCCAAACTTGTTCAAATGTTGGCCGTGACGCGTAAAAAGATGCCTCTTAAAATCACTTATGTTGATCAAATTATCAAGCTGTTTAAGTTCGCAATTTACTTTGTAGATGTCTTTATTAACTACGTTGTCCCCTTCTAAGTCATATCTGTGAAATTGTGTTAAAAAGATAATATTGGTATGCTGATTTGCTGTGACAAGTTCAGTAAACTTTTTTGATATGTACCTTGCTGGTTGTCGGTTAGAGTGGGTGACATCAGATAAATTATTAGCACCAGCAATAACTATGACCGTGTCATCTCTCGTGAAATCTCGTGTCATGTCAGAAACATTGTTTAGGATATAATCGACAGTAGCGCCCGAGTTGGCACAGGTGAATAATTCAAAATCTTTGGGTAGTATAGGCTGTAGGGTGTTCCCAAGCTCCTTTCCGTGGCTGTCACCAAGTATATAGACCTTTCTCCTACATTTTTGGTCTACGTCAGCATTTGATGTTTTTACCCATGGGGCCCTGTTGTTTTCAATAGGCACTGCGTGACCTTTAGTCTTCTTACGATGTCTTTTTAATGGTGTCATTTGCTTAGTTTTCTGTATCTTTGATTTTTGTTTAGCCTTTGAGCTAGGGACCACAGAGTCCACAGAGGTATCACTCTCACAAGATGAAATGATCAGTGAATCATCAGACAGAACACTATATCTGTTGGATAACATTAAACCAGGTGGGTTTTTGAAATCCTCCTCATATTGTTTAAAAGCTTTCTTCGGTTGAACAAATTGGGTTCCTGATGAGATGGAATTACTGTACTGAGTTATAAGGGATTTCACAATTTTTGCATCAGTTGCATTGTTTAGAATATATGTCAGTGAGCATCTCTTCTTAATACAGTCTATTTCATCAAATTGTGGAATTGAAAAGTTAGTAAAGTCACTGTTATCTGTGTACATTTGCAAGACATGTTCAACAGCTAGTATGAGATAAATACCACAGTCATGTGAGTTATTCTGTATGGGACCTGGAATGACTTTGAGTTCAAATCCATCTCTCATTGAGAAGAAAGCCGCTAGTTTATTAGCAATAAACTTACTTTGTTCCATGTTTTTCAAAGGTATAGAGTCGTAGTAATAAAAGGTTTTTATATCTCTTTTAAACACAAGTAAACTCCAGTGAGAACCACTCTCCTTCTCAAAACTACTTGAGTCGTTTACTGGAATAATTATAATATTTTTTTCTAGTAAATTCAGTGGATGTAAAAGATAATCAGTATTTATTAATGCTTTCAATGCATGACTAATAAGTGGGTTCATTATGAGAGCCGTTGTGTTGGACCCCAAAATGTGATTATTCAAAATATCAAAGTACGTGTTTAAATGTTCATCCGCAAGCCAGACAGGTTGTAGCAAATTATTTTTTAACTTATTATTTAAGTTCTGCAATGAGTCTGTCAATACTTTAATTTTTTCATTTGCCTCTGAAAATTTGGACTGAAGTTCTTCATATTTAGATTGCATACTTTTTAGTTCTTCATTGTGCCTGTTATGTTCAACATTATTGGTGGTCTCCTTCACATTAGATTCAGATTTACTGGTCACATCCTTACCATCACTTTTTAATGAGTTATTCATTATACCAGTTCTAGTCGGGTCATTTTTTCTCCTTGTAATCGATCTTGTTCTAATAGGGGGACTTTCTCTAGGTTTGTTTTGTGCAGTAATATTTTTACTTTGAAGAACCATTTCAATATTAATTCTCAGCAGTATTAAATAACTTAATATTGCTTAGTTTAAATATCTTGAATAAACAAGAAAAACAAAAGAAGAAAAAATATATATATTATGCCAATAAGAATAACATCAGTTGGGTTGACAAAATATCAAAACAATATTGTTTGTTTATCTTCCCTTGACAGGAGCACAGACAGAGGAGTGAGTCACGGTGGCTATCAGTAGCTAGTACAAAGGTCAGACCAAATGCCAAAGTCTTATCTCAGGTCTAATCTATTGACTAGATATGAAATGTTCCTGTATATATTTGGAAACTACTTAATATTATTAAAACTGGTTACCTTAAAGAAAAACAACTTTCATACTTTTAACAAGAAAAACTTACTGGACACTTTAGTATAAATCACTTTTAATAAAACAGACTTAAAATTTCTGAAATTTAAGGAAAACTGAGGAGCACATCTGACACAGGTCTTGCAGCAAAAGGGGCTTCCCCCACCACCTGACACCACCTGACCAATATTCCACTACCTGACAGCATGTGGGAATTCCTATTTTTCTGGCACTTTTGTTGACTTTTATAAAAACTGCTGTAACTTTCTTATTTTTTAATATAATGTATTGAAACTTTCAGAGATTATTACTGAAACTACTAAACCTAACTACTAAGCCTAAACTGCTACTAGGCCTAGGTTCCGTACCGGTCGATTCAGATGTCGTCGGTAGATCTATTTCATCATCTTCGTCGAAGAGATTGTCGACTGTAAACAGATGGTCAAGCGTGGCACGATCTAATTCGACACTTTCTTCATCGGATTCAAACGAGGATAATTCACAATTATCAAGATACTTATCAATTTCACTCGATCTCAAACACGGTCGCGTCATTTTCGCGGCGAACACAACCTCAAAACTACACACCTGTTGTTTACTAATATTTTCGTTCTCAAAGACAGGTTAGCCAAACAACAAAACTGAAAAAAACAGCAGAAACTATTGCAGATTCATTGTCAAACAATGATTGACCCGACAAGTGCTGCGATCCCTCGGAAAAATGTCGAACTACTAGCAGACGGAACAGTTCCGTTTAGGAATGCAGGAGCGCATTAGCGGCGTGACGGATAGGTTCTGTCCAAGTATGCCAATGGGTTAAGCATTTAAATAAGCATTTTTCATCTCAATTCTAAATTGCTGTATTTTTTTTTTCAGGAACTGAAATTGGTATTGCGGGATTTATAATAGTTAATCGTAGCACCCAGAGTTTGAATCATTGATCTTTTAAGTAATGGTGGACCACTGACACATTTTTCGTTTGGGCAAACATTCAAATAGTCTTATAGTCTGATTGCCCTATATTGCTGTACCAAAATTTGATAAAATGTTTAATTTCAAGGCCTTTAATCCCCACTTTTTATATCAGAATCAATTCTAATTTTGTCTGTGGTGGCAAAAATTTTTACTCGCTTACTACTTACTGCCATGGCCACTTGTACTGAGCACGCTGTTACTAGGCTTTGCCAAAATGTTGTCACCATTGTTAAATAAGGAGAAGAGGTTGTTGAAAGCACATTTTTACTGCTATGAATGTTTACATAACAATGTTTACAATAGAAATTAATTATTTAAGTATCAGCTGATTAACATAAAGTAGATGAATTAACAGTGTTACCAAATGTCGTGATATAAATTATTTGCTTTACAAAGTACCTTGATTTTTATTTAACATACCGGTGTAAACATTGTTATGTAAACATTCATAGCAGTAAAAATGTTTACAATAGAAATTAATTATTTAAGTATCAGCTGATTAACATAAAGTAGATGAATTAACAGTGTTACCAAATGTCGTGATATAAATTATTTGCTTTAAAGTTTAGAATTAATGGTTTTACCAAAAACCATTGGAGTGTTTGACAACCTCGAACATATTGCATGTTACAGGGGGACTCGCGGACGCCAAAGCCTCCCAAGCCACCAGAGAAGCCGTTGATGCCGTACATGAGGTACAGCCGCAAGGTGTGGGATCAGGTGAAGGCGCAGAACCCCGAGCTGAAGCTATGGGAGATCGGCAAGATCATCGGACAGATGTGGCGTGACCTGCCCGAGGAGGACAAGACAGAATATGTGGAGGACTACGAGGCGGAGAAGGTCAGACACTCCCGTCACTATACAACTAGGGGATTTATCAATTTTCCCCATAGATATCTTGTGATATGCTGATGTAGGTTTTGCTGGTACAAGATTGTTGCAAGCGAAATTCAGTTGTTCACCCTGTAGTGTCCATCAAATTGTATCTCAGTATAATAGATAAATTATGATTGTTTTATTTCCTGCAAGCAATAAAACACAGGGTGGTGTTTTTATCCTTGGTTTTTAGTTATTGGTTCTACATATTTTTGGATTGTTTTAAATAACCAGTCAAGTAGATGATTTACGATATAAAATTGTCTTTTGTTTAAGCTCTTATAAATTTTCATTTACAACAAATTGAATTAGAAATATATCAAATGTTAAAAATCCTTTTTATAGATCGACATGAAGTCTCATAAAACCATGTTCTCATTGTCTCTCATTCTGATAGACCGACTCATGAAATTAGAACTAGTTCTACACCTTTATATTAAATTTCATAAAAATCAGATTTTTAAATTTGAAGGTGGTTTCTATGTAGGTCAAAACAGAAAAGAACATACTACATTTATGCTATGTACTCAAGCTTTGTTTTGGGCTATATGGGTCTGTTCGCAAAAGAAAAAATATACTTAGAGGTAATTCGGAGAATCTAGAAAATGATCTTTAAGTGTTGCTTTATTATTTATTTTATAATTATGCTCTTTTTCAAATCCTTTGTTTTCAATAATTGTGATATTTTTTAACAGGCTAGCAGCTTGTTTTAATAGATCTATGAGTGGAATACATTTCACCCACAGTTAGGGAGTAATCACTCAGAATAGGTGAGTTTTATTGATAAAATTGATATGAAAGAGTGGACTTTCAAATCCACAATATTGTGGACTAGTTTAAAAGTTTTTTTGTCTGCCTGATTTTTTTAATAACAGTTGAACAATAAAAACCAAAACATTACAAAAACTAATTAACAAATGACGAACTGTTGACAGGTAGAGTATGAGAAACAGTTGAAGGTGTACCACAACTCTCCGGCGTACCTCGCTTATGTTGCAGCCAAGTCGAGAGGGAAAGCCAGCAAACAGAGTAAGAAACATTCATAAGCAACAAACATGTATGTAGGCTACTAGGAATCTTCAAAGTTTTTTTTTTTTTTTTTTTTTTTTATCTGAACTTACAAGTCAAATGTGCCCGTCGCTTACATTAGGATGGGCTATCTACTTGGGGAGTATGATTAATCTATGGTGATAAGTAGAAAATATTTTTAAATTGTGAAATGTCAGTACTGTGAAAGTTGAATCAAGAAGAATTTATCACCATTGTGGCTCAATAAGATCCCAGCAAAAGAGCACAACTTTAAGCTTTTAGAACCTCACAAGTCTTTAACTTTTAGTTTAGTTTTCATTCGATATATATTTCAAGATCAAATGATTCAGATTTCATCAGTATTTTTATAAGTTTTAAATATGAACAAACAAAAACGGTTATTCAAATTAATAAGGTGAATTTTACTTGTATCCGTTAATAATGTAATGATCAAATACTTGCTTTTGTATAAGAACAGAAAGTTAACATTTTATTCTTTCAGATCAAGAAAAAGAAGACAAAGAGGAAGGAGGACGTTCAGGTGACAGAGGTGGCAAACAGGCGGACAGGCGGATTGACATCCAACCCGCAGAGGACGAGGACGGTAGGTGTCATTAGCCGTAGTAGCAACTGGTTGATAATGATATTATCATGTCACACAGTTGTATTGAACCTATCTTTAATATTCTTAAAAGAAACCTGGCAGACAAGTTACCATTATTGTGATCTGTGTCGATGATAAAGTTTTTTAGGCTGAGTTCATCAGTTACTCAATATTCAAAGTGTGTTGTTTTAGATTTTTTGAAGGTATGTGCAGCATTGTCATTTTCTTGTGCCAATTCCCAATATAAAATTGACACGCTGCGTTTTATGATTATTATAAAATCTACATATTTCAACATAAATGCCAGAAAAAGAAAAAAACTAAAGACTGTGTTTATCAGTTAATCAATTCTTAAAGTGTGTTGTTTGAGTAGCATTGTAATTTTACTCTGGTAATATTACAAGATAAACTCCTGGGTAAAAAATAAATTAAATTCTTATAAATTCTACCTGTTAAAATAAACAAAATTAAAAAAAAATGGCATAGTTTTGAATTATTTTTAAAATTTACAGTAGTAACATACCAGTGTGTTAGTTCTTTTGTTAAACTTAAACATTTTTGATTCTGATTTATGTAATATTTGTCATGTTTCTGCTGCATTATTGGTTTCTCTCTGTTTTTGCGGTAAGTCTTCTCCAATTGGTGTGAAAATCCATCTTTTAGGCTAAGCTTTAATCATTTATTTGTTAATTTTTTTACGATTCACACACATTGTACACATTCGCACTCTGGTTGTGTCAGAATTAATCCTTCTTCAATTTTCTTTTACAACTTTGTAAAAATATTTGTTAATCTTCTATGTTCAAAACTATTGGTAATATTCTATTTTTAACACATTTTTATTTTTGCATGTATTGTTTTTAGAAAAAAATTCATTAGTGTACATTATTTCAACTAACTATCATGTGTATCTTAAACCGATCATATACGGTTTGAGTTTAATGCTCATCTATTTAATATCAACAACTTGAAAAATGTAACCATTTTAATGAGCGAAACATTTTTACAAGTATGCAAAATTGTTTTTCAAATAAACATACAATTTTTCAGTGTTTTAAGATTTAAAAAAATTGTCACTAAAAACTGTCGGGATTGATGTCATTGTTTATCACTTGTAAATATCAAACCAAACATATAAAATTATTGCTATTAAAAATTTTTTTCAATTTTTTGTCTGCAGATGCTCAAGATGATGGCTACTCAGTAAAGCACGTGGCTTACGCTCGTTATCTCCGCAACCACCGTCTGATCAATGAGATTTTTTCGGATGCCATCGTGCCCGACGTTCGCTCCGTGGTGACAACGGCACGGATGCAAGTTCTCAAGCGGCAGGTGCAGAGTCTCACGATGCATCAGGTAACTCTCAATTGCCACAGACATAAATCTATATATTAATACGCAAGCATGTTTCATTTCCTCCTTTTTTCTCAGCTTGTGTGCATCGTAGGATAAATCCGCGCATACTGTTACAAAGGTATAGTCCTGCAGATGAGCAGAATTACATTCGAATTCACATCGGACTCGAGGGCACGTTCCAATGTTAATCTTATGGAGAAAGGAGAATTGAATGAATCATTAGACAGCTGTTGTAAAAACAACTGCTAGAAAAATTAGGAAGAACAGATGTTTTAGTTATAAAATGATTTTTAGCTTTTTGGGTCCAGATCAACTGAAATTTTGATTGAATTTCGATCAGGAGGCTATCTCTAGTAAATATAAATAAGCAAAATAAAAGTAGACTCAATGTAGTCCATCCGTTAGTCTTGCTTCCATCGCTAATGTCCGCTTTTCTGTGGTGCAGTCATCACAGAGAACTGATACTATTCAGCAAGTAAACACCGGTAGTGAAATTGGCTGCGAAAAACTAGCATTCCCCAATCCGGCACCACCTTAGACTGACATCTGTCAGATCAGCGAGAGTCTAATGCACTGTTGAAGAAAGTTTGTCAGATGTTCAGAGTTAAAGTTTAGTACATTGAATGAAAATTTACAAAATATATTGCTATTACCAAGTGCATCAGTTCTTCTCATGAGAGGTCAAATATAAAGAATAAGAATAAGAATAACTTTATTGTCATAAATAAGAACATTCTTTTACAACTAGCAAAGCTAGTTCAGAACAGATGACATTGTCAGTGTACAGTACAATAACTAATCCTAAACAACAAAACAGAATTACAGTGGGAATGAACAGAACAATTAAGACCTGTTTAAAATTTATCATTTAAAAATGAGTCAACTGAATAATACATTTTTGTAATTAAAAAATCTTTTAGCCTATTTCTAAAACAGTTTTCGTTAATTATTTGCTTTAACTCATTAGGTAGTTTGTTAAAAAGTTTTCTTCCCATATATTGTGGTGTCTTTTCAGATAGTGTCAGGCGGTGTCTTGGGTACTGGAAGTTGTTTTGAAATCTTGTTTCATAATGATGCTTATGCTGAGTTTTGATTAAATTTTCAAAATTATTCCTAACAAACATCAGGCATTTTAAAATATAAAGGCAGGGAACAGTTAGTATACCCAGTTCTTCAAAAAATTGTTTACATGATTTTCTTTTAGAGGAAAATGTCATGAGTCGAATGTACTTTTTTTGCATTTTAAAAATTTTATTTGCATTGGATGACATACCCCAGAATTCAATACCATAAGTTATAACCGGTAAAAAAAGTCCATAATATAGCATAAGTCTGGTTTTTGAATCAATAACTTCACGAAGAACAATCATTTGGAAACAAATAGAGTTTAACTTCTTAGAAATTTTGCAAACAAAGTTTTTCCAATTAAGATTAGAATCAATCTCAATCCCCAAAAAATTAACTGATTTGTTTATCCCCATTAAATTGCCTTGAAAAATAATATGCTCTTCATCAGAGTTTTTGTTTTGTCGAGTTTGAAACTTTAATAATTGTGTTTTAGATTGGTTAAGCAACAAACCATTGACTGAAAACCAATTTTGAAGTTCCATAAACGTATTATGAAAAATTAATTTTAAGTCTTGCGTTGAATTTGCTTTTAAAATTGCAGACGTATCATCTGCATAAAGTACAAGATTTGAGGATATATTTAAAGGTAAGTCATTAATATATATAAGGAATAGCAAAGGTCCTAATATTGAACCTTGTGGTACACCAAATTTAATTTTCTGCCATGGTGAGACATGTTTGATGTTATTCTTAATTACTATTGTTCTTTGATAACGACTGTCCAAATATGATCTTACCCAAGACACCGCTGATTCACTAAAATTATAATACTTAAGCTTTTTACATAATATGTCGTGCTCAACACAATCAAATGCCTTGGATAGATCACAGAACACTCCCATAGTGCTCTGTGATCCATCCAAAGCATCAGCAACCTGGTCAATAAAATAAGCTACAGCAGAGATTGTACTACGTCCTGTTCGAAAACCAAATTGTTCCTGAACAAATAAATTATTTTTTTCAAAGAAATTTATTATCTGATTAAAAGCAATTCTCTCAAAGATTTTGGAAAAAGATGGCAAAATTGATACAGGACGATAATTGTCTAAAATTTCTTTACCCCCTTTTTTGTGCAATGGTTTGATTTCTGCGTATTTTAAGTTATTTGGAAATTCCCCACTATAAAATGATTGATTTATGATTTTACTGAGCGGTCTGTGAATTGAATCAACAGTGAATTTCATTAAATTTTGAGGTATCTCATCCCAACCTGCACATTTTTTACTTTTGAAAGAGTTTATTGTCCCTGCCACTTCAGCAGATGAAATCAATGAAAAAGAAAATTCTGGATGGGGGTTATTATTATTAACTTGAAGTAATTTAACTGCTTTTTGCTTTGAGGAAACTGCATTTAACTGTTGAGGAATGTTTGCAAACCTATCATTGAGTAACTTTGAAATTTCTTCTCCATTTGAAACCCATTCATTGTTAACTAAAAAATCCGGGATATTTTGGTCACGTTTCTTAACTCCAAGCTCTCTATTCACTATAGACCAGGCCGCTTGGGTCTTGTTGTCTGACTTGCATAATATGTTAGAGTTGTATAACTTTTTAGCCTTTTTACATACAAGTTTGAAAATTTTTTTATATTTTTTTACATAGTTTATAAAATTAACATCTACAGACTCTTTGACAATTCTACTTAGATATCTTTTATTAGCACTGGATATAATAATCCCTTTTGTTACCCAACTCTTTTTCTTTCTGTTTTCCCTGTTTAAATGAAATTTCATAGGAAAACAATCTTCAAAAACATTTTTGTAAGTTCTTAAAAATGAATTGTAGTTGATGTTCAGATCATAATCAGGGTTTACATCAAACTTGCAACTATTTAAATTATTTTTAAATAAAGTAACATTTTTTGTAGAAAAAATTCTTTTTTTAAATTTAACATTTGATTTTACATTATCTTTGTCCCCTATAACTGACATAAAAAGAGTTCTATGATCAGATAGACCTATTTCTAAATTCATTTTTTTAGTATTATTACCTGGGTTATATTTATTAGTGATTATGTTGTCAATGCATGTCTTTGTAGTTAGCGTAATTCTTGTAGGAGACCAAAAATTTACAGATAATCCATACATTTCAAGTAAATTTAAAAACTCTTCCTTATATTTAAGATTTTTACATGATTCTAATAAATCAACATTAAAGTCTCCAGCTAAATAAACTTTTTTTGTCTGAATTTCTTTCTGAATTAAGTTTAAAAATGATTCTAACTTGTCAATAAATAAGTAAAAATTACTGTCGTAGGGTGTTCTGTAAATAGATGCAACAACTATATTTAAAGACTTGATTTCAATACATGAAATTTCAAAAATCATTTCTTCATTAAAAACACAAAGATCTTGCCTAACCAGATAATCTATCTCGCTTTTCACTAGTATACAAGTACCACCATGTATTGATGAACTTCTACAGTAAAATGCCGCTAGAGTATAACCAGAGATTGAATTAAATAGATCAATTGTACCAACAGTGAGCCAATGTTCACAAAAACAGGCAATTAAAATATTTGAATCCTTTAATAAAATATTTAAATCATCAATTTTTGATGCAAAACCACCCTGAATATTATAGTGAATAAGCCATTTATGTTTGGGTTTTGTGCTTTCTCCTTCACACAACGGACATTTATGATAATTTGAACTAATCTGAATATTTTGAAGATGCGAGCAACTCATTTGTTTAGTGGTGGAAATTGGCTCATGCTCTCTAAAAACATGTTGGTACCTATGCTAGTTTTTTGTTGAAACTCATCCCTACAAACTTTGACATCTATCTTTGAACAGGCTATCGTTAAACAGACCACTTACATGACTAAACTCAACATGACAATTATCACTGACTTTATTCATTTGATCACCCAGCACATTACTCTCACACCCATTGATTTTTTCACCCCCCACATCACTAGACACTATTGATAACCGTTGTGGTGTCAACCCCGGTGACTGCTGCGATGTCTGCTGAGGGGACCGCTGTGGCGAAGGCTCTGGTGATGGCGATGACAGCTGTGGCGAAGGCTCTGGTGATGGCGATGACAGCTGTAGCGAAGGCTCTGGTGATGGCATTGGTGACTGATGTGATGACGGTTGTGGCTGAGTTAGAGAAAGCAATATACAGGCCTCAGTCTGATGTGATGCTGATGTAGTTGGTATTGTTAGATTAAGAGATGCTCCACTGGATTGGAGTGAGGTGTCTTCAGTAGGGCTGATGGAGATTTTTTCAAAATATTTATGGGATAATGTAAAAATTGTCCGTTTCAGGCTTTTTACAAATGAAGAATGAGATACACCATTGTAAAGTCTGTTATTAGAAGGTTCATTGCATGTCACAAGCAATATAGAGGCACCAGTACTTTGCCTAAAATTCATCAGATTTGAAACAAAATGTGGCAACGGCACACGATCTCTCACGCAACCCATTGGGGAACAGATGAGAGTCTTCAAATTGCGAGCTTTAAAATCGTTAGTCAATTGTAAAAAGGCGTTGTCATAATCTTTGATGTAATTTGAATAGTTGTTAGCATTGAGGAAATATTTAGGTTTAGTAACCAGACTGTAGACTGTTGCTCCATAACTTGTTTTTTGGAATGTTAAATTGCTACCACAATAGTCCAAATCATTAGGTCTTCCATATTTCTCCTTAAACGCAACTGCAACCCCCCGACTCATGTGTTTTTTGCTGTTGTCAAAATCTTTGGAAATGCAGTGAGCAAATCCCACTTCCATGTTGTTGCAGTATTGGTCAATAATATCTCTCATATCACGTTCGATTAGTTTCAGGTTGGTTTTTGCCTCCAATAGAGAGTAGCTGATGTTTAGCTGTACTGTCATAGCAAAATCTGCTATCCTTCTAGAAAGAACCTTTTTTCCCCACTTGTTCAGGTGTTGGCCTTGTTTACTGAAGAAATTTCTTGAAAAGTCACTGATGTTGATAACATTAAGGTCTTTCAGCTGCCTTAGCTCATAGTTGGCCTTATAAATTGTTTTGTTGATGAGGCAGTCCCATGGGAAATCATGGCGGTGAAACTGTGTTACATACACAACATTTGTATGATTGTTGGCAAAAGCAAATTTTCTTAACGATTCAGTTATATCTTTATGTAGATTTTGACTTTCAGATGTTACATCACAAATGTCGTTGGCACCAGCAATAATAACAACGGTATCATCTTTAGTCCAATTTTGAATCTTCCCGCCTGCCTTTTCCAGAATATGACTAATGGTACCTCCAGAACAAGCCGACACAAAAACTTCCACACTCCTTGGCAACAACGCTTCTAATAAATTTGCAATGTCTTTTCCGTGGCTATCTGCATAAACATGAACTTTTTTTGTTTTCTGTTTCCCATTAGGTAGCACTTTGTGATTCCCATTAGCTTTTGACTGCTTTGTTCCTTTCAAATTCCTTAGCCTAGTGGATTTAACACCATCTTTACTTTGTTTATTGATCACTCTCTTCTGAGTTTGTAATGGTGACTTGACTGCATTTTCAGGAACAATACTTGAGTCATCCTCAGGTTGATTGCTGCTTAAAGGTGAATACCTGTTGGTTAAACTTAAAAAAATATGGTTTTGGGCTTGGGTGTGTAGTTGAGCAGCTTTAGATCTTGATACTATGTGTTGTGGCTTAACAGGGTTGAAAGAAACTGACGTGGAAGCTACTGGTTGATATGCAAGTGGGGGTGTTTCCCCAGCAACTGCAGCTGGATTTGTAACTGATTTAGTAAGGGTGGGGGAAGGAATATGGTACATCATGGCTGTGACGGTATCATGGCTCAGATTTGCATAGTTGTTATTATGAAAAAGCAGGGCTAGCTGGGCTCTCTTTGTCAACACATCACTTTCATTAATATCAGGCCAGACAGAGTTTGGGTAATTCTTTAGTTCATTGATTCTATTCTCTTCTATATACTGTATAAGTATATCTGTAAAAATCAACATATATATCCCACAATCAACATGGTTAGTTTGTTGAGGAACACACACCTTGTGTAGAGAAGTGAGTTCCCTCAACCCCAAATGCTTTGACATTTTCTTTATAACTTGTTTGGCATATTCTAGATTATAACTACCTTTTGAATCAAAATAGTACAAATTATTTTGTGTCCTTTCATACAGCAGTAGACTCCAATGGGATCCCCCTACTTTAACTGCTGCCGGAGCGTCATTAATTGGAAATAAAAAGTATGACTTTTTGTCAATATTTAGAGGTCTGACAAACACATCAGTGTCATCTGAGGTCCTAATCAACTGCACAAGTCCAGGATTCATCAAGAGAATGTCATCATTTATTACCTTGGAGTTTAGCATATCATAATACAGCGTGACTGAGTCATCAGTAAGCCATTTTGATTCCATTACTGATAGACAAATTGATAGGCGATCTGATGTACCCGTTTCTGCATTTACAGTCTTGGGATTTATTTTTGTGTTTGGGGACTGTAGGTCAGAGGTTTGGGTGTGAGTAGTTGTAACTATTAATGTATTCTTTGGCGAAACATCAAGTTTTTCATTTAATGTTTTCACTGACAATAATGTGGTGTTTTCTTTATTTTGAACCGTAGTAGTTGAGTTATCAGTTCTTTTAATCTTTGGGGTTAAGGTGACAACTGGTGAGTTACCTACCTTTTTGGATCTGGTTTTAGGTGTAAGTTTTTTATTTACTCCTGGATAGTCGAGCTGTGAGGCCTCTTCAAGTGCTTTCTTTAATAAAGCATTTTTAGATTTGGGGTTGCTATATTTTAACAAATTTTCTGAGTACTTAAATATGGATGAAGAGGTACAGCTTCCATAATCATAAGAACCAAAAAAGAAAACATTGTAAACAGTTTTTTTATTTTTCTCTTCAATTTTTTCTACTACTCCAGGCCAAGCTGGATAGCCTCTAAGAGTGACAAAAACCTTTTCACCGAGTTTAAAAGCATTTTCATCCTTTTTGCCATCCATTTAATTTTATAATACTTTACTTATTTAAACAATAAAGTATTAGAAATTATTTATTTATTATTATAAATCAATTAATCAAACTAGATAGCAGTTCAAAAACATTCAGACAGATAAACAAGGAAACCAGTATTGTTGAGCTAATTGTTGGCCAAGTCTACCT
This sequence comes from Neoaliturus tenellus, assembly GCA_030545055.2. Classification (NCBI taxonomy): domain Eukaryota; kingdom Metazoa; phylum Arthropoda; class Insecta; order Hemiptera; family Cicadellidae; genus Neoaliturus; species Neoaliturus tenellus. Next base: position 172,995,196 of record CM061531.1, on the reverse strand, counting down.
TTCTTATCAACTTCAGGTCAAACTTCAAGTAGTGACAGAGAAGTGCCTAATCTGTATAACAGTGGGCTGTGACGTCACTCTCAGCTGGTGTACAAACAGGCATTGCTGGCATTGGCATGATATGCTCTACAACCGGTTTGAGACACAGGTTTATGTTTGCCGTTATTTTACTTATCAGTGCTTTAATGACTTACGTAGTTCTTCTGATTTATCTTTAAAATTATACTAAATTAATTATGTGTCCAGTTTTACAAAAAATTATTGATTTTGCCACTTTTAAAACAAAAGTTATGCAAGTATCCTTCACTTCTTTACTATATTTCCTTGCAAAAGCTGTTTTTCACTATCCAGAAAAATGTGTTGATGCAGCCATAGCAGCCTATCCACCTGTGAGTAATTAATTTACACTGATATTTAATGACCAAAATACCTTTATTACCAAAGTTTTCACTCACTCCCGCCTTGTATATTTCCAAATGTGAACCACTAACCTAAATTTACACTTTAAAAACTTCAAAATATTTAAAATTTTGCAAAATTTGTAAGAGCTCAATCACAGAACACCCTGGTTAAAAAATAGTCAAAACAAGTAGTTGAAAACAAGTAGTTGAACTAAAAGTGAAATTAGTTTGAGTAATGTATGTATGAGTTAGTTATGTATTTTTCGACAAAGACAGGTTTTCCAAGGCGATTAAAAACAATGTGAGATATGGAAGATTCTGAGTTATCGAGAGTGACTGTATATCTGTCTTGAACTGTTTTGTGATATCATTGTTCTGGAAGAAATTACATGTTAAAGAAGTCTAGTAAAAGCAAAAGACACCACAGTGACATTTTTCTGCTGGTTCGATCTTAAGTAAAAAAGATGAAGTTAAAATTAAGTTAATACATTTTATTAATGTTCTTATTTTCAGAAGAAACTTGAAGCTGAACTACAACAAATTGAGGAAAAGTTTGAAGCAAAGAAACGAAAGTTTATAGAAAGTAGTGAAACATTTCAAGAGGAATTGAAAAAGGTAAAATTGAGAAACCAATTCATGTTCTCCAGCATGCCTTGTTTACCATCTGAAAGTTAATTCAAGTTGACATTCATCAAATCTGCAAAGTATCTTCTCTCTAAACATTTTAAACTAATGTAATAGTTATGTTTTAATAAAGAATTGTTATTCTATTGTGCTTTTACACTTGTGTTGTTTTTTTGTTTTCGTATATTCAAAGTAGTCAACTTAATTTAAGTGGGCATAAAAAAACAATTTAATTGGTTTGAGGATCTCTAACCCTCCTGCGGGCGCGGCGCATTGATTTGAAAACCAAGTGGAGTTTACCTCTGGGTGTTCAAAAATAGGCAGTAATTGAATAAAAACCTTTGAAATGATGATTACACCTTGCAATAATATAAAAATAATCATTAGGCCTATTATTATTTTATTTCCAAATTTTTATGGTGTTTTAATGATTTGTTATACAAAAACTTCAACTAATAAAAAATAATTATAAAAATATAATTATTATAACTAATTAATATTTACATTAATTAAATAGTATGTAATTATACAATATAAGTTGATTTTGATATTTTTGTAATTGAGTTAAGTTATTGTCAATGCATATTAGTTAACAGTCTTGGAATATTGTAAATATGCAGGAAAAATAAAATTATAAAATCATTTAAATTTTATTATTTTTTAAATAACAAAGATTTTAAGAATAATTTTAAATAATACATTATATTGGATATTTTAATTTAATGTTTCCCTCCTCATCTGTATATTATTGTTCATCGTTTATCCCATAACTCTCCTCTGTGATGTCGTAGATTTAAGTAACCATACAATCACGTAAGTAGGCTTTTCCATTTATGGTTGTTCATTTTTATCCCTATCAAAATTTGAAATTAATTGCGAAGTTATTTCAAATTTTTTTATTTTACAATCTTGAATAATTCATTATAACACAAGGGCGCTCACGGAGGTAAACTCCTTGTTTTCAGTTACAATAAGGGGCACACGGAGATTATTTAAATTTACACGGAGGTTATTTTCAGTAGTTGTCAGGACTTTACTCGTCTGGCTAAAAACAAAGGGGTGGAAATAGTCTCAACCGCTTCTCAGAAAGTCTACATCAGGTACATGAGGTTCCAGCATTGCCGTGGCAAACTATTGATTATACAAGAAAAAATAGTCAGATGGAGGAAAACTTTGTGATGCGCCCGACCAAGCTATCAAGTTATCAAGTTAATAGAGCTTTTTTTATATATTATGGTTTCAGCAACCATGTGAAATACAATTTGGGTACCAAGAAATATCATTTCATGGATTATTTACTAAAATATTCATATGTCTAAAAAATTTGTAGGTGTATTCTCCATTCCCTTATGAGGTTCTTTTTTTATTTTACAGGCATTTGTGTTTTAGGGTTCATGTTCATATCATAAACATTTTTAAGTGAAAGAGACACAAATTCTTAAGCTGCGTCCACACTGGTCAAGCATTAACGCAAATGGAAAAATTTAACATACATTACAAATAAAGGATTGATTACCTGACCATTCGATTTATATCCATACAATACCAACAACCAGTAAGTACAGAACAGAAATAGAGAGGACAGCGGAGCGCAATGGTGAAGACATGCGGATAGCGGCTAGGCCTACATTAAGATTCAGATTCAAAACACTTTATTCAAAAGTACATACGTAATGTTTGTACATGAATGGCATCAGATAGTACATAGTTTTACTAAGTACAATGAAATACTTCATGGTGAGAAAAGTGTGAGGGGAATGGTGATTCAATCTAGTCCCGAGCGCCACCCTCAGCTTTGAGTTCAGTTGTTTGCAGCGTTCAGTTGTTTATTCAAGCCAACTGAAAATCAAAATACAATTCAGCTGTATGTCTCATTTAGCGCGAGTTGCCTACAAAAGGAGTGGGGGAACACGGCTTCACCACCTGTAATTTTAGTTGGATACGAGTAGTCCCTCTATTTCTGATCTGTGCTCGCTGACCAACAACATCAAATGCCAACAGGACCAACAAACATCAATTGTGGCAAACTCTGCTTTTGCTCTTTCAGGCTAGTCATATGCCTAATTTTTATTGTGAACCAAGCATTTCATAGCCATACATTAAACAATGTCTGAAATTCTAAGTAACTGTCTCATTTATAGTAATCACCTTCCCTCAAGCAAAACCGTTGAGGATAACTTAACAAGGGCATCAAAATTGATCTCTATCATGTTTTCACCAGTATTTGAGAGAAATGAATAAATTAATATCCTGAATAAATAATAAATTAAAAAGTAGCTATCAAGTTAGAACAGAATGCATAATTCAATTAATGAGAAACATCTGAACATAAATGGGTTGTTAAATTACAACACTTATTATTTCACGGTCATCTACCTATATTTGACAGCACTGCCAGCGAGCAGTGGACGAGGAGGCATTCCAGAAGATGGTGGAACGGCAGATGGAAGTTCTACGCAAGGAGCGAGCCCGCGGCGGTGAGGAGGCCAGCAAGCCACCGCGTGCGCCGGAAGAGAGTGGCGCACCGGAGCCTGTGGCCACCCCTACCACCAACGGAACCGAGGAGCCGCCTAACACCCAGCACTCGGAGGTAACACTCTCTTTAGCCTGGGGGTTAACAATAAGTAAACACTGAAAATGTTTGGGTCTAAGGGTCTCAGTTTAATTGGTATGAAATACAACATCATGTTAAAAAAATGTTATGCTTTCAATTACAATATAGTCACAGTATTTTGAAAATCTGTCTATTCTAAATACATTTTACTGGTAAAATAATGACTTTTTCTTTTTGATTATTGGGAAAATATCGATTATATAGAATAAATTAAAAAAAGTTCCAATAAGTTACGTCTGACATAACTCACTATCTTGCATTATTCATGAACTACGTCATATTTAGAAAATCGGCCAAACCAAACCGGGTCTGGTTTTCATCAATAATAGCAGGACTCAACTGCATCAATACAAATTTGTTCTCATTACGGTGGGCAGCAAAACTTCTTGAATGTAATTGGAAACAGTTGAGTAGTTTCTCAAAGAACTTGTGTATTTTTAGGGTGCACCCTTTTATAAAATAATATAAATTCATTCAGTCCACTTTTTTCCTCTGCTTGGTAATATATATATTTCTTAGAATTTCACCCTAGTTGTTTATGGAAACTGTGTTGTGTTAATTTCTAATTTCAGGTTACCAAATAAGGTTCGCACTTTATTACTTCTAAGGTTTTGATTGCTAATTTAGATGGCTCTGATTTGATGTCAATCATCCATTATCTTGGGTAATGAGTAGGGATGGACGGGTCTCGAAATTACGAGAAATTTTTAATCTCGTTCACGGAGACGAGATTTTATTTTGATCGAGATTTTTCGAGACGAGAAATAATTTGTGAATAACGATAAAAACGGGAATAAATAATCTACGAATTGCTAGGCCTATTTTACTATCAATTTAATACTGAAAAATAAATTATTTTGAAGCAATGTGTTTTATTTTTCCTATCATCCTCACAACTACAAACTTAATTTTCCATCATAAACGGTTAAACTACGGTTGGACTTCCAAGACTTGGACTGGACTGGAGACGTCTGCATCTGCAGCTGCACGGACTGTTAGTGGTAGTTAGTCAACATAGCTACTGATTTATAAAATAATTCATTTGTTTGATAAATCTTTAGAACATTGTAAAAACTTTATAAACAATAAACTTCCATAATTTGACATTTAATTGCTTCAAGATGATTATATCAAATTCAAATAATTTTTGGCAAATTTAAGAGCTGTTTTGACATTAACAGTAATAGTAGTGACAATCAAATGAATGACAAGGTGGCCAATCAGATTTAATAATGGCTAACCTCAAATATCCCAATACAATTTAATTTCCTTTCACACTCTTTGCAGAGTTCAGCTATTTTAAGCCAAAAATGCTTAAAATCGGCTGATGGTTGATTTTATTTAAAGGTTTGGATACTGAAAAAAACTGAATAGGCCTATTAACAATAATTGTTGAATAGCAATAAATAGGTTGTGTTGAATATATAGAAAATCAATGGTCTTAAAAGAACCATACAGGCTTCATGGCTATACTAATGCTTGCCTTTATTCAGTTAGGAGCAAAATAAAAACCTTACCACTAGCAGACGAAAAATCGAGGGAATTACGTGAGTTCCAAAACAGTGAAAGTTTGAAGTTATGTATACAGGACTTGAATAGTTTGGAGAAATGACAATGAATAGCAAACAAAATGAGAGCTGAAGATTTTCTTATGGACAAAGACAAAGAAGAAGAGAGAGTTGAAAATTAAAATTAAAATCCATTTACAAGGGATTTCTTGTTAGCCTCCCGGCCTCTAGTCTTGTGACTCAAAGTTAGTGAGCCTATGCCTATTACAAAAACTGTGAGTGAGGAAAATGTCTTATTTGGAAACATTTTATTAAAGTAAGTTAATGGTGAAAAGTGTGATACATGAAAGTGAAAAGTGAACAAAATAACTGTAACAGAGGATTCTCTTTTTATGTTTTATTAAACGTAGGGCGTAGGTCGATAGGGTTTATGGTTATATCTTCTCAATCTTTTTATTGGGTACATTCCTTTATAGGCCTAGACCATTTGTTAAGAAAGCGACTTTTTTAACTTCAGTTTATTAACATAATCAGCATTATACAAAGTAATATTTGTTCCTTCGCATAAATCAGGATTTAACAATGTTAAAAAATCAGATTAAAATCCAGAACGCACATGTCTCGTAATGTACGAGAAGGAAAATCTCGTCTCGATCTCGTCTCGAAATTTTATGAGAATTAAAAATTCTCGTCTCGTCTCGTCTCGAACTAAAAATCCAATCTCGTCCATCCCTAGTAATGAGTAATGTAAACTTGAGAACTGATTTTACGAATCATAGTTCCTCAATTTGCAAACATAAAGTCTCCATCTCCTTTATCTTTTTAGTATGTCAAATAAAAATAACTAGCAGATTCATTCAAACTCAAAATGAAGTTTTCATACAGAACTAAAAATTCTCTACGGTTGTTATCTATTAAAGATTGCAATGTTTATATTTTATGGTAAGACGCCTTTGCTCCTGTCCTTGTTTGTGGATCAAGGTTTTTTTTACAACTTGAACTTTTCAAAGCCAGGTTTTTACAATTTTTGAAATATTTTGCTATATAAGTAAACTGTTTTCGACCATGGGCTAGCTATGAGGCCTCTCACTGTAGAGTGGTAGCGGGGCGGTGAGTGACGTGTGCTTGTATGTTAACAGATGGTTGTGCTACACTACATTCAGGTAACACTTCGCCCTTCAACCTTCCCCTCTCCTAGCATGAGACCACCCTTCTCCCCTACACTCGGCTGGCGATTTGTCTTCATTTTTCACGTTAAAATACTACTTTCACAATCCTCTTTGTTTGTTATTGACTAGTATATATTTTTACTAAAATAATTGTATAAATATTCTCTGGCTTTTCTTACAAACTCCTAAGACAATTTTAAAACGTATTACAAAAACTGGATAACTTCCTAGTCTACGTCTTATTTTTAAAAAAATTTTGTACTTAGCCAAAGAACATAGTATGTAGCTCTAGATCCAATCAACAAAATATATTTTTCAAGATAAACCACAAAAAATGAATAACAATCATAAAAATACACAAAATTTGAAGTTAGATGAACCTCTTATGGTTGCAAGAGAACTTACCAACAAAAGTAAATTGAGTTCATAGAGTCCATTAGTTCATATAGTCACAGTAAGATTCAAGTAATAATTTTCACAGTAACACAATTCATTCTACTTTTAAGAATTAATCTCTGTCTACAAACAGACAGAATTGATTTTAAAGTTGGGCGATAGATTAGTTTGTTTTGTTCACTCCTCAAAAAGTATAAAACTGTTAAAATATTTTTTGTATTTCATTCAATTAAAAAAGCAGACTTTATAGAAAGCTCTCATTTTAAATATCCCCCCCCCCCCCCGTATATTTGATTTTAGTTTAATGAATATAGAAACAATAAAACAATTGACGGGTCTACAGAGTGTTTTTCTTCTGATTTCATTGCTGCGTGCTGACATATCGCCAGTTTGAGTGCTTTCAGCTTTGTTGTGATTGTCGGAACCAGTAAGACGTCCCTTACCCATTTTACAATTTTATGTTATTTTAATCATTTATTTTTTCAGTTCTCATTTTTTTTAATGTAGCAGTTGGATTTTGTTGGTTTCTAAGTGGAGCATTTTGACTGTGGTTTTATGCGGTAACTGTTGTCGATTTGTGAATTCCAGCATTCTAATTTTGTGCCTAGTTGACCAGGAGTTGAATGCTGCAAGTTTTGTTATTGTATACGATTGGTTCTTGTTTAGATCTAGGCGAGAGATGTGTCTTTGGTTTTTAGACTACTACAGTATTATTTTTAAGGAGCTTCTGATTGTCCCAGCAGTGACCCAACCAATGTACTAGATACTTGTTGACTTGAAATTCGGCTAAAAGTCCATCTAATTGAATAAATTCTTAACTGCAATTATTTTTTTACTGTATCTTCCTACAGGAAATACTTTTCAAGTATTTCAGTATAAAATTAATGTAAATAGAACCCAATAAGTTGGGACATCCGATGCAAATAAAGTTTTAAAGAGGGCAAACCTCATAAATCAGAATTAGAATTAAGTACCGACATTCGTCTTATTCCGAATGTTTTCCTTGCCAAACTCCTAAAATTAACGGTTTATCTTACAATATTTTATAATAATGTTTTATGTCATCTAACTCTCAGAATTTCTCATTGTTTCACGTTAAAATATGAATTTACTTTTATAAAAGTTACTTGATTTTGTTCTTAAATCTAGGAGTATATCCTAATCTGTGTATTTGATAAAAAAATATTTTTATATGATGCTTTACAGTTCTTAGCAGTTTTGGTGCTAGAAAATATTTACATAATTTTTGGAAAGTGCTGGCGTATTATTCATATAATTCCTGAAAAGTGCTCTTAAGTCAGTTTTAAGAGGGAGGAAGCTAGAGCATAAGGAAAAAATTCATTTAAAAAAATTGTGAACCGAAACGAGCTAGAACACGATATCATGGAGAATGGAATGATTGGTATTTCCAAATAACCAATATTGCTGTTGAGGTCTGCAATATCAACATCGCGGGCGAGCTGAAACATCGAACTTTCGCACTTTCTAGATAAACGGTATCAGATAACTGATACTTTCTCCCAACAATATAAAATAGGTGTTAAAAGCTTCAAACATTAATGTCTTGATGGCTCAGTCGGATAGCTAACAGCTGAGCAGCACGAGTTTGACCCTACGGGCGTCTGTGACTTTTAACAACGTACTGCGTTTACCGCTAAACGAAACATTGAATTTTCTCCGCAATTATTCTGCTGCTAGGGCTAATTTATGAATGAGGATAGTTCCGCAACCACTTAACGTAGAGCAATAATTTAAAATACTGAATTATTTAGTTTTTTGAGCTTTATTTAATTATGATAAGCAAAATTTATCTCAAGTTAACAGCTATTTTGAAAATGCAAAAAAATGTATTTTTTAAACACTTTTCATTTTATAACTTTTGAACGCGCATTTTCTGGAGATGCAGGTGGTGTCATTTTATTCACCATTTTAAGCTTAGTAAACCTCAAAATTGTAATCAAAATCGTTAGAGCCGTTTTTGAGAAATTTGGATTTTTCACGATTTTTGAGGGTTTTGGGGGGTAAAATACCCTTAAAAATAAAAAATTGAAAAAAATGAAAAAACGCCTGGGATTATCGTGAATTTGGACCTACAAACCAAATTTCACCAAAATCGGACTTTTGGGGCATTCTCTAGCTCTGTTTACATACGGACACACACACACACACACACACACAGACATCACTCTGAAAACCACTTTTTTGGCCATTAATTAACAAACATTCTTCCATAAAATGTAATAAAAATGGTTGAACCATTAACTTGTAAAATAAATAATGTTTGACTATATTTTAATTTATATACTGCAATCAAAGATAGCGATCTTAATGCAGTAATGTTTTTACAGCCTATGGAGGAGCGAAGCCAATCAGCAGATGAGTCAAGCAACTCTGCCATGGACACGCAAGCCCCATCTCCCGCTGTTCCAAGCAAACCAGCAGAGAATGCCCCCACCGTGACCCCAGCACCAGCCCCAGGCCCGGCCGTAGCAGCAGCCCCCACCCCAGCCCCCGCCCCATACATGCACCCCACCACCCCCTACCAGGCCCCTGGGTACCAAGGGGGGTTCCCGCCCCATGCCCCGCCGGCCGGGGCCCCTATGCAGCCCCAGATGCCCCCACCACAGGGATTCCAGCCCGCCATGGCGCCGTATCCACCCCAGCAGTACCCCCCTTCTCCCGCCACCCAACCGCTTCCCCCCCGCCCCCCATATGGGTATCCGCAGACTCCATACCCTCAGTATCCCCCACACTCGTACTACCACCAGAATCCGTACCCACAGTACCCGGCCCCCCACATTCCCCCAGCGCGGCCCCACCCGCACCCATACCACATGCCCCCGCAGCAGGATCCCCAGGCCCCGCACCCTGTAAGTAGCAGTTTTTATTTTATTTTTATGTACAGGGTGTCTACAGGTCACTGAAGTCACCAAAAAGTCACTGATTTTTATATCACTTTGGCAGTAGACACCCAGATGTAGTTTTAGCGAATTTCCTTATAGGGAATACGCTGTTACGGTAGTACTCATGGGAAACCCTAAGCCTGGAACCATGTAACTTTTTCATTTTGAGGTCCCTAGAAGCCCAAAACAATGTTTGTTCAAATTCATATTTCATATATATATATACATATATCTATATATGTATCCGTTACATGATAACTTTTGAATGAAACCTCCGATTTTAATGAAATTTGGTACAGCGGTGTAGGGCAGCATTCATCAGGTTAAGTTAAAAAACCAGCTTGATCGGACCATGGGAACGGAGTTTTATGGGGTTCCAAAAGGATAAAAAATGGGTTTTTGGCATTTTTTGCCCTTAATTTTCAATATTTGCCAATTTTAACTTAAACCATTTAAAAGAACTTTAAAAAACAAACAATTTAGAAGTATATCTTTGGGGGGAAGGGGAGGGGTTGAGCAACTGATTAGTTAGAAGATGTTTGTTTTGAGTAAAATAGTAAGTTGCCTCAATTTAATTCTTCTACTATGCTTGCATCCTTGCTGACAAATACCGGACTTTAGGATCTACTTACTTTTATCAAATGAGCCTCAACAATTTTTCTTCAGAACCACACTTTGCACTCTTGTCTTTTGAGAAATTCCAGCCTTATAGACTGAATTTTATCTCACAGAAACCAATTACCAACCAAATTATTGTGATTTCCACCCATTAGTTGTCTGCAACCTCAATTTTCTTCAAGACGTATTTATTGTTAAATGTTGCAAATTAGGGTTGGTACTTATTTTTTGTCACATTAAACAAAGTAACTATTTACAAACAATGGTTTGAATATAAGTTTTTTCATGCTTTAGAGAAAAATTTACCATTTCTATATTTTTATTTCATTTTTTTATAGAACCCTCAGCGGTTAAAGGTTTACTGCGTATTCAATCAAAATAAAAAAATCATAAAAATCTGTTTCTCATTAAAAAAATATACAATCCTAATTGCACGCAGGGAGTGGAAAACAATATGTATGGGCCCCCGCCACAGCAGAAGCCCGAGCGAGGCCCTCCGCCGGCCGATGAGCCGATGGAAGAGGTCAAAACCGAACCTGTCGGCCCGCCTGGTGAGTGAACCTACAAAATTTACTGCTGTCTTGTTGTTGTAGGACAAGAGATTCATTAACTTTCCTAAGTATTGACCGTGATTCACATTTTTTAGAAAGTCATAGAAAAAATTAGTGGAAGTAAAAACTTGAGGAGACCTTTGTATTTATTATTTTTTTCAATATCACTGCTAAATTGACTGTTTATTGTTCGTGATGTGTCGGTACCTCAAGTCGGTTTCTTGGTATCAACGTTTCTTGGTACCGAGAACCGATGTCAAAATCTTGGTACCGGTACGTCTGTCATTTTTACAACAAAATGAACTAAAACAAAAAAACTAGAAAGAAATGTCTAAGGTTCCCGGAAAATAACAATGCGATTACTGTAATTTGAGGCCAGGTAGACCGATAAAAGCGACAAAAACCTCTGAGGTCTTATCTTTGTCAGTCTATTGTTCTTCGAGGAAAGGGCCCGAGTGTCGGCCACAATAATTGACTGATGAGATAAGAGTCCATTTAAAAACCTTATTTCCTATATCCTATAAGTGTTGATTGTGGCTAATTTTTTCATTTTTACAAATTGATAGAAATATAATCAAAGTTGTACGATTTTTCTTTGTAAAAAATTTGTCATTATTTTGTTTCAATATTGAAACCTATAAAATAAAACCTTGTTTTTTAATTACATATTCGACAAATATTAAGAGTCACTTTGAGAGCCTAGGTAATCCGGGAATATCTCTAAGAGCTGGTTACTGGTTAACATAGTCAGCAGTTAAAAATTGGGTTTGAGAGCTCGCGCATAGTTTTTGCTTGAGTTTATCCTTGTTCGAGCGCAACGTAAGCTGACAGTTGAAGGGCAGGGAATCTTTGTCGGAAGGTTGGCAACAACCAGCCAGAACCCCAGCGCCTGGCTGTCTCCTAGGCCGTCTCGATCTTGAGGCACCCCAAACCATGGAATAGGCGATACGGTGAGGGGAATGGGGTGGTTTACGACAATGTATAAAAAACTATCTTGTTACATGAACGCTATAAATTAATAAGTTTATTGTATTATTTGGTACCCTGAATCTGTATTGAAGGAAACCAAACATTCTCTCAACAGTTGTTGATCTAGTTCTTATGTAAGCTCTGTTGTTTATCCGCTGTGCCAGTGTTAATGGTAGTATTAATGGTATAGTAAAAAATGGAATTAAATATAAAGCCTCACAATGTTTATGCGTCATAGACACTGACAACGCATAAGGACAAAAACCCTCTACATTTAAATACTTTATATAAAATGTTTTTGTGATATGAATAATTAGAAAGCTTAATTAAATCCGGTATAAGCATAAAAAAATACAACTAAAGATCCAGGAAAACTTTACGTCGAGTGAATGGCCCCCCTCGCAGTTCACGTTCGTTATCAGTGAATTGTAAGTTATTGTTGTGGCGTCTTCCCACACCTGTCTAAACAAAACATTATCTTGCATTTAGGAAGTGCTCCTGATTCAGTTGAGGATAACATTTGTGATGATTTTTTTGGGGGGGAAGGGCGTTGTGGAAGTTTATTGTATCAGGATATTGTATATAATTAGAATTTGGCCCACACTTATTTCATTTTTCCCTCCATATATATTTCTATTTACAGAACGGATTACAGATCTCGAAAATAAACAATGTAAAATATTACCTGCTTTGCTGGCATTAAGATTCTTGAGAATTACATGTTTGATTAGAGTACAGGAAAATCAAAATCAAAACATCTTGAGTTTTGAGAACAAAAATATTCTTTTTTGGAAGTTAGTTTTTGTCCATCACCCTTCTCCAATTTTTTGACCTGTAAATGGCCATCGAGGGCCAAGTTATTCCAATTTATCTATACATACCTACAAACGCTATTTTTATTTTGAATTTTTTATGGATAATACGTTGTGTTGTAACTTTAAACTGTATGAATATTGTTTAAAGTTTGCTCTTGATTAATTCGCAATAAGTTTTTCATTAACTCAATCATTAAACTAGACAACTAGACAAATCCGCCAAAAAGTTAAATAGCACTTATCGTTTACCGTATTAATTTATTACATTTATTATTAATTAATTTATTATTTATTTATTATTATTATTTATTTATTTATTATTCATTAATTTATTATTTATTACAAATTAACCACTACAAATTAATATTTTTATACTTTATTTCATCCTTATTTTTGTTTGTGATTTACGTTTAATACTTTATTAACCCTTGACTCCCAGGATTTCATTAGCTGTGTAATTCCCCCAGCCCGGGTTTTTGTTGAAGTTTTTCAGGCTTTCAGAAATAAATTTGTACAAAATCTAAAAATTAAGTAAACATACATGTATTTATATTTTTCTTGTTCAGGAAGATCAGGGGAATATATAAATACCAATAATTTGATCTCAACTCAATAAAAAAATTTATTTAGGATCATTTTTTAGAAAAAAACCATTTTTTCACATAAAAAAAGTAAAGTTAAAGAAGATTAAAAACAAATTTTATACTATTCATTATTAGTTATTTGATGGAAAATGTATTTCCCTACATAAAATATATGTATAATGCATAGGTAATCTCATAAATAATCTAGGCCTAAGTTATGTGTGCAGACGGTGAATCCAGGGAAGACGAATGAAAAATATCGTCTGTAGTAAAACCGACATCACCAAATCACCACAAAAATCTACACCAGACACATCATTAAACCTATCTTCATTTACGTACTCCAAAATTTCATTATCACAGAGTGAACGAGAGGGTTCCGCAAAATTCGACATTGTTTACAAACAAACCATTGAGGTTACGCAGTTCACAACAGGTGATTTTGTCACAAAATAAACATCTGTGTTTCATCACTTGCTGCAGTGATGCAGGTCACAAGAGCGCAAAACAAAAAATACCACAAGAAACGGCATTCTTTCCCGAACAGATCAATACCAAACAAGGCAATATTCTTCTTATTCAAACGATTGATATTAGGGCGGCAAATTTAAACTACACTCGGCCGCGTATACGCGCCGTGGGCTACCGGCAGAGCTACTGCGCGGACGCGTATACGCGCCCGTGGGATTCAAAGGGTTAAAGTTACTCTGACATTCCAAAAAATATTAATGCCAACAAAGTAGGTATAGACCTAATAGAAAGTTTTTGCACATACGTAAATGAATATGGTAAACAATAAATGCTATTAAATTTTTGGCGAATTGGTCTATTTTTAATGTTTGAATTTATGAAAACTTGTTGAGAATTAATCAAGAGTTAACATTATAAACAATATTCATACAGTTTAAAGATACAACACAACATATTATCCAAAAACTTGTCAAAATAAAAATAAGGTTTGTACAGCTAACTCGGAATAACTTTGCCCTTGATGGCCAATTACAGGTCAAACAATTGGAGCAACAGACAAAAATTAATAACTTCCACAAATTAACATTTTTAATATTTTCTCAAGACTCAAGTTAAACATGTCATTCCCAAAAATATTAATGCCAGCAAAGTAGGCAATATTATTACGTCGTTGATTTTCGAGGTCTGTAATCCGATTAATAAAATTATGTATGGAAGGAAAAATGAAAGAAGTGCATTTAGAATTATGTACAATGTCCTGACTCAATAACTTCCACAACGCCCAAAAATTTTCATTAAAAATGTATTATCCTCAATTGAATCAGGAGCACTTCTTACCTGCCTACAAGATAATTGTTTGCTCAGATGGGTGCAGGAAGATGTGACAACAATAACTTACATTCGACTGACAGCAAATGTGAACTGCGTGGGGGGTCACTCACTGACGTAAAGTTTTTCTGGATCTTGAGTTGTCTTCTTTTGCTTCTTAAAATATACCGGAATTATGTAGGACCTCTAATTAATTGTATCAAAATAATTTTATTGAAAGTATTTATATATGGCAAACATATAATTCTCTTGTGGGGAAGTGTTGACATTATGTGTTGCCAGTGTCTATGATCATAAAAATTTTGTGAGGACTATATTTTATTCCAGATTTTATATGACACCACTAATACGACCAATTAGTCAGTCAGTCAGTGGCAGTGATAAGAGAAAGTTGTGATTTCCTGGTGCTGTTTTCCTTGTTTCTCAGGTTTCAACATGGTGAAGTGTGGTCAGTGTACAGAAGATATTTTAAACTTATTTAATTACTTGTTCAGATGTTATGTGTAAACTACCCCATCACTATGCTTATTTAGGATTCAGTCAGGCTATATTTCGTAAATTATCTAGAGCTCATAAGGAAGAATCGCGTTGTTTAAAATGCAAGTCCTTGTAGAAAAAGGAGCAAGTCAAGGACTTAAATGAAGAAATGGAAAAATCTGAAGACTTGTCAGAAAATTTTAATGTGTTCATGGAGGACGTGTTAAAGAAGCTACAGGTATTGATGGAGGTAAAACAATATATAAAAGGCAATGTAGAAATCAAATCAAGTCAAGAACATATCGGTCTACTATATGACGATATAAACAAAAAACTTGAATGTTTACCTCAGATGCAAAAGGAAATACAAAACCTGCAGGTTGTGATTCAACTGAAAGATGAAGAGATACAGGAGCTTAACAGTCATCCCAAATTGGAGCAGTATAGACAAAACAAAAATATTTAGATAAATGAAGACTGTGAGCAAAAAAATCAAAATTTTGAGCAAATTGTGGTGGACGTAGCAAAGAAGATGGTATGGAGCTGAAGAATGAAGACTTGAGATTGCTCATTGTCTGCCTAAAACTCGCAGAGAGAACCCGTCATAGCCCAGCTCGTAAAAAGAAAGAAGGGGGACCAGATACTGGCAGCTAGAAGCAAGGTGGTGACCAACAACCAGGTGACGGAACTCAATGACGGCAGGATATATGTGAGTATATAATACGTGATGCCCTTTTTTTGTTAACACTACTCCTCCCTTATTTCTGGACCAATTTTAAAGTTTGAGGTGTCAAAAGAATGGTCTCAGTTCGTAGTTTTGCAATAAGGTTTTAGATTTTCGATATTTTAATTCTGAAACCCTCGGGAAGCTCTTAAAGTTTGTTTTTTTGTCCATAAGATTAACGTGGAGAAAAATTTATATTGAATTGCAAAATAAAACAGCTGTTGATAGTAAAACTAACAAACACATGTTAAAAGCTAGCTGGATAGAAGCAATTGAACAACTGGCAGGAAATATCAGAACAATTCCATATAAGAGGAGTGTCTATTGTGTAAATTACCTTTTCCTCAATATGTAGCATTTATATTTTGCTTAAACTTTGTATTTATTTGTATTTGGGCACAAAAATAAGTTTAGTAACTTAACCTCAGAAATATCCATTCCTGTACAAAAACAAGCTTGGAAATTTAAGTTTTTGACGTGGTTCTTATGGGTTATCAGAATGGTATTGAAACAACAACGAAAGTTAACAAAAATTAAAATAGAACATGTAATGTTTGCACATGGGTTTTGAAACTGCTGTGAACCAAGAAAAGGGGTTGTTGGTTGTTGGTGTAAATTTAATAAAATGTTTACTGTGATATACTATAACAAATTTAATCCAGAATGCTACACATACTACAACACCTGTTTAAAAGAGACCATGTTTAAAAGATTTTTACCTCCTGTAAACATAACAAGCTTCTTGAAAAATTGTTTGTATTTTAAAGAGAAACTGAAACCAAAATATAGACACCACATCAAACCACAAAATCTGGCACACGAACAAATATGTAGATTTTCATTTTTTTTTTTTAATTTAAATTCTATAATGCCATAAAAAGTTAAGTTTAAGAGGATTTAGTCTGTTATAAATAGTATAGTCGTGTTGGATTATCCACTATGTCGCTTATTAACTCATACATTACCAGAAAACAGCCGCAGTGAGTGCTGCATAGCATACAGGACGGGGGAGTTGTAATTAAATATTAATTTTCTACTGTTGTCATTTACGTTATTTTGTATGATGAACTGTCTTGATCCAAAATCTGTGAATTGAATCTAAATTTTATATAGTTTTTAGGCAGAGGCTCTAAGACAAATCGGCATAAGAACCATTACTTAAACCTAGCTAATTTGTACATAAAAAACACCAAATCTCAACACTATCAAAGTGGGAAGTTAGAAAATTCTTTATTCTTGATTTTTGCTACAATTTAATTTTCATTGAAAGTAACTCGGTAAATTACCATGAACAAGGTTTGATCACCAGGTGCTCTGGCTAAATGCAGCGCATTGCGCTGCACGGGCCCCCTAGTATGTGAGTATTCCATGAGGGAAATCCATGAGGGAACACCTAAAAGCAGCATAAAGTAAGGGTAAAGAACTAGGTTTTTAGTCTATTTGGTATAAGAATGGCTCTGTAAAATTGAGAAAGGGTGATGCATTTGAAATAGTAATTATTAGTGAAATGTGCCAATTAGATAAGCTGAAGTAAAGCTGTTGTTTCCCAAAGTATCCAAAGCTCTCTCTCTTTTATCTATATATATATATAATTCCGTAAGCAAATCGGTCCCCACAAAATATCTCGGGTTAGAAGAAAGATAGGGTAACGTATGATGGCTCATTTTAAAGCTTGAGGGCCAAGGACGCAAGGAAAAATACCAGAATTATCAAAAGTTACCTGGGCTTCGCCCCACTGGACCTTGAAGTTCCAATGTTAATCTAATGGGAAGACGATTTTTAGATCTATACGTGTTATTAAGCAGATGTTCCAATGTTTTATCATAAACTCAGCTGGTTTGATTGGTAGCTGGGGAGATATTTTGAGTTAAGATAATGGCATAGTTATAACTTTTTAAAATTGGCAATGTACTATAAAAAAGGAGAACACTATAAAAGTCATGAACAAATTACGGATCCACAGGAGATTTCATCTTCGTGACCCCATCTATGTCATTAAGGAGACAGGAGTAGAATATTGATATATTTACTATACAATTTTTTAAAGTTAAATTTGGATTAGACATGGCATGGTTGATATAATGGTTAAAAACAATTGTTGTTGAATTGTGTTTACTCATTGAATGTAGTTTAGTTATTACGTTACTGCTTTATATATCGGCTATTTAGTAGAGCCTATTTTTAGAGAGTTGAAGAGTTAAATCGTTTAATCGAGTGTTTGTTTATTTTTGACCGAACATTATACGTAAACTACAAACATTGGATATCCTCCATATGAAGAATATTTTATTTTGGTTTTATCAGTTCTCTGCTTTTTTCTTTACGTAGGTCGTAAGTGAACAATAAATGCCCGTTAATCCATAAAGACGGCGAGCTTTTCATGTAAATGATAGTGTGCGAAAACTAATAATATATCAATCAGTGTTCTATTTCATTGACGAACAGACAAAATAGCCTACAATCAAAGTACAAGGGACGTCGGTGGCACGGAGGGTAAGGGGACATAGGCACGGGGGAGACATGGGGAAAATAAGGGAAACGGCGGGGGCACAGGAGGGCACGGAGGTACGGGGAGGGACGGCGGAGATGGCGGCACGGGACCATAGGAAGCACAGGGGTTTAGGGGATATGGGGGCACGAAAGGCACGAGGGGTGTCGGTGGTACTGGAGAAGGGGGGCATGAGGAGCACAGTAGAAGCATGGGCAACATAGGGGCGAAAGCAACAGGGAGGAATGGCGAGCATAAGGGCACGAAACCATGGAGGGTACGGGGATGCAGAGGCATAGGGGGCACTCTGGGAAGGCTTGGGGATGCACTCGGACACGTGGTGGCGAGGGTGCGGAGCACTAGGAGCGTTAGTGGCAAAAGGGGTGGATGGAAATGGGGGGGCACGGTTGCCACGGGGAGCAATGTTGAGCAAAGGGGTACGGAATCATAGGGTGTCCGGGGGCACATGGTGGTGCGGGGGTGGGCAGGCAAAATGGACACTAGGGGCGTCGGTGGCACGAGGCACGGGGGGCAGATAAACATGGGGGCACGGGGGAGGCTTGGGGGACATAGTGAGCATGGGGACCACGGGGAAGAACGGCGGGCATGTGGGCACGGGGGTACCGTGGGTGCCGAGGGCACGAGGGTTGTCGGGGTCACTGGAGTTAGGGCTCATGGTGCATAAGGTGCACGGGGAGGAAGGGTGGGCATGTGGGCACAGGAGAATGGGGGCACAGGGGCATGAGGGGGCAAGTATGTAAGGGGGGGTGGGGGGGGGGGGGGGTGCTCGGGCCCTTTGGGCATGGGGGTACAGGAAACACAGATCAGGAGAGGTGAATGGGGGCAAGTGGAGTTATGGGGTCACGGCAAGTGTGTGGGAATGGGGGCACAGGGGTCCAGGGTGAAGGAGTGAACAGTATTAATGGATTTGTGTTGTATTGAACTATTTTATTTATTCGAGTTACAAACTCATCATGATCATGTTTAAGTTTAAAACTATTTCAACCGCGTTCGTTAGTCTAATAGTGTTATATTTTTTATTTTTTTCCACAAAATAGACTATTGCATTTTAATATAGAAGAAATTATTGGTGAATTACTGATTTGATACTGCCAAAAAGTTTACTCAAGATTAGGAAATATTTTATTAGAAAACCCAAACGTATAATTTCACACTACAGCTTGAAGAAAATACAGTAATACTGCAAGGAGGTGATAAATTGAAACTTATTTTTGGAGACAACCTCCCCTTTTTTATTTTTAGGGGCCTTTGCCCCTACATGCCACTAGTTATTTATATATTTTCTATGGAAAAGGATTTAATTATTTGTGATGATTACAACACACATGTTTTTTAAAATACCAACAATTTTATTAAATCTTGCAACATGAAACAATACAGAAGGGGAATAACAGTTTTGCCTCTTAATATTAGGTTAATAAGAAAAAAACTGGAATCAGTTTGACGTTTACTTTCATAAATGTTTTGTTTTCTTAGATTTAATAATTTTAATAGAAATTATTAATGATGAAGAAAATTTATCTGATGATTTATTGTTATTTAGTGTTAATGCCCTTTCTACAACATCGAGGAGTTCAAGGACTGGAAGAATAACTCTGTGTAAATCAAGATCATAATGCAATTTTCTAATTTAGTATAAGTTAATGATGCCATTTTCCATCTTGATGATTAACTGGAAAAATTAATAATTAGTATTTAACTATTTATAATCTCTATGATTGTAAATAAAATCTCTCTCTCTCTCTCTCTCTCTCTCTCTCATGATTTTAGAAATTTGTATAGTTTAAGAGAAAGTAGTAGAGATGGTGATTACTTTTCAGATTTTGTAAATAAGCATTTCAGTGATAGAAAACTAGTACTAGTAGTTTTTATTGATTTTTCTAAGGCTTTTGACACCTTAAAGCACCGTAAAGAACAGTTAAAGCACAGTTGCATTGGCTTTAGATAGGGCAGGAATTAGAGGACCATTGAAGAACTGGTTTTTAGACTACTTATAAAACAGAAGGTTTAGAGAGTGGATAAATAACAAATTTGGAGATGAAAGCGGGTTAAAATATGGTGTACCTCAAGCAGTGGTGTAGTGGCACATTTTACAGTGTGGGAACGCTTGATGTATTTGTCAAATTCCCTGCAAAGAAAGATATGACTTCCCGGATTTCCCGGGTTTTCAAAAACCAGTGTGGGGAACACCCACACGTTCCCGCCCCACTACACCACTGACCTCAAGGAAGTATACTAGGTCCTTTGATTTACTTATTATATGTCAATGATTTACCAGAAGTAATCCAACATTGTAAGATATTTATGTATGCAGATGATACTTAACTAGTTGCATCAGAAAGGTAATTGAAGAAGCAAATGAAAAGATTCAGAATGATTTTTTGAGTTGAAGTATGTGGTGCCACGATAATGGTCTAAGTATAAATGGAAATAAATCAAATATTATGCACATACACTCTTATATATCTTATAATTGTACAGATCCAAAAATAAAAGTTCACACTCATGACTGCCTACATAGAAAAGACAAGAAATTCCTTACGGAATTAGTAAGTTAGATTATATAAATAGAGCATGTGACTATAAATTTTTGAATAAGGTAACAAGTTATAGATATTTGGGAGTAATAATTGATCATAACATGGAGGGGCATTTACACATCAAAAGTTTAACAGAAAAGTTACGAATTTTTGCAGTGAAATTTTAAGACAAAGACAAGACAAGACAAAATACTCTTTATTGACATGAACATTAAGTACAGTCATGGCGTCATTATTTTTCTTCTTCAGTGATGAGGTTGGCCTCGTCCCTCCAGGCATTCTTCAACAGAGTAAAATTCTTTTTTCAGTAGCCAGTCGAGAACAGCTCCTTTGAAGTTCCTGTTGTTTTTTTGTTCTTTCAGTGCAGGTGGAAGGGTGTTGAATAGTTTTGCTCCGATGTAGCTGGGGTTTTTCTCATAGGCTGACAGATGATGTGCAGGGAGTATGTAGTTGATTTGGTTTCTGGTGTCATAATGATGGGCCTCTGAGAAGTTTATTATGGGTCTTTTGTTAACAACGTGGGTAACTACCTCGGCAATGTATAGGTTAGCTACTGTCTGTAGTTTCAGCCTTTTGAACTCCCCCCGGCATGAGTCACGAAATGCCAGTCCAGCCATGATTCTGACTGCCTTTTTCTGTAGACGTAATACCCTCTGAAGGTTCCCCTGAGATGATAACCCCCATACAATCAGTCCATAACGCATTTGCGCCTCAAATAAAGCATAGTAGGCAGTCCTTGAGGTTTCTGCGTTACTGATGTGTTTCAGGCGCTTGATGACATAAAGAGCAGTGCTAAGTTTCTTACAGAGTTGATCTACATGGGGTTTCCAGTTGAGGTCACTATCAATGGTTATCCCAAGGTATTTGGCCTCTTGGGATGCTATTACATCTGGTAGCGCATGAGCAGTCCTTCTTTGTGAACCAAAGAAGAGTTGTTGCGTCTTGTCTTCATTTAGCACGAGGTCATTCTCTTGGCTGTACTGTTTGGCAATGCTGGCAGCAATGTAGGATTTTATTTCTAGCTCTTGTATATTTTTGTGGGATACAACAAGGGCAGTGTCATCAGCATATAGGAAAGCATCACAATTGTCGTGTAACACAGAAATAATGTCATTTGTGTACAGGATGAATAAAACTGGACCTAAGACAGATCCTTGAGGAACTCCTCTGGTTGTCTGTACTTGTGTGGATCTGTATTTTCTGGATGTCTTGTTTGTTACATTAGTTATCTCTGTCATTTGAGTCCTCCCGCTGAGATAACTCTGAAACCATTGATGTGCGGTTCCTTGTATTCCTAGCGTTAGCAGTTTGTCCAGAAGATGTTTGTGGCTCAGACTGTCAAATGCTTTACTAAAGTCCAGAAAAATACCTGTTGTTGTAGTCCCTGCTTCTGTGGCATCAATGATAGTTTCTACCAAGTCAGTTATAGCCGTGATGGTAGACTTGCCTTTTCTAAACCCATGTTGGTGATTGGTTAAAATACTGTTGTTTTTTAGATGTGTGAGCAGTCTTGTTAGAACTATTTTTTCAAAGACTTTTGATAGGGTTGAGATAAGCGAAATAGGCCTATAGTTGTTTACAAGGGAGGTGGATCCTTTCTTATGCTTCGGGTAGATTAATGATTGTTTAAGTATGGAGGGGAAAGTGCCTTGTTGAAAAGACTTGTTTATTAGGTTAACTATTGGGTCTAGCACTTCATTTTTGCAGTGTTTCAGAATTGTTGATGATATTTCATCGATTCCAGATGATGGTTTTGATTTTAGACATGTTATAGTTCTATCTACTTCAGCTCTATCTGTTGGTGAAAGGTTCTCTTCGAATGACATGAACTCTCTTTCATGTAGTGTTGGATGTAGTTTTGGGAGTGCTTGTTGAGAATCCAATAGAACTTGTTCAGCAGCATTAGCAAAGAAGTGATTCATATGTTCAGCTATTTTTTGGGGATCTGTTAGGGTTGTGCCTTCAATGTCAAGAGATTTTATTTGGTTTTTTTGAGATTTTTTGTTGAAACAATTGTTATTTATGACCTGCCAGACTGCTCTGCTTTGGTTTTCTGCATTTTCAATATAGGTTATTGCAGCTTCCTTTCTGAGTTGTTTGAGGTATTGGTCATATTCTCTCTTTCTGTCATTGGTTTGTCTTTTATTTTCTTCATTATTAATCAGAATTGAGTTGTTGAGTGCTGTAGTATATGCTCCTTTCAGCCTCATAAGTTCACGCTCTTGTTCTTGATTTGTAAATATTTTTCTTTTCTTTGGTCTTGATTGTACACTAGGGCAAGCTGTATCTAGTGCTTCTCGCAGTATTTTGTCAAATTGTGAGTACGCCTGGTCTGCGTTTTGAGTGTTGGTTACGGTTTCCCAAGTTTCTTGTGCTAGAAGGTTTTTAAGGTTTTCTATGTTTCGAGCACTGTAGTATCTTCGAGTTGTGCTTGGTATGACAGTTTTGTCAAACTCAAGATGTACTGTGCAGATCTGGCCCGTATGGTCTGATAGGCCTGTGAGCAGAACTGCAGTGTCAACTTCTGTTTGCAACAAGTTTGTTGCAATCATGTCGATTGATGTTTCTGAGTGAGAGGTGATTCTTGTTGGCGGTAGAGGTATTCGGTTGATGTCATGGCTCAGCAGAACTTGATTTAGGAGTTTACTGTCATCTTCATCAGCCAGGCTGTCTACATTAATGTCTCCAGTTATAATAACTGGATTTTTCCAAGTTGGTATGTCATCAAGAATGTTGGACAGGGTGTCAAGAGCCAGGTCGAGATTGGTATAGATTGGGGGCCTGTAAATTCCTAGGATATACAACTCTGTTTGTTTCATTTTTATTTTTATAAGCTGTGTTTCACAGACAAGTTCTATTTGTTTTTTTGCAATGTCAATGCAGGAAATGTCATTACCTAGATTTTTGTTTGCATATATTGCAACTCCACCTTTTCTATGTTCAGTTCTCGAGTATCCCCCAATGTATACATAATTATGTAGTTGGGTATTTTCAAGTTTGTCTTTAGAAAGGCCATGTTCTGTGAGTACAACTATGCTTGGTTTGGTTTGATAAAGTTGGTGGTTTAGTCTGTCAATTTTTGTACTGAGGCCATCTATGTTTTGGTGGAAAATCGATAATTTGGCTGGTTGAGGCAACGGGTTTTTTCCTAGTTTAGTTAGGTTGTTATTACTGGTTTGGTTGGAAATCCTAAAAAAGGGGTTTGAATCTCGTTGCCAGACTTGTGAGAGACTGCATTGATGTAGTTTGCATTTATAGTTTTGAAGTGCTCTATGTTTTTTTCAAAGAAGATTTCCCAGCTTTCTTCTTTTTCCAGTAGCATTGCGGTGATTTACTATCCCCATTTACTACCCAAGAGAATTTCTCCAATAAAAACAATTACATTGATATATTTCTTTCTCTCTCTCTCTGTGACCTTCTGTGTCATTGATAAGGTAGGAATAAGGTCTTAAGGATCAGCATCCAAAACAGCCATTAAGCAGCTTCAAACTGTGCAAACCAGAATGATAAAGATTATGGCTAAGCTTGATTCTACTGTTATGGAGGAAAATCCAATGCTTGGTTTTAAGATTATCAATGTATTACTGGTATATAGAGTAATTCAATTTTTACTTATTCTAGACTATTATTTTTCTGGGAAATTTAAAAGTAAAAATGTACATAGATATAACTCTAGGTGTTTTATTTAGTTCCAATAGCTACCAACAAATTTTTTAAAAGGGCAAGACAATATTTGATTCCTCACTTGTTTAACAATTTGCCAAGCCAACAGAGAAATGTAAGAACTTATTGAGCTTTGAAACTGAATTCAAATAACTTGTTTCTTGAATAGTTTTTGTTTTTGGTAATATATATATATATATATATATATATATATATATATATATATATATATATATATATATATATATATATATATATATATATATATATATATATATATATTAAAGTTTTTAGAAATCAATCGCTATTAACTTTTGTTCTTTTCTTGTTACTCGTTTACATATCTTTATT
Organism: Neoaliturus tenellus; assembly: GCA_030545055.2. NCBI lineage: Eukaryota > Metazoa > Arthropoda > Insecta > Hemiptera > Cicadellidae > Neoaliturus > Neoaliturus tenellus. The sequence continues at coordinate 172,970,481 of CM061531.1, read as the reverse complement.
ATTATGTTAGTTGTATTTATTAAATAGTTTATTATGGTTATTGTTATATTATTAATTTAATTATATTATTTAGTTTGACCCAATACAAATAAAAATAGTGCTAGTTAAACAATGAATTGTAAAAATAAAATTATAAAAAGCAAATTCCAATTGAAGAAATATTGGATAGAAACAGATTGTGATAGTTGCCTGGTGGATCTGAGGGATAAGGACTGACTCGAGATAAGACTTATGTTTCAGTCTTGTTTTTTTTCCAAATATGAGCTGCAGACAAGCCACATCTGGCTTTTGCAGCTAGTAGCAATGAGAATGTGAATGTAATCTTGTTTAGTGAATAAATAAATGAATGAAATAACGCAGGCACAGCGGCACTGTCTAAAAGCTTTCATAAGAACTAGATCAACAACTGTTGGGAGAATATTTTTTTCTCCATAAATACTGATTCAGGTACCAAATAATACATTAAAATAATAGTTTGTAATGTTCAAGTAAGAAGATAGTTTTTCATACACGGTTGTAAACCAACCCCCCCCCCCCTCCCCCTCACAGTATCACCAATTCCATGGTTCCATGGTGCCTCAAGGTCAAGACAGCTGGGCGCCGGAGTCCCTGCTGGCCGTTGCCAACCTTCCGACATAGATTCTTGCAATTCTCCGCCCTTCAACCATCAGCTAATGTTGCGCGCGAAGGATAAACTATAGCAGAAGAAGTTTTGCACAAGCTCTTAAACCCAATTTTTAACTGCTATGTTAACCAGCGCTTAGAATTTCCGACTACCTAGGGGCAAGCTCTCAAACCACCTCTTAGAGTTTTATATGTCAAAAAAGTATATGTGTTTTAAAAGTATCATATGAGTTTTATATGTGGCGGGGCCTAATGTCAAAAAAGTAATAGCACAAAAATCTTAACATTAGGTTGTTTTAAGCTATTTAAAATTCTATCAACAATTTAAATTTGGTTTATTAACCTTTTTAGACCTTTCATGACATTAAATGGTTAAATACGCTAGAAAAAAGTGTGTGCAAACTTATTATTTAAAAAACTTTGTTTTTCAGTTATTGAGCCCAAAAAGGAGGTTGACGCAGATGCAGAGCCAATCAAGAACGGAGAGTAAATTTAAACATCCTTTTTTACTATTAATTATAAAATATATCCTGTGTATGTGATTTTACTACAGTAACAATTAATTAAAAGTTTTAAGTGTCTTTTTGGGTATATTCCTGAAAATCCCTGTTCTTTCTCCAGTTGTAAATTAGCCACAATTAATTTTGCCTATTAACCTTTTTTTTAATTTGAGATGACCTAAGAACATAAGCAACTGAGTAAAATAAGATATGATCACTGGTAAGTCATGTTATAACAAGTTTAAGGTTTTAAAAAGGTTTCAACAGATTAAAGGTGATTTGATTTGAATAATGAACTCTAATAAAATTTACTGTACCTTTGGTCTATGAGGTGTGGCAGGAAAACATTTATTTTTATGTGCACACAAAAGCTTAAAGTGGCATGGAGTTTGGCTCGCAGCTGGAAAAGTGCCCCCCAGTTTTATGAATACATTAATATTCGATTTGTTTGTTCTAAATTAACATTATGGCAAACCAAACACCAGCCGGATTTCTAACCCCAGCAAAGCTACCCCCAATGGACTAGACCCGGTATCCTACCCCCGGAAAAGTACTCCACGTATAAAATTTCTATAGTATTTAACAACTGGCATTTTATGTACGTGTGTTCTGGTATTTTAACAATTTCTATTATGTAATAATTATACGTTATTTTAAATTAATACCACCTTGCCCTTCAGATGCTCTCGTTCACTACTTTCATTCGCCCAGTTTCCATAATATGCTATAGTTTAATATTACCAATCAATCTTCCCTCAATCCTTTAGATGAGAACATCTATTTATAGAATTAATATTTCTAAATCTAATCACAAGTTTCAATACATAAATGTTGCTCCCATAATATCTTTTTTTAGAATATCATAGAAACTTTGAAGACGTATGGGGTGGAGCTCCATGGAGGGATGTGGATAAAAATTACTTATTTGCTTTCTATGACACCTACAGAATCAACCTATATATTAAATTAAAAATTAGTGAGGGATCTGACAACAAATAACGGAGTTATTAAGATTTTTCCATAAAAATTTACTAAATTCGCAGCATAACAAAACCTATGTTTTTCTGCAGAAAAATCACAATAACTGTGTTACGTGTTTAATTATTACAAATTTGGTTTCATTATTTCTAATGTCAACCTTGTTGTTAATTTGTCAACTTTTTAGTCACTTGTAAAATGGCCGCGATTTTGAAAATACACATCGGAAAATAATATTTTTTTTCTGAACACTAACATTGTTGTGATAATGAACTATGCCAAATATAAAGCTAAATACATCAACCCTTTATGGAAATAAAAATTATTAGGGCCTAAGGGTAAAAAAAGGCGGCAGAATGAAGCATTAAGAACATATGTTTATGTGTTCTTTTTTTGCTTATTTTCATGTGTAGAATCAGCTCCTGAAGTTTCTGCACATCCTCGTGAATCACCCTACATAAGAAAATTAAATGAAATTTTGAACTGAGCGTCTTATGGTAGGTTATGATAGTTAGCCTACTCTGGTGGTCCAGCTGCAGTTTTGTAGGTAGCGGGGGAGACGGTAGCCTGTTCACTACTTCCCTTCATATCGCAGTGACGTAAAAGTTATTAATAATTTTAAATAATTCCTCAATGTTTATTTTGTGAGTGTGATATAGGCTACTTTATGCAAACACTCTTGATATTTTATAGGCAACAAAAAATAATAAAAGTAAATAAAAACAATTTAAGATGTGTCTGCTCCATCTGCCCTACCCCCCCCCCCCCCTTTCCTTTTGGCAGCCCAGGTTTAGAAAGCTTATTATAATACATTTCTTATCTCAATTCGTTGTTGATTCGATCGTTTTCATCGGACAATTTCAATCACAAAACCCAAGTTTTAACCATGGAGTAGGATGGTTCAAAGTTTCGCCATCAATCAATGCATTATTTAAATTTTGCTCGATCAGTTTATTAATTTGTGTTCATTGGAGTTCTTATTGTACTTTGTGAGTGTAATATGAAAAATATAGATTCCTCACAACCTTTGGTCTGAAAGTGATTGTGCTTGTTTTTTTATGCACAGTAAAGATCAGGAAAATGTAACCAAACACTAAAAGCAACAATGTTTGTACCTTGATACGGTAGAAAATTACTGATTAATAATGCTATTTAACAGCAGGTTGACATTTCATAAGGTCGTAACAAGACTGTGAAAGAAATAACTTATGAGGACATGCATTAAAACGTTCACAAACATATACTCTTATATGAGTTATTGTGTCATCCCACAATGTTAGAAAAAAAGGCCTTTCTCTTGTGGTCATGAAAGGATTAACATGGGTACCTCAAATATTTTGAATTATTTTTTCCAATTAAACATTATAAACACAAAATGGTTATTGTTAACTTATATTACAGTAAATATAATTAGGTTAGGGTTTTTATGCACAAAAACCAGCCATTTAAATTAATTGGGTTTTACTGTTTGATTTTAGTTCAACTACGGTATCTAATATTCCTTCCAGAGCCGTCTCACACTCCCAAAATAAGTCCATGATTGAGGAGCAGATATGAGTTACATGAAAAGATGACCTACTTAGGCTGTTTCCAAGTCAATCCTTTAAAAAAAAACCTCTAAATTACCAATACACTTTGTTGGGCTGTAACTCCGCCTCAAACATGAGCTTCCTGGCTAAACCTGTTGACTCTTGGTTAAGAGAACCAAATGGCTCACAGTGAGACAGCTGGGCTATATTTTGTGGATAGTTGCTGCATTGGAGACATGAAATAAATTTAATTCTCTGTGTGTGCAGTTTCATAACTGGGATACCATACAATCAAATGAAAATTGACTGATAAGCCTATATCTATTGTATCAACTCTCAATTCATTCTAGACATAAATAACAAAATACAAATAATACTGTACCGTAACTAATTACCCCTGTTTTGTTTAGCTTTTTATTCCTGGCTTATTGACAATAATAAACAAGTATAACCTAACATAGGCTCTAATTTATATATAAAAAAAATATATATATTAATAATCATAATGACAACTTAGGCCAAATTTTAACCAAATAACTTATAGGCTATAAGAAAAACAGTTTACCTTGGTACCGTATCGTACTTGAATGTGTTTGACTCTCACATTTAAACTTTTCTGGGAATAAGTTTAGGCCTAGGTTGGTTCTTCATTCATTTTAATGTTAAGCTTAGTTTACGTTTTGATAGTTAGTTAAATTAGAACAAATTTTGTTCAAGCTAAATTTGTATTTGACGGCAATTTTCTATATCAATCAATATTTTCATTCGGTAATATGGTACGTAGCCCCGTTATAAAACCACCCAAGCCTCCTGGTATCCGACATCAAACAAATTTCTTTACTAAAAAGACATTCTTAAGTTACATTTGTTTGATACAAAATCTACTTAAACTCAATATGTTTACTTTACTCGTACTAAAAGTTTTGGCAAGATTGCCAAAATGGTCTTCAAGCTGGTCTAAACTAACATAAAAACACTGTGGAGACAGTCTACACAAACGGTTTCTTTGGCTATGCTAGATCAGATGGGATCACTTTTGCTGTTGTTACAAGCCCTTTGGAAGTTCTTTCAAGCAAATTTTTACTAAACCACTGAGGTCGCTTCTTCGTTATTTCTACAATAAGCTTCTTTTTAAACACTTCATCTTCCATTTTCTCCCTCTCTCCACTATACAATATCACCACCGCTTTATCATGTGGGTTGAGGCCAACTTCTGCCTCAATCAAATTGTTTATCTCTTCTGTCTCCGTTTTTATTTTTGAATAACATGATGGACACAGATGTCCAGCTTCATAGTGGTTTCCGCATGACTTGCAAGTGAGTAAATTTGTCTTAGGTACTAGGGGCTTCCACACTTGGTTGGGCCATCCAAACTTCTTATTCAGTCTCTTTTCTACAGAAACCCTCTTCTTTGGTACTGCCCATAGTACAGATTCTTGTTGTGGATTTAAAATAGGCCTATGCGTTGTAGTAACACAATGGCTAAACACATTCCAAAGTTCTTCAGTTTTGGAAGAAATATGATATTGAAAGTCATGTCCTCTTAAAATGAAGTAAATGTTTCTTTCAAAGTTACAAAATGACAGACTTAGTTGACCAAGGAATTTTGACAACATAACTTAGCTTTCTATCGTACTGTGAAGTTTACCAATATTATCTATATCTACCAAAATGTCTAAGATTGAATACCAACGAATTGCTGGTGACAACAATGCTCAGTGGCACTGCTCCAGAATTGATTGTGCTGAGAACGCTTCTGTCCAGCATTCTAATCAAATAATGACTCAACTGGCAACGCTTATCAATAAAGTTACAGCTTTGTCTGACAAAGTTGACTCCCTTACGTCTCTTCCAGCAAAGGTAGATAGCTTGATCGGCGAGGTTGACAGACTGAACAAAAATCTCTCTACTTTGGAAACAAGAGTAAAATCCAACGAAGAAAGGATTGGTATAATTGAAGGACAGCTTGCTAAAGGGATCCCTTCAAATAGTAATGTGCAATTAGAGACTACAATAGCAGAATTAACTGATCGATCCCGTCGCTCTAAAAATGTCATGATTTACAACCTTATTGAGTCTTCAGACAATGACCTTGAGAAAAGAAAACAACACGATCTCGAACTGGTCAACAAGCTCCTCTCCAATACAAACGTTAATACAAACCCGGGATCCATAAAATTCTTCAGAGTTGGTAAAAAACATCCGAACAAGGCGAGAGCCTTGAAGGTCGTTCTTGGAAGTGAACATGACGCCATTAAATTTGTGACCAGTTTCAATCCCAACTTAGCACGCAACGCTGATGAACGTCTTTCTGATCTCCGTGTATCCAGGGATAGGACTCCCCGAGAACTGGAACATCTCAAGTCACTGAGAACCGAACTGGAGCGTAGAACCTCTAATGGAGAGCAGGACATTACTATCAAATATATAAACAATGTTCCTCAGATAGTAAAGACGCCAAAAAACGGCTAATTTCCAACGGTACATTTAATAAACTTCATTGTTATTTTCAAAATGTAAATGGTTTAAGGAGTAAACTCACTGCTCTCTCTCAGTCTCTTTCTATTCTTTCTGCTGAGGTTATCGCTCTTGTCGAGACAAATCTGTCGGCAGACATTACTGATTTCGAACTGGGTTTCAATAACTACACTGTGTATCGATGTGACCGCTCTGCTGATACAAGTAATAAGATATCTGGAGGAGGTGCATTGATCGCCGTGCACAACTCACTTCCAAGCTGCAATATATTGCCTAAATCCATTATCTCCTCTCCTGGAACCGTCAATTCAGAAAGTGTGTTCGTCAAAATATCTTTGCGTCCTTTCAACTTAATATTATGCTGTGTATATATACCTCCCAACCAAAATTCATCAGTCTACTCTGACTTTTGCATAGCTGTGGATGAAGTAATTGGTATGAGCGGCGAATCTGATGAATTTGTTGTAATGGGTGATTTCAACCTTCCAGATACCGACTGGTTAAGCCCTCCTCTCGACCCAGGAGCTTCCTCGCGCCACATCTTGGACCTAGCTGCAGTACATAACCTTAAGCAATGCAACAATGTTGCTAACTCGAGAGGAGTCTTGCTGGATCTTATCTTTTCGTCCATACAAGACACTAAAGTTTACCCAGCCCTGGATCTACTTCTTCCTGAGGACATACATCATTCGGCCCTTGAGATGACTCTTACGATCCCACATTTTTCTGCTCATCTCAAAATCAAATCGATATCTGACTTCAGGAAATGCGACTTGGAAGCTGTTTTTCGGAGACTACAAGATTTAAATTTTCCCGAACTAAATGACCTGGTTAAAGTGGATGAATCCTTCACTACGTATATTTCTATTCTGTCCTCCATTGTTTTGCAGTGCTCTCCCAAAAGAAGTGTTGTCCGTTCAAATTTCCCAAAGTGGTTTTCCCGGGATTTGAGACGCCTGGTGGTGCAGAAGAAGATTGCTCACAGAAGAATGAAGGAGACTGGTAGTTCTCTTGATCGGGATCTATTTATCAGACTCAGGAAGAGGTGCAAAGCTCTTGTGTCCGAATGTCACATAAACTACATAAATAAAATAGAAAACTCTATTCCTCAAGACATCAAGTCCTTCTGGTCTCATGTTGGCAATCTCAAGAATACTTCTGGGGTACCTTCAAAGATGTCTCTTGATGGTACTGAGGCTCAAGATCCTGAAGGGAAATGTGAACTATTTCGCTGCTATTTCTCATCTGTCTTCAGTAGAGCTGATTTCACTACTCCTGAGTTTGACTTTGGACGGAATACCTCAATTACCCAGATTCACGTTTCTGCAACAGATGTTGAGACCAAGCTTGAAGCGATTGACCCAAACAAAGGGGCTGGACCTGATAATATTCCCCCTGTTGTCCTCAAGTACTGCGCTCCTGTGCTGGCGATACACTTAGCCATCTTCTTCAATGCCCTACTAAAATTGGGAGTTTTCCCCTCTACTCTCAAGACAGGGTTCGTTGTCCCAATCTTCAAGACCGGCGACCGTGCCAGCATAAAAAATTATAGGCCCATTGTGATACTGTCCTCTATTGCAAAAGTGTTTGAAGATATAGTGCTTGACCGTTTGTATCCTCACTTCCAAAGCATTATCACTCAGAGCCAACATGGTTTCCTTCGTGGGAGGTTCACCGTCACAAACTTACTAGACTTCACTGAATATATTATGTCAGCCTTTGTTAATTCTGGTCAAGTTGATTGCCTGTATCTTGACTTTTCTAAGGCTTTCGACAAGGTGCATCATGGTTTATTAATTGCCAAATTGGCCGGTTATGGAGTGGGAGGCAAATTGCTCAAGTGGTTGGAGAGCTATCTGACGGACAGGGAATTAGTTGTAAAGTATGAAGGAACTTTTTCTTCTCCCTTCCCCGTCCTATCGGGAGTACCACAGGGGTCTCATCTGGGTCCACTGTTATTTAATATATTCATCAACGATATTTGCAACGTCATATCATCCAACTGTCTCATGTTTGCAGATGATATCAAGATTTTTGATAGAGTTCTCTCAACCTCTGACCAGCTAAATCTACAACGTTCTCTTGATAACATCCTGGTGTGGTGTGCTGACAACGCTATGGAATTAAACGTGTCCAAGTGCCAGACTATCTCCTTTTCAAGATCTCCATATCCATATGTCTTCGACTACAAGGTTGGAAATTCTATTCTGGGCCGAGTGGACCACGTGAGAGACCTGGGGGTGACATTCTCGGCCACTATGAGTCCCCTGGCACACATCTCACACATCACATCGAAAGCCTACTCCCTTCTGGGGTTCATCTTTAGAGCTACAAGGGACTTTAGATCACCTTACTCAGTCGTCCTTCTCTACAAATCTATTGTTCTACCTGTGTTAGAGTACTGCTCTGTGATTTGGTCGCCTTACCAACTGGGACACATTGATATGCTGACCAGAGTTCAGACTCGTTTCACCAGACTCCTAGGTGTTCGCCTCGGCTACCCTTATATGCAAACACCAATCAGGGAGGTTGAGAGGCAATTCATTCTGCAGTCTCTGCAATCAAGACGTGAGGTGGCTGACCTGGTCTTCCTATACAAACTGGTCAACGGTCTGCTGGATTGCCCAAGTTTGCTGAGCCACGTTGACTTCAGCGTCTCGGGGAGAACTAGATCTACGAACATGTTCAACAGGAGATTCCAGCCTACCAACTACGCCCTCAACAGTGGCTTGACGAGGCTCATGAGGACTGCGAATAGAGTTGCTTCAAATATAGACTTCTTCTTTGAGCCCCTCTCTTCTTTCCGGAAAAGTGTTGCCTTGCAAGTGAAGTCTGGAAACTTGTTATAGACTAAGATTTCTATTTGCTATACTCAGTATTATCCTGTTGATTTCGTTGTTGCTTGTTAGTATGGTTCCCTTTTTATGCAATTGTTAAGTTTATATCTGTCTCTGTTATTGTTGTTACTGTTACCTTTTTTCTGTTAAATTATTTGTTGATCTCATAAGTGAACCAAATTGTCTCTAGTTATAAGATTTGAAACATGTTTGTATCTTATTAATTGTTGTAATTGTCACAAAACTGTTATTGTTTTTTTTTTAAGATCTCTATTTTTCTTGTTATTGTTCATGCTATGCTTAGTTTATAGGTTTGCTATTGAGCTGTATCATTGTTTTCAATTGTAGCCATCTGAAATTAGATAAAATATATTGTTATAAAATGGTGATTTGTACCGTTGGAAGTAAATAAATAAATAAATAAATAAATCTAAGGTACCGTATAATAATAGCAGACAAAATGCGGTAGGGTATCTATCACAATAATGTTCTTTGAAACGGATAAACTTAGCCCTGGTAATAATTAACTCCGTTGACAGTTCTCCGACTTCAAAGGCTAAGGAAGGAAGGTTATAATAAACAAACTTGTGAGTACGAGTAGAGCATAATATGCTGTGGAAGAACAGTAGTGATGATTTCAGTGTTGCCAACCTGGTCTAATGATTCTCCCCGCCAACCTCGTTGGAAATCCCTGACAGTGGGAGTGCAAATTACTCCAAGGAGTTCATTGAGACTGATAAGAAAACTCCCCTTGGCCCTTCCAGAAAAATGGATCAAAATGTTTATACAGTAAGTTAATTGTTTTGTCGTGTTATTATTAAATTAAATTAATTTACATCGTTTTGATTAACTTAACTGTTAAGATAAATTAAATTAAAATGAGTTTAATAGTGTTAATGAGTTTAGGGAATTGAAAAAAAAACTTAAATGGAAAAGGAGACACGGATTTTACAAAAGAATTACGAGATAGTTGTTAGGAATTCCTCATAGTCATTAGTCAGGGCCGGACTGGCTACATTGTGGGCCCTTAGCAAAAACAAATTGGCTCCCCCCCAGCCCCCAGTCCCCCCCCTCATACGAAAATAATTATACACCAACGTTTATCTCGGAAGAACAAAAAGAACTCAAGGAACGTTAAACTCTTTACCAATTGAAACCCTCCTTGTTATTAAGATTATGTTTCTTGTAAAAATATTAGCTTTTCGTGATTTTGAAACATTTTCATTTGGTATCCTATATACTCAGATATTTTATCCCTATAAAATAAATTAAAAATCACTCTGTCATTAAATTTAAGCTTAAAAATGGTACACTGATTTAAATAAAAATGCATGCACATTGAACAATCTCTTTACTATAAAAATATCATATATAAGGACCTTGAATTAAGTTTTTAATTCATTCAAACTACAGAAAATAAATAGTGCAAAAAATCAAGGTAATGTACAACGTACAACCAAATTACCAACAAAATGTTTTAATTCTTCTCCTCCTTCACACCTCACAGTCAAAGTCAGTTAAATAAAGAACTAACCTTCAGTTTGTTGATTTTTTTTTAATTTTCATACGTGTTTGTACAATATTGTGTAATATAAGGTTTGAGTTTTAAGAGTAAAATACCCTTAGAAAATCCTTAAATATCCTCATTTTCAAATTATCCTCGAAAATCCCCTCCAGCCCCGTAAATCCTCCAAAGTCGGGGGAAATACCCTCTTTTGGCAACACTGGACTCGCTTTGTCTCTGACTGTGATTCCGGTAGTTCCGGTTACAGTGATTAGATAGACTAGACTTACCGGCAGATTACCAGTAAGTGACGTTACAGTATTGATTTTGTGTTATACCAATATAGTAAATGATTATATAGCACTGATTTTGTTAATATCCCAGGACAACAATGGTTAGGCCTACAGCGACTTGGTTCAGTCATGTCGTCTGTAATAAAACAATTATACACGGTCATGCCTAGTCAAGATGACTGTAGTGCCACAGGTAAACTACATCCAATAAGAGCAATGGTGCAAATGGTGGTCGCCACAGTCCACAGAGTATCCACCATTACTCTATGGTGGTCGCCACAGAGTATATAGATGTTGCTGTTACAACAAAATTTTACTCTTTGTTACCTGCAAGTGTTGCCAACGCTGTGGAAAACAATAGTCCTTCTCATTTGCGTTGGAGATTGTTTGTTTCAACCGTATCTACAGTAAGGAATTCCGATTTTTAAAATAAACAAAGGTAGAAATATGGTTGTATTTAGTACCTTGATTGTTAATTTAGTAATCATCTAATGACCTGTAAGTAAAAAATAAGCCAGATTAATGTAAAATACCGTAAAATGGTATTGTTACGATAAATGTAGCAACACTGCTTCATCCGCTTATTAAATCAGCTGCGTGAATGTAAACACAAACATTAAAGCTTAACTTAACTTCCGTTTAAGTTTAAACTTTTCATATCCGGAACACGAAAAAAGTTATACAACAGACCTTTAGAAAGCAGTTATGCATTCCTTATTGTTTCTTGTACCGATCTTGATCTCTAGTAACATTGTTACTAACAGGATGTTACTATAGAGCAAGGTCGGTAGAGAAAAAGCATAACTGCTTCCTAAGGTCTGCGGAATCAAGTCCTGTAAAGGAAGAAGCATAACTTCTTCCCAGGTCAGCTGAATAGCTTTTTTTTGTGTTCCGGATATGAAGCGTCTAAACTAAAACGGAAGTCAAGTTACATTATAACTAATATTTACCATACCCAGCTGATTGAAAAAGATAATGAAGCAGTCTTGCCACGGTTACGATATTTATCGTAACGACACCATATTACTCTATTTTACATTTGGATTATTAGTCAATTACAAACCATTAGGTATTGACCAAATTAATAATTATCAATCAAGGTAAATATAAAACCATAAATTCTACCGTAGTTTGCTTTGAAATTCCTTATTTTAGTAATAGTTGAGACAAAACATTTCCAACTCAAACGAGAACGATTGTTGTTTCCTACAGCGTTGGCAACACTTGCAGGTAGCAAAGAGTAAAATGTTGAATTTTTAACACTTTTAACCGACAAAACCTCTGTGGCGACATCCACGGATGTCGCAGAAAGTGACACCATTGCTCTTATGGGATGTAGCTCACCTGGCCCTGGCCTACAGTCACCTTGCTGCGGAATAGCTGTTTTTTTTTGTGTGTTCCGGATATGAAGCGTTAAAACTAAAACGGAAGTCAAATAAGTTATAACATTTACCTTTACACAGCTGACTGAATAAGCGGATGAAGCAGTGTTTACTATGGCTACGATATTTATCGTAATGACAACTATATTAATTTATTTTACATTTTAATTATTTGTTAATAACAAACCAATAGATAGTTGTAAAATAAAAAAATTATCATTGAAGACAAATATACAATGATAAATTTACCCTAGATTACTTTGAAATTCCTTATTTTAGTAATAATTGAGACAAACAATCTTCAACTCAAACGAAAACAACTGTTTTTCCCTGCAGCGTTGGCAACACTTGCAGGTAGCCGAGAGTAAAATAAAATGTTGATTTTTTAACACTTTTTAAAAACTCTGTGGCGACATCCGCGGATGTCGCAGGAACTGACACCATTGCTGTTATGGGATGTAGTTCACCTGTGGCACTACAGTCATCTTGACTATAAAGATGGCCGCGATCATATCCTTTTTTCCAGACTAACAGAAATCGTCAATCAAATCAAATAATTTTATTGAGCCATTAAACTACAAGTAATAGGCCATGTCAATTGGCAGGATCAACATGCTCAAGCACTATGACTAAGAATACAAAAATTAAAAAAAAAAAAAAAAACGAATATAATCACACCATGTACAAAGCCAAACAGTTATCACAGTTACTTTGGTTCACTCCACAGGTAAGCTACTTGGTTCGGTTCAAATTGCATCTTTGAAAGATAGTTCAACATATCCCATGTAGGTTATCTTTCCAATATTGTATGCACATACAGTGGACCTGAGAAAAGGACAAAAGCGCGAAGGTGTACCCACATCATGCTTTTGATAATTCGTTATGTTCAGAACACAGTGCATTGATTGTTTACAATATATTATTTTTAGTTTAGGGCTTTCAGCAAATGACGTAGGTAGACTGAATTAGCCTTCTACAAAACCTATGAGAATTTCCAGTTTTCTCACCATTTTAATAAACAATTCTCACTGCCCAACACAAGGTCAATAGGTGTGTGAGGTGATGATCTAAAGACAGTAAGGTACCGATACGACATCGAGGCACAATTTCTTCCAAATGAGAAAATGAGCTGGACAAGTGGATAACAGTACATTTGTTTACTAAAAAGAGATTTACACAAAGCTCATCACATACTCGTCCTAAAAGTTTTCAATTGTTCAGAGGCCTATGCACAAATATAACATTTACTGTTAAAGTTAGAGAAGCTTGTGAGTGAAATTGAGTTCAATTCAAAGATCAACTACCGGTACCAGAAATCGTAATCGCAGAAATCTTTTATCGCCGCGCGCCAGGGCCTCCCCGAGGGCGGGGCAACCGGGGCAGCTGCCCTGGGCGCCACGGCCAAGGGGGCGCCGCGGCCTAAGCGAAATCTCCGTTTTATAAAGGCTTTAACACTTCAAAAAGTTCTAAATATTTTAGAAACAATTGGTTCAATAACAATTTTTTTCATTGGTTCAAATTAAATTTTAAACATTTAGGCTATCAGTCGGAAATGAGTAGTGGCTAATTTATTGTAACTATACAGCTTTTTTACAATGCAAGTGGAAGAGTGGAAGTGAAACATGATAACGTAGCATTTGGCTGAATGTAGGCCTATTGGTCAGCTGATCTTACGAACTTAAAAATGGCTCGAGCGTTCGCTCGGGGCCTACGAACAACGGGCCTGCATATTTCCCCCCACTACCTAATTGAGGATTAGGATTATAGAATTATTAGAGGATTAACTGAAATTCAGCCGCATCTGGTCACTCGACCAAAAATGTATGTAGGCCTGTTAGTTTTCGTAGGCCCTGCACAGACCCAGATTATTTTTTGTCAACAAATGGTTGTGTCAACAAAGCTTTACAGTAGTACCTACAAGTGAATTTGTTTAGTGTGTTAGTTCATTCAAACTAGGCCTAACAGCATTAAAAATTTAGCCATGTACCTAATTTAATGCTTCTGACTGTAATTTAACATTACAGCTCACAGATAGGCCAATTAATTAATTTAGGGGGCGCGGATCAAAATCTCGCCCCGGGCGCCTATTACCCTCGGGGAGCCCTGCCGCGCGCGACAAATGACGCCCGTGTCCGACGCCTTGACCGAGGGATGAACACTACCTACCTACGAGAGTGCGGGCGGCGGGCGGCAGGCGGCAGGCGGCATGTGCGGCGGGCGGCAGGCGGCATGTGCGGCGGGCGGCATGTGCGGCGGGCGGCGGATCGGTTTCACCGCCACCGCAGCCGCCGAGAGTCTGCGACGTGTAACGTAGCGCCGGCTTACATCATCTACCCGCTACATGAATGGAATTACCGCACTAAACCCACAGGCTCATTACCCGATAATCTAGCCCGACTAGCCGTGGCGTTGGTATTTTAAATTTTTAAATTAAATGGGTTAGTATTTCTAAAGTCTTGATAATCACTAAATCCTGACCATAAAGGTGAGGATCAGGATAACAGAATGTATTTTATGCTGGTTTATCATGTTAATATGGTACAATAACCTACACAGGATGCTTTTTTAACGGTGTGCCTCCATTGGGATCTTTAAAACTATACATCTCAAAGTAAATTTTAAATGGGGAACATTCCCTTATTTTAGCGAATTTCCCATAGGGAATAAGCTATTACCGTAGGTCTCATGGTAAGACCTAAGCCCGGGACCATGTTACTTTTTTGTTTTTAGGTGCCCAGAGACTAAAAATAATAGTCATTAAAAATTATATATATATATATATATATATGTATATATGTATATATATATATATGTATATATGTATGTGTCCCTAGACACGATAACTCTCGTAAAAATGGTCCAATCGACACCAAATTTGGTAGAGATGTGTAATCCTACGTTTATTCGGATGAGTTCGAAAACCAGACATATCGACCTACCGGAAGGGGTAGTTTTGGGGGGTTTTGTACCCCAAAAATGGGTTTTTTGTATTTTTCATATGTAAATTTTAAATATTTTAAATTTTTATTTTGACCATTGGATTTAGCTCAAAAAAACACACAATTTAGTATTTTGAAGCTTTGCTCTATCTCCATTGGTTACCGAGATATTACAAAGTCTAAAGACAGTACATTGTCTTTTAGGGCTCCAATGTTAATCTTATGGAGAATAAGGATGTGTTAATATTTCACTTATTAACCAATATTTTTGGATGAAACTTGGTATTTAGCTTCATTTGGTTGAGATTCATCCATTTAAGGTAAAAAATCTTGGTTTTTGTACTTATCATGGCAGCAAACCTGCATACTCTTTTCCCATGTTAATCATATGGAGAATAGGCAAACTCTTTTATTTATGGACAGATATTGATGAAACTTACTCTATGTCTTTATATGGTCGAAATAAATTTTTTCTATGCTAAAAACCTACTTTTAGTGTCCCCCATGGCAGCATACCTGCATACTCTTTCCCTATATTTATCTTAAGGAGAATAGACATTTATTTCCCTATTTATGAGCACGTGATGAAATTTTGTTTACAAGTTTAGCTGGTCAAAATTAATATTACTAATTTGGAAATTCGCTGAGTACGCAGGTCTGCTGCGACGGGGGGTATTTAAGAGGTTTAAAAGTAAGTAAATAAAATGTTTGTAAATGGCCACCATTTCCCAATATGGCGACCAACTTCAAAATCTCTTATGGAACACCCTACTTATTAGGGTGATATTGAAATTTGTATATGTAATTTTAAGGCCTTTTTATTTTTTGCCGTTTTCTTCTAAACCTTCCGGTTAGGGAGAAAGAGGCGATTAAAGTTCGTTTTTCCTTTAAGAGTCTTCTTCACCCTTGTAAGAACACTGAAAACATGCCTCCGTATCACCACCCTGTTTCGGACTGTGTTTTTGGTTATTTATTGGTAAAATTTATGTTTCATTGTAGATTAAGGTTAGGTGTTCCTCATACCTGATATATGAGTGAAAATTAATGGCATTGGTATTAGTACAACATAAATCTTTAAAATAAGTAAAATCGAGTTACTTTGCAACGGCACAGAGAGACATAGGCCTATTTTTAACTTTACAAGATTTTGAGGTATGAGGGACCTCATATAAATATTCAACAAAACACTTACCAAGTTCAAAGAAAATCGATCGAAAAACGGCGTCCGAAACAGAGGAATAAAATACCATGTTTTGAATGAAAGCCTTTGGGCCATTATCCCATTGTTGCGCTGTCGGCAATGTTAACCATACGGCTTTTAATGCAAAACATGGTATTTTATTCCTCTGTTTCGGACGGCGTTTTCAACCGATTTTCTTTAAACTTGGAAAGTGTTTAGTTGAATAGTTATACTAGATCCCTTATACCACGAAATTTTGAAAATTTAACAAATATTAGGCCTACTCTCTGTGACGTCGCAAAGTTACTCGATTTTCGTTAGTAATATTTGTTAAATTTTCAACATTTTGAGGTATGAGGGGCCTAATATAACTATTCAACTAAACACTTACCAAGTTTAAAGAAAATCGGTGAAAAACTGCGTCCGAAACAGGGGAATAAAATACCATGTTTTGCAATAAAAGCCGTATGGTTAACATTGCCGACTGCACAACTGGAATACTGGCCCAAAGGTGAAGATGACTCGCTGACTGCGCAACAAAAGGCTACTAGTCCAAAGGTGAAGATGACTCTTAAGAATAACATGGGAAAAACTTAAACTGCCCATACATATCCGAAACCATTCAATAAAATAAAAAATACCCAAGAATAAAAATGTCTTAAATTTATGTTCAAGGTAATTTCTTCCATAATAACATCAAATTTATAGAAATTCTATTTTTTGGCCGCCATCTTGAAAAAATTTGCACGTAGCCTAAATGATAATTTTTATGAGTGAAATGTTCTTGAAACGTTATTTTTGGACAACTTTATTATTGCGTATTTTTTATTTTATTAAATGGGTTCGGAGATATTGAGATATGGGCACCCATGTTTTTCTTACGGATCTAAAACGAACTTAAATTGAGGGGCCTAGAAGCTAAGGAGTAGTGCGAAATTGACGATTTAGAGATAAGTATATATATTTGGGTAGCTAAAATTCTATATTTTCTGGAAATTATTGCCTCTAGCTCCCTAACCGGTAGGTTTAGAGGAAAGAGCAAAGAATCAAGGTCTTAAAATTACATAGAAATTTCAACATCACCATAAAATAAAGGGTGTTCCATAAAAATGTTTAAGTTGGCCGCCATACTGGAAAATGGTGGCAATTTACAAAAATTTTAATTACTCATTTTTAAACCTCTTTAAAAACAAAGGAAAGTTCTCCATTTAAAGTTTACTGTAAGATGTATAGTTTGAAAAAGTCCAATGATGGTACAGTAAAAAAACCTGTATAGGTAGACTATGTGAAGAAAATACTAGACTAAAGCAACGAGTCTATTCCTTTAATCTCAGTATCCTCAGTGGCGGATACAGAGGGGGAGGGAGGCGAAGGGGATGATCGCCTTTAAAATTTTAAATTTAAAAATCGAAATGGTGGTCATTTTAAAATTTTAACTCAAATTTCTCAAAAACAGCAAATTTATTCAAAATTTTATTCGAGACGAAAAAGTTAACAGATTATCTAAACAATAATACCAAGTTTGTAAAGATTTGATAACAAATAACGGAGAATTTGATAACAAACACATAAGAGTTTGCATTATAATTAATGCAAATTTAGGTTATTTTAATAGAAAATCTCAATAACTCCGTTATTTGTTGTCAAATCTTTACAAACATGGTATCATTATGTTTAGATAGTTTAATTTGTCACCTTTTTTGTCTCGAATAAAACTTAAACAAAATTTGCCGTTTTTGAGAAATTCGAGTTTAAATTTCAAAAAATGGCCGCAATTTTGAAAATACACATTGGACAATAATAATTTTCCTGAGATTTACCACTATTGTAATAAAGGCTCTTTATTTTAATTAATTGGTCAGGTTCACGATCTGCGGTTGAATAACGTGATTTTTTTTCTTTTTGCGGTTAGTAAAAGATGCGCGTGAACGTCGACTTGGTTGTGGTGGGCGGCCGTTGTGACAGATTTGTGATTTGTACTTCGGCCTAGCTAAGATGAAGATCCAGGTGAAGGTTGGGTGACAGTTTTGCCGGCACGTGAGGGCAGGCAGTATTGAGTGTAACCCAACCCCGCGGTGCGCCGCCAGTTACGTAACCTCGGGGCGAGATCCCATTTGTCCGTCCGTCATTCCCCCGACATGAGCCAACCCTCCGGCTGCCCCTCCAAGACTGGGTACGTTACGTTTTGATTTACGTTACAATTCAGCATGACAGAAATTTGCCACCCTGCTTACGTTATGAGAAACGTTTGGAAAAGCTTTGTTTTTAAAGTTTTTAATTTTACGGTAGAGACCTTAAAGATATAAGATACGTGTATAGCCTACTATAAACAAATTTCAATTAAATAACAATCTAGCCTATATATTAGTAGGCAAGCAAGTTTCGTTTCCTCCCTTTTCTCAACTCGTGTGCATCGTAGGAGAAATCCGCGCATAGGCCTTTACATTTCGAAAGCTATAGTGCTGTAGATGAGCAGAACCCCATTCAAATTCACATCAGACTCCAGGGCTTCAAAGTGTCAATGTTAATCTTATGAAGATAGGAGAATTGATTGAATCACTAGTGCACGTGTTACTCTACATCGAGCAATTTATTTTGATACAAAACAAAGGTACATTCAGTTCTAAATTAATGACATACGACCAATCCAATATTGTGAATATCAGTGATTACCAGAAACTACAGTTGTAGCTTACTTTAGCATGTGTTTAAAATGATCAAACCAAATGTTATTCTAATGGGAATATTTCAAATTTAAGTTGTGGATAGCGCCCTTATTTTACGTCCGGTTCTCATCAATTTTTGGCGGAAACAACTACAGTCCAAGCCCTATCCAACGACACCAAAAACTTGAAAATCGGTTGAGAATTGTAGGAGGAGTTCTCAACACACAAAAAACCCCTTAGCGTATTAAATAAATATAGATTAGACAGCTATTAAAAAAACAACTGCTAGAAAAACAAAAAGAACAGATAAGTTATAAATGTTTTTTTCTCACTTTTGGCATTTTTTTCGACAAAACAACCATAAAATTACCTCCATCGACGCAAAACTCAACTCTCCCGTCCTCGAGGCCCTTCTGGCTCTTTATTCTTCTATTATGCCGCGTCCGCACTGGCCGAACATTCGTGGCGAACTTGTTCGGCGAACACAAAAAATCAACAAACATTCCTAACAAACAATTACCTACTATATGATTTACATTCTAAAAGGTTAGCAACGAACAAACAAAAGTTCGGAAGAACTTTGTTCAGCGAAACATGTTCGGCCAGTGCGGACGCGGCTTTAGAATTTTTATGTATTTAATGTAACTTGGTCTTACCTAGTTAAATAAAGGTTGGGGCCAGAGCTGCTGATGCATAATTAAAATAGATTTTGTTTTGTTTTACTAACCTTACTGAGCATTTACGTCATCGTATAAGTCAATTTAACAGACTACACAAACTTTATAAGACTAACTGTCACCATGAAAAACTGTAAACTGCACAGTACACGCACGATTGGCGTGAATAGCCTAAGTTCTGATGAGGGGATTGACAGGCAACTGTTATATCGAATTCCCGCTCATTCGTTGTCGTTCACACTCTAACGGGAGCCCTATGATATGGGGGTCCGCACAGCTGACTAACTATGGCTTTGCTTATGACTTGAAAATTTTAATTAAACAAATAAGTAATTTTGTATTTCCTTTGTATTAAGTTTATTCCTTTCCATAATTAAATTTTCAAACGATGTCATATGAAAATATCTTACACATTTTTTGATGGGCTGTTTTTGTGTCAAAATCTCGGGGGGGGGGGGGGGGGTTCGACCCCTCATTGAATACGGCCATAGGCTTGACATTTTGGCGTACAGTCCGTGACTGATATTACTATGACTACAAAGAATTGTTTACGTTTACCGCGTAAACGCTCGGCCTCCGAGTACTATAGGTACAAACAATAAGACTACACCTGTGCTTTGTCACATTACAAACATACGGCACTTAATAATAATGTACTAGGGGGCCCGTGCAGCGCAATGCGCTGCATTTATTAGAGTACCTGATGGTGATCAAACCTTGCTCCATGGTTATAAACTGAGTTACTTTGAAAATAAAAACTAAATTATAGTGAAAATCAGATAACTACATATTTGTGTTTCATCAATCGATCGTCATCACTAATTTATTCTCCAACTTCCCAAAATGTGATAGCGTTGAGATTACGTGGTTGTTCTTAAGCCTATATCTCTTAAGGCCTCTGTCTAAACACTCTTATACAATATAGAATAAATTCACAGATTCTGGATCTAGATAGTTTAGCACATATAAAACGTAAATGACAACAGAATAAAAATCTACATTTCATTACAACTCATCCCCGTTGAGTTAAGAGCACTCACCGCGGCTGTTTTTGTAGTCCCGTTTGAGGTAGTCGTCGACATAGTGAATGAGTCCAAATCACTATTTATAAAGAACTAAATCCTCTTTAACTTAATTTCCCATGAAATTACAAAATTTTTATAAAGAAATCACAAAAATTGAGGCAAAATCTACATCTTTGTTGGTGTGGTCCATTTTGTTTTTAGTGGCATTTTTTATTTTGGTAAAAATTTCTCTTTTAAAAACCCATTTTTTAAATAAGCTTGTTTTCTATACTGGAGGTAAAAAACTTTTAAATGTTGTCTTTTACACAGGTTTTTTAATCAATCAATCAACATTTATTCGGCTGACAATTAAGAAATTGCATTAGCCTATACATCATAAACTTATCTATAAAACCTAAAATTAATTTTAAATTCATAATTTCTTATTTTATATTGTAAAAGTCTTCCATTGAATAAATGCTCTTGTGAATAATATATCTTCTAAATTTCTTCTTAAATGTGTTTGCGTCTGATTTCATATTCTTAATTTCAGTAGGAAGGTTATTGTAAATTTTGGTATAGTTATATTTAATATGATTTTCATAAAATGATGTTCTATGATAAATGGCTGAAATTTTATTAGTTTTTCTGAGATTCATGTTTGTGTTATTGGTTTCTAAAGTATGAATTTTATGTGTAATGAATAATATGTGTAGCGTTCTGCTTATAACATGTTTATACTATAATAGTAAATAAAAAGGTTATTACACTTACAACCAACTAGGTATACAATGCAGTTGTCTGCTTGCAATATTGAGCGGAGCGACTAATTTTAAAAATCAATAATAGCAAATGTTTTGTAGGTAATTCAAGTGAGCTCGTTCGCTACGCTCACTCGCCGTCAATTTAGTTCGTACGCTGCGCTCACTCACCTTTTGGGTCGGCTCATTCGCTGCACACACTCGTCGCCAGATTTAAGGCCTATTTCCCCAGACACGTCTCGTGCATCTGACGGAGACGCAGTCGCTCGCGTCTATTGGTGGAAGATTGCGTATACTAAAAGAAGCCAACGTCAATTTTGGACACAATTCTCACCAGGAAAGCGATGCAAACCTTCGTCAGATACCTTCAGTGTTATTTTGTATATACAACAGTATTAAAAAACAAACAAAAAAAGACAGTTCCTAATAATTAATGTTTTTAGGTTTTTTTGCTACTTTTCCCAATTGCAATAATTAGGTTTGATAATTAGAATGTATAAAAACTATATTCTGGAAATGCTGTTATTATTTTTCCTTAACCAAACTAAAAGGTTCGAAATCTTTTGATCCATGGGTTAAAATGTGCTTTCTTTTTATTACTAACATGGAAGAAGGCTGAAATTTTGTGCATATAATTACCTTTTTACTACATGATTAAAACATACCTTAAAGTTAAAGCAAGTTTTCTTCTGCTGTTATGGGGTATGGGATTTTGTTATTCAAGGATGCCGTGTATAACTCATTTTTAATTAAACCATAGATTAAGCATACTCCTGAAGGAGTAGGCCTACTCCTTGGAGTATGCTTAATTTATGATTAAACTTAGCGCGAAGTTGAACTGTGTAAAATCAAGCCTGAAAAACTCAAAAAACTTGGACTCATCAGAACGTAAATTTTTTTCTTTTAATATTTTAAAATATCCCTCTTCAGATCTCTTTAAAAACATAGAAAGCATTTCTTCCCTGTGTTCACGCAGCATTTCTAAAATTTGTTCATCATCTACCTCCTCCGCTAATAAATACTTAACTATTTGTTTTTTAATGCCGGTACTCATTTTACAAACAGCACCAACACCACTCCTTTCGCCACCAAAGACTACTCACTGGTCTAATAATCGCAACGAATAGACGTCTCTGGGAAAATAGCCGCCAGCGATCGTCGCTGAGCGATCATCGCTCTAGCGATCATCGCGGAGCGACAGACGCACGAGACGCGTCTGGGAAAATAGGCCTTTAGGTTGTTCGCTGCGCTTACTCGCCACAAGTCTGCAATACTCTAATAATTTTTGATTACGCAGGTTTGCTGCGACGGGGTATTATATGTTTACAATATATTAAACGGTGTGTCGTCCAAGATTTGCACCTATTTCATTCACGTACAAAGGTAAATAAACCACTAAAATAAACAAAACAACAATTTCACATAAAACTAATGTATTCACAAACAGCTGATAGTAACAGTCTGCAGTTAAATTTGGTCCTAATAACAGCTGTATAATCAACACACAGTAAACAAACCAAATAAAATATTTCTCCTATTAAAATAACATGGTAACTTTAAAGGGCCGTAGGGCAGAACCCTTATGTCCGATTTGGACCGTTTCAGATTTATACCTTCCCATAGATGGTTACTATGACCGAGCAAAGTTTCGTGAGGATCACTCCAGCCGTTCAGGAGGAGTACTTGTAAATAAAAAGCCAGAGTGTAGTATAGGAGCTTCGCTCGCTCCGCTAAAAAATAAAAAGGTTATTACACTTACAACCAACTATCGCTTTTCCTTATATTTTACAGCAGTTTGAAAAACATGCACACAAATTTAGTGTACTATTTTAATATTTGTTACCTTTCATTATTGTTTCAATACCATTACCAGTCGGACGACCAATAAGACCCATGTCAAAAATTTCAATTTCCAAAATTGTTTTCGTAAAAAAATGAATTTTTCTAGGGTTAAGTTACAAAATTTATTTTTGTGCCCAAATACGCGTTGATAAAACTTTCAAGCAAAATCTACCAGCTACATTTTGAGAAAAGGTTAAAAGCTCAGATTAGACACTCCTCGTATTAAAGAATGAAATTATGTTGATATTTCAGTACAAGTTCAATTTGCTTCTATTCAGCTTTTAACATAGTGTTTGTTTGTTTAATTATCAACAGCTGTTTTATTTGGCAATTCAATATAAATTGTTCCCATGTTAATCTTATGGACAAAAAATGAACTTTGAGGGCTTCCCGTGAGCTTCAGAGTTAAAATATCAAAAATCTAAAACCTTATTGCAAAACTACGAACCGAGACCATTCTTTTGACACCTCAAACTTTAAAATTGGTCCAGAAATAAGGGAGGAGTAGTGTTAACAAAAAAGGGCATCACGTATTATATATATAGAATAGATATAGATAGATATGGATTAGTTTATTCGCTACGTCACGAAGTTCGTGTATTTTGGACAAATAATGGCACGCGTTAGAAGAATGGCGAAGGGGTGACGCCCGCGCCGTCAATAGATGTGACGCTGTCCGCAGTACACGCCAGTCAAAAGGTAGTGTAACTGTTGTGGCAGGCCGCACACAAACTTTAAAAGTACGAATTTTGATAAACCTTTGCTGTTTTAAGTAGCCTACGTGATATTCATGTTCAATGCGGGGAGTTTCTGAAAAATAAACATCATGTAGAAGATACATATTTGACCTACCCCCAGTCTTAAGGGCAGTGGCGGTGAAGAGGATAAGTAAGTACAGTATTTTGACTATCAATCAATATGAAAATGATTTGACTTTGAAATTTGTAAGAGTTGCGCACTACGTCATAATATACTAAGATTGAAATTACGAAGGGAGGATCAGTATATTTTAAATTAAAAAAGTAAATGAGTGTTTAAAATATTAAAGGAAATATATAGCAGTTTTAGTCACGGGTTTGATTATTTCAATGTTAATTTCATTAAGAGGCTGCAGTACCGGCCACCTTGGATTTTTTTCTACTGTTAAATTTCAAACATCCGCTACGTCTCTAATATTGGTCGAAAAAGATTAATCTTTATGTCATTTTAAAGGAAAATTTAATGCCTAGGACCCTGTAGAATAAAAAGTTTTATATTATTGATTGTTTGAATTATAAACAACAGAGTATCATCAACATATTTTGTTAGAAAATGGGAGTTATTTCACTGGTCTAATATCATAAATTGCTCTATAATCGTGACTGATTTCACAGGGCCCTGGGTATTAAAATTTCCTTTAAAATGACACAAAGATGATCTTTATCACCCAATATTAATAACATAGCAGTTGTTTGAAATTTAACATTAGTCTTATTGGAATAAAAACCCGAGCCAATTAGTAGCGCAGACTCTCAAGGTAGAGTTACGTTTGAAATTTAACATTAGTCTTATTAGATTAAAAATTCGAGCCAATTAGTACCGCAGACTCTTAAGGTATAACCCTCGCCACGTAACTTGACGAATGAATTTTCACTACTATTCAGTTAAAATGATTGGATAATCAGCTGTTCTATAAAAAATTGCATGCAACGTAAGCTCGATGTTTTTGGAAAAGTACCCCCTCTCCTCCCCTCGCCATACCCAGCTGTTTTTGGCCATTCGTCAACTTATGTGGCGTGACTTATAGAGTTACATTTCACTGATGAGTTACATTACATACACATGTCAGCTGATTTTGATAAAAATTTTGTTGCTAAAAAAATGTCCATATGGACAACATGGGCCTTAAGATGTATTTATAGGCATATTACTTTGAAGGACCGTAGGAAATTCATTAGGTGGGCCTTTAAGATGTTAAAAATTATCTTATGAAAAAACTGGACAAAGTTAGAGAGGTCATATCGGAAAATAACTCCCATGTTTGCAAAGAAAAACCTGTTTTTCTAATAAAATTTTATAAAGAAAAAAATTAATTCTTTTTATGCCCATGGCAAAACCAAGAGACTGAGGCAAACCTTAAGCCTTAGCACAAATCGCTGACAATCAATAAGGGAGAGAGAGGGAAGAAAAGTATGTCAGAGGCTCAAATGTCATCCATCGCTCTGCTGAGAAGCCATTGAATATCCATCGTTCTAGCCATCATTGATTAACTTGGCTAATACTTACCTTCAGTATATATACTTAACAACGCTTTTTGCTGTACCTGATTATCAGATCTGATTAACTGTTTGATGCTGTTTTCACTATTTATCCGATTTCAGAATGAACAATTACATAAACTAGTGTATCTGTTGTACGAAATCAAAAATTTTAGTTTGGATACTTTTCATTATTTACACTTTTATAATGAAGTTCATTAACCAGTGTATCCTCCATGGTTTAGCAAAACCTCTTTGCGTCTGAATAGACAGATGCCCTCGCTGGTGAACTGTGTTTTTTCATTACAGCTGTTAAACCTGAAAACCTACATCATAAACGTACCCATGCCAGGATAATATGGGGTTTTTGGAGTTTTGGATCTGAGTTGTTTATAAACACAACATATGGCAAAAGTTTTTCTTTATAATTAATTCTATAAACGGTTTACATTCTGTAAAAAAAGGACGTGTTTTATTTCAGAAGTAAAATAATTGCTTTTAACTAACTAAAACATAGTCTTTGTGAGAGGATTGTTTTATTTTCAGTTTGATTTTATCTTTTACTTAACCTTAGTTCGTTTTTTGGTCGTTTTCCTTAGTGGATCTCTTTGAAATGAGTGTAAATAGCCCCGGTCTCAATGGTGACACAGGATGGTCAATATCTGTAAAAAGGCGCGGACAAAGACGTTCAAGTACCTCAAATGAGCAGAGAAATAATAAGTTGTTGAAATCTGAAGTTGGTGAAATTATGGAGACTGAAACCGGTAATGAAGTTTCTCAAGAAGTGACTGTACTCACTGATGTTAGTTCTGTGCACGACAGTATCGAAACTCAAGGCGTCAATGGCCATCCCAACATTGATGTAGTACCAGAAAACAACAGGCCTATCGATCATAACTATTCCCAGAGCCCTACAGTGAATCAACAAGAACCTAATTCACCTCACATTAATCTCTATAGTAATGATGATGTTGCTCCCTTCTTGGTATATGTTGAAAACCTGGACGACCAACGAAATATTGGCCGTATGCATCCCATCTCCTTGGGCAGGAAGCTTTTTAATGGCAATGTTAGGGGAATCTTGGAAATCAAACCTCTAAATAAAAATCGAGTTGCATGCATCTTTCAAACAGCTGCTGATGCAAACATGTTCACCACATCTTCTTTTGTTAAAGATAACAAGTTGAAAGCTTTCATCCCTACCTATCAACTGGAAAGAATTGGTCTGTTACGTAATATCGATGTAGCTCTGTCAGAAGAAGAAATATTCGACAATTTAACAATTTCAAACGGACTAGCCATTATGTCCGTTAAGAGGTTGAACAAAACAGTGGTTGACGAGGACGGTAAAAAATCCTTAAAACCCATACCATTAGTCTCTGTGAAGTTTAGAGGCAAGAGATTGCCGGACTTTGTGTACATGTTTTTTACCAGATGTCCTGTAGAACCCTATGTATCATCTCCAGTATTGTGTTTTAAATGTGTAAGATATGGTCATGTTTCAAAGAATTGTAAAAGTGGACGTCGGTGTCCTAACTGCGCGTCGGACCATCATTCTTCTGATTGCAACAAAGTAAACGATCCGACTTGCATCTTCTGCAATGGTCCCCACTCCTCTTATGATAGATCTTGCCCTGAATTCAAAGTGCAGATGCAGATAAAAGAAACTATGGCATACCGTAATTTATCTTTTATTGAAGCTAGAAATTTTCTATTTCCCAATCAGGTGCGAAAGAATAGGTCACCTCCAACATTTTCATCTGTAGCAGAGAGGAATTATGAAGAATCCTTCCCTAGTCTCAACAGAACCGGAGAAACTAAACCACGGCTGCAGGAACGGTTGACTCTTCCGACTCAATATAAAGTTCCTCAAGCTTGGTCCTCCAATAAAGTTCATCAAACCAAGTCTTTTGTCAAACACACAAATCGCCCAATCTTGCCTGTACCCAAATACACTTACAACTACTACAAGGACCTCCAAAGCAAGGAAGTGGTTCCTTCTAAGCCAGTTTACTTGCCCGAAAGAAAAAACTGTGTGGATGAACCTCCTTCGCACGCCCAGAATGCATCATCAACAGAACTTATAACAGGTAATATTAGGTCTGATCTAAATCTTTTTCAAGAGAAGAAATTAAGCATTGATCAACTTATTCTGAAGTTAAAACCGTTTATGACTGTAGATTTATCTTGCCATTTGTCAGAAGCTATTGATGATTCCTTATCGGATACTTCACTTTAAAGTATTGTCTGCAATTATATTCTACCAACTTTTTGCTGTACATCTGTTTACGTCTCTCATGAGTGGTGCTTTGAATTTAAAAATTTTACAGTGGAATAGTAATTCAGCCTTAAATCATAAAGGTGAAATTGAATACCTTCTAGAAACTTATAATATTGATATAGCAGCACTTTCTGAAACTCGTTTTAACCCATTTTATGATATACAATTCAAAAATTATTCAGTTATAAGAGATGACAGAATTGGCAGGGGCGGGGGCGGCTCTGCTCTCTTGGTCAATAAAAGCATCAAGTTTTCCGCAATTGATATTGATTTTCCTAGGACATTTTTAAATAATGAAATAAATGTCGCTGGGGCAACAATTGAGTTTGATAAAAAATTTCTTCATATTTTTTCTGTGTATGCACCTCCCCCTCATAAAATTTCAGCCGATGATTGGGGAACGTTTTTCTCGAATTACAGTCAAAATGTTGTAATATTGGGAGATTTCAACGCACATCACACATCTTGGGGAAATATTTCTAATGACATAAAAGGCATTCAGCTTCATCAGTTCATTGAAGATACGGATCTTGTTTTTTTAAACTCCGGGGAACCAACTTACTTTTCGGGGTATCCCCTAAAAACTAGCGCTATAGATTTATCGATAGTTTCTTCCCCTTTAGCCCTAGTATCAAATTGGGAAACTTTACAAGACTGGAATGGAACGCAACATGTACCTATAATAGTTACACTTTCTTGCACTTCGAGAGATTCGAACAAGAAAGAACCCTCGCTTGACCCAGACAAATTTTACTACAGTCTTAAGAAGGCAAACTGGTCTCTTTTTTCCAGGACCATCGATTCTTTGGTAGATCAAATAGATTTCGATTCTAATCCAATAGATTGTTATGAAAGGTTTTTTGAATTTTTAGTTCAAGCTGCTGAACTGTCTATTCCAAAAATAAAATCCCCTAAATATAATTTTTCTCGATGCGTCTGGTGGACCCTGGAATGTTCTCAACACGTTGCTAATCGACGAGTTGCCTTTAGGCAATACCGACGTAAACAAACATACGAAAATTATTTAAACTATAAAAGAGTTGCAGCTTCAACGAAGAGATTCCTCCGAACAACAAAAAAAGAATATTGGATGTCATTTTGTAGTAATATTAATCGATCAACTCCTATCTCAGAAATTTGGCATAATGTAAAGAATCTGAAATACAGGTTCTTATCACTCACCTCCCACAAAGCAAACAAATATTTTTCGGAGTGCTTGGATGAATTTTTGGATAAACTAGCACCCCCGTCAGTTCATCTACAGTACACTTCTTTGATCAATGAACGTCCACTTAACGATAAGAATGAAAATCTCGTGGAAATATTCTCTGAGCAAGAATTGATGTTTGCACTCTCGTCTCTTAAATGTACTTCACCTGGTAAAGATTCTATTAGCAATTTATTTTTAATCCGTCTTCCAGAAAAATCACGTTTGGTTCTTTTAAAAGTTCTTAACAAACTATGGATCTACAATATCATCCCGAATTCTTGGAAGGAATATATCATTGTGCCCTTCAATAAGTCTAATAAAGACCCTCACCTTGCTGACAGCTACAGACCGATTGCTCTTTCATCGGCAATGGGAAAATTGTTTGAAAGACTACTCAAAAATAGACTTCAACATTGGATGGAAAGGCATAACAAATTTTCTCCAACTCAGTTTGCTTTTCGTAACGGAAGAAGTTGTATTGACAACTTAGCTCTTCTAACAACTGACATTCAGAAAGCATTCAATGAATCTAAATTCCTTGCTGCTGTATTTTTACTTTCTCCCCCTATACCATAGTATATGGAGAAAGTATTGTATTCGTAAAAATTTTCCAATTCCTTTGATGATGTATATATTCATTTTGGAGCCCCCTTACCCCCTATAAATGTATATATAAAGAAAGTATTGGTTTCGTCAAAATTTTAAAATTTGAGTTGTTGGTAAATTTATCCGTTTTGGTGCCCTCAGAGTCCAAAAAAGGGGTTTTCAGAGTGATGTCTGTGTGTCTGTGTGTGTGTGTGTGTGTGTGTCAGGATGTAAACAGAGCTAGAGAATGCCCCAATGGTCCGATTTTGGTGAAACTTGGTATGTAGGTTCAAACCCACGATAATTCCAGGCGTTTTTTTTATTTTTTTGAATTTTTGATTTTTAAGGGTAGTTTACCCCCAAAAACCCCCAAAAAACGTGAAAAATCCAAAGTTCTCAAAAACGGCTCTAACGATTTTGATTAAATTTTTGTGGTTTATTAAGATTAAAATGCTGAATAAAATGACACCACCTGCATCTCCAGGAAAATGCGCGTTCAAAAGTTATAGAGCAAAATGTGTTTAAAAAACTCAATTTTTGGATGCAAAAACTCGTGCTGCTCACCCGGTGGCTGTCCGACTGAGCCATCAAGACATTAATGTTTTGAGGCTTTTAACACCTTTTCATATTCTTGGGAGAAAGTATGTGTCAGTTATCTGATACCGTTTATTGGATATCGAAGGGGCGTATGATAGTGTGAATCTCCACATTTTATCACAAAAAATGCTGTCCCTAAATATCCCGAGTAAAGTTGCGCAATATGTATTTAATTTATTTTCTGAACGTTCAATACAAGTAAAGTTTAACAACTGCCTATCACCTCCAAAGTGGACCAGCAAAGGTATACCTCAAGGCTCAGTGTTGAGTCCGCTGCTGTTTTCAATATATTGTAAGGATTTGTCAAGTTGTTTTGACTTTCAAATCAAAACCCTTGAGTTTGCAGATGACTGGGTATTATATGTAACCGATAAGTCATGGAAGAAATGTGAAGAATATTTGAATGAATCTTTATGCAATCTCTACAATTGGTGTAGGCATAGAGGGCTAGAAGTTTCAGTATCGAAATCTGCGGTTTGTGTATTCTCACGAAAAAATGTTCTTCCTATTCTCAATATCTTATACAATAACAGCCCCATTTCGTGTGTTCAGGAACAGAAGTTTCTAGGTCTCACATTTGACCGTAAACTCTCATGGAAGAAACATATAAATGTATTAGAAGAACAATGTAATAGAAGACTAAATATAATAAGGTCGGTCTCGACTTGTTACTGGGGGGCGGATCCACAAACGTTGTTAATGTTGTACAAGTCCCTTATAAGATCAGTTTTGGACTTTGGATGTTTCATATATGGTAATGCTTCTAAACATATTATTTGTCAACTTGATAAAATACAATACAGGGCTATCAGAAGCTGTTTAGGTCTAATGAGATCTTCACCTTGTAATGCCATGGAAGTGGAAGCAAACATTATTCCGTTGTACCTTAGAAGACAGCTTCTGAGTGATAGATATTTGTTAAAAACATTTTCCGTGCCTTTTCATCCTTTACAAAAACAAATTGATCAACTCAATCGATCCTGTGTTCAGTTCCCATATTGGGAAAAGAAAGGAATCCCTCTTTTAGTTAAAAGCTATAGGTATATGATTGATAACCGAATTATAACCAGGAACACATTATATAATCTTTACAACAATTTTTTTCACATAGATTACAATGCTCTTTTAGTAAATGTACAGACACACCACCTTCATTGTAAAAGCTCGGATTTTGTATGTATTAAGGAAGAATTTTCTCAATATATGAATAGATACTGGACTGAATTCAATCGCATTTACACTGATGCTTCAAAGAATATGGATACACATTTTACCTCGTGTGCTTTAGTTGATTCTCGTGAAAACTGCACTATATCTTTTACTATTAATCATAACTTCTCCATATTTTCTGCAGAGGCGATTGCCATACATCATGCCCTGTATTATATTGAAACAAAAAATTATAAAAAATCTGTCATTCTATCGGACTCTAAAAGCGTCATCACGGCCCTTGGAAACTTGAAAATGAATTTCAATTCCCATCCAACAATTATCAAAATCAAAAGTAAAATATTTGAATTGTCTGCAAAAGGCTTCAAAATTGTTTTTGTATGGATACCTGGACACTCAGGGATAGAAGGAAATGATAAAGCGGATCATGCTGCAAAGTGTGCCACGTATTACAATTCGTCCTACCACCCATCCTTTCTCGACCTCAGACCCCTGTTCCGGAGAAATGCCTACAAGAAATGGCAAGAGGAATGGGAAATTTCTAGTGCGTTTAAAGGAAGCAGGATTTTCATACTAAAACCTTGTGTCGTTACTCTTCCCTGGTTTTATGATTGTAATAGGAGCCGTAGATTCGTCACACTATTTTGCAGATTAAGATGTGGTCATACTTTTTCCAGGAATCATCTTTATCGTATTAATTTGTCCAACAGTCAAGTCTGTGATTGTCTTCAAGACTCTGCTACACCTGACCATCTACTTTTTGCATGCATGCTTTTTAATGAAGACAAAAGGAAGAAAATGATCAAAGATTTAACGAAATTGAAAGTGGAACTTCCTTGTAATATTTTATCTATTTTATCATATGAAAATTTTGAAGTTTTGGACGTTATCTTTGAATTTATCAAAAGTGAAAATATCCATATTTAATTCTTTTGTTATTTGATTGCTTTGTGGTAAAATTTCTATTGTTTAGTTTTTTAAAATCATAATTTTATTCCAATTGAGGGCTTGTCATGGCATTTTGTCACTTGGCCAAAATAAAGAGTTAAAAAAAAAAAAAATTCTATAAACAGTTGTTCTTATTTAAAGTATTTATGGAAAATTGGTAATAAGAAACCATCAGAGGATATTATCATTGACTATGTACACTAACGTGAGTAGACTTCTCATAGCATAGGCGGGCGTGAAGCCTATTGACGGTGGTGCGATCTCGTGCGGCGTACATGGAAGTATACGTAACATATGATAGATAAATCAGTATACCAGTAAAAAATCAGTTACCACTCTTCTCAATTAAGGATGAAACATTTTATAACTGAAAGTTATGTTTATGTTTTGGTAAAGTGTTTTTGCAGCACTGTAATTCAGCTGAATAATAACAAGATTAATGGCAGCAACTCTGGTGCCGCGTACACTGAACTTTAAAATTTTTGCCTCAAACTAAATGCATTGGATGAGAGGTCTATTCACGTTATTGTACATAGTCAATGATATTATAGACTTGGTTCAAGTGAGCGGAGCAAACAAGCTCACCTGAAGGGTGAAAAATTCCTCTGGTTGGCACTGCAAAGCATTCCGGGTATTAGCTAGTTTCCTTATAAATGTTGATCAAATGGGAAATAGAACTTAAAGACTTGTAGGGCCTTGCTGTTTTAATTAATTTTTACCAATCAACTTTACAAACAATTTCACACCGAGCTCTATCCAATGACACCAAAATCATTGAAATCGGTTGATGTTTTGTCCTTATACAAAAGAGTGTCACATATAAAATATATGTATGTAGCTAGTAGCGATAGTAGCCTCGATAGTAGTCTAGTATTTTCTTCCCGTTCATGAGGGCATGAATGATGAATTATGATGCTATTATGAATTATGAATGAGTTAGATGCTAATATCAGGCAGGCGCCAGGCCCTCCAGTAACACGGCGTTGCCAACTCACAGAATCTTTAACTCTTGACCTGTTCTGCCCTCTGTAGAAGACATTGTATTCATTGCCACTATCACATGAGACGATATTCATAAAGTTGTATGGTAATAACATTTTCCCATCAAATCTATAAAATGTAAAAATACACCAACCTCATCTCATTAGGCATTCCCAATGCAGCAGTGGTGGCACTATTTATACAGTAGTAACAGCTGATTTTGAAGAAAGATGAATTTAGTTCAGTATAAAGGGATTTGTTCCAAATTGGGAAATAAAATTCTGTCTTTCAATCGCACAACAATTTTGATCCGGGTTTAATGGATTAATCGACACTGCAGTGCTGATTTCTTTCAAATGTTATGATATGGTCTTATTCACTTCACACTTGTGTCCCGTGGGTGATGCCAGTGTCCGACCGCCGCTGGGGGAGAATGACGGAATGCTGTATGCCGAGTACCTCCAGCTGGACAAGATGCTGGGGGCTCAGCGGCTGCTCAGCTCGCAACACTCAACTGTGCACGACGAGCACCTCTTCATCATCACTCATCAAGGTACGGTGATGTCAGATCCGACCACTGACAAAAATGTAATTATATTGACATTAGAACATGATTAGAGTGTATAGTGTACGTTAGTAAACAACTATCGGGTGTCCATAAAGTCTTGCCCTGATAAAGAAACCGAATGGTGGGAAAACTATAGGTGGTAAGATGACGTTTTATATCTCGTTTTAACAAGTGACTTCTTAAGTTTTTTATAACTATGCACAAACTCAAAACACTTGTATACGTGCTCCTCAGGTTGCCTGATAATCTTCTAGGAGACTAGAGCAGTTATATATTTATATTTTAGATAGGATGTTTTAAGTAATGAATGTCACTGCATTTATCAATCTCTCTTTTAGGGTTTCTAAATTCAGAACTGTTTAAGGATTAACAGAAAATGTTTGACAAACCCCTAAGAAATCCAGAGAGGTCAAGTGTCGTGATTGAGGTGGCAACTAAGCCAGGTCATGACGATTTTTTTTGTAGTGCATTATAAGTAAATTGCATTGTGGTCAATTATCTGAGCTTAGGTATTAAAAAATTAATGAGGGAAAAATTGGATTAAATTCCCTTGAAAACAAGATATCCAAGATGCATGTAGCTATAATGGTGTTCGTACAGCAAAGCTATGAAATCAGGGAAAGACTTTGTGGATACCCGATAGAGTGATAAATACCAAGTATTGTGCAAATTATAGCCACCATTATACCCACAATTCCCCTTTTTTCTTGGTAACCACCCAAATTTACCACCGTTTTTCTGGTAACCAGTTTAGCGATTTCTGATTAGACACAACAAATCACAAAAAATCATAGATTATACATGTAAAACATCTGATTATTTTGAGAACAGCTTTGATTAGAAGGAAATCTACTATATATTTGTCAAATACCACTCACTCACGTATCAGAGTATCTCCAAAACCATAAGGCCTAGAGGGTTAAAACTTGGCATGTACGTTCATCTTTGTTCAAAAACGCTCACTAAGAAACGGTTTTGCAAAATTCCGTCAGGGCTCCGCCCCACACGACTTGAAAATTTCGTTACAATGTTATTCTTATGGGGGATTTTTAATACAAATCAAAGCAACAACGAATCTCCAAAACTAGCCAACCTGAAGTTTGGAAATTTGGTATGGACGTTCCTTTTTACCCATTGATGCTCACTAAGAAACGGTTTTACGAAATTCCTGCAGGGTTTGGACCGTTCCCCGTCAAAACGTTAAAAATGCCACTGGCGTAGATACACACTAATACACACTAAAAAAAAAATAAAACTGGTGTAAAAATGTTTATGAGTTATAGTTTAGGTTAGGTTCGGTTTATTCTACTTTGTCAAATACCACTCACTCAGTATCATCGAATCTTTACAACCATAGGGTATAGGGGGTTGAAATTAGCCATGAACGTTCCTCTGTGTTAAAAAATGCTCACTAAGAAACGGTTTTACAAAATTCTTTCAGGTCTCTACCCCACCCCACAGGACTTCAAAATTTCCATTTAATATTATTCTTTTGTCCAATATTTTATACAAATCAAGGCCACAACGAATCTGAAAAACTATAGGACCTACGATGTTAAAATTTGGCATGGGCGTTCTTCTTTGATCATAGATGCTCACTAAGAAACGGTTTTGCAAAATTCCATCAGGGCTCCGCCACATAGGACTTCAAAATTTCTATCTAATGTTATTCATATCTAATTTTTAGTTTGAATCTAGGAAACAACGAATCTGAAAAACTATAGGATCTATGATGATGAAATTTGACGTGGACGTTCCTCTCTGCTCATATATGTACGTGCTCACTACGAAAGTGTTTTGCCAAATTTATCAGGGCTCTACCACACACGATTTAAATTTTGGTTTAATGTTATTCTTATGGCCAATATGAATCTAGGGAACAACGAGTATGAAAAGCCAGATGATCTAAGGGGTTGAAATTTGAAATGGAAGATACACTTTGCCCATAGGTGCTCACTAAGAATCGCTTTTGTAAAGCATCTTTAGGGCTTCGCCCCACGGGACAAAAAATTACTTTTGGGGCCTACAGGGATGAATTTTGACATGGACTCCTCATTGCTCATAGGTGCTCAAACGCTTTCACAAAAATCCCTTCAGGGCTCCACCCCACATGTCTTCGAAATTTCAATATAATGTTACAATTAATGCCAATTACAATACGAATTAAAAGAAACAACGAATCTATAAACTATATAGGGCCTGCGGGGTTGAAATTTGGAATCTCTTTGGTCATAGGTGCTCAATAAAAAGTTGTTTAGACATTTCCTTCAGGGCTCTGCCCCAAATATCCTCAAAATTACCATAGAGCCTACAGGGTTAATTTTTTTGCATAGACGGTCATCTTTGTTCATAGGTATTCACTAAAATACTAGATACTGGAGAGGAACTAATAAAAATCCTCGAAGGCCCTGAGGTAAACTATTAAAAAGAAATTAAGACCTTGAAGAGAGAGATGAGATGGAGGTATATTCAAAACAAGAATAAAGAATGTTATAAACAATGACAAGCGAGTTAAAATACAAATATTGTAAAGATATGATAATGAAAGTAAATGTTTAAAATAATGGGGTGTGATTTGCTTCATGTATTAGTGTATATAAATTGAACCAATACGGTTTTGGAAATATAGTCTTTGAAGTCCTTTAGGGCTCCACTCCACTGGTCTTAAAAATTACTCTATGGCCTACTGGGTTAAAATTGCTCTTTGGTCATGGACATTCACTAAGAAACGATTTTGCGAATTTTTTTTGGGCTCCGCTCCACAGAACCTTTAGGTTTACCATAGATCCTACGGGTTAAAATTTGACGAGGACATTTCTCTTTACTCAAAGGTACCAAAAAACGGATTTGAATATATAGTTCTTTAACTCCTTAAGGGCTCCGCCCCTCAGGACTTAGAAACTACTAGAGAGCCTACGGGGTTGAAATTTGACATGGATGTACCTCTTTGCTCATAGGAAGTCACTAAGAAATTGTTTTGCAAATCTAATTTTTGAACCCCTTTAGGGCTCCGCCCCACTGGGCTTGAAAACTACTCTACGGCCTACTTGGTTGGAAATTGACATGGACGTTACTCTTTACTCATAGGTATTAACTAGGAAACGATTTTGCAAATTTCCTTTGGGCTCCAATCCACAAAACCTTTAAGTCACCATAGATCCTACGTTTCCTACGGGGTGAAAATTTGACGTGGAGAGTCCTTTAGGGCTCCAACCCAATGGACTTAAAAATTACTCTATGGCTTACGGGGTTAATATTTGACATGATCGTTCCTCTTTGCTCATAGGTGCCCCGCTTATGCTATTTCAATATATTAATCTTAATGTATATTTTAAAGAAGATTTCGTAGGTCTTAAAAGAGATTAAAAAAAAAAAAAAATCAACACGGGCGAAGCCGTGACGGGCAACAGCTAGTCTACTATATATTTGTCAAATACCACTGACTCACGTATCAACGCACAGCCTAAACTACTAGACCTAGAACCTTGAAATTTTGTATGGACGTTCCTTTTAGGGTGTAGGCATCCACTAAGAAAAGGTTTTTGAAAATTCCCAATGGGCGCCGAACTACAGAAGGTCAAAGTTCGTGTGGAGTTCGAGTAGGGAGAATAATTAAATTTGTTTTGATTTTTTGTTTACATTATCACAGATGATAACTAGGTAAGATGAAAGCAGTTGTCTGCTATTTAATTTCGTCAACAACTGTTAGCACATACTTTATTTACTTTTAGAGTAAAAAATAAGTTTTAAGGTTATGTTGGATCGTAAACATGATTTGGAAAGTTTTTGAACTAATTTGAAGCTTATCTACGGTCATGGCGGACGTAGAATTTCTCAAAATAAACGGCATTTTCGTCCCTCATAGGGTTGTTATTATACCTAGTGATGGCGCATGCCTTTTTTCTGCCTTATCACATGTGATGACAGGATCCATCGCACAGTCCTCAAATATACGATCTGAAATCGTTAATCATGCCTCTGCTAACTGGGAAAGGTTACACATGTACTCAATGACACGTGAATGTGAGCCTTACCAGAGCAGGGATGATTATGTGTCTGTGATGTCGATGCCGTTTATTCTATGACCTGCTGGATTGAAACTACATGGTCGTTCCTCTTTGCTAATCATAGGCACTTACTAAGAAATGATTTTACAAATATAGTTTTTGAAATCCTTTAGGGCTTTGAAATCCACCCCACAGGATTTCAAAATTACTATGATGATTCATCCTTGTGGCCAATTTCAAATGCGAATCGAGGAAACAACGGATCTCAGAAACTATAGGACCATATAGACTTTGTAGTCGGCGTTCCTTTATCTCATTGGTGCACACTATGGAACAGTTTTGCAAATTTCCATTAGTGTTCCGCCCCACAGAATATAAAAATTACAATAAATCCTTCGGGATTGAAATTAATCGTGGATGTTCCTCTTTGCTAATAGGTACTCCCTAATTAAAAGCTTTGTAAATGTAGTTTTTGAAGTTCTTTAAGGCTCTTACTGGACTTAAAAATTACTCTAGACCCTATACGGGGTTGAAATGTGACATGAACGTTCCCCTTTACTCAAAGGTGCTCATTAAGCTAAGGTTTTGCATAATTCCTTCAGGGCTCCGCCCACACTACATCAATGTTTCAATGGAATTTGAAAAAGATTCAGTTGCTCTTTAAAGAGATTTTATTAGCTAAAAAATAAACTCAATCACGGGCGAAGCCGTGACGGGCAACAGCTAGTTTGATTATAAGCAATTGATTTGTAAAGAAGAGACTTTGTTGCCACGGAAACGTCCTATTTATGTAACACTCTATATTTGACTTTGTCAAAATCAACCTAATTGATTTTGTCATAAACAGAGTGAGGTAGCGTAGTAGTAACTGGTAACACTCTCTGCTCACATTCAGGAGGTGCAGGGTTCAAATCCTGGAATAACTAAGTTGAGTTTTACCGTTTCTTACTTCTACATAATGTGCCAAATGGTTCCTCAAAGGATTCAAGGTACCTTCAGGTATTCAAGGTGGTAGAGTGGCCTCTATAGTCGTAACCCCACCTGGAAAATAAATACGTACTGTATAAAAACATTGAATATGAGGGAACACACAGACACTGAATTGGTCATTGATGTAATCAGCAAGCTGAAAACAGTGATAATCAATAAAAAGTATTGTATATTCAATAAAGTATCTTTGCAGTCAATGCAACTAATTTACATTAATGATTTAGGATAGTTTATGTGTTGTGTATTTACATTTAACACATAAAAGCTATTTACACTTGGTTAACTACATGAAACCAACTCTAAAACCTAGGGTGAAATGTGATTCTCATATG
This sequence comes from Neoaliturus tenellus, assembly GCA_030545055.2. Taxonomy (NCBI): domain Eukaryota; kingdom Metazoa; phylum Arthropoda; class Insecta; order Hemiptera; family Cicadellidae; genus Neoaliturus; species Neoaliturus tenellus. Next base: position 172,931,381 of record CM061531.1, on the reverse strand, counting down.
TAGGTAAATAAACCGTTCATGTTTTAAAAAGTTTTTTTATTTAGTAAATAAAAATTTGTATATGTCTTACACTTAATAGTGTATTCCCTATAGGGAAATTTTTAAAAGAACATGAGGACTGATATTTTTGGGTGTAGAACACTAAATTGAGCTTGTTATGTAATTAGGAATCATTATTGGCAACACCAAACTGAAGCACTGGCAAGGTTTCTTTCAAACCAAACTTGATTAAGTTTTTTGGGGAACATCTAACTAAAAGCTGGATGATCTGGTGTATGAATTTTCTTCACGACTTTGCGGCCTGGTTGTTTGGGCCAAATTTGTGTACCAGACATACATCGAAACTGCAAACTTATTGGCATCCAAGCAGTAAGCTTTGATAATAAAAACTTAAGTGAAAGGATTTCCCAAAATGATCTACATATTGATAGGCAAGCATGGAATGGCTCCCTCCAGTAACATTGTATGCGACAAAATCCAAATTTTACAGGAACTAAAAACAAACGTATAACAAACCAAATTTATTTATTTTTAAATATTTCTTGGGTTATATATGTGTACAACAGTTGTGCATCATTGTCATCATAAGGAATACCACATCAATATAAATTGTAATAAAAAAGTTACAACAAAAAACGTTGTTTTAAAATTGCAGTAAAGTTGTTAACAACAGTTGTTCACAGTGTTTTTGACGCTTTTTGAGGTAAGTTAGCGGTTGCAAGTATTTTGCATTAAAACACAGCTTGGTTTTTATACAAATATTGGGTTATATTGTATACAATATTAATAATAGATAAAAATAAATACATATATCATAAAATTTAAATATATTTAAGTATTTTATTGGCAGTTATAACGTTTCTGCAAGTAACTCAAGTGGTGGCTGTTTGCCTGGACTTGGCTTTTTCTTTTCAGTCAAATACAGTTTCGGCGCATTTCTGTTCGCTTTTCTAACATTTGTGACCCACTTAGTTATGTTTATTATTTTTTTCTAGAACGATTAAGCCGAATTACATCCGATCCTGCAGAAACTCGCGGCGATGTCGACATCTCCGGGCGCTTGCAACCTTACTGCACGGCAGGACAAAAATCTCGTGGTTGTCCACCGGTCACAGGGCTGCCAATTTTAGAGATATCAACAAAATAATTCCCAAACTTGATGCAGAATGTCGTTTCTAACGTTAGGCCTACTGCGTTGAAATCTCATTTTTTTTAATAGGTGTTGCTTACAATGTTACTGGAGGGAGCCATTTGATTCTTTCCCCTCTTCTTTCTCAGCTTGTAAGAATCGTAAGAGAAATCTGCGCATACCATTAGAAAGGTAGTGATGTGTAGACTAGCATAAAACAATTATAATTCACATCAGCCCCACTTAAACCCAGTTTTCATTAGACTCAACCTCAAATGGGTAAATATGTATAAAGTTATTGCATTTTGAAGTTTTTTCCATATGATTTTAATAAGTTTTACTAAAGTTTGATTGCCTGTCATTTTTGAATGGATTGTACTTTTGAAGTCCAGTTTACTGCATTAGTTTTCTCTTGAAAGTTTTTTTTTTTTTGATGGGCTACTTGATAGAGGTTGGCTTTTGAACAAATAAATTAAAAAATTGCACCAACAATAAGTAGGTACTAGAAGTGTGTATGAAAGATCATTAGAATATTTATCACAATTAAAAAATTAAGATGGGGGAAGGAGGACTATTTTAGGATACTCAGTATATTTAGAAGCAGTCTTTGCTGAAAAAAATAATTTTTCTCTTGTCCAGTCTAGCCATTATTTTCACACCATTTTCATATACTTATATATAAGTTTTTATTATTTGAAATCTTGTAAATCCCTACTTTGACACAATAATGAGTGTTTAGGAACTTTACAAATTATATGTTCGTGTCAGATTAATTAAACTTTAAATAAAATTTGTACTTATTACAGCTTACGAATTGTGGTTCAAACAGATAATATTTGAGCTGGATTCTGTCAGAATGCTTTTCAGCAACAATCAGGTAAGTAGTAAAAATTGACTTATTTTTTGGCTCCATTCTTGATATTTTACATAAAAAATTTGTTTTTGTTGTAAATGTAGGTGTAAATATACACTTATAAATTAAATATTAGTTCACATTGAAGGACTAATATTATAAAACAATTATATAAAAAACAATGAAAAGAATTTACATATTTTAAGAAGAAAAATATAGGGTGACTAACAAAAATTTGATCAAAATTTATCATATTATTCAGAAAATATAAACATGTGAATAGTTCAATGTAGGTTTATCTATCTACACTTGGTTTTCATCTGTCTGTTTAAAGTTTTTAACTAACTAGTATACGTGTTGCTCGATATTGAGCAATTTATTTTAATACAATACAAATGTTACTTTTAGTAAATGTTTTTTTTTTTCAAAGTCTACGCACAGACATCTGCCCATGTAGAGATTTTCCATAAAATTTTGCGTGGTTAGATTATAGAACATTTTTATTTAGTTAAGGATCTACTTTGTTGGTTTTGTATATTTTGGAATAAATAAACTATTTTCTTTTAATTTCATTTCAGCTCTAAATAAATGACATCCGACCAATCCAATATTGTAAATATCTTTAATCACCCAAACTATATGTATTTACAGCTGATTATTAACAGATGTTTAAAATGCTTTAAAATATAATGTTTAAAATATATGTGGATAGCGCCGTTATTTTCAGTCTGATTCTCATCAGTTTTTGGCGGAAACAACTACAGACCAAGCCCTATCCAACGACACCAAAAACTTGTAAATCGGTTTAAAATTTTAGGAGGAGTTACCAACACAAAAAAAAAACCCTTAGCGTATTAAATAAGTATAGATCCTTCAATCTGTGATATCCTAAAAACTTTTAATGTACAGAATTTAAAATTGACACTATTTTGATTTGTGTTAAAATATCAAATTTCTCATAATTTGGGGCTTAAAATGCACAACACACGATGTTGTTGTGAGTTTAAAGTTCAAACAGAGATAGCAAATGAATGCAGATAGGACATATGTTGAACTGATTATTTATTTGCTATAGTAGGAGCAATAAAACAGGCGGGTGAAAGTCAAGCAAAATAAATAAATTTAACATGTAGCCAAATCAGAACAAATCAGCTGGCTTATTGAAAGACTTGACCTTGACACGTTTGTTCTATTGCTCCCGACTATAGTTTGGTAAATGTAAATGAAATTTTTGATTTATGCCCTATATACAGTAAATTAATCCTTAAGAATGAATTTGCAAGCGACATTATTTTTAAATGTAAATTTTGTTGTGTTATGAATTGAATGATAATTAAAATCTTTTTGAAAATAATAAAGAAACTATATTTTCATTAATGAATTTAGTTATAAGTTTACAGTTTAACATTTATTATTTAATAATCATGAATGGTTTTAGGGGTTGGACGAATCACAAACAGTAGAAATACTCAGAAGACTAAACCGAATAGTTCTGATACTGAAGGTAAGTAGGTGTGTAAGCGTGGCTAAGCTCCTATAGGTTTGTAGCTGTCAGCAACTTTGCCTTTGCCGACAATGGCTTCAACAACGCTTCCCATAAACTGATGATTATAGCCATAACAGCAATAACTTACTTCACTTTTTTTACCGTACTGCTTGCGTTTGAAAAATGCTTTGATATTTTTAAAGAAAAATATATTTTGAAAATTTGTTAAAAATAGTATATTAACTGTTCTCTTACTTTTGTTGTGGACTAAGTAGCAGTTCAGTTGAAGGACGCCAGAATAATTCTATTTCAATACAAATAAATTGAAGGCAAATCTAATCCAAAGTATTTTATTAAAGAGTGAAGTCTGCCAAGATCACTTATATTTTCCTGTTGCGATGTATTGAAGTTGAGTTTAACTCTAGTGTCAACGTCAGCTGAAACATGTAGTCTACTCCAGAAGTCATTGCAACAGGCACCAAAGTACCTCTGGGCACGACGAAGAGGTATCAAAGTATCTCTGGGCACGACAAGTTTAATTTTTAGCTTACCTCTTTCCAGGTAAATGAATTGGGAATCAAAACTTTAGAACTCGTCACTGAAAAGGCATAAGATAATCAAAATGTGCAAAATTTAATTATCTAAATTTTATTTAGGGGGCCTAATCACTACTTACATAGTTCAGCTGTCTTCAATGGTTCAAAAGATATTCAACAAAAAATTATGAAACTACATCCGTCATTTTGAAAAATTGGCCGTAGCAGGCAAACGCAGCTTCGGAAAGTGGTAGACTTTTCACCATCTTTTTTCTTGGTCAATTTTACATAAGAATCGTTCAAAATAAATTACTTGGCAATTACTTTCTGAGCACCATGGCCATACTAGAGGGCTTCCGCTATATGGTTCACAAAATTATCTCTGCCATCAGATTCCTTCCAGACCTTATCCTCCAACTGACTGTAGACTGTTCACAGCTGCTGGTGGACCAGGTGATGATCCTGGAGACCATGACACCTCTGGACTTCATGGAGTTCCGCAACTACCTTTCCCCCGCCTCGGGGTTCCAGAGCGTCCAGTTCCGGCTGATAGAAAACAAGTTGGGAATCAAACAGGTACTGTCTCTAATGTTTCGTCTTTAATCTCTGAAATAATTCTAATAAACATAATAATCTAATAGACTGGAAACCATGGAGTTCAGTCAAAAACTGTCTTTGCAGGCTGCTGTTTTTAGAGCACTAAAATGTAGAGATGGAATCTTAACAAATCTAAGTTATTACGTACTTATTCAATTAGTGGGTTGAACCTGAGTTACTTTCAATTCCATACCTAAAAAAGTCAGACGATAAAGATATAAATAATTGACTCACCTACGGCTGGATGTTGTACTTGTACATGTGGATTCAACATCATCCATTTAAAGTTACACTGCAGCACAAAACGCACCATGTTCAACTTGCCAATATGTGAACTAGGAAAATTTTCTTTTCATAAATGTAGATGCCTAGTCAATCACTCAAAAATGTTCACCCAGATTCGGCAGCGTTATTCGCCAGTTAAGAAAATGAGTCTTTGAAATGAGATGCAGCCGCTGTTGCAGCAGCTTTTTGTGATACGAACATTGACAGTAAAAGTTATAGCACTCGATCGATCGGTATTTTCCACAATTTTACATGGTTGACAGCTATACTTAATACAATATCTACCAAAAGTCCACGCATATGGGAGCTTGGAGCCAATTGTGGGGCGTCGCGCCGAAAGCAGCCAGGCACTTGGTCATAGATTACAGGAACAGTCATAGATTATATTAGTTACTTATGTTATGTTAAAGTTAAATACACCCCATCGCAGCAGACCTGCATACTCAGCGAATTTCCTTATTAGTAATATTAATTTTGACCAGATAAACCTGTAAACCAAATGTCATCACATGCTCATAAATAGGAAAAAAATGTCTAGTCTCCTTATGATAAATAGAACAGTATGCAGGTATGCTGCCATGGGGAACACTAAAAGTAGGTTATTAGCATAAAAACAATTTATTTCGACCATATAAAGCCATATACTAAGTTTCATCAATATCTGTCCATTGCTAAAGAAGTTCGTCTATTCTCCATATGATTAACATGGGAAAAGAGTATGCAGGTTTGCTGCCATGATAAGCATAAAAACCAAGATTTTTTTTCTCATAAATGGATGAATTTCAACCAAATGATGCTAAATACCAAGTTTCATCCAAAAATCTTGGTTAATAAGTGAAATATTAACACATCCTTATTCTCCATAAGATTAACATTGGAGCTTCAAAATACAATGTACTGTCTTTAGACTTCTTAATATCTCGATAACCAATGAAGATAGAGCAAAGCTTCAAAATACTAAATTGTGTGTTTTTTTGAGCTAAATCCAATGGTCAAAACAAAAATTTAAAAATTTTAAAAATTACATATGAAAAATGCAAAAAACCCATTTTTGGGGTACAAAACCCCCCAAAACAACCCCTTCCGGCAGGTCGATATGTCTGGTTTACGAACTCATCCGAATAAACGTAGGATTACACATCTCTACCAAATTTGGTGTCGATCGGACCATTTTTACGAGAGTTATCGTGTCTAGGGACATATATATATATATATATATATATATTTTAATGACTATTATTTTTGGTCTCTGGGCACCTAAAAACAAAAAAGTAACATGGTCCCGGGCTTAGGTCTTACCATGCATGAGACCTACGGTAATAGCTTATTCCCTATGGGAAATTCGCTAATAGGAAGGAAATTATGTAATCAGCTAGAAAACATTTCATTTTTCAGTTTCTATCCCTCCTGTGACCAAAACTTTGGTGCATTTTAAATTTTTTAATAGGTACTGCGATTGCAGCCCGGCGCCCCGTGCGACCGCATGGCCTGGGACCGGTCCTGCTCATGTTACTTTGTGTTATTATTTTGGCTCTTTGTAAATAAAAATGCTCATTTTGATGTTTAACTACTGAATTAATTTGTATTACTATAAAACTAATACGAGTACAATCATCAGTGCTATCATTTATACTGAGTTTTAGGTGACATGTTAAGAATAGGATGTGCCTACTTTTCTCTCTTTACAACTTTTCTTGGGGGGGAATTCAAGATTGATGGGGAGTTTTATCCATGGCTGTAAATCAGATTCTGCCTTCCCACCATACGTCTTTATTGAGCATGACACGGATGTGGCACAGGGACCAACATGTATCAATATCAGTGCATTACCACCAGGATAAAAAAGCTTGGAATAATTGATTGAGACAACCTAATCTGACTCCATCAAAATTCTTGATGCACGTAATGGTGATTAAGTTGAGGTATTTACATATTGCTTCCCTTCGTAGCTGTGTTTCAGTTCAAGGTTTTCTCTAGGTGGGAAATTGAAACAAAATGGAAGAGAAGTAAATTTTTTATTCAATCCACCTGAGAGCTAACCTTTTTTACAACTTTAATTTGAGTTGTTCTGTCTGGACGGCACTTAAAAGTTAAGAAATAAATATAAAATTGCCATATTTAAAACCAACATTACTGATTTGTAATGTTTTGGTATCTCTGTAAGATTAACTGTATTTCAACTGATTAACTATATAAATGTAAGATAACTATAGTTCAAAGCTATATTTTTAAATCAGATAAAATAAAATAGTTTAACTAAAAATTTTAAAACATAAAAATTAAAAAAAAAGATGGTTATAAAATGCTTAAAACATGCTGAACTTTGGCAAAATGAAATAGGCTTAAGCTGATTGCATTAGAGTGTTCCATCGCGGCAGGAACAATGATATGAGGATTATGAAATATGCAAGAACAATGTCTGGTGGAGGTTTCACCGACCACAGAGGTGTCGATTAGCAAGGCTGGGAGCCCCTACAACTCCACGCCGCAGCTCCACGTCCACGTACAGCGGATCACGTGTCCGCTAATTGTACCACATTCATCACCATTATCAAACCATTTAGACAATAAATCATATTATGATATGCATTTTTATAAATCATGGTTTAAACTTAAAACCTAAAACAATAGATTATAAACTCTCAAATCAAAATATTATATTGTGAGTAAACATTGCATCCAAGGCCAACAGTAGTAGGCAATAATTTTTCCACGTTTTCCATCCTTTTCAACAAATCCAATGGTATTCTATAAGTGGTTTGATTTATTAAAGAACTATTTTTACTGAGCAAATTTCAATACAGTTTGATAAGTTTGAAAAAATCAGAATTAGTAAATTCACTTGTAAAAGATAAAATACTTGAGATTATCTATATATTAATACGCAAGCATGTTTCATTTCCTCCTTTTTTCTCAGCTCGTGTGCATCGTAGGATAAATCCGAGCATACCGTTAGAAAGGTATAATCCTGAAGATGAGCAGAATCACATTCTTATTCACATCGGACTCCAGGGCTACGCCCCACAAGCTTTCAAAGTTCCAATGTTAATCTTATGGAGAAAGGAGAATTGAATGAATCATAAGATAGCTGTTGTAAAAACAACTGCTAGAAAATTAGGAAGAACAGATGTTTTAGTTCTAAGATGTTTTTAAGCTTCTTGGGTGCAGATCAACTGAAATTTTGATCGAATTTCGATCAGGAGGCGATCTCTAGTAATATTAAAAACTCCAACAAAGTAGTTGGTTTTTATGATTACCTTTTTAAATAAAGGAAAACTGTAGCATATCGTTTTATATTTGTTAAATTTTTCTTGGAGTAAGGGAGCACCATATAACTTATTTCACCTCAAGATTCATCAGCATGGTACTCTACAAATATATTCATGCAGGAAAATAGTCTGACTTATATCCATTCAAAATTGGAAGTTTAAATTATTGGTGATTGCATTAATAAACTAGTCAGAATATTTTGTATGTTATCTAGTTTCACGTGTAGTATGAAAAAAATGTACCGTAACAAAAAAAGATCTACAGAATTTTTATTTAACCTACCGGCATGACTGTTTAAAGATAAAAAAATTGAATTTTAATGAACATTCTTTAAAACTAAACTAAGCTTGGGTGAGTCGGTGGCGTAGTGGTTAGCGCGCCGGACTTTGGGACCATGGCAGCTATGTCATAGGTTCGAATCTGTGTTCTGACAGTGACTTTATCAGTACTTTTCACCTTGTACTGTAGCGGCTCACTTGCTTACTTTGTCTAATATGATCCACAGATCAATAGTCTATGTGGACGGGGCAAAGAAAAGCAAAAAGAGGTCCGCCAACCTCTTAAAAAAAAATTTGTTAGTTTGCTACTCATTTCATATTAGTTAAAAGGGGAAAACTATGTGAAGTCAAAGTGAGAAAAAAGGTTTACATGGGAGCAAATAGCACATAAACTAATGAATTTATGTATGATAAAAGTTAAGGTTCAATAAAAAAAAAAAAAAAAAAAAAAAAAATTATACATGGTTCATTGGAATTCAATTTTTGAAACATGTTTTATTTTAAGTATAGCTCAGTAAAAACTATCTAAAAAAGCAATTATCAGAGTGCTGTTGAGAATAAGCCAGTATTAAAAAAAGTAACTCCCATTAACCACATCTTTGTCTTTGAACAATCCATAGATATCTTTGAACTCCATACTTTGAATGATTATCTTCAACCTGTAGGTTGTTCCCACGTACACGCCAGCAAGTGTTATTTGCGGCAACACACCCATGTATATTTAACGAAATGTACCACTGGAAAAAATGTAGTAAGGAGATTCACAGGTTGAGGTAGAGCCTGCTCTTAACACGTGAAGAAGGCAGTAGAATACAAACAGTAACAAACGTTCCAGGAAAACCGAGTGAGGTTCAACCAGAACTACGCTCGAGTGTTCGGCCGGGACGCGGAGGCGATGAAGGCAATCGAGCGGTCAGAGAAGGAGCCGTCGCTCGAGCAGCTGATACAGATGTGGCTCGAGCGGACGCCCGGGCTCGAGGCCAACGGCTTCGACTTCTGGTCAAAGTACAAACGAGCAGTCGAGGAATGGCTGGAAAGTCAGAAAGATGCGGCCATGGTGAATATATCATTCTAAACATGGATTATAAAGTAAAAGTTTTTTCGGTAATGAGAACTTCTATTATTTTTAACAGATTTTAATATTATTAGTATCAAGGGAAACTCAAGGCTCTATCCCTCAGGGAGCTTGCAAAATTTCCATGTTAATTTTTACTTATTTTTCTATCACACATTTATTTAAAGAGAATAGGTTTATGAGTAACATATTTATTTTAAATGATATTTAGGCCTACGTATTTCACGAAATAATATTTTTTGCATGATGGAAAGTATTATTAATTCTACTGTATTGGCTTTTTATATTTTTTTATAAAATATATTTTAATTTAGAGGTATTTACTTCTTTAACTTATATGTTTGGAGTGGCATCTTGTGAGCCAATCTTTGGGGCGTTTCACTATTATTAATTAACTTATTATGATAATAAATATTATATAAGATTAAAAATTGATTTTAAAGTAACATATGATTTATAAGTGAAAAAAACCAAGAACAAGAATATGGTGAGAAAAGTGAACCACCCATACTCCCTAAATTTTGCCCGAGTCCCTCTTTAGTGATAGGTTATTTGAATAAGAAATTTATTCGTTATTCAATAGTTTTGTTTTATATTCGTTATTGGATAGCAGGGATAGTTATAACATTTTCAATCGACAGTAAGATCATTTTGAATGGACTTCACAATATTCAGACAGTTGTTCCTAAAAGGGGTACCAACTTTAAAATGTTAAATACGAACCTTTATATTTTACTATACTATTATAACTTTTCAAATAAATCTTTTGAATCCTTTGATATTTGCTTGTTACAGCATCTCTTGGTTATTAGTTTTATTCAAATAAATCTTTTGAATGAATGTTTTATTTGTTAAACTCGTCAAAGTATCTCTAGTTTGATTTATTTGAATAAATCTTTTAAATATTTAAATAAATTATTTGTTAAAAAATAAATTATTGATAAATTATTTTTGAATAGTTATTTATTAACATATAATTTATAGTTAAATTTATTCGATCATCATCAGTACCTCTCCTGTGTTGCTGCTCTCTTTCTGTGAACATCAACCACACTCGTCTAAATATTAAAAAAAACCACACTGCATTGAATCTCTTAGGCCAGCCTCACACCAGAACGAACGCGGCGCAACAAATAACTTTACAACTTCGCAAGCAAAGGTAATAACATATGATTAAACAGAATGTACGCAAACTACAGCAAACACGACATTGTGTGACTATTCCACTCACTTATATGGTTTTACTTTCGCTGGCGAAGTCGTAAGATGATTTGTCGCGTCTTGTCGCGTTGCGTCCGTTTGGGTGTGGGGCCGGCCTTACTTGTAGAACCATTAAATGTATGTCCACAATGTAGTTTTTTAATGTCTTACATATGTGTTATAAAATAAAATACATGTGGACATAGCCGCTTTCGAGTTTGGTGAAATTTGAGTATCCCAAAGCCTATATTACTGCGGCTATTTATTTTTATTTTGGATGTTTCTACGCCAGTGGCATTTTTTTACGTTTTGACGGGGAACGGTCCAAACCCCAGTCTTGTTACTACCTAACATCGACCAGTTGTTAGAAAGCATCATTAATTAATAGCCCAATGACAAATGGCAACTGGGTCCGGAATCGAACCTTTAAAAAGCTACTAACTTTTCTCAGGATCGAACCGGCAACCTTTGGATTCAAAGGCGAGCACTATAACCACTCAGCTACCCAGCCAGTTCTTAATTTACTGGATCAGACCTTGAAATATCGACTCTCAATGACGATCGAACCGAGGGAAAGGGGTTGCTAGCGATGGAACCATGGTAAATGTCCGAAAATACTGATTGATCATTGCAATGTCACCTATCAAAGACGCTCATAACCAAAAAAAGCAGCCACAATGGCTACAGAATCAAGTCTAACTACCATAAGTTGCGTGTATTATCGACAATCGGGACAATCCATAGATATTCACTCCATACTTTGAATAGTTATCTTCAACCTCACCTGCGAGCATTATTTGCGGCCACGCCCCCCATATGTATCTTCAGGGGTGTAGGTAATAAGCCAGAGAATACCAAACAATTACAAGTTGTTGCTGTGTAAAAACTCTGCAAACAGCAATTATTGAGTCATGTGGTGCACAGTACGCACATATGGTGTTGACTCATCCGAAATGTTGAGAAGGAAATTCAAATTTGTAAGGTTTTGCTGTGTTATTTTAACATGTAGTTAGATTCACAGTTTAGCAAGGTTGTCGTCCCACTTACTTTTTCCATGGCACAACACTAACCTGATTTACCCTGCCAGGAGACCAAGTGTGAGTCGGAGCAAAGGTTCCTGCTGGCGGACGTGCAGAAGCGCGCGGAGATGTTCCACTCGGTGCTGGACGCGTCGGCGCACGCGGCGCTGGTGGCCCGCGGCGAGCGTCGCTTCTCACACCGCGCACTGCAGGGTGCCATCATGATCATGTTCTACCGCGAGGAGGCTCGTTTCAGCCAGCCCCACCAGCTGCTCAGCCTACTCATGGACATAGACTCACTCATCACCAAGTGGCGGTGTAAGCAACCAATTAATTTTCTCTAATATCATGTTCTGATAATGATAATATCCTACTCATAAGTAATGTGCAGTCGAAAGACAGAATTTTTCTTGGAAATTCTCTTCCTACTTTCATGACTTCTCCTATTTTGCTTCATAATCAACTGCTTTTTTAGTTTTGGTCTTGACGTTCAGAGTAGATAGTAGGCTGATGATTGTGTTACTTCTGCTATTTAAATGCCGTTACAAGGGCTTCTTTTTACACTTCAAAAGTAAAAAAAGCATATCTGTTTACAAAAAAGCAAAACAATTGTATAGAGTGACATTAGACATTAAACAGCTGTAACAATGTTCAGATTCATGGAAGCGGGAGGATCGGGAAAACTAGAGGAATGGAAATCCTCAATTCGACTGCAAGTTAATTTTGAACGGACTTTACAATATTTAGACAATGTTCCCTAGAAGTCTTAAATACTAACCTTCATATTTTAAGTTTTTGAGATTCTACATATCATTTCAATGTCCATTTATTATCTAACTTTTTGTGAAAACTTAGCGGAAAGTGAGATAAGAGGAGTTAAAATTTAGTTTTGGACCAAAACAAAATTTTGGTTGTTGCGTTAACCCGGGATCACTCGCGCTATTAGATTGATTCTAACATTTTTAGTTCCTGTGAAGAAAATTTTTTTAATAATGATTTCTTGCGACTGAGCTTTTAAGAATGCTTTCCTCAGTATTCTGTCCACCCGCTACAGCAGTTTGGGGTGGGTAGTGTGGTGGGGAGGGTAGTTTTGGAGGGGAGAAGGCTCGCACCTCCACCCTTGTTAACGCCCGCCTAACTGCCCGAGCGTTCGCGTGACTCTCCTTGTTAGTATAGTTCTAACGGCGCGAGTGATCGCAGAACTGCCTGAAGTCTTACTTTTTGAGTAAAAAAAAGTTGTAAATTACAATAAATATGTTATTATTTCATTTTAAATGTGTAACGTTTTATTTATTTAATCTACCAAACAAATATATGATATTTACTTTGAAGTGCAAGATGCTGTCAAATGTTAGGAGCGCTCTAACGGCGCGAGTGACTGCGGGACTTTCGATAGCGCGAGTTGTCCCGGGTTAAACAAACATTTTCAGACAAAATTTGCCCTAACAATGACTATCAATTTCCTCTTATATATAAAAATTTCAATTTTTTATATTTTTTTTTTAATTTTAAAATTTAGATTTGTAAAAAGTTGTAATTCATAATAGTTACATGACTTTCTGCTATACATAGAGTGTTCATTTCAACTCTGTCATCATTGGGTTAATGTAAACTACTAGAATTACAGGAAAAACTATATTGAGATCACTGACATTTTTAACAACCTTAAAAATACTAATTTGGCTTTAGACATTTTTTTGGATTTTTTACAATATGATGGCTAACTGTACCAAATGTGTGATACCTACTTTATATTTTACATGTAACTTTAAGATATCCTTATTCAACGGTATTTTTTGTTTTTTTACCAAGTAGTAAAACATAAAGTGTTAAAAATTTTTAAAGTTGGCTTTGGTTTAATAACCTTTATCAAAAATTAAAGTTTTCTTTTAATTACTCTGCGTGTGTTGAATAACATACAGTGATTGTTGATCGATCCAGCGATCTTCTGAAATATAAACAAGTAGTTTTTGTTGTGAAATGCTAACAGTAGGCCTATTACTCTGGCATACCCTAAGAAAGGAGCTATACTTGTTAATGTCAATATATCTAACTGTGGTTAATGCAAAGTAGACAATTAATATTTTATTTGATGAATAAATAGCTTGTTCAACTGAACTTAAAACCTTAACCAATCCTTGGAGGCTAACTTAAAGACAAACAATGGCAAAATAAGGTCCGCCAAACCGTACTATAATTGTGAAGGTTTTTTTTAAATGTCTTGCTTCCATGTTCATTTTCTGAGCCTTAAATTCAGATATTGAAGGGTTTCATTTTCAGATAATCATGTTTTAATGGTGCAACGGATGATTGGGTCTCAACATTTAGGCACCGGTGGCTCTTCTGGTTACCATTATCTTCGTTCAACTCTCAGGTAAGTGCTGGCTTGAATTTTATTTGTATTTATGGTGTCAGAACTTGTTGCAAAAGCACTTTATGGAAGTAAATATTAATAAAGAGAATAGCTTTCCAATGTCTAACACCTAAGCTTTACCAATTTGTTAAATATATTTTAGTTTATTGAAATAAGTTTATGACATAATGTATTAGCCTAATTTAAAGTTTCAATTTTAATAAAACCTTATACTAAAACTTGTAGTTTACTGAAAAAAATAGCCTGAATGTGTTGCAATAAAAGATCCAAGAATATGTAATTTTATGGTGAGCTTATATTCTTCACTCACAGTACATTGACCACCAACACAGCATTCTTAATTTTTTAAAGAGAATAAAATTCAAAATCTAGTTTCTTTGGTTCTTGAACACTAACCTCTACTAAGCCTATTAAGCAACACAATAATTTATACAAGGAATTGTAGTTAACTTCCTTCCAATTGAAATTACTTAAATATCCCCAAGAGAGCAACGTGACAAGTGTTCAATGTTTGTAGTCAAGTACACTTATTAAGTTTTTAACGGAACCCAAACCAGCAGTTTGTGCTGCTTATCGTCAACAGATTCTAGTGTTGGGAAAACAGTCTGTGATGTAGATACCATCACAATATCAGCTAGGGCTATGTCATACGAGCACTATTGCCGTCGCGCAGATGCTGTCGAGATAACGCCGGAAAAGTCCATGTCATACGTGGTGGTAAATGCGTCATGTTGATGCCGTCCCGCCAACGCCGGGTACCTGTCATACGTAGCGTCTTCCGGTCGCATTTGCCGTCGCGGCACATTTTATTTCCGAGATGGACACCATCCAGTTAGGTTGTGTCAGCTATTTGCATATTTTAGATATTATCGAAGTCTATTATCAGAAGAATCCAAGACGATAGGGAACCATTATTATTTTAGTTCTCCCAACCTCGTTCCAGCATTGTGCCTTCAGTTGCCTAAAGCTATAACCCTCGACTTTACCTTGGACAGAGAAATAAATTATTTTTTTAATTTTATAAGTAATTTTTTGTGTCAAACATCATCACTCAAAAGGTCTTCCAGTTGTTCTGCCATTAGTCGTGAGGCAAATGTGTCCCGCTGACGCTAGCACTCGTATGACAGGCTCCCGGCGTCACGTGCACCGTGTTGCTAACGCGTCCGTCCGCTTTGGCAGCGCTCTGCGCCCGGCTAAAGGGGACTCGCTGACTTTATTAGCGTCCGTATGACTTGCTCCATAAGAACCCCATTGCCGGGTTAAAGCGTTATCAACGCGACGGCATCAACGTGGCAGCGTTAGCGCTCGTATGACATGGCCCTTATGAGTTCAGAATTGTAATATTAACTTATTGAAATATCTTGATCTATAAAATGTATCTGTTTTGTAAATAATTACCTGGTCCACTAATACAGTGGAGCAGCCCTGTAGGAACTTTTAACTTTGCAAAACCGTTTCCTAGTGAGAATCTATTACTGATAAGTTTGTTGTCACCCATGTTTTAGCGACCGCTACAAAGTGTTCCTCGACCTCTTTAACCTGTCAGCGTTTCTGCTCCCCCGCAGTCACATTCCCCCGCTGAACAGTGTCATTAAATGTCAGCTGTCAGCCAACTGGGGACAGCTCGATTCTGAGAAGCCTGTGGACGACTGACTTGGTGCTAAGGCCTGAGAGGGAGACAGAACAGGACCTTGGAGGATATCTTGTGGGAAAAATCAAAATGTGCTAGTGATAACTTTTTACTCCATGCCCAGAAAGCTCATTTAAGTTTCTGACTGAAGGCAATTTTTGTTTTTGTTTTCGCTAAAAAGAGGTAAAAATCTATCTTAGAACACCAAGAAGCCCACAACGTAACTAAGTTTTTTAACGTTCACTCCTTTTTTGTATGATGCTCAGCCCTATTGAATTTTCTATATTAAAGTTGCCCTTTAACAGCTTTTGTTCAGATGAGTAAATTTCTACTCGAAAAAAATGTTTCCTTTATGTAAAATCTGCCAAACTGTGATTTTGTAATATAATCAAAGAAAATTTGTAATTAGTACCCTCTATGGGCGGTGCTATTTAAATCTCATAGAGAGAAAATAAGTCACCAAGATACTAAGTATCTACCTAGTCTTTGGTGAAACTATCTTAAAGCATTCCTTTAGTTAACATTTATGACATGTTAACCATAAAGGGGTCTGTAAACTCATACATAATCAGCAGAAAAATAAATTTGTTGACTAAAAAATAATTAAATAAATAATTATTTTTGACACTCAAGTAAAAATCAAACCGTAAGCGTAACTTCATATTTTCTCCATTGTAGCTGTTAAATTAGAGGTATATACATTTTTCTTATCATATTGCATGTCAAACAGCATTTTTCTGCCCTGTTGTTGGTCCGCAAAGTTGTTTGTTTTTTCACCTTAAAACAGTACACAGTAAAAACATATATTCATTTTTACAGTGCGCTAATCTCAAAAATTGTGTTTGTCTTCATAAAAAATTAGTACTAATCCAAATGAAACAAGGAAAATTTAAACAAATAAATACTTGTAGACGACTTTTCAAATTCAAGATTTTGCCATAAGTATAATTCATTCAATTCAATTCAAACTTTCTTTATTTGTCTCTGTATACAAAATGTACATGAATGGTGTAAAATGGTAAATTATCTCTATTCCTAATTAAAACATTATGTGATGTTGCACGCTGATGTTACTCATTTCATTAAAGCTCTTCCAGTGAATATAAAGCCTTGATGATGAGAAACATTTTTATTTGTTTACTAAATGCAGATGACTGTCAGAAAACTTTACATCTTTTGTATCAGCTTTTGAATAAAATAAATCTAAGATGAACCAAGTCTTTCAAAGGCAAACAGATATCCAAAGTTAAATTAATTTTTAATTACCTAGTTAATTTTACATTGACTATTTTTGGCAGTATGATGAACAACATTGAAAAATCACTTGGACCGCAATGTGCACCGAATGCGCTACCGCATTTTTGAGAGAAATGTGATTACACACAGAAAAAATCCACCTGGTACTTGGATACCTATAAATAAATTTGTTTACAGTATATAATACCTAAATGGATTCTCGGCCATAATGCTAGATTCATACTATTTATCAAATAAATGAGTCAAGTTTAGCACTTCCCTCAAAAAGACTAATGTTGTTTAAAGTTTAACGCTTCACAAAGGCTGTTTGTTAAAAATGAATGTTGGTACTGTTGTTGAGAAATCACAGATACTTTGAGATTTTCAGAGTTCAAAATTTATGACTATGTAATCACAAAGGCTGTATGTTAAATGAATGTTGGTATTGATAATGAGAAATCACGGATACTGAGAAGTTTTCAGAGTTCAAATTTTATAACTATGTAACTTTAACAGCCTAGTTTGTTTTACGTTAACCTATTATAAGTCCTGTGGAACTTAGTTAAACTTCTAGTCACTTTTGCTTTTATAGAAGTATTACGTTGGCAAAAATGTTTTATTTTATTAGCTTTTGCAAAGTTTTGCAAAGCAATTGCATTAATAATTTCCATGTCTTATTGCTGTCGGTAATCTGTAGCTAAACAATAAAAACAATTTATAACAAAAACCCTATGAAATGTTTAATTACAACCAGTTTATTACATTTCATGAGTAAAATAATATTTATAAAAGCAATTTTTCTGGTTTCTTGCTACTACCAATGAGTAATATAAAAATAATTTTTTATGTAATTTATAATTTTTAGTTAATATTTCAAGCTTTTGTTACATTTCATACAATTAAAAATAAGCTTTCCTTAATGTTAATATTAAACTGTATAGATTAAGTATTATGTATTATTAGTCAAATAGTCAGCACTGCCATAAAATGTATATGTAGTGGTTGTACAAACATGATATTTGAACAATACAAACCAAATATATTTTCAATTAATAATTAATTGTAAACTAACATATAACTGTAATTAATATTCAATAAAATTGTTTAGTTCCAGGTTAGTTTATAATTATTAGAAATACCTCTCAAGGGTAACTGATGTGATAATGTTTGTTATAACTTAAAGCTAAGTTGTATTACACCATAGAAAATTATTAACCGGGGAAAAAGCTTCACCGGTTCATAAACTTTCAAATACATATTAACGGATTAAAACAAGTGTAACTCAACACTTGTTTGCAAAATTAAAACTTCATTGAAATTTGCTGGTTTAAAGTGCAACCACTTTTTGTGTAAATAAGCTCAACTGTACATTCGAACCTCTGCGTATAAAGAGCACACTGCTTCTTTTATTATGATTTTTCCTGAGAAAAATCTTTTCGCCAATGACCAAATGTCTATAACTATTGAAATAATACTGAAAAAATATTATCATGATCTCAATCACATCAGAGGTAAGAAAGATGCAGTGGACAAGTACGAAAATTGTGATTTTGTTAAGGTTTGTCTTTATTTAAAGTTAAACAACCCATTTCTTACTGCCATGGTTTGTATTTACATATTTTTGTTTTAACTGTAATATTTAACACTCTCTAAAGTTTAATATTTGAAATATTGCTATTTTGTAAATAGTACAATAATAACATTATTATGAACGTGTTTATGTTTCATTGAATTTTCCTTACCCAGATTACTTTAATCAGGATTTTTGACAAAACCTACGTAAGATATTAAATTAAAATAAAATCTTAGTTACTAGTTATTTTGGCTGAAACAAGAAAGTAGGTTAGATTGAAAAAATGGAAATGGCAGGAGGAAAGACAATTCAAACAAATTAATAGTCAGTATGTAGAATGTTAGAAGCAAACCATTTTTATTCAAACTTTATTTCAGAACATTACAGAAAAACCACAAATACATTAACTTGAATTGCACTCGTAAGTGAGAGATATTGTATTCATTGAGCAATCTACTATAATATGAATGCAACAGCTTAACAGATATAACACATAAACTCTATCACCAGTCAACAGGTATATCTATTTCATAAATAATAACATCAACAATTAGTAACATGCTAAATACAGTTATTCTAAACTAAGAGCAATTAGTAACGATTATTAAATATAGCAAAACAATTAACATTGAATTATACTAAACAACATACAAATAATTTCACAAATTCCAAAATTGTTTTTTTCTACAGTAGTTAATTGAGGTAAAGACATGATAAAATTGATGAAATTAATTTAGCTTGGATGTTCTTTGATATAACATTTATTATTAATGTAAGTTACATTAATTTTTTTAAGCTTGCTTATACTAATAAAAACTTGTGCTGAAGGTGAATATGCAAAATGAATGTGCAAAGTTGAATACGTTGCTAAAGAAATGTCAGTTACACCAAACTTCACACTTTAGCATTTGAATACGCAAGTTGAATACACAAAGTTGAATACATTGCTAAAGATGTCAGTTACATTTTAACACCAAACGTCACAATGGGGCAGTTACAATGCAGATAACCTTCAGTACAGTGCGGGTGAATACTGAATACCCCCTCCTACCATACGACCTATTGATAACAATATGTCCTCCTAACATACACAATCACTGGCCTTACCTTCATTTGACCAAGGTAATAAACGTTGATACATTTAGTTTTGTTGTTTTAATACAATGCAGTCAGTTGTAATCTAAAAACGACAGTTTGAGATAATTATTCATTGTTTGATAGTAAAAGATGCTAACAAAGACTACTTAATTTAACTCACGAGTAGATATTTAAGCTCCTCTAATTATCCTAACGTTTTGGGTTTTGACCATGGTTTGGTCCCAGAGGAGACGAATAACATGAGTTTTCAATAGATCAAAGCCACCAAGATGAGTTCAGAGCGAAATGTAAATGATAAGACTAAATTCAAATATTATATTGTATTGTCAATAATATATTGCTAAATAAGGCTGTGAGACCAGCTACCTCTGTGTTATTACCAATCTGAGACCTAATAACCTGTGTTATTAGCAATCTGAAAAAACTGTTTCCCCCACCTGCTAATTAAAGTAAAACTTTACTCCTTGTAATGAGGATGTAAAGTGTTACTTTATTTACCCAGCGAGACAAAGTAAACTCATAAGAATAGCATTGGAAATTTGGCAACACTGTCAGTTTGTCAGGAGTGGAAGCGGAATAAGCTTGTAATCATAAGCTGATAATAAACTGGCAACAATTTAACACTCATAGTGCCAAGGTTAGTTACAACACAACCAAAATCGACAGTAATTCATTGGGAATACATTGGGTTTTTACAATAGTAAGATGCAAGAAAATAGTCCGGTGGAAATTTTAACAGCTGTGTCCCCCCTCACCCCCTCTCACCCAGCAATGTTGTCTTTTGTGGTTTTGTTTAACATGTGTAATACAGTATAAAAATGTGTTTCAAAATAAATTTGGCAACAGTGCATCGACTCTCATCGGAATATTTTTGCGAATTCTACTACAGAAGAGAACTCTTGGGCGGGGGAGAAATGTTGTATCTATTTCATTACTCTTGTTAAAAAAATTTAACTGTCTCCCACAGAAAAATTTCTAATGGGAGACAAAGTTGACTTTAGTCCCTTTATACACAATTAACTAATATAAAGTAGGAAACAAGTTCACACACAGCGTGTTTTGGATTGAAATCATCCGTTTATGATGATCTCACACTGATCCTCATAAAGTTGTAACAAATTAAAAAAAATAATTCATATAATTTTTTTTTATAATTTTAAGAAAAATAAATCATTTAAAATTAATACTAATAATAATACCCCCATCACAGCAGAACAGTGTACTCAGCGAATTTCGTATAAAAATTCTTTTTTCATCAACAAAGACATTTGCTATTATATAATTAATAATCCTCACAAGAAAATATAAAACATTTAATGATGTTATATTTATAAGTCAATTATTTTACTGTTATTTAAATATGGTAATAAATTGATTTTTCTTTACAGTAATAAAAGTGCATATTCAAAGCTGCTATGCATAAGGAATGATCTGTTTACAAATCCCACAACATCAACATTACAAATTTGAAATTTGACAAATGCAGTAGACAGTTGATTAAGACCAGAATTCTCTTCATCTCTCTTTCTCCCATTATATACTAAATTTCCATGAGCATACCATGGGATTTAGTATGTAGGTTTTGCTGACATGCAAGTTACTAATCAAATATTAGTTACTCCCCACCAATAGTCTGGGGCAATAGAACAGGCTCGTCAAGGTCAAGCCTTTCAATAAGCTAGCTGATATTTTTCTCATGCAGCTAGAGTACATATTAAATTATTATTATTAATTTATATTATTTTGCTTGACCTACACCCACCTGTTCTTTTGCCACCAACTATAGTGAAGGCCACACAATATGTTTAAATAAATATGTTGATAAATAAGCAGTATATAACTTTTTTAAGATTTACCTTTAAGAATAACATGGTAAAAATTATTTTAATTTTCTCTATAACCAGTTAAGCAAAGTTTATGATTCAAGATACATTGGGTTTTTACTAGAAGAGGAATCTTGAGTGGGAAAAGAAATGTTGTATGTATGTCTTTCATAAGTAAATTTTACTGTCTCACTCAGAAAAATTTACTCAATTAATTGATTGTTTTTTTAGTTCTTTTGAATAGTTTAAGATTAAACTGTTAAAATTTACAAATTAATAAAGGGCAAAAATTTCAAAACCCATTTTTGACCCTTTTGGAACACCATAAAACCTCGTTCCTGTGGTCTGATCTTGCTGATGAATGCTGCCCTACACCTCTGTACCAAATTTCATCAAAATCGGGGCATTTCTTTGAAAGTTATCGCATTACTGGACGAAAAAAAAAATGTACATACATTAAATGAAATTGAATTAACAGTGTTTTTGCCCTCTGGGAACCTCAAAACGAAAAAGTAACATGTTTTCAAGCTTAGGTCTTACCATGACTACCACCGTAATCGCGTATTCTGAATAGGGAAATTCGCTACAAACTAAGATTAATACAGAAAGTTATTGTTTAAACGAAAATTTAAAAATATTGAATATTAGTGTAACTTATTTGATTATTTCATTTTTTTCTAAGTGACTGAGTTACAAAAAATGAGCAATTATCTTGAATTATTGCTATTCTAATATTTCTAACTGGCATGAACATAAACCATAAGGATAAAAAACAACAACAAAACTGATTACACATAGCACACAAAAGAAGTATAAATGTAAAATAATTAAAACTATTTATGTGAGTTTAAAAATCTAAGTTTTATAAAAATACTATGGTTTAAGATGTATGCTTAAGAAATTTAATTTATCAAAGCATAAATAAAGTTCACTAGTTTTTTAATGAAGAACTTCCTATGAAAAGTATATTTCTTAAATCTCAAAAGCTCTATTATAAAACTCAGTCAAGTTACTTACAATTTCATGCCGTCTTTGTTCTGACTTATTTTCCAACGTCACAAACCAACCCCTAACACTTTGTAAAAAAACATATAAAAACATTTTTTCCAACTTATGCTACCAGTAGGCGCCTTAAAAATTTACTAATTTTATATAAAAATATTTCTACCTAGAGAATTTGAACATTTTAGTTTATTATTAATTTATTTATATTATTATACTGTCCCTATCCAATGTTACAACTAATATATCCGTTGTTATTGAAGTTGTAAAAGTAGAAAAATATATCAATCAAAACTACATCTATGCATTATATCACACAAACCGGACGAGTTGAGCCTAATATGGACCACAGCACACTCAAATCATAAATTACCCATCTCGCTAATCCACACACTGGATACACTCATCAGTAATGCTAGACAATGTTCTGAATTCTCCGTCACTAGCGATCAAGTTCAACCAAAGTGTAAAATACAGAGGTAAAATACAGAGATTCAGTAACACTTTTGCTGCTGAGTGATGAGGTTTTTTTACACATAGGTCAGTTTAAAATATATCGTTTCATTTACTGGTAATTTTTTAATGTTCAATAATCTTATAAGCATAATCTTAACTAAAGTTTCATCAAGAAACACTATTTAATCAAGACTGATCAGAAAATATAGAAAAACGTGTTTTTGACATTAGTTGTTCAGATATATTCTAGTGATATTGTTGTGTTTATTTATTTCTTTGATTTTCCTCACCTTTTAAATTTCATTCTAGTACGGTAGTTTTCGGGGGAAGTTGAACATCTTGGACTCTGGGCAGCGTGTTTGTATGAGAATCTAGTTTTTGGTTAGTATGAGGTGGTGTTTGTGCGGTGAGATTGGTTTGCCTCAAGGTTTGGGACTGAGGAGCCTTAGGAGATTGAGGGCATAGAAATTTTAAAGTAAGACACCACAATAAGAAATTTTATATAAAAACACCCCTGTTGCAGCAGACCTGCATATTCAGCGAATTTCCAATGGCTCATATTGTTTGATCAACAAAATATGGTGATATAAAAGAGAAATACATTGGAGTTATGTTACACTATAATTATTACTCCATACAAGAAAGTATAAAATATTTCATTATATTATATTCACTAATAGTAGAGGATTTTTTACCGACATTTAAATTAAAAATTAACTTATTTTAGGAACAGTAAAAAATGTGAATGACTAGAGCAACATGCAAAAAGAATGATCTGTTTATAATAAATCTCAAAATATAATCATTTATTTATATGACAAATGTAGGAATTCAGATGATCAGCTAAATATGCTCATACACTTCTCTCTATCTTTATCCAATTATACATTTATTTCCTACTAGCTTATTCCGCGGCTTCGCTCGCGTTAATTGCCATCATCAGGTTTAACTCGTTCACGACGCTCATTTGCTGTCACACTCACCTACCGTCAGGTTTAGCTCGTTTGCTACACTCACTCAATATGTTATTGTTTAGTAAATTGTTGCGGACATTTTCCATCACTGATTAGTAAACAAAATTCACGACGTTTAGGGATCTGGAATCTGATTGCGTCTTCAGGTGTAAGAAGTACATAAGTTAGTAAAAGCACACCAGGCAAACCTGGAGAAGTCCATACGTGAAGAGGCTTTCGTGCCCGACATTGCAAGTATGTGGTTGGCTCCCCCGTGCTGTCTCCTGATTGGTGCTGTATATTTTTCCAATTTAATTGTTCTTGTCTTGGTCTTTGCTTTCACAGTTTACTGTTTGAGCTTTTTCAATTTATTTGTGTTTATTTAATTTAATTTTTTGTGACTGCCTGTTCTGTTTTCAGGTTTGGCTACGGACTTCTCCAGGTTCGCCTGGCGTGTTTTTACTAACTTTGTTATGTTATAGGTACTTCTTCCACCTGAAGACGGGATCAGATTCCAGATCCCGAAACGTTGTGAATTTTGTTTACTAATCAGTGATGTCCGCAACAATTTACTAAACAATAACATTAAGTCACCATCACCAACAATGAACTTTAAACACAGAATTCACTCACCATCACGCTCACCAGCCGTCAGGATTAGCTTGTTCGCTACGTTCACTCGCTGCCACACTGACCCTATATACAAGAAATTGATGGAATACCTAAAATTGGAATTGTTCATTGAATTTGTTTCTTAGCAACAAATACATAAATAATTAAAAAAAAATTGAGATTTTTTAAACAAAAATAACTTTTATCTTTTGTACAAAATTATTTTAAAAAAGTATCCTATGTTACTTCTGATACCTCCAAGAATATGTGTAAAAATTTTCATGATGATCACAAACAAACAAACGCACATTCACATTTGTAATATTATAAGTAGGGATTAAAACACCATGGAATTTGAATATAGATTTCCTGCCATAATGAATTTAGACTTTTACTAAATATTAGTTCCTCATAACGTAATGAAGGTATATACCTAATTTGATAGAGAAAGATTAAAAATAAGTGATAAGTAAGGTTATATTGATTTTCCCATAAGATGGGAAACTTGTTTTGAATTTTCTACTCAGAAAATGACCAGTTCGATTTTTTGTTATCCTGTTAATGATTCAAAATACTACATTGTTAATTTTCTTTAGTCGTTTTGAATAGTCTCTTTAAAAATTGTTGAATTTTAAAAGTTATAAGTAAAAAATGACAAAAGCTCCATTTTGACCCTTTTGAAACTCTATAAAACATCGTTGCCATATTCTGATCAACCTGGTTTTCGAACTTAATCTGAAGAATTCTGTCCTACACCTTCATGTAAAATTTCATTGAAATCACAGGTTTCTTTCAAAAGTTATCATGCGAATGGACATATATACCTTCACATTACTTTGATATACGAAATATAAATAAATATATATAAATGAATTTGAACGGTATTTTTGGCTTCTAGGGACCTCAAAACAACAAAAAAAAAAATATATAGTCCTGGGCTTATATCTTACCATGAGTACTACCGAAATAGCGTATTCCCTAAAGGCAAATTTACTCAAATTCTCTATTCAAATAGATTTGGGCCAGCTAGTACTTGAATAATCTTTTTATGAGGACGCATTGCAGGTTTATCTTTGCGCAGTTACTTGTGATGACACATCTATATCGTAGCATGGACTCAAAGAGTGAGTATAATCTGTTTTACAGTGTCTGTTACTAAAGTCTAAGTTACATTGTTCAAGTTACACATTAGACATGGATATTGCTGCTAAGCATTTTGACTTGTTGCTTCAATGATAGGAATAGGTCAATGGTTAACTTCATCACTTGCAAGTGATTTCCTAGTATTTTATTTTTATTTTTTATTTCACACTGCCATATTTTGTTCACAGTACTGTTTTGAACTCACTCTAACATATAACAATGTTATTTAAAGTAATTAAGCTTTTTCTGCTTAAGTCATTGCTGTGTCATCAGTATGCTGACGTTGGACAGGGCACATGTAGTAAAATACTGACCTTTTTACACCAATTAGCTAGCTCCTTAACCAAGAAACTTTATACATTTACAGTATTACTTTATTAGAAAATAGATCATTTCTGGCAGCCAGCAGCAAAAGTGTTTTTATGAACAAAGCTGATTTTTAAATCACTAAATCCATTCTAAGAGGTTAATATTGATACTAGGTTTATATTTAGTCCAGTAAAAATTATAACAAAAAAATGCTAAATACAATATAAGAACAAATATGTTATACTAGTATTAAATACAACACCATCTAAAAAGGAGGAATTAAAAAAAAGTAAGTAAGTTTATACTAATTTATAGACAATTGTTGTTTGAGATTTACTTTAATTTCAATTCTAACAATTAACATTGATTACTTTAACCCTTCATTGTGGTTGCTGTATGTGATGAAAATGAATTTTTTACCCCATTATAGTGTCTTGACGAAATGAATACGCCCTTGAGCAATCTGTTTGAAACTAATTTCTTAAAGCAAAGCAATTTGTCGAATTACATTGATTTGAATACCATATTTTTAACATTAGCTAAAAAAAGTAAAAAAAATATCTAGCGCTTTGACATGAATGAAAAAGAACACATTGAAGGGTTAAAAATATCTACCTCAAGACTATATGTTTACAATAAAAGACATTCAAACAATCTTCATTCCAACGTTGAAATGAGCCTTTCAAGGTGAAAGATTTTAAAGTGCTTCAAGACAACTTTATCAACACAGAATTGTACATCCACTAAATAAATCCACGGTCAACCCAGTTGATTTTTATAATGCTTTGCTTATTATTTGACTAATTAATGAGTATCCAAAAATAGTTTTGTTTTCATATACATTTAATACATTAAAATACAGGCTTAAGACTATTATAGACTTTGGAAGTTAAGTAATACATATTAGGTTAAAATGACCTGGGTGGAAAGCCTATTTGAAAAAGTTCACATACCTCAAACGTCTGATAACTTTTTCCTTTTTAGTTTATGTTATCAAGTTCTTAAATTTGGATGGCACTAAAAACAACACTAATAAAGCAAACTGTCATTGAAACCAATAGCCCCCATAAGAAATGTTAAAACACACCCAAAACATACCTTGAGTTTACAAAAAGATATAAGACTTCCAGAATGTTTCCGACATCATATGGTTTAAATTCAACTCAGAATTTTTTTTATAAGTGTAAATTTTTTAGTTTATACTAGAGATGTAACAGATAGAATAAATACTTAGAAAAAAAAGATATTTATAAGCACAAAATACAACAAAGTAAGATCAAATGGGCTCATGACTGTATAGCAAATTCAAAAAATAAATCCAAAGACTCCTGGAAAGTAATAAATAGTATTAGGCCTAAAGAAACCAATGACTGCAATAATATTGTCCTGAATGTTAATGGTACAACAATAGAATCATCAACTGAAGTGTGTGAAACCTTAAATGATTATTTTGTAACTCATCGAATGTAAATAAGGATCATGATAGTTTCCTTTTCTCTGGTTTTCCAAGAAATGGAGAGGCTGACCTGAGGCACTTTCATCTGATAACACCCAAAGATCTTCTGAACATCTTTTCCAAACTATCACCAAAACACTCTAGTGGTGTGGATGGAATTAGCATGCATGTCCTAAAATACTGTAAGGAGGAAGTGGCAGTTCCTCTTACCCACATCGTAAATTTTTCTTTAGCTTCTGGAATTTTTCCTCAAAACTGCAAAATTTCAAAAGTGAGACCAATTTTTAAAAAGTCAGATAGGACTGACCCGGGAAACTATCGTCCAATCTCTCTCCTACCAGTAGTTTCAAAATTGATTGAAAAAGTTGTTTCGGAGCAACTTAGTAACTTCTTGGAAAAAAATAACCTACTGTGTGACAGACAGTATGGCTTCAGACGGAACAAATCAACAAAGTTGGCACTTGTAGATTTTGTTAATAGCAGTATTGATGCAATGGAGGCTGGGGAGGCAGTGGTTGGCTGCTTCGCAGACCTTTCCAAGGCCTTCGATTGCGTTGATCCTGCTATTCTATTGGAAAAATTGGCTTCAATTGGAGTCTCGGGTTTGGCATTAAGGTGGCTCACTTCATATATGAGCAACAGATACCAAATCACCGAAATTCAAAAAGTTTTTTCATCAAAAAAACTCATCACCAGTGGCGTCCCGCAAGGATCTGTCCTTGGGCCTCTCCTCTTCTTGGTGTACATTAACGACATAAAAGACTCTGTTCCGGAGAGCAACGTCTACCTCTTTGCGGATGACACAACATTGTTCGCGAGGGGATCAGACTACGCATTACTGGAAACTGAGTCAAATAAAAAAGCAAATAACTTAGCAGATTTCTTTTCTTCAAACAAACTGAAATTAAATTCTCAAAAAACAGGGTACATGTGTATCCAAACATCACAGAGACAAAATTCAAAAAATAATAGGACTCCGAACCTATTTATTGGGGAGGACCAAATCAAAATCTCAAAAACTGCTGACTTCCTGGGGGTGAGATTGGATGATAGGCTGGGTTGGGAAGAGCAAGTTAGGAAGTTGGAGGGGTCGCTGGCCCGAGGAGTCTTTATCCTGCGAAGGATAAGGACTTTCGGAAGTCTTGATCTCTCCAAACTTGTTTATTTTGGGTTAATAGAACAACACATTTCTTATTCGATTATTTTATGGGGAGCTGGGAAGAAAAACATGGACCAGATCTTTGTTTGGCAAAAAAAAGCAATTCGAACAATGCTAGGTATGTCACCTCAAACTAGCTGCAGAAATGCATTCAAAGAACTTGGCCTTCTCACAGTCCCTTCACTTTACATCTTCGAATTAGTAAGTTACATAAAATCCCAGAATATCACACCAATCTTCACAAATCATAACTACAACACCCGGAAAAAGGGCATTCATGCAATTCAACACAGATTAACCGTCTTTGAACATAAACCAGATTACATTGGAATGAAGTTGTACCAGGCCTTGCCGGAAAAACTACAAGAAATACAAAACATTAAAAAATTTAAAACAGAAGTTAAGAAATACTTGGTGGAATCCAGTTTTTACGATGTGGACAGTTACCTTAATGGTAATAATACTAATATAAATTAGACTAAGTTATTCTTTGTTGTGCTAACCTTGACCTATCCAATTCCTTATGGCAAAGGACTACGGATGGAATCATCATGTATCATGTATGTATGTATGTATAGTTCTATTGGCCGGATACCGGATACCAGATATCCGGCAAGGTTGTAGGCTATAGTTTAAGGATGATTTATGGAAAGATAAGTATGAACTTGTCTCTCTGACCGTGAGAAAGTAGGTGGCACAAATTTTTCATTCACAATCGGCCAGTCTGTGAGTTCAGTTTTTTTTTTTTTTTTTTTTTTTTTTTTTTAGATTGACTATTTTTTGAAAACTGTTTGTCTTGACCGAAAAGAAGACCCTTACAAGTAGTGGTCAACCATTGCCTAACAATACCTAATCCTATTGAACATTGTAAAGATATATCTTTCATCTCCTTGCAGCAGTGTCTACAGTGAAAGGCTATTCTCAGATGCAGGACTTGTATACGAAGCAAAACGCAACCGTTTGGTGCCAATACATGCTGAAAAACTTGTTTAAATATTCATCATGATGTGTCATTAGTTAAATATGATTACTGATTTTTTTAATGAAGCTCTATAAATAACAGAATTTTGTACTACAATACAATAATACTACTCAATGTCAATTAAAATATTTGAATATTAAAGGTGTTTTTTTTAATTTTATTTACAGAATTAAGTATCCGGTATCTGACCGAATAGTAGTAAGTATCATGCCAGATACCGGATACTACAAAAGAGGCCGGATATCGGATAGTAACCAGATATCCGTTACATGTCTAGTTTATACATTTAAATAGCTGACTTAACATAAACTATTTGATATATCACTCTTTTTCTGAATAAAATATTTACATTCTACAATTTGTTTCTACAATTTGTTTGTGTTTAATAAGTTAAACATTTTGTAAGTCAATTCTACTGTAAAACACATAGTTTAGCAAATTCCATACATAATGAACTAATTATTTTGTTAGTAAGTGCATACCCAGGTCAAATCTAATACCTAGGGTCATAGTAAATTATTATTTTTGGTCCTCAAATGTTAGAACACCATATGATCAAATTTGCATCTATAGCAAGTAATAGCATTTTTATGACTAGTTCTGATCAGATAACATATATATATACTTACTGATAAAATAAGTAATGACACAACATGGAATGTCTGGTTACATGTAATAAAACTACACATTCTGAACTTTCAATCACACTGTTGATAGGTTATGCGTTGAGAGTGGTATGAGTTTGTTTCCTCGGCTCATTTTCACCACATATTGACTGTCCAGAATATGGCCGACGAGAAGTGTTTATGTATACTCTAACACATACATAGAATAAAATGTAAACATGAAAATGCTCCCAGGTCTTACAGTGTGTGTAATTATTGTTACCTACCTCACAACGTTGTGAGTTAGTCCAAAAAACACACATTTATGTTAAGCAACCATGTTTGTCACTCTCTTAAAAAATTATCTCTACATCCTAACACAAGTTTGATTTTACTACAGAACCCTTATGGGGAGGATGGTTAAATTGCAGAATTTTGGAATTGAATTACAGCAAGAACAGTAATAACAGTAACAAACAGTCGTGTCATGAAGCATTTGCTACAAAGCTTTCCCAGTAAAATCCAACATATATCACAGACATCAACGAACAACTTCACCTCCGAAGGTGGATGTTCATGTTCTAAACATGCGTGCAAACCTGAGCCGCTCTGCTTGTTGGTAGTCAGAGAGGAAACGTTGGATGCGGCTTATTTCTGAAAGGATCGCCCCGTCGTTGGGACTCAACTGGAGGGCGAGATCAAGGTCACGAAGGGCGTCTTGATGGTCGTTCATTCCTTCCCTGGCAATTGCCCGTCGAAAGAGAGCTTTCACGTTGGTCTCCACGTCGGGGATCTGAAAGGAAAAAATCTACATAGACCATGGGAAGGAAAGCTGCTCATCGGCTCAAATGTGAAATTCTTTGGATAGACACTGGAGAACTCCGGGGTCACTCACGGATCATTCTGACAGTACAAGGGAATGTTTTGGACATGCCCTCGGACTACATGCCAGTCAAATACGCCTTCGGTAAGTCATTCAAGGTCCTTCTTCCAGCAAGGGAGGATTGGCTGTCAGGGGGAACCCTCTTTAACCTGCGGACCTGGAATGGTTCACTGATGGGTCCACGGTAAGAGGAGGAACAGGAGCCGGAGTACATGGGGTGCAAGCGGGGGTAGGGCTTTGTCTTAAACAACAGGTTGTCTTGGTTACCGATCTTCCAATCATGCCTACTGGTCACAATGTGTTGTCACCGAGATAATGTTAAAAGTGGAACTAGTTCTAAGAACCGATTATGTTGGTTGAAATTTCTTATACCTAATCGAAACAGCATTGGATGAAGCAGTTCCAATGAAACATATAAAATTAACCTCGTTTTATAAATAAATGCTTCATTGGCCCTGGCAGTTCTAAGCTTACTCAGACTCAGCTCAGTTTCTTTGCAATGTTTATGTGCTCTGATTCAATGGTTCCAGCCGGAATGCTCTACCTACAGCATGGACCAAATACTTTGCTGCCGATTCATGTAATGACAGACGCGTTGTATACCTCCAACAAAAGAACGATTTTTAAGGTTTTGTGATAAAATTCCCGGCTTACTAGAGGTATTTTCACAATAGACAAAATTTACCTCACAATTCACGATTTTAAGTTTTTTTCAGTTGAGTGGGGACCCTGGTAATGAGAATTGCTCCAATAAATACGTTTATTATTATTATTATTATTTTAAGGTGATCATGCAAACCAACTAAATAACTTTAAACAAGGGACAAGCAAAGAAACCACATAATTTTTATCAACATATTGTATTTTTTTACCAAGTAGGCCTACAAAATTTGTTTCACATTACAGTAGATGCCGGCCACTTTGGGACCGGACCCCTGGCTGGATTTAAAAATGGCCGGATTAACCGGCGGTTACAGTAACAAAGTAACCTTAGTATGTGTTCCAAAGATGAACTATATGAGAAACACCAGAAACACCATGAACTATATGAGAAACCTTTTAGGTGTCTTTAACTACGAAGAATATCGTAACCCCCAATGAATATTTTTGTAGTCCACTTTAAACCTAAACTGTCATAAATTACTCGCTCAGACATTGCAATGGGGCAGAAATTTGATAGGATAATACACACGATGTCGGTAACAATGAAACTGTGTTAAATTAAAGCGAGCAAATATTTTAACGTAAAATTGGCTGTCAACATAGGTCCAAATGTAGAAATGAGACTGTAAGAGTGATGTAATCTGTTTGCTGACCTTAACTATTACGTTAATGATCGGGACGCAAAAATGCCACTTATAAAAGATCATGATGAAAAACTGTATAAGAGCACAATATTTCAGAAGACGTCTGAAACAGAATCATCAGGATATCGACAATTGAAATAAAACATTTTAGTGATTGTACACAGAAATCAGTTCCTCATGTTTATTCAACCGTAGAAAATGTCAAAACACGAACCATCTGAGGCCGGACTAGAGGGCTTCTACTGTACTATACCAAATGCTTAATATTTGCCTAACACAAAATACAAATAATAAAATATGCAAAAATTTTAAATGTGAGTTAATGTTTCAAATGGCATTATTTGGGTTCTTTTGATTAGAACTTTTCACCAAAAAGAGTATTATTAATAAATTTAAACAGTCCCAGGTTAAATTCTGTGGAACACTACAATTTATACTTAAGACTACCACCTTGCAACGGAAGGAACGCTGGCTCGAAAGGCAAGTTGTTAGAAACAACTAGATACAAATGTTAGATCCCGTTAGAGATACTAGTCAGGCAACAAATTCCTATACTATATTTTGAACAGAAAGGGAGGGCGTCTTCTTAACCATCTTAAGTGAGCAATCTTGCATCTGCGCAATTGGATAATAGGGGAAGGGGCCACACTAAAAGTTCAACATTAGATAGGTAGTAATATAAACTACTACCGTACTTATGAATCACTTACCATATTGCAGTGGTAGATAGCTTCTCGGTAATATTTGAGCTTGTTGCACACCAAAGCAGCATTGAGACGACACTGGTTTCTGGCTTCCCACAAAAAATCTCCATAGGTGGGCTCAAACCTTAACCAACAATTGATAAATTGGTGGTTGATTTTTAAGATTGATTAGCCAAAGGCATACCAAAACAACTCCCTTTTAATAGAAGCTGATCTCACCCATGTGAAAAGAAAAGCAAACAAATTAGTCCCTCTTCCACGACTGCGAGTTTTGCACTCA
This sequence comes from Neoaliturus tenellus, assembly GCA_030545055.2. Classification (NCBI taxonomy): domain Eukaryota; kingdom Metazoa; phylum Arthropoda; class Insecta; order Hemiptera; family Cicadellidae; genus Neoaliturus; species Neoaliturus tenellus. The sequence continues at coordinate 172,898,068 of CM061531.1, read as the reverse complement.
CTTCACCTTAAAGAGTAACACAATTGGCAAATGCATGTAAATTGTCACAATAAAATGAGCAGTTACCAACATCAAGCATTAATTTAACCTTCAAACACATCTCAGCAAGTTCTTAAAGTAAAACCAAAATAATAATACATATAGAAAAAAGTACCAGGTTAACCGAGCCTTGCTCGTTAGTTTTAATTCACTTTTGTTTTAGTGTCATGATAAAAAAGCTATTAAATTTATACCAACAACCAACTATACCTCTTCACAGCTGTTTCAAAAAGTCTGCTTAACATTAACGTTTCTTTCTTTTTGTTTACATTTCGTTGTTATTTCGTTACTAAAATAGCAACCCATAAGACCAATGATACAAATTACGATTTTTAATTTAATTTTAGACCAAATTTGATTTTTCCTGGGATTTAGGCTGTTTCTAAACTTATTTTTGGGGAAAAACACTCTTAAATGCAAAGTTTAAGCAAAATCTACCCACTACATTTCGAGATCGTGGAACACACATCCTTTCAGACAGTCCTTGTATTATAGTATAGGATTAAATCAGCTGATATAAAAATTTAACATTATTTATCTCACAGTTATTCCACATCCGCCCACCTAATTTTCTGCCAGGAAAATTACATTAGCTGCTAAATTAGCAAGAGAAACACAATATAAATACCTTAGGTGAACTTTACAATATGTATTTGTGGTGTTTAAACACCTTCATAATTGTACTTTTGAATGTAACTAATTGTAGTGAAAATTCAGCCACTTTAATTTGTTTAGCTTATCAGCCCTATCAATTATTGATGCCTAGTAAGAATTCAAATAAACATTAATGACACATATCGAAATACCATCCCTTGCATCATCTCTGTTCTTGACAAGAGCACTTTTGCTAGTGGTGGGAATAACCGACTAACAATAACCGATTAGTTCGGTTATCGCAAAATAACTGCTTAGTCGGTTATTTCCTCTCCGACTGGATGACTTAGTCGCTCACTCCCGAGTCGGTTATTTCTTCTCCGACTGGATGACTGATGACTTAGTCGCTCACTCCCGAGTCGGTTATTTCTTCTCCGACTGGATGACTTAGTCGCTCAAGCGGCAGACTAATTTCTCCATTTTCGACTGGTTAAATAAACCAGTCGAACGGTTTCAGTTTAGATGAAATAAGTCTTATACTGAGTAATATCTGTCGGTTATTTATAAACTAAATAACTTGTTTAGTTGAACAACTGAATTTAGTTTAGAGAACCCACGTATCCCGTAATGCTTTGCTTACAGTACCTGTAGTGACCTGTCAGTGTCAGTGACCTATATAACTTAGTGCCGTTCAACTCGTTCAAGTGCCGTGAAATTAGCTTAGTTTTTTATGTTATTATTAGGAATATAATGTTAATAATGTTAATAATGTAATAATTAATGCGCTAATTTTTAATAATTGTTTTGCAATTATGCGTTCATTAATAATTTTTCTTGCATAATTTCTACTTTATAATAAATACTAAGTTGTAAATAAATGTTTTTATTTCCGTGTTACGGGTTTCTCAATACAACAATACAATAGTACTTTATTTTTCTGATATTAAAGTTAACGTGGTTTAGACAAAACTATGCAATTCACAAATTTAATTTCAACTTATTTTTATTTAAAATATTAGAGTTACAAATTTAATATTTTAATTTGCAAAAATAAGGAAATGATCGATAATTTGTTGTAGTTATGTAGTTAAATTAAACTAGTCTAAGTTTATCGCTTCTCAAATTAGTTGAGCAGTTATTCATTTTAAATTACTAATTGTGGTTTTAGTCGACGGAAACTCAATACAAAGCATTCAGAAGGAATTAGTTGTTTTCCAGTCGTTTATTTTAGCAGTCAAAAAGATTAGTTGTGTTTTTAGTCGCCAGAAATTCAATACAACATCCAAACGGAATTAGTTGTTTTCCAGTCGGTTATTTAGTCGACTAAAATAACCAACTAAATCTGGAAATAACTGACCGATTAGTCGGTTATTTTCAGCTGTCGGTTATCCCATCACTAACTTTTGCCATTTTGAATATCTCATGCCTTTAATTTTCATTTTTGTCATAGAGTAAACTGATGCTAAGATAGAGTTGTTAATTTGTTGATCTGTCGATTTGTCCTTCTTACCCATTACTGTCCACCCACAAAGGGTGTTAACAGCAACTAATCCTGAAGAGAGAACAACTGTTTCTCCGCACCATACCCTGCCAGCAATAACAGCTCCAATGAGTATGTCAATCGGCCCTGGTCTATCCTCTGTTAGTTGTATCCCATAATTTTTAAGTTTTTGTTTGTTACTGGAACTCAAAACTGCAGTTGAATAATTTTCACTATTGTATCCTCATTTAATACTGTTGGATTACATGTGAAATCATTACTGTTGTTTTGAAGGTAAATCTTGAAGGGGGAGTGATGAATTATACCAAACAAATTGTGAAATAAGTTCCCCTCTCCTTTCGACTAATATCTCATCTCCTCAGCCAGTGTGCTACGAATATACGATCCTTGGGAACTGCTATTTACAAGTTCACGTACCTTTCTTTCTGTTTCTTTATCGAACAATATAGCAGTAAAGGTTTGCATGTAAATGTTATTTAAAGTCATTGAAATAAGGCTATGATTCACTAATGACTTATCAGACTCAATGGTGTTTCCACTCTGTGCTTGGTTACTGATAATAATAAGTTGATTGCACACTAAAACAATATGTCTTCTACCACATCTACTACATCTAGACTTAAACTTTTGAGCATTGTGATTAGTTTTGGTACATGAAAACTAGGTCATGCTTTGGCCAACAGCGACATTTTTGATCAAAAGTCAAGCTAAGAGCTTTAACATATTCAGACGATAAATGCTTTTCATTACAAAACATACAATGCTGAGAACGAAAATTTAAGTTAGTCAAGTCATCTGCAGTTGGACATTAAGCTTTGCATTTGCTCTTGTAGTGACACGTTGCAATTGGTTTTAGTCCTCTGCCAAACTCATAAAGTCTCAGTTGGTAGACAAGATTCAATGAGGGGAAACAATACGGCAGCATAACTGTTAGAGACAATTTTCAACGTCTTCAAAGCATGCAATTTATCATAAAGATCTGGCAGTTTTGAACAGCCGCGATTAACCAACTTCAAAAGTTCAAGAATGTAGTAGGCCTACTCAATTGTAAATCCTTTCGCCCACAGTGTTCTTTGAGGGATTGTATTGCTTTATCATAGTTTTCACCAGATGGGGAAAAACTCTCGACAAGTACAGAAGCTATAGAATTTGGCATCTTTGCTTGTATTCTTGGATTAGATACTGACATTTTCATACTTCTGATAACGATTTGTCCTTATCTGTTTGCGAAAACTGAGCCCATAAACAAATTAACTGTGATACATCCCCATTGTATTTAAAAATTTCTATTTTAGGTAGTTTTAGCGAATTTCCCTATAGGGAATACGCTATTACGGTAGTATTCATGGTAAGACCTAAGCCCGGGACCATGATACTTTTTCGTTTTGAGGTCCGTAGAAGCCAAAAACACCGTTTGTTCAAATTGATATATATATATATGAGGCACCGAGATGCAAAGGGGTGCAAGTGACCAAAGTAAGATTTTGTGTAAAACGAATTCAAAGTTCAAGTCTTATTGTAAATTCTACGTATGACTTATGAAAATGCTATTTACACACTTAACTTTGGCATTCATTTGTTTGTTTAAATATGCAGTTTGGAATAATTGTGATTTAAATTGTTGGCATGGTAATTTTTTTTTTATTTGCCCTGCAATCACTTACACCCTTTTACTTCCAAACATGTTACTTACACCCCTTTGCAACTAAAGAATATGCATATTTTGTTGGCATTTACAATAGAAACAAACAGGTGTAAGTGCACCTAACCCCCTCTGCCACCAAACAAAATGAAGCGTTCAGTTAGTAGTTTTTCTTTACGCCGCTAGATGTCAGCACATGTCAAGGCTAGCACTTGCATCTCTTTACCACCAAATAAAACATTGTTTCCGCTATAACTTTCACTGGTCATCTGTGATTTTTTAATTTTGTCACTTACACCCCTTTGCATCTCGGTGCCTCATATATATATATAGCCAAAAACACCGTTTGTTCAAATTGATATATATATATATATATATATATATATACGTGTGTGTGTCCGTGAACACGATAACTTTTGAACAGAACCTCCGATTTTAGTGAAATTTGGTACAGGGGTGTAAGCCAGATGAATGATCGGACCATGGGAACGGGATTTTATGGGGTTTCAAAAGGGTTAAAAATGGGTTTTTGGCTTTTTTTACTTTTATTTAGAAAATTCCACAATTTTAACTTAAACCATTTAAAAGAGCTTAAAAAAACAAACAATCTAGTATTTTGATTTTTTACCTAGCTTAAATGGTTATGGAGAAAATCCAAAAAGTATGTTTTTCAAGTTATTCTTATGGGAAATCAACAAAACCTTCTATCTTGCTTATTTATTGACATATCTTGATAAAATTTGGTATGTACATTCATTAGGAAGCGTTTAACTTATATTTGCTTAGAAAACCCATATGGCGGCAAACCTACGTACTCACCCCTATAGGTTTTATGGGGAAAATAAAAAGTACACCATAGCCTTATAAAATATGGTATGTACAATCAATAGGTAGGGTTTAACTTACTGACAAAACCCATATGGCGACAAACCTACATACTCTCATCCCTGTGGATTTTATGGGGAAATAGAAAATATACCAAAATTCCATTGGAAATTTGCTGAGTACGCAGGTCTGCTGCGACGGGGGTATTTTACTATGCTGTCAGTTATTTCTATGATTACTGCCTGTTTTAATACTTCTAATTTTAACTTTATTTATGCTATCAAATTTGGCTTTGATGGTTAGAAACTTACAAGGATACTCATCTGTAGCTTACAGTTCCGTAGTAACATCTTTTTTTCCTTCTCTAACTCATAAAAGCTGACCAATATATCATTATCCAGTTTAACCAGTTCACAATACCTTGATTCCAAAACAGAGAAGCAGCCTGGCAGATTATCTACATTTTCCCTGGCGTTTTCTTCTCCCAGAAGGTCGTTCAATTCCTGGTATCCCTTTGCAAACACAGTCCGTACTGCTCTTCTCCTTTTCATACATTTTTCTAAAGTTTCTTCAACTGTCATTTTACAACACAAAGAAATTTCCTACCAATGTGTTACCATCCTGTCTAGTGGTCATCAGATGTGAGTTTTGCAACTCACTTCAATACAATACAATTTTCTTTATTGTGCATTCATTAAGAATTACAATAGTGTCAAAAATACTTCAACTACCACAATAAAATTAAAAACATCAAGCATTTATTTAACTTTAAACTAGAGGTGTGCGGATAGTGAAATTTGACTTCGGATCGGATTCGGATCGGATAGTTTAAGTTCGGATCGGATTCGGATCGGATAGTAAGGGGTTCGGATCGGATATTATTCGGATTCGGATACTCGCACGGACAGAATGAACTTTAAAATACAAATTAATTAACAGTAAAATCTTAGCAATTTATTCCTAGGAATGCATGAAAAATGTATTTTTTTTGGTTTAATATATAAATGTAGGCATATATTGATTTTTTTTGTATTTGTTCAAAACTAGAATTATAATTTACATTTTGGACAAATACTTTACAATGACATAGGCCTATAAAGAAATTTATTTTGTTTAGTGTGCATGTTTAATGTTGTCTATGTTAAGTATGATACCTACCATTTCATATTTGTATGATTTTGTGTATTATAGGCCTATTATAATATATTATAGCCTATATAATATAGTTTCATATATTCTACTAACTACAGTAGGTCTCATCCAAAATAAATTCACTACAAGGCTATCAGTATCAAACCAAGTTTTAACTTAACCAAGTTTTTAAGGTAGGCCTATTATTAACTCTAAAGTCAGTCAATCAACAGGCTACATTTGTAACTATTTGTTTTTGATGAGAAATCTTTTTCGGTATTTATTTACAAATTTGCTTAAATTATAACCTAGATAAATTTTTCTCTCTCCGAATTAGGTAATTTTCACACTCATTTTTTGTTTGAATACTACATTGATAGTAATATTTTGAGTAATAACTTAGGGGTATGACCAAAAAGGTCTATTTCATTCATTAGGCCTAGGCTATATTTTATGCAAGTTTTGATATCTTTGAGTCACTGTGATGACATTACTGTTTAACAGAGGCCTAGGCCTACACCTTCGTGTAGGCTACAATCTTGTTTGATGTTTAATTAAAAGTAGATTGCTAAGCTTACTTAGGTTCAATAATGCAGTAACATATAATACTTTTAACACTTTAGGTTTTGTTTTAGGCCAATTTGTTTTAGGCCTATTACAATGAGCTCAGTTAAAATAAAAACTTTCTCATCTCAAAGAATTTATGAAGTGGAATCAAGTCACAAGTCTCAATTTCAGTAATAATAAAACGACATTATTTTATTTTTCTACAAAGAACATTTTATTATGTCTTAGTTACCCTACCCTTAGGCCTACCTTTAGAACCAGCTTGCACAATAGGCATTCCGCCTGTTCTTGGTTTTTCTCAAAAGATTTCCAAATCAAACTCTTTTTCCTTCTTGGCTCCATAACTGAGTAGTTAACAACTAGCCTAGTAGCCAGCCTATCCAATTCTAGAAAATTAAGTTGATCACATTAAAAGTTCGTAATTTCAATTCAAATTTTATCTCGTACGCTGTCGGCTGTAGCAGTATTCCCAGACTTCAAAACATCGTACCACACGATAATAAATTATTGCACGCCACAAAAATGTCGTGTCTATCAATGTAATTAGTGATTGATGTCGGGAATGATTTGATTTTGTAAAATTTTAGGCACGCAAAATCAATCATTTTCCAAAACTATCATTAATTATCTTGAAAAATTACGACAAATCTTTGGGAGGAAAATCAGTGTGACGTGTGAGAATGAGTACAATAACCAATTTATTATCGTGTACTTGGAAACACTGTCGTCTACTGCGCAGGACAACAGAATCAAATAATCACAGACTAAAATCGTGACACTCGGTCAATTCTGGTGTTCCCCCATACCAGTTAATTCCAAATCGGTGGCTGTGGAGTGCTAGCGACAGTTCACTAGCGCGCGTTGTGGTTGGAATCGGAACCTAACTCTACAGCCAATCACGACCACTGTTAGAATGGGTTGTTTTACTCCATCCGCTTGAGTCGCTAATATATCAGATTTGTTTTGACAACCATTGCCTTGAGTGCGCTATATCTTGGGGCCATCCTAATATGTTGAGTGTCAATACTAGTGTTGACTGACTCGAGAGAGATGATAATAATTGAGTCGTGTTTTAATCCAACTTTGTATTCATACCTAGAACGAACGCGATCGTCAGTATCATTCCAAATGTAGTTTTTGAAGGGTTTAAAGGTTTTTTTGCTCATATACACTATTTATCCGAAAAAATCGGATATTTTTCGGATAGTATCCGACGCCTGTTGTACAATCGGATCGGATCGGATATCCGAATCCGATCCGAATCCGATCCGGTTTTCCGGATATCCGCACACCTCTACTTTAAACACATATCAGTTAGTTGCTAGAGTAAAACAACCTGTTATCCCACAACAACAGTATCCGAACTTGAAATTCCTACATGGAGCCATAATATGGATCTACTGACACACAGAATGAATTTACATTGAAATAGATCACAATAACTATCTTACACACTCCATCTTTCTAATATCATGATATAGTGGTTTTTAGCCTTCATCTTTGATCAGAACGTTATTTTGAATAAAAACTCACACTTTCAGGATAAAGAATATTCATTTATTATCTAGAAAATTGAATAACTCCTACCAGTTACTACAACTAAATTATGTATTTTAAAACTCACCAGTCAATGTATCTCAAAGCTTTTTTGTATTTTTGATGAGCATACTCGTTGTTTCCCACTCTGTAGAACTGATTTCCAGCATCTTTTATATTTTTCACCACCTCCAACACATCATGAGTCTGAAACAGCCACACTTTTTCAAGTCAAGTCAATTAAAAATATCTTTATTTATGAAGTAAATTACATTAACCCTTGGGAGGTCGCATGTGATCATTTTGATACAAGCACTTAATTTTTTGCCGCCATTTTGTAGCTCGCGGTCTGCCAAACCCCCCCCCCCCCTCCTTTGCCAAGACCTCAATCCTCCCCTTTTATTGGTTAGTGATGTGACCGGTTTCTTCGGGTGACCGAGTACTTCTCTGAAGGTCATTTTATCATTTTGATACAGTGCGGCCATTCCCATTTGTACTGCGTTATCAAGCGTGACTTTCTCGCTATTGATAATTACACAATATAAAGGTAAAGCTATCATTTTTATACATAATTTTTCAATATATTTGGGATATATTTTTTATATTTAAGCTAATGATAGTAGCTAAATGTATTATTTAAATGTCCAAGCATTTTTACATATTTTGTCACATTGTATCACTTTGATACAGTGCGAGCTTTCCCATTATAGATTGTAACGCTAAGTTATGCAATCACTTTTATAAATAAGTTTTTTTTAATATATATCAAATATATTATAAATAACTAAGGTATTATATGGCATTTAGACAATTCAAAATATTCATTTCCTATTTAATTATTAAAGAAAAATGTTTAATAATGTTATATAATTAACTAGCTGACCCGGCATGCTTCGCAATGCCAACTTGAGAAATTTTTTGCCCTTCAAGTGAGCCCGTTCGCTAGGCTCAACACCATCAGGTTTAGATCGTTCGGTACGCTCACTCGCCGCAAGTCTATAATATCGTCTAGTTTTTTTACTACCAATCTTCCCTCCGTAATTTAAATGAGAACAGCTGTTTATAAAATTAATGATCCTTTATGTAATCATGTTAGAATACAAAAATGTTGTTTCCCTAAGAATAACATGATAACTTTGAGGGCGTCTAGGGTGTAGTCCTTTGTGAATATTAATATGAAAATAGTCAGACTTTCCTATTTTAAGCCTAAAGAATGAGTATACCAAATTTCAGCACTCTAGCTAGTCGGAAGTTGGAGAATTAGTGGTGAATGAGTGAGTCAGTGAGTGAGGGCTTTCCCTTTTATATATTTTGATTAAACACAAAAGTGTCAATCTGATACAGTGTGACCAATAATGTAACTTTTTGGGTGCGGCAAACGGAGGGTTAAATGAGTCATTTGTACTACAGCTAAACTTTAACTTAAACCTAAGAAAAAGAAAGCTCTTGTTTTTACACACACACACACACACACACACACACACACACACACACACACACACATATAATATGTGTATACATTTAGAACAAAGAGAAAACAAAACATATAAATGAAAAATAAAATTTTGTAGTAAATTCTTAAAGTATATTGGGGGTGGAAAAGAATTCCTCCAAGGAATAAATAGCTTTTACTAAAAGATAAACTTAAAAATTTCTTTTTAAATTTAAGAATTTTTTTCATTTTTAATGTCGTTAGGTAAGTATTTAAAAAAAAAAAAAAATTGTCCTACGTAAGTTGATTTTTTTTTCATAAAATTTTGATTTAGGCCTATGTTGCATTGAAGTATGAATTTTTTATGTCTGGTATTGTATGAGTGGCTTTTGAAGTCATAGATTTCTACATATTTTTTTGCAATGATGGATGTGTAAAATAACTGACCATAAACTGTTAAAATCCCTAATTCTTTAAATTTGTCTTTTGCTGTTTTGTAATATCCTAAGTCGCAAACCAAAGGATGCGGGCAGGGCTGTTGCCACTACAGCCATTCAGTGACGAAGACGATGACAACAAATTAAATTACAGTACCTAATTACTAGTGTAAAACAACAAGGTCAATAGTAATACTATTCATCTAAGAGTCCTAACTGATCAGACAAAACTGATTAATTTATACTAAATGTTAAAATGTATAAATAAAACAAGATACAAAGTTTTGTTTTAGCGAATTTCCCATAGGGAATAAGCTATTACCGTAGGTCTCATGGTAAGACCTAAGCCCGGGACCATGTTACTTTTTCGCTTTGAGGTGCCCAGAGACCAAAAATAATAGTCATTAAAATTTATATATATATATATATATATGTATATATATATATATATATATATATATGTATATATATACTTATATATATATATGTATATATATATGTATATATATATGTATGTATGTGTCCCTAGACACGATAACTCTCGTAAAAATGGTCCGATCGACACCAAATTTGGTAGAGATGTGTAGTCCTACGTTTATTCGGATGAGTTCGAAAACCAGACATATCGACCTACCGGAAGGGGTAGTTTTGGGGGGTTTTGTACCCCAAAAATGGGTTTTTTGCATTTTTCATATGTAAATTTTAAAAATTTTAAATTTTTATTTTGACCATTGGATTTAGCTCAAAAAAACACACAATTTAGTATTTTGAAGCTTTGCTCTATCTCCATTGGTTACCGAGATATTGCAAAGTCTAAAGACAGTACATTGTCTTTTGGGGCTCCAATGTTAATCTTATGGAGAATAAGGATGTGTTAATATTTCACTTATTAACCAATATTTTTTGGATGAAACTTAGTATTTAGCTTCATTTGGTTAAGATTCGTCCATTTAAGGTAAAAAATCTTGGTTTTTGTACTTATCATGGCAGCAAACCTGCATACTCTTTTCCCATGTTAATCATATGGAGAATAGGCAAACTCTTTTATTTATGGACAGATATTGATGAAACTTGCTATATGGCTTTAAATGGTCGAAATAAATTTTTTCTATGCTAAAAACCTACTTTTAGTGTCCCCCATGGCAGCATACCTGCATACTCTTTCCCTATATTTATCTTAAGGAGAATAGACATTTATTTCCCAAACTATGAGCACGTGATGACATTTTGTTTACAAGTTTAGGTGGTCAAAATTAATATTACTAATTTGGAAATTCGCTGAGTACGCAGGTCTGCTGCAACGGGGAGTATTTTTATTTTCCCATTATCTTTTCCATTGTCACCAAAGACTAAAGAGGAGAAAATAATCATTAGTCATTCCTTCATTTTTCTCTTCTCTGCTCTTATCGTCTGCTACGGCATCAGCAGGTAAGACATAGAGGTTAAAGGTAAATTAGTATAAAGCAAATAAAGCATTAAAATAATTAATTGTACTAGAAATAATGACCTTAGTAGAATTGGTAATTTTCTTAATTTAAACAATTTTTTAAGGTATTAAAAATGTATTTAATCTGGCAAAAATTAGTAATTTTTTGTTTTATGCTAATTTATTGGGGAAAATTAAATGTTTAGAGTTTTCAAGGATTACAAATTAATCAGTAAAAGTAATACTAGAATAGTTGCTGGTTGATACGTTGTGTTTAATATTGAATTTGAACTATAATGGGTATAAAAATACACTTAAACATTGACCAACTGCATCATTTTATATAATAAAACATAACCTTTCATCAAAGTATTTTTGTTTTGTTCTGTTGGTAATCTACACTAGAGATGTTTTGGCTGGATACCTGATATCAGATATCCGGCGAGGTTCTAGGCCGAAGCGCCGAATATCCGACTTCCATATAATAAAACATATTGTATAGTTTAAGGATGATTCATGGAAAGAAAAGTATGAACTTGTCTCTTTGACCGTGAGAAAGTAGGTGACTCGCATTTCTCATTTGCAATCAGTCAGTTGCATCCAATGGTCTAGTCCTAGTCTGTGAGTTCTTCTGTATTAGTTTTTTGGGGTTAAAGTATGTTTAATTAATGGCGATTAATTAGTGCCTATTTAATTAAGTGTCGTAATTAATGGCGACAGCTAAAAAAGATCACCTATATGGAAGTATTTTAATGTTGATGAACATGACAGCAAGTTCGCGGTGTGTTTATTGTGTAACATTAAGATCTCTCGTGGTGGTGAAGGCAAGAAAGCAGGCATTTCTGCAATAACGAATCATCTTAGAGACAAACATCATGAAGTGTATTCTACTGTTTCTGCAGTTCCCACCACAACAGTAAGTCAACCTACTAGTGTAAATGTACATGTGAGTGCTGGTAAAAAAACAGTTAACTCTTTTGGAAACAACTGAAAGGAAACTTTTGTGGGACATTAACGATCCTAAATCGAAAGCCTACCACAATTTAATTCCTGAAATGATTGCTTTAGATAATGAGCCTTTATCAATTGTTGAACGTACTAGCTTCACTAGACTTATGAATAAGGCAGTGCCACAGTACAAAATTCCTAGTCGCAATTACATTAATGAAAAAATTATCCGTAATATATATGATAGGATACATTCAAAGATTGAAACCAAAATATCACAATCAGCAGCAGTATCTGTGACCACTGATATGTGGACCTGTCAACACAGTAATGCTAGTTTCGTAAGTTTCACAGCACATTGGTTAAGTCCAGGATTTACTCTTGAACATGGTGTTTTGGCAATTAAACTGTTTGTTGGCTCACATACCAATGACAATATTGCAAATGAGCTAAGTACCCTTGCTGACTTGTGGAAAATTCCTTAAAAAAAACCCATTTGGTTGTACACGACAGTGGAGCCAATATAGTAAAAGGTGTTCGAGTTGCAGAATTCAATTCTGCAAGGTGTTTAATTAATTCTCTTCAATTAGCTGTCAATGACTCATTAAAGGTTCAGCCAGAAGTTATGGAGACAGTGGCTGCTGCTAGGCGGATTGTAACCCATTTTAATCATTCTGTCATTGCACAAGAAAAAATTAAAGAAATCGGCCAAAAAATTAACTTGCCAGATCACCAGCTTGTGCAAGATGTCAGCACTAGGTGGAACTCCACTTAATATTTGATGGAACGTCTTTTAGAACAGAAACGAGCTGTATCCTTGTACGTTACCGATCATGAGACCTTAAATAACCTGTTGCCAGCTCAGTGGAAATTAATGGAGCAATGTATCAGACTCCTTAAACCATTCGAATACATCACTAAAATTACTAGCTCTGGTCTTTCATGTATATCTGAAGTAATACCACATGTAATAACACCAAACTTATTACAAATGAGGTTGTCACTAAAAACTCAACTTGAGCAACGCTTTGAATATGAAGAAAATGACAAATACTTAGTTGCAACTTTTCTAGAACCAAGATACAAGGCCAGTTTCTTGGGAATAGCTGAAGCCAATAGAGAGAAAAAAACAATTTTGTTACAGGCCTTAAAAATGAGTTGTGATTTTGAATGTGGTAATGGATCACCCAATGATATTGATCATGATTTTTCTCCACCTGCAAAGAAGACTAATAATCTTAAAATTCTAGTGATGGGGAAAAAATACACAACAGTATTTGGGACTGCTTCGACGAAGTCGCAAAAGGATCAGAACAATCTCTTGACACTGGAAAAAGCTCTGCAACAAATGAGATTGACTATTTTTTTTAAACTGTTCGTCTCGGCCGAAAAGAAGACCCTTACAAGTGGTGGTCTTCCACCACCACCAATGCCAAACAATATCCAATCCTATCAAACATTGCAAAGATATATCTCTCATGTCCTTGCAGCAGTGTCTATAGTGAAAGGCTCTTCTCAGAAGCAGGACTTGTATGTGAAGCAAAACGCAACCGTTTGATGCCAATACATACACAAAAACTTGTTTTTATTCACCATAACTTTTCATTAGTCAAATATGACTACTAATTTGGTTTATATAAAGATCTATAAATAACAGAATTTTGTACAGCAATATGATAGTACACAATGTTAATAAAACTATTTGAATCTTGAAGGTGTTTTTTAATTTCATTTACAGAATGAAGTATCCAGTATATGGCCGAATAGTTGCAAGTATCCGTCCAGATACCGAATACTGAAAAAGAGGCCGGATACCGTATAAGTAACCGGATATCCGTTACAAGTCTAATCTATACATGACAAATATACAATAGGCCGTGGTGAGCGAAAGTCTGGCACCTGTGCAGTGATAAGTTTTGAGTTTTAGTTTTAAGTAGTGTCAAAGTTTTATTTCTTATAAATTGATCTAACATAGTTAGTTTTCAATACTGGATATCATGTGTTAGGTTTTAATGTATCAGTTCTCAGTTTCTGTACTTAAATTTCTTGCAGCTTAGGACATGACATTTTACGGAAAAGAATGAATTTTTTTATTACTGGTTATTAGTTTTACATTAAACTTGTTAACAAAACGTTTTTTTTTAAATATCATCTTTTCAGAAAATGTTTTACAATGTCTTAAAACTAATTTTATGAAGTATTTTATTTTTCTTGGTACATCTGTGGTAAAGACACTTGGTGATATTTATGAGTTTATTCTCAGGGGGTAGGGTATAAATAATAGAATAGGCCTACATTTTATCCAAATAAACTTTTTCTTTTCTTTTTGCAGCTAAACCAGTCTTGAATTCTTAAGTAGGTAGTAAAAATAAATTCATAAATACCATTTTCTTAATACTATTCAATATCACAAGCTGCAATTTGGCTTCCGTTAAATTAAAACCCGGTGATACAAATTAATTATTTTTGTCCCAGCCCGATTTTGGCCCGAGGGTCAAAATTATTGGCCCGGCCGGACCCGACCCGAACTGGAAAAATGCTGGCCCGCAGATCCCTAAATATGAGTGAAAAGCGGAAAGAGGTTTGTGTGTCTATTGAAGATAAAGTTAAAGCTATTTAAATAATTGATGTTGATGAGTCGAAAAAAAATCTTGAATATGGAGTGGGGGTCTTTATTTTATGCCTCAATATTTTATTCCTATAAGTTCATTGTTACCATGTCCGAAGTTTCAGTAAATTATTTGAAGAAAATCCCTTGTGTTACCTCATCAACAATGGTTGACTATAAAGAATATAACCATAATTGGTCGCCATAACAGCAAAAATGATTCTCACTATGGACTCCGCTTCATCAGAGTTTTTGAAAATCCGAACTGGCCATCCGCTACATTGGTTTAAATGAAAGAGTGTGCACTGTACATACTTAGATATGCATGAAGGAACAATAAGTAGGGCCCAGTTATGGAGTGTGCACTGCACCGATATGTCATTTTCTCAACCCCCCCCCCACCCCCTCGACAAATTCCATATGAATATAAAATAATTGTTATTGCTCTGGCAATTAAAGCCATAAAAAAACACTCAGGAGTTTAAATGTTTTCATAACATAATGAAATGTTCCATACAGCAAAGCCACCAGTAAGTCAATAAAAAATTTCATTTAAGAGCACATTTTCTTTCCTTTATTTTAACTTTTGCTTCTCCAACTTTGGTGAGTTAAGTTTTTCCTTAGTGCTTACTTTCTAGAATCACTGCCATTATGATTTATTTAAAATAATAAAAAATAAATTTAATGAACATTATTAAACTTCAGTAAATAGGCCTACCAGTTTGGGGTGTTACCTGCAGCAGGGAGAGGTCCACTTCCCAGTCGTGGGGGTAGGGAGGGTAAACGTCCTCGTAGTCGTTGGCGCAGTAGCCCCACGGTTGACCCAGCTGAAGCTCACCACAGTCATAGATCTTGCACAACTGCACACAAACACAAGAGAAGCGTAAATTACAACCGGCCATGTGTCGTTTACAGCTAATTTATAAATAAAAAAAATATTATAAAATACATCTTACATTGTATTTTATTACATTTAATTATATTCATTTTTTATTTTATTAAAATATTTATTTTAAATACAGTGGAACCTCGATATATTGAACCTGATGGGAAATGTGAAAACTTCATAATATCAAGATCTTCGATATACCAAAGGTGATTTTTGACCGTCTTTGAGATACTAAGGTACATGACAACTCTCCATTACCTATTTCCATTAGGCTTAGCAACTGAGTAATCAATACAATTTTACTGTGATTATATAACATACAATTTTGGCATTGCACATGGAAGAATAACAGTTCATTGTAACATTAAAAGTTTATAAACAGTTCTATGGAGTTTTTGTCACAAACTGAGTGTCTGTACTATACACACTTCACACTATTGTAAATACATACATAAATACATACGACATGTCCTCTTGATCTTTGGCTAGCAAATGCCAGATCAAATGCATCAGATTTAAAACTAATATTTACGCCTTAGTAAATACATAAGTTCAACGACAGTTAACCAACACTTGTAAGAAATGGCACAACACTAACACAATGTTTGTATTCCGGGAACAATATAGGGATTCACCGCTCACTAACCAGAGCCCAGAATGCCTTGTGGTTACTTGGTAAGCAGATAACAATTTCAGTTTTGGTTACAAAGCGGAAACTTGTTTTCTTACCTAAATATATGGTTAGTAAGGTAACACTCACTAAACATTACAAAGTCACCAGTAGGTAGTGCTCACGTTAGCTGGATACAACCAATAAGATAACTGCAAACGCAAGCAACAAGAACTGGAAACACAAGGAGCTATAGACAAAGAACTAGGCAACATCTGTAGAGCAACAGGTTGCAACACAAAAGACCAAAAAAGTTTAATGATTCAATTAGTTGATCTTTTTTAACTTTGATATGTTGAAGTTTATCAGTCAAAATTTTGATATGTAGAAGTTTCTAGGTGGTGTATTGGCGCTACATTAGATCACAATATTGAGGTTATCCTCCCTATTGACCCCTAAGAAATCTCATTTGATGTCCTGAGGTAGAAAAAACATTAAATTGATAGGCAAATTCAAGCGGAGTGGTACAACTTGGTTAGATCATGGAGTTTGATGTATTGATGTTCGAAATATCAAGGTTCCGCTGTATTCTATATGAATGGAATAAAGAAGGCATACTAAATTATTACAGCAGAGTTCCACTAATGAAAACCCCATTAATCCTAAAATCAGCTTATAGGCTACCACACACATTCTGGTGAAAAAAAACAATTTTTTTGTAACTTATAAAAACTTACTGGAGCTATATAAAGGAAACTAAACATTACATACAATATTTTAAATGGAACTGCCTCAAATAAATTCAAGATTGCTGAAATTTAGTATTGTTTATTTGTTTAACCCTCTCAGCCAAACTATTTATCCTATTTAAATATTTTGAAGCACCATCAAAAGAACATAATACCCCCGTCGCAGCAGACCTGCGTACTCAGCGAATTTCCAAAGAATTATTTTTTCAACATCAAAGAACTTTGTGGCTATCTTATATAGTTAATTAATAATCTTTGCAAGGAAATATAATATATTTAATGGCATTAATTTCTGAGTAAATTATTTTTATTTAATAATTTATATATTAATATTTATATTGTAATAAATGACTATTTTAACAGTAATGAAAGTGCATATCCAAAGCTTCCATGCAAAAGGAATGATTTGTTTACAAATAACAAAACATAAACATTTCAAATTTGACAAATATGCAGAAGACAGCTGATCAGCTGATTAGGAACGGATACCTTATTATCTCCATCTCTCTTGCTCCCATTATACACTTATTTTCCATGAGAATACCATGGGATTTAGCATGTAGGTTTGCTGCCATGTGGGTTTTTGATCTAATCTTAATTACTCACCATCTAGTAAAGGTTCATACAAATTTTTATTACGATATGTTGATAAATAAGCGATATATAACTTTTTAAAGATTTACCCATAAGAATAACATGGGGAACTTGATCTGAATTTTCTCTATAACCAGTTAAGCTATTTTAAAGATTCAAAATACTTAATTGTTTGTTTTTTTAAGCTCTTTTAAATGGTTTCAGTTAAAATTGATGATGAATAAATTTAGGTCCAAAAATGCGAAAACCCCATTTTTGACCCCTTTGAAACCCCATAAAACCCCGTTCCCATAACCCGACAATGCTCAGGGTGTCTAGTTTATTTCTCTTCCAAAATTCAAGACTAATTCCAGACTTTTTCAAGACTTCTTTAGTTTTTTCAAGACTATTCAACATATTAATTTCTATTTTACAAAATTATTTATATAGTTGCCGCTAACATATTTGTTTTAAAATAGTATACTCATACCTTCTGTCAAGCAGCTCAAATTTTATTGTTGAATATAATCACTACATGTTTTGCCGAGAATACGACATTGTCAAGTGATACAAGAACATAATATCCATTTAAGGATTGGTCAGGGATCAAAATAGACAAACTGAACTGTGTTTATGATATGTTTTGTCTATTTTAATCCTTAAGACCAATCCTTCGATGGATAGTATGTTCTTTTATCACTTGACAATGTTGTATTCACGGCAAAGCATGTGGTGATAATATACAACAAGAAATTTGAGCTGCTCGACAGAAGGTATGTGTATACTATTTCAGTCTTCAATAGCAGTTCAGCGGCTAGTAAATTTTAGTCTTCAATAGCAAATCAGCGGCTAATACAATGAATCTTGATATTTTTTGTCAAAAACAAGACTATTAAAATGAAACCATAAAATTCTAACTTATTAATAATATGCAATATCAATTCTGCAACAACATTGAAAATTAAAATGGTTTGAATTAAAATAATGCACAAGTGTGTAATTCTATTTTTATTAAATACTAGCTGTGTGCCTGTCATAATTAATAATATAAATAATTCCACAAATTCAATAGTGATATCGAATTTATAGAACACATAAAAATTGCATATATTTGTTAATAATTAAAATGTTGCTTCTCCTTGTCTTTCTTTAGCTTGCAGGCCAATGATAGTTAACACCCTTTTTAGGCCATTTTTAGTATACACTGAATCAAGAGTCAATACCAGCGTCTCCGCACGGTGGTCGCGAGCATTTACTGTCTACAGTCGGAAGCATTTTGATTGAGGATCATAAGCGTCTCCAGTTAGCAATCTTGATCGGCGATCACGAGCGTATCCATAAATCAATTTTTTTTTTAAAATTTCAAGACTAGAAGGCAAATTCAAGACTAATTCCAGACTTTTTAAGACCATTGTTAAATTCAATACTAATTCAAGACTTTCCAGATTTTCAAGACTACTAGACACCCTGAATGCTGGTTCGCGAACTCATGAAAATAGACCTGGTCTTACACCTTCATACCAAATTTCATCAAAATCGGAAGTCCCCTTCAAAAGTTATCGGTACCACGGACACACACACACACACACACACACACACACACACACACATACATATATATATATATATATATATATATATATACCCCCGTCGCAGCAGACCTGCGTACTCAACGAATTTCCAAAGAATTATTGTTTCAACATCAAAGAACTTTGTGGCTATCTTTTATAATTAATAATCTTTACAAGGAAATATAATATATTTAATAGCATTATATTTCTGAGTAAATTATGTTTATTTAATAATTTATATATTAATATTTATATTGCAATAAATGACTTTTTTAACAGTAATTAAAGTGCATATCCAAAGCTTCCATGCAAAAGGAATTATTTGTTTACAAATAACAAAACATAAACATTTCAAATTTGACAAATAAATATGCAAAAGACAGCTAAACAGCTGATTAGGAACAGATACTTTATTATCTCCATCTCTCTTGTTCCCATTATACACTTATTTTCCATGAGAATACCAAGGGATTTAGCATGTATGTTTGCTGCCATGTGGGTTTTTGGTCAAATCTTAATTACTCACCACCTAGTGAAGGTTCATAACATTTTTGATTAAGATATGTTGATAAATAAGCTATATATAACTTTTTAAAGATTTACCCATAAGGATAACATGGGAAACTTGATTTGAATTCTCTCCATAACCAGTTAAGCTATTTTAATGATTCAAAATACTAAGTTGTTGGTTTTTTAAGCTCTTTTAAATGGTTTTGCTTAAAATTCTTGAATTTTGAAAATTGATGTTCAAAAATGCCAAAAACCCATTTTTGACCCTTTTGAAACCCCATAAAACCCCGTTCCCATAACCCCACAATGCTGGTTCGCGAACTCATGAAAATAAACCTGGTCTTACACCTTCATACCAAATTTCATCAAAATCGGAAGTCCCCTTCAAAAGTTATCGGTACCACGGACACACACACACACATATATATATATATATATATATATATATATATATATATATATATATATATATATATACATATATATGAAAACGAACGAATAGTGTTTTTGGCTTCTGGGGACCTCAAAATAAAAAAGTAAAGTGGTCCCGGGCTTAGGTCTTACCATGGCTACTACCGTAATAGAGTATTCCCTATAGGGAAATTCGCTAATATTTCCTATAGGGAAATTCGCTAATATGAACTACAATTTTGGTTATTTGATATATAAAGCCATATCCATATCCTCCGTTAACAATCAAGAAAGACTTTTCAAGTTAAAGATTTTTGTAATGAAAAAAGCAAATATTTATTGTTATACAGTAGAACCTTACCTTCAGTTCTTATCTAGACGTCGATGCGGACGGATCGTCTTATCGGCGGCTAGCAGTGCGTGCCTTTCCTGCACGCGACGCGCTGTAATGTACTGTTGAAAATACTATTTTGAGCTATTTTTAGTTCCGGGACTCCGAATACGTCTGTTATTTATATTGGTGCTATTCCTAGCATTTCCTGTAGTTCAGCAGTTAATCGGGCTTCTGGTGCGTTTATTCGCCATGGCTGAGGTTATGTGTACGAAGTGTAACACTATGGCATCAGAGGAAGAAGCGATTAAGTGTTCTACTTGTAGTGCAGTGTGTCATAAGAAATGTTCTGGACTGGACCCAAGTAAGAAAGTAACACGACGGACTCCATATCGTTGCAGTAAGTGTACAGGTACTTCCTCAGGTGTGTCTAGTGATTCCGAGGACGCTGCGGGTAAGACTAGCATTCTTAAAGCAATCAGTGATCTTAAAAGTGATTTCACTCAAGTTTTTGATGAAAAAATTAATGATTTGGAATCCAGGTTAAATGAAAATTTGACATTAAAACTCTCATCTATTGAGGAAACTTGTTCCAACCTAGTAAAATCGTTTGATGTAGCAATAAAGGCACTGAAAACTGAAAATGAAAACAGACGTGAGGAGTGTGACAGACTTCAAAAAACATGCGATAATCTCTCCAGTGAAGTTGAGGAATTAAAATCACAGGTTCACGATTTGCAGCAGTACAGTCGTTTGCAAAATTTAGAAATTGTTGGCGTACCGTTCACTCAAAACGAAAATATTGACACGGTCCTCGAATCCAAAACAAGAAGATAACCACAGATCTTTTCTTGTAATATCTTCTTATCTATTCTTGTGCGGGTCAACAGTAAATTCCTGAGACACATCAGTAAATATAGATCCGCTGCAAGCATTGTTATTTATATTGTAAGTTACATTCTTTGTATTAAAATATGCAGTGCATTCCTTATTTATATCTTTAACTTACTAGTAGCTCATATCGTATTATAATCTGATGTCGCGGAGCAGGAGGGTTCCAAAATTTTCCATCAAACTATTTTGTTTTTCTTTTTTAGTATTATTTTTATTGATATTAAGTCATTTAATAACGAATGATAGATGATAATGATTTGATTGACGGCTACAGAAGGATCAATAGCGTTTGTGTTGATGATATCTTAAATGTTGATTATTTTACATGTTTTAAAAATGAAGGTGCCCTTAGAATTATTCACATGAATATTAGAAGCTTCAACAAAAATATTGATAATTTTTTAGTATATTTAGATGCAATTAAAGTTGAATGGGATATCATAGTTTTAAGCGAAACTTGGTTGGGTAATGAAGGGGGAGCAGTACACCTTGAAGGATACAGGGCTTACCATACAAGTGGGGGTGCGAACAGGAATGATGGTGTGTTAGTGTATGTGAGTGTCAGAGTGAATGTGTCCGTGAGAGAGGTGGAGCTGGGCGGCGTGCATGGCTTGTGTTTTGATTTCACTTATCACGGTAAACTGTTTAACCTACTGGCAGTATACAGGACTCATGATAACGACCTGGATGACTTTACTCTCGCATAGAGCCAGCACTATTCTAACTTGTTGACAAACAAAACATACTTACTCGTAGGGGATATTAATGCTAACCTTTTAGAGCCTAATAACAAAACAGAGAGGTACTTAGATGTGCTGTATGGTGCAGGTTTCATGTGTGGTATACATTCTCCGACAAGAGTGACTGCTGACAGTAGGACTAACATAGACCACATATTTGTGAGACATAAATACTGTGACGAACTTAACACTGCTGTTATCAAAACTAGTATTACAGACCATTACTGTGTTGCGCTAAATGTGCAGATCAAAAAAGGATGTACAAACTCTGAGCAAAATGATAACTTTACTTTTATTGACAAACAACTACTCAAAAACTTTGTCATAAATTATGACTGGTCTTGCGTTACAGAAATTGCAGATGTGAACAATAGTACCAATTTATTTTTTGATATATTAAAAGATTTTACAGAACTTTCAATTAAAACTTCCGCAACCAAACCAAGACTTAAAAAAATTAAACCATGGATAACAGAGGAGTTGGTTAGAGGTATTCGGAAAAGGGATATGATGAGCAAAACTCTTAAGAAACAGCCCTTTAATAGAGTATTGAAAGAGGAATATTTGTTGCATAGAAATAGATTAAACTTTCAGATTAAACAAACAAAAATAAAATATTACAAAGATAAGATTTCTATCCATAGAAATGATCCAAAATTATTTTGGCAAACAATTAATGAATTGGCAGGAAAGGCAAAAAATAAAGATAGTTTTCCACTTCAACAATTTACAGCGAACAGGACGTTTGCTCCAAATGATGGTGTCACACAACAAAGTAAACACGTTGCAGAGGAGTTCAATGAATACTTTGCACAAGTCGGCTACAACCTGGCACGGGTTATCGACTCTACCGGTCCACTTGTTATCGACGACAATGACTATCCTACTAACACTACTTTTACTCTACAGACTATTTCCGAGCAAGACTTAACACGGTACGTCACAAGTTTGCGCGGAGGCTCAGCTCCAGGGTATGATTTGTATCTCTGCCTCCTTTTTAATCGATAACCTTCCAACTCTCAGCAGACCGCTCGTTCATATTATTAATGCCAGCATACGCTCGGGCGAGTTTCCCGACGCCTTCAAGGTTGCTAAGGTCATTCCATTGTACAAAGGTAATGATGTAACAGAGAAATCTAATTTTAGACCAATCAGCTTGTTGAGTGTGTTCTCTAAAGTATTAGAGAAAGTAATTAAAGATCAATTAGTTTGTTATCTTGAGGAGAATAACATCTTAACGGGATGCCAGTTTGGGTTCAGAAAAAGTAAAAATATTTCCGATGCGTTTTTTCATATCTCTAAAAACCTTAATGCAGCGGTGTCTGATAGCAATAAGTGTTTAATGATTTTCCTCGATCTGGCCAAAGCTTTTGATTCTGTTGATAGAACAAAGCTACTTTCGAAATTAAAGTTAGTGGGAATAAAAAATAACGCTTACAATTGGTTTAAAAGCTATCTCGATAAACGTGAACAGTTAACCTCAGTAAATGGGGTCAATAGCAGTCTTTACATCGGTTAATTATGGGGTAATCCAGGGAAGTACGCTGGGCCCTATTTTATTTTTAATTTACATAAACAACCTATCTCGAGTTGGAATCTCTGGTAAGTTATCGCTTTTTGCCGATGACACTGCTATTTTCATAGAAGGTTCTAATTGGGACGAAGTTATAAATAAGGCTCAGCGAGATTTGTCACTTGTCAAGAAATGGTTTGATCAAAATTTACTTTCCTTGAACATATCCAAATCTAAATTCATGCCCATAGCTCTTAGAGATATCAGTGATACTCAAATTAGTGAAATTAAGTTACATTCATGTAGAGATGTTTACAGTTTGACGTGTCATTGTGAATCTCTGGAGCGGGTAGACACATACAAATACTTAGGGGTAGTAATTGATAATAGACTGACTTGGGCGGCTCATATATTTTATTTGAATAACAGACTTAGGAAACTGATATACGCATTCAAACAATTAGGGAAAATTCTAAACCTAGACGAAATTAAAATGACCTACTACGCGTACGCACAATCACTCCTGGAGGGAGGTATCATAATGTGGGGGGCAGCTTATAGAACTACTCTCGACCCTTTATTTATAACTCAAAAGGCAATTCTCAAAGCTGCCCTTGGAAGGTGTCGGCGTTACTCGTCCGAGGCGTTGTATGCGGAGACACGAGTATTGGATGTAAGGCAGCTTTTTGTTAGAGTAATTGTTACCTACATTTTTAAGAATTTTGATAACATATTTGAATGCCCTACACACCAGTACTCGACTAGGCACGCTTCTTTGGCTATAAAATTTCCTAAATTAGTTAAAACATTCTCGACCACTAATTCTTTTTACGTAGCTCATATAATCTACCGTAATCTGCCGGATCATCTAAAAGATTTTTTTTCTTGTAAGCTATCAACGTACAAACTGAAAGTCAAGTTATGGCTTCACAACATTGGAAGTGCTAATATTGAGAACATCATTATCTCAAACTACAGGTCTTAGATTGGAGTGTGCATATGAGGTATAGGCGAGTGTTCGTGAGTGCGTGGAGCGTGTGTGCGTGTGTGCTTGGAGCGTGCGTGAGCGTGGGGTGTGGAGAGGGAGGGGGAGAGAAGTACGTGGTGTGTGTGTGTGTGTGTGTGTGTGAGAGAGAGAGAGAGAGAGAGATTGAGAGGGAAGTGAGTATGTGCATGTGTTGTAAGGGGTAAGGAGACGGGATGCGCATCTGGTGATATCAACTAAAATACCGTAGGATGATAATATCTATTTACCTATACAACGCTGGGTTTTTTCTGTAGCCGTTCTGTTGTTCTGTTTTTTTGTTTTCTTTTAAATTGCTTCGTTAATTGTAAAAAAAACATCTATATGTAAAAACTTATAGTTTATAGAAAAACATTATTGTTAAATCTTATGTATACAGGATAAAGGACTCAATCCCACGCACAGGCTATGCCTATGTGGGATTTATTTCATAATGTATAAGTTTGTATTATATATGTGTTATTTGTTTATGAAATAAAGATGTTTTGACTTTTGACTTTGACCTCCCATATCCGACCTTGGTGGGACCGGGCCATGGTCAGAACGGCCAAAAATTCGGATGTCAGGAGGAGCATTTGATGGGTAGAAAAAAAGCTAAATAGTATTGTAATACAACTTTATTGTACCTATAACACATTAATTGAAACATCAACAATATTTATACATAATTGTCTCTACAAATAATAAATAGTTTCATGTTTCTGTACAGAAACAACGGGAGCCCAAAAATAACAGATAGAAGAAATAACAGATAGACGGATGGACATTGGGAGGAGTGGGTTAGAGTAGAAGCCCTTAAGTCCGGCCTCATATAGTTCGGAAACCGGATTATCCAGCCGAGGCTCTCCGAAAATAAAACATTCAACACAGCCGCGGACATTCACACAGGGGAAATAGGCACAGGTAGCTGGTTTCCTTGTACAATCACTAAAATATTTTAATTGCCGATTTACTGACGGTTTACTTTCAAATATTTTCTTAAATATTGTGCTCTAGTACTTTTTTTCAGCGAGATCTTTATCAGCGGCATTTTGGGACCAAAATTGTCAAATTTACATGGACGTTATGCTCAGCAGATAAATTCTATCACTATTGTGATCTCATTTCCATGTTAGGACCTTGGTTGATAGCCGATAAAACATTTTCTCAGTATTCGTTCATTTAACACAGTTTCATCACTAGCGCCCTATTATCCGATGTACAATCCAATTTCGGCCCCATTACTAACGTCTGAGTGAGTAAATTACGCCTTTTATTTGTTAAATCGATAGCAAAACATTAGTAAGTGCAATTTGCAATTGAATACACCTAATAGTTCATCTTTGAACTATTTAATAAGGTCGGTTTTAACTGTACTTGTTCAATAAACCGCCCGTTAATCCAGCAGTTAATTTTTTTAACTGGCTGGTGGTGGTCCAGTTGAAATGGTATAAAACTGTCTTAAAATGAATTTTGGTCTAATGTTTTTTTTTTTTTTTTTTTTTTTTTTTTGGACTAGCAGATTGCGATCTCATTAATTTTAAGAAACTTATTTTAAGTAAGAGTTATTTATATAAGTCTCCAATCTATTATTCCCCAAATTTCGTTCCCTCACTTTAGTATCTTAGGAAGTGTTTGCAAACACTTCAGATTAACTATAAACTATTAATTAGAGCATTTATTCTGGACTAGAGGTGTGCGGATATCCGGAAAACCGGATCGGATTCGGATCGGATTCGGATATCCGATCCGATCCGATTGTACAACAGGCGTCGGATACTATCCGAAAAATATCCGATTTTTTCGGATAAATAGTGTATATGAGCAAAAAAACCTTTAAACCCTTCAAAAACTACATTTGGAATGATACTGACGATCGCGTTCGTTCTAGGTATGAATACAAAGTTGGATTAAAACACGACTCAATTATTACCATCTCTCTCGAGTCAGTCAACACTAGTATTGACACTCAACATATTAGGATGGCCCCAAGATATAGCGCACTCAAGGCAATGGTTGTCAAAACAAATCTGATATATTAGCGACTCAAGCGGATGGAGTAAAACAACCCATTCTAACAGTGGTCGTGATTGGCTGTAGAGTTAGGTTCCGATTCCAACCACAACGCGCGCTAGTGAACTGTCGCTAGCACTCCACAGCCACCGATTTGGAATTAACTGGTATGGGGGAACACCAGAATTGACCGAGTGTCACGATTTTAGTCTGTGATTATTTGATTCTGTTGTCCTGCGCAGTAGACGACAGTGTTTCCAAGTACACGATAATAAATTGGTTATTGTACTCATTCTCACACGTCACACTGATTTTCCTCCCAAAGATTTGTCGTAATTTTTCAAGATAATTAATGATAGTTTTGGAAAATGATTGATTTTGCGTGCCTAAAATTTTACAAAATCAAATCATTCCCGACATCAATCACTAATTACATTGATAGACACGACATTTTTGTGGCGTGCAATAATTTATTATCGTGTGGTACGATGTTTTGAAGTCTGGGAATACTGCTACAGCCGACAGCGTACGAGATAAAATTTGAATTGAAATTACGAACTTTTAATGTGATCAACTTAATTTTCTAGAATTGGATAGGCTGGCTACTAGGCTAGTTGTTAACTACTCAGTTATGGAGCCAAGAAGGAAAAAGAGTTTGATTTGGAAATCTTTTGAGAAAAACCAAGAACAGGCGGAATGCCTATTGTGCAAGCTGGTTCTAAAGGTAGGCCTAAGGGTAGGGTAACTAAGACATAATAAAATGTTCTTTGTAGAAAAATAAAATAATGTCGTTTTATTATTACTGAAATTGAGACTTGTGACTTGATTCCACTTCATAAATTCTTTGAGATGAGAAAGTTTTTATTTTAACTGAGCTCATTGTAATAGGCCTAAAACAAATTGGCCTAAAACAAAACCTAAAGTGTTAAAAGTATTATATGTTACTGCATTATTGAACCTAAGTAAGCTTAGCAATCTACTTTTAATTAAACATCAAACAAGACTGTAGCCTACACGAAGGTGTAGGCCTAGGCCTCTGTTAAACAGTAATGTCATCACAGTGACTCAAAGATATCAAAACTTGCATAAAATATAGCCTAGGCCTAATGAATGAAATAGACCTTTTTGGTCATACCCCTAAGTTATTACTCAAAATATTACTATCAATGTAGTATTCAAACAAAAAATGAGTGTGAAAATTACCTAATTCGGAGAGAGAAAAATTTATCTAGGTTATAATTTAAGCAAATTTGTAAATAAATACCGAAAAAGATTTCTCATCAAAAACAAATAGTTACAAATGTAGCCTGTTGATTGACTGACTTTAGAGTTAATAATAGGCCTACCTTAAAAACTTGGTTAAGTTAAAACTTGGTTTGATACTGATAGCCTTGTAGTGAATTTATTTTGGATGAGACCTACTGTAGTTAGTAGAATATATGAAACTATATTATATAGGCTATAATATATTATAATAGGCCTATAATACACAAAATCATACAAATATGAAATGGTAGGTATCATACTTAACATAGACAACATTAAACATGCACACTAAACAAAATAAATTTCTTTATATGTCATTGTAAAGTATTTGTCCAAAATGTAAATTATAATTCTAGTTTTGAACAAATACAAAAAAAATCAATATATGCCTACATTTATATATTAAACAAAAAAAATACATTTTTCATGCATTCCTAGGAATAAATTGCTAAGATTTTACTGTTAATTAATTTGTATTTTAAAGTTCATTCTGTCCGTGCGAGTATCCGAATCCGAATAATATCCGATCCGAACCCCTTACTATCCGATCCGAATCCGATCCGAACTTAAACTATCCGATCCGAATCCGATCCGAAGTCAAATTTCACTATCCGCACACCTCTATTCTGGACAGCATTCAGCGAGCATGATTGTCGTTGCCCACACACGTTCGAGCTCGGTCATGTTGGGCTCGTTCCGACTGACGAACCGAGCGCCGAGCATTGAATCGGAAACTCAGTTTCCGGTTCAAACACAATTGGCGAATGGCCTGACACTTACCGGTATAGGCCTGTCGTTAGGCCCCAGAGGCTGGTAAGAGATGTCGTTGATTATGTTGTACCCCTTCAACACTCGCCCGAACACGACGTAGTTGCCATCCAGGTATGGCAACTCACCCAATGTCACACAGAACTGCGAGTTGTTGGTGTTGGGAATCCCGCAGTTGGCCATACTGAGCAGGCCCGCCTCTGAGTGCTAAAACAGATGACATTACTGGATCACATATGGCACACATCTAAAAAACGGTTTCAAAGATAAACTTTGTAATTTAAAATTCTAAATCAAACATGATCCAAAACAAATGTTTGGATCTAAGCATTCTAATATATGAATATGTAGTTATTTATTAGTTATTATAGCTACTCAAGAATTTACCAAACAATTTTTTTCTAAAATTTATATATTTTGGATTTCTTTCAGAGTTCATCTTCAGTCGCTGACCTAATTTACCAATTCCTTAATTTATATATTTTGTATATGTACTATAATTTAAGGTCATAAAATAAATAACCTTTAAAGGTTCAGTAGGAATTTGTAAGTTAGGTTTGAGACTGAAGATGGACTCAGAAGGAAGTCCGAAATATATCAGTTTTTAGAAAATATTGTTTTATAAATTCATGAGTTGGCCACTCCAGTAAGTAAGTAAGTATTAATTCATGAGTAGCCATAAAAACTAAAAAGTTAACTTATTATAGAGACAAATACTTCCTTATAAATAATTCTTTAAGGAATATATAGTTATATCTTGTAGAATCAATAGATACAATGTATTTAAATTTAAATCAACAATAGATGTAATGAAAAATAGATGTTGCTGCAATATATGTAATGAATGTGTCAAGTTATGGACTTTGTAAATATTTTCAAACCAATTTCCGTATTTTGAGATTCTAACAAATGAGTGTTAATTATAGGAAAATTACTGCATTCTGAGAGAAGAAAGAATTACACTACAGTTCATTCTTAATGTCCGTAAACTGGTAGGATGAATAACTTTCTTCTTTTGATATACGTGGTCTGATTCTGTAGTTGCAAATTCCCGATAAAATAGGTGGTCCATAATAATCATAATTGTTTTTAAGGGCCATTTCATTGAGAATGTGTTGAAAATAGGTGCCAC
Source organism: Neoaliturus tenellus (assembly GCA_030545055.2). Lineage (NCBI taxonomy): Eukaryota > Metazoa > Arthropoda > Insecta > Hemiptera > Cicadellidae > Neoaliturus > Neoaliturus tenellus. Next base: position 172,868,409 of record CM061531.1, on the reverse strand, counting down.
GATCTTGGCTGATACATTACAAGTAAGAATTTCTATAAAAAAATATGGTAAACTCTCGTAAATTTGAATCATTGTGGTGGGCAGCCATTACGGACGTTGATAAATCTAAATAATCTTATCATATTATAACAAAAATTATACGTTTCATTATACACATTATACATGTGTATAATGTGTGTCATTTCATTATACATTATACATTTCATTATACACATTATTGAATTTTAATGTCTTCCCCTTTTATTTTTTCTATAAGGGATGACTTAGAGGAATGGAACTTCAAACATCCATATTTGGCTATTAGTACTTCATTTTGTGGTACAATGTGATTTTTTTAACCCCAATGGCGGATGGCCCACTTAGAGACACAAAAAATCTTAAGGGTAAGCATAGGGCAATCTGTACCTCATATTAAAGGCCTCACGTAACAAAACACAATGCCGCAAACCCGACCTCAATCGGACAACCGAGCCGGAAATGCCAGGCAATTTAACTTTTCATTAAAATCTGTTATTTCAATACCAAAATTCTAAAACTTCCACTGCCTGCTACTTCTGACGTATGAAATATATCCCTTTAAAGGGGCGTAGGGCGGAAAGCTCAAGGGGGATTTTTTGGGACTTTTGGGAAAATACACACCTTATCATAGTCCATAAACTGTGAAAAATTCAGCTCCTCCGGAATTACCTTAGACACGAACCTATTATGACTGGGCTATACAGGGTGGCTGAAAAGTAACTACCACCCCCCCCCCCCCTTAACTTTTTTGCTAATCGAGATATTTGAATTCTTATTGCGGCAATCTTCTCCGACAGAAGGGGCTGCATTGCCAATGGGCAGTTTTACATTTTTGACCCGTAGGGGATGTGGGGGTGGCGGGTAACTCAAAATTTTCAAATGGGACGAATGGTCGAGTGACACCTCATTTCAAAGGTCTTGGCAAGAGAAGAAAAATGGTATAAAAAAAAAAAATATCGCTCCACCAAAAACAAAATGGCGGCCAAAAACGTGGGGTGGCTGAAAAGTAACTACCACCCCCCCTTAACTTTTTTGCTAATCAAGATATTTGAATTCTGATTGCGGCAATCTTCTCCGACAGAAGGGGCTACATTGACAATGGGCAATTTAACATTTTTGAACCTTAGGGGATGTGGGGGTGGGGGGTAACTTAAAATTTTCAAATGTGAGGTATAGTCGAAAGACACCTCATGTAAAAGGTCTTGGCAAGAGAAAAAAATGGCATAAAAAAATGAAAATCGGACCACCTAAAACTGTATATTGAAGAAGTTCCTGATGATGCTAAATGTGATAAATTAGTTCTGTACTGCTGACATATATAGAAAAACAAATTGGAGGCAATAGAGTGCAAAAATTGTTTTGATTAAAAAAATCAAATTATTTGGATAAAGATGATTTGGGATGTGACCTATCATAAATAATCAGTTTTTATATTTCTAGTTACAATTACTTACAATAAAAAAATGAATAGGAAAAATTAAGTAATATATTTTGTTGTTTAAGAAACAACACCACCTAAGTGACAAGATTCAAACTTTTCAGGAGAGCCAAAAGCCTCCCGAGGGATAAAGACGATATTGTATTACATGAAGAGTACGGTATAACTCCGCCTAACTCCAATAAACACTTCAAGCTATTAATTTGGCTCTTAAAATGTTTGTTTTATAACCAAGACAATAACTAACACGATTTATGATCTTTTAAAAGTCAATGGAAATTAATCAAAACGGTAAATAAGTTTTACCTTATGCAGAATGACATCCGTCTCTTGTTGATTACCATGCTAGAACTTGTGGACATTGGCAGTGTTTTTTTAGTCAGTGAGATCGGTGTTAGAAGAAATACGATAGCAGTGAATTCTGTTAGATTTTCACTTAACGTTGTCACAAGGAAGTGTAAAATGCATATGTTTTCATAGAGATGCAAAAATCTCAATTTTTCCAAAAATGACACTTAGGCAGTGTTGTTTCGTAAGCGAAGATATATAGGTATACAAATAAGAAAATAAATAAATACGGTAGGCCTACTAAAAAAATATTACTTTGAAAATAGTTGTTGGACAGCATAGAAACTTTATCAAAAATTAAACAAGATTTAATTGGGTGTAGTTGTACTAATTTAATTTATTTGGAACCGTTTGATGTTTCTTCTACTTTGACACAATGTGTTAGTTCTAATATCTTGTTATTGTGCAACCTTTATCTCAACAGATTAAGTATTATCAGTCATAGTAAACAATGAATCCACACCATGTATGGAGCATAGTGACAGATAAGGCTCTGATAACATCAGTGCATCAAAAACAATAATTAGGGTTCTTTGAAATATTTACACTGTTTATTACTAAGCAATACTGTGGTTTACTGTTGGTTTATTTACAAATGACTGCTTTTGTAGGTTCTTTTTAAGCGCAGACTAACAATCTTTTTAAAAAATAATTTGATAATCTGATTAGTCTATACCGTCTTTCACGTATCACCCAGACAAACATAAAAAAGAGGTGAACTTCAATGCCTATCACTACTTTGTCCAAAGAAGTCCCATTAACAACAAAGGTTCATGAGAATAGTCTGGTGTGAGTTATATATTTTATGGCTATCATAGCCAGTTACCAACTTAAAATAATAATAATAAAATAAATAAAAGATGTTCTGCAGTGCAAAGCATCTGCGTCAGTACATTTAAAATTAAACTAAAATAAACATTTTATGATCTCTCTATAAAGCTAAATCCAGGGCGCTAAGCCATTACAGCCCAGCTTCATTTGCACAATGCAGCCCCATCAGCCCTTTCGGGAAAGAACTCAAAGGGCACTCGGTGACAATGTGAGTCATAGTCTGGAACTCCGCAACACAGCTGCATGACTGATCTTCTGCCATTACCCATTTGTATTTCCAATTATTACATCTTCCTACTCCAGGGCGGAATCGATTGAGTAAAGTCCACTGATTCCGAGGAAGACCCATACCACCTACTGCTAAGGTCGGGTCAGCAATCAGAAAGCCATTCCGACCTTGGAAAGATTTCCAGGAGGAAGTCCAGTCGGTATGGATGGAAAAGTTGATGCATTGGTGAGAGACGATATTGGTGAGAGTTAATGCGCTGTTGTCAAATCTATCCAAAATAGTAGTTTTCATCACTAGGAGCAAAAGTGACTCTTTTTAGTGCGGAATCGAGTTTTTAAAAACGACTAAGCACTAAAAAGACACTTTTGCTCAGTGTTATGAACAGCGTTTTTTATCATATGCAGAATAACACTTTTAACGATTAAAAATATTAACTATAAAGTTGTATTTTTTATGTTATATTTACTAAGTAAGTAATATACAGTGTTTACATTTCTGTTATTTACTAACAATGCTTTAATAAAATGTATGAATTTCACTATTCTGCATAGAGAATTAATAAATAACAGCAAACAGCTGACTTTTCAGTCCTAGGACCTAAAAATATTCCAGCTGATTTTTCAGTCCTAGGACGAAAAAGAACCGTTTTTGGTACTATTGAGAGAACAAAAAACAGGCTGATTTCGTGCAGAATGATAAAAAAAATTTATACAATATTACAAATGGTAAACATAACCACAAATGACAAATTGTAGGGCGAGACAGGACAAAATTAAAAGAAGGGCTGTTTCATTCAAAGATTCAAGGTTCAAGATTTTTATTTGTCTATAGGCATACAGTAATGCATGAGATATAGTCAACTTATGAAGTATAGTAATAAATCAAATCAACATCCTAATTTGATACATGTTATCAAAAGAAATTTAAATAAATTATACCTTAACTTTTGGTAATTGCAGATGACGCTATATGAAAAATCTATGAGAAAGCATAAATTATGTTAGATATAAATCATAGAACTCTATATATACACCTGGAACGCTCACGCAAGGCATAACTCTAACTAAAAACCGCAACCCGTGTTCTGAAGGGCAAGCAAAAACACGAAATGAGCATCTTAAGCTTTTGTGTGCGCTCTCACTTACACGCTTCTCTACTGGTTGTTAAATTCCCAAATTCATGGAAACATATAAGGGGTTTAAAGCAAAAGATTTGCTGATTATGACGGTGTAAATATCTTAGCCATTAAATTTAACTAGAGATCGCCTCCTGATCGAAATTCGATCAAAATTTCAGTTAATCTGGACCCAAGAAGCTTAAAACAGTTTAGAACTAAAACATCTGTTCTTCCTAATTCTCTAGCAGTTGTTTTTTACAACAGCTGTCTAATGATTCATTCAATTCTCCTTTCTCCATAAGATTAACATTGGGACTTTGAAAGCCTGTGGGGCTTAGCCCTGGAGTCCGATGTGAATTAGAATGTGATTCTGCTCATCTACAGGAATATACCTTTCTAACGGTATGCGCGGATTTCTCCTACGATACACACGAGCTGAGAAAAAAGGAGGAAATGAAACATGCTTGCGTATTAATATATAAATTAGAAAACCACATGATCAAAAACTGTACATCAATACACAACTAGAACAGGAAGCTGCTAAACAGCTAGAACAGGAAGTTACTAAGCGTAAACTTTTTTTATTTGTTGGTCAGGAAAAAACTTCAAGCGACCATTAGATGATGAGTAACTAACATTTGCCTAAAACTCCCCATGACAGCAAACCTATATATTAAATCCCGGGTAATTTTAATACTCCAACCGCTGTAATGGGTTCTGTATGTCATTCATTTACCAGAGTAGCACCCTGTTGAAAGTTGATCCTTAGGGTCAAGTAATCAAGAAAAACTTGGGTGCTTGATGAGAAAAGTGGTACTTTTCGAAAAACGACGCCATCTTGGATTTTTTAATTTTTAGCATTTATGACCTTTTATAATGACTTTTCAGGTTATCTGGGTATCATATTATATGTTTTTTGGGGTGCTAGACTTGTTTCTTATATTTTCAAAACCGTAAAATAACAATTGAATGTAAATTGGCCGACTTTAAAGATTTTTTCAATATTTTAGTATAGTGCAAAAAATTGCATTTTCGTTATTTTGAAACATATTTTTTACTTTATTACATTTTACTTCCAACCTAGTTAAAGAGCTCAAAAAACAAATAATTTGATATATTCAACTATAATTCTATGTTTCTTTGTTGCCGAAAAACTAGAAGAACTTTTTATAAATAATCATGTTTTTTATCAACAGTAATGAAAGATTTTTACAGCACTTTTGTTTAAATATGCTTACATAATGTCCAGTCATATTTGAGAAATTACTTTAAAAACTCTTATTAGTGTAAAACTTGGTACTTTTATTGAATTTTACTTCCGGAATAATATACTAAAAGTCCACAAAAAATAAACTTGTACTATGACTGCCATCTTAAATGTTTAAAAATCATTAAAAATGTAAAAAATGTTCACCAGAAAGAGAGCTACAACTTTTGCTCTAAGCAATATTTCGAAATAATTAACCGTTTAGCCGTAAAATGTAATATTACAAAATCAATTTTAAAATGTGTTAAAATAACATGAATTGCCATTTAAAATGTTTTTAATAAATTATTTTAAACAATTTATTTTTTTATTTTAATTTAAAAGTTGTAATGTTCTGAACAGTTTCATACCAGTAACATAACTTTTACCTTTCCATTTATATTTTCTGTGTATTGTTTAATCCTACACTGCTGATTCTTTCGTTGATAGACTACCATAATAATCCCATACTGAGTTCATTATGGTACAAGGATGGAATTTGGTATGTATGTTAAAATTTACATTACTACATGTATTATTACATGTATTATTTACCTACTGGAATAAGATAAAAAAACCTCGCAAAACACCTACCTCAGTAGGCAGTTATCTTAGTAAATGGTTACAGAATTTTACCAAAGGATTAATACATTGAAAATAATTAAGTGGATATAGGTTAGTATTGTATGTGTAAGTAAAAAATAAACCCCTTTAATACAATTAATTATTTTTTAATTCAAATAATTATCATTGTATACTGTTACATAATTGCTCTAAACTCATTCATCATCAGGCTGAAGTTCTACTTTTGGTACCAACATAAATCTTAAAATGAAAAAATTCAATAAAACCAACCATGATTACTAAACACAGTAGAAGATTATTAAGGTAGACCACCAACGACATTTAAAAATTTCACAGAAAATATAAATGGAAAGGTAAAAGTTATGTTACTGGTATGAAACTGTTCAAAACATTAAAATTTTTTAATAAAATAAAATAAATGTTTAAATAATTTATTTCAAATCTTTTTAATGGAAATTATTGATTTTTAACGAAATTTCACCTTTATTTTCTAAATATTGCATTTAATGGCTAAACGGTTAAGTATATCGAAATATTGCTTAGGACAAAAGTTGTAGTTCTTTTTTGGCGAACATTTTTTACACGTAATGTTTTCTTATAGGATGAATAGTTTTGAAGTAGGGGAAAGTGGGGTATAACCGGGTGGCTAAGCTTTAGTGACATGTAGATGCCATGTTTTTATACAGAAAATTTTAAATAATGTCTCATTTTATCTTGTGTTTATTTGTTTTTGAATTGCTTCTTTTAAAACCTTGATAAGTCTTATAGTTTTTTTTCTGTGATTTTTTTTGTAAAATAAGTGCAAGTACCCGGATTTACCCCACTAGTGGGGTGATACTGGGTACACATGTTAAGTATATGGGAAATAGAAAAAAAACAAATTTTGTAATAGACCTAAAATTTTATTACTAAGTACACACAATTAAGTCAAAATATTATCAAAGATAACATATTCAGTTAATGTATGAGCGAAAAATCACATTTTAAATATTTAGATCATATAACATGTATAAATACCATCCGGTTTTACCCCGCGCGTCATACCCGGTTTCACCCCACTGGTAGTAACTAACAAAAACTTAAAATATTCAGAGTGCTTAAAACTAATTTGAGATATTGCTTATATCAGTGTAAAGATAAAGACATAGACTACACAATAGTGTAGTCACCCTCACTGAAACTCATGTAGTTTTTCCGTAGTAGGCGATCAAACTGTCCGTAACATTGGGAAACGAAATATCAAAAACAAAGAAACGCTCTTAACAGCCAGAGTTCTGCTCAGAGACTAATGGCGCAATGTCCGCCACTTTCCCTCTCCAACTACATGTTAATTTCGGCATTTATCGCCAGGTACCAGCACTTACTTGGCCAAAACCCGACCACCCGGTTTGTACCCAACCACCCGGTTATACCCACCTCTCCCCTAACTCGGTGAAAAACTGGTTTTTGTGCGCCATTTTCCAAGATGGCGGCCATAGCACAAGTTTATTTTTCGAGGACTTTTGATATATTATTCCGGATGTAAATATCAATATACATACCAAGTTTCACATTTATACAAGTTTTTTTAGGTAATGAATATATTTTGATTTAAAATGACTACACTAATACGAATTTCCAATATTTTAAACTAATTTTGTAGCATAAATAAAATATTGTACTATTTTATCATGTCCCACATTAAGCATGCCACTATTGCAGAAAAAAAAGGATAATGGTATTATCCAATGACACTGATGTCCACGTTTTGCTCATGTACCACTGGTGTACATTAAAAGAAATGGGTAGGTGGAACTGTGAATTCGACTGGGTGTAGGGTTTACAGTACGACAAGTCCCAATCCACGTTTTGGTAAATAAAACCACATCCGGTCTTTGTCATGTTCTTTGTTCCTTTCACTTTTTAACTGGTTCAGATTGCACAAGCAAAGTGGGAACAAAACATGCTGCACTTTCAAGTTCTCCCACAAACCACCTTGAAAAGTTTGAGGCATTTACTAGTGGAGATATATATGAAAAAGCATTAACCTTAGCTGAAGAATATTTGGTTCAGGTTATAAAAAAAGGTACAAAGTGCAAAACGATGAATGACTTAAGAGTTTATCTCTACACTCAGGGCAAAAACATTTTAGACACATATTTAGAATTACCGTCCTAATTATAAAAGACAAAAATAAAAATCTATTTCCATCTCTTAGCAAAATATTGTTATACGATTGAGCTTTGTTACAGCGTTTCCAGAATTCTGAAATTTCCTACAAAATTGGTAGGGTAAAATTAGAAAATCGTAAGTAAAAAATATAAACATATTTAAATTAAAGAGATTTTAAAAAAATCATTGCTGTTCATTTAAAATAGCATTGATTATTTTACAAAAGTTCTTCTGTCTTTTTTCGGCAACAAATAGGCATAGAACTTTAGTTGAATATATTAAATTATTTGTTTTTTTTTAGCTCTTTAACTAGGTTTGAAGTAAAATGTAATAAAATAATGAAAAATAGTTTCAAAACAACGAAAATGCAATTTATTTGCCCCAGTAAAATATTGAAAAATCTTTTAAGTCGACCAATTTACATTCATTTGTTATTTTACGGTTTTGAAAATATAAGAAACAAGTCTAGCACCCCAAAAAACATATAATATGATACCCAGATAACCTGAAAAGTCATTATAAAAGGTCATAAATGCTAAAAATTAAAAAATCCAAGATGGCGTCGTTTTTCGAAAAGTACCACTTTTCTCGTCAAGCACCCAAGTTTTTCTTGATTACTTGACCCTAAGGATCAACTTTCAACAGGGTGCTACTCTGGTAAATGAATGACACACAGGACCCCCCCTAGCATATGGAGTATAAGGAAAATAGCTTTATATGAGAGAAGCAAAAGAGAGAGGTGTCTGAACATAATCAGCTGATCAACTGACTTTCTGCATTTGACATATTAATCTCATGCGAGAAAACACACTCAGGTTACATTTTGATCTTGTGTTATTTTCAAGTTCAATTAAATACTTTTACTTAACTGTTCCTTCTTTGACGTGAAATGTAATATTTATTTGATATTGTTTTGAATAATTCACTCAACAATGTAACTTTTCTGACAGTGTATTTTTTATTTCTTATAAACTTTGTTTCTAGTGTTTGTTTACATATATAAAGACACGTTTGCTTAACCTTTTTCAAGTGGTTGTATATTCATCTTTTTTCTCTTTTGTGTTTTGGTTTCTGTTTTGGTTGCTATGCCTCCTAGTCCCGGGAGGGGCAATTCATTTCCACCGGTTTTCGTCCACAAAGCCAATTCTGACCAGTGGTCACGCGTTATAAAGAAAAGAAGGTCTCGCCAAGATGATAGAAACAAAGAAAGTAAACAAATAAGGAAGTCTTCCGACACAGTTCAAGTGAACGATGCATGTGTTACTCAGCCAGTATCCTGCAATGTTGAAGATAACAACCCACATCAAGAAGATTTAACAATGGAAAACGACAATTTGACTGTTGACAACGTCTTCACTGACGATGAAGTAATCGATGGCAATAACATGTCTAATCCTCATTTAGAAACTGACAATTCAATTGAATTGCCCGATTTAACGGCCACTCAAATGGAATCCAAGAAGGATGTTGGTAAACCGCTATACAATGAAAATGATGAAGAGCCATTTATCGTCCACATTGAGAGTCTTCCTGGAGCAGGTAACGTTGGGAATCTTCATCCCCTGAATATAGGCAAGAAAATATTTGGTACAAATGTCGACGGTGTTGAAGAAATTAAACGTTCCAATAAAAATAGGGTTACTTGCACTTTCAAATCAGCTTCCTCAGCCAATACATTTGTGAACTCCACTTTTGCTACGGACAACAATCTTAATGTTTATATTCCATCGTACCAATTAGAAAGGATAGGGTTAGTACGGTACATTGACACTTCTCTAAGTGAGGACGATATTTTAGAGAACTTGAATACGTCCAACGACTTTAAGGTTTTGTCAGTTAAGCGATTAACCAAAACAATGACCGATGAAGATGGTAAGAAGGTAACTAAGCCTATTCCTCTAGTTAGTATTAAGTTTCAAGGAAAACGTTTACCAGACTATGTTTTTATGTTTTATAATAGGTGTGCCGTTGAGCCTTATGTTTCAAACCCTGTTTTGTGCTACAAGTGTGTAAGGTATGGCCACACTTCGAGGAACTGTAAAAGTCAGGTTAGATGCCCTAACTGTCACGAACAACACTTACAAAAAGACTGTACTGCTCAAAATCCATCATGCTTATTCTGTAAGGGCTCCCATTCCTCTTTCAGTAAGTCTTGCCCTGAATATAATGTGCAAAAACAAATTAAGGAAGTTATGGCTTATCGTAATCTTTCTTACAGAGACGCTAAACTATTTTTATTTCCTGATACAGGGAAATATGAATCGTATTCCAATGTGTTAGGTCCCAATTATGACAAATCATTCCCAGCTCTATCATCCACTGCCAATCCTAACCCCCTTAAAGAGAAACTTCCAATCCCTGTTCATCATATCCAGTCTTCAAAGAAGGCTACACTTTCAACTCACCCTAGTAAGTTGCATAAAAATGTCACTTTATTTAAGTCACGTCAATCTCAGCTACCTTCAAGGTATAATAACAATTATTACAAACAATTTCAAAATGAAATAGCTTCTCCTAGTAAACCAGTTTATCTTCAAAAATCACATCAACTTCAACAAGTGTCAAAAAATGACAGTGAAAAATCAGCTGAAACCTTTTATAATATCTTAACTTCATTTAAGAAAAACAAAATCAGTATGGAAAGCGTCATTGAGAAGCTCAAACCCATGATGAATTTCGATTTGGATAGACTCATAACCACTATCGAAGATGGATATTCATCTGGTGAATCACTCTAGGCTGATAACTTTTAATAATCTAGTAACCTATAAATCATTCAATTTAATTCTATTTTTTACTATTCTAATGGCTAGTTTGAACAAGTTGAATGTTTTACAGTGGAACTGCAATTCAGCGATATGCCATAAAGGGGAAATAGAGTATTTACTCACAACTCATGGCATAAACATTGCTGCACTTTCAGAAACCAGACTTCATCCTTTTAAAAATATTACTTTCAATAATTATTCTATAGTCAGGGACGACAGGATAAATAGGACTGGTGGAGGCTCTGCTCTTTTGGTAAGAAAAGATATCGAGTATTCTGTTTTAGATTTCGCTTTACCAGGGGAATTTATAGAAAACGAAATCAACATCGTGGGAATTAAAATACTATTTCAACGCAAGTCTGTAAATTTGTTCTCTGTATATGCTCCACCTCACCACAAGTTGACCAATGATTTGTGGTCTTCTTTTTTCAATTCTTTTGGTCATCCACTTATCATTTTGGGTGACTTCAATGCTCATCATATTGCGTGGGGCAATCATTTTACTGATTTTAAAGGCAACAATCTATACAATTTTATTGAGGATAACAATTTAGTGTTCCTGAATGATGGTGCTCCTACATATTTTTGTGGTTTCCCTTTAAAGAAGAGTGCTATAGACTTGACATTAGTTTCACCTACTTTTGGACCTATTTCTGACTGGTCTGTTGTTGAAGACTGGACTAGTAATCAGCACTTACCAATCTTAGTTAGTATTGGGTATTCAGAGGGAATGTACACCCCTCGGGGGAATTCATCCAGAAAGCTTTGGTGTTTTAATAAAGCAAATTGGAAGTTATTTTCTGAAACTGTTGATAATCAATGTAAAGCTATATCTCTTGAAGAACACCCCCTTGTATCTTATGATGAGTTTTGTAAAGTTTTATTACATGCTGCCTCTATAGCTATCCCTGTTTCATCTCCTCCTTCGAAGAAATTTTCACCTTGCTCTTGGTGGACTCCGGAATGTACGGCGCATATTGAACACCGGAGGTCAGCTTTTTCACAGTATAGGAAGAAGCAGACATTGGAAAACTATATTAATTATAAGAAAGTTGCAGCTACAACCCAAAAGTTTATCCGATCCTGTAAAAGGGATCACTGGATTTCCTTTTGTAACCAGATCAACCGAACAACCAACATATCCGATGTATGGGAAAAAGTTAAAAGAATGAAGTATAGGTTTTTGTCAAATGGTAATACTTCAAGAAATTTAAACCATTTTGCAGAGTGCTCCGAAGGTTTTCACATCAAGTACTCTCCTCCTTCTGTAGAATTACCAATTCCTTTGTTTAATGACAACAATTTACAACACATTCATTCGGACTTCATTAAAGATTTTAGTATGGAAGAAATTAACTTAGCCATTTCAAATTTAAAAGATAAAACTTGTCCAGGAAAGGATAATGTCCACAACCTATTTTTAAAGCATATTTCACAAGAGGCCATCACAACTCTATTATCAATTTTTAACCAACTTTGGAGCTCAAATCTTATTCCAAGTTCTTGGAAGGAGTATTTAATTGTTCCTATTCCTAAACCAAATAGGAATCCTCGCCTGGCAGAAGGATATCGTCCAATATCAATATCATCTTCGTTGGGAAAACTTTTTGAAAAACTGATTAAATTTCGACTACAGTGGTGGGCAGAAAAAAATTTTCTATTCTCTCCTACCCAATTTGGTTTCCGCTGCGGACGAAGTTGTGCAGACAACTTGGCTATATTTTCCACCGATATTCAAATTGCATTTACCGAATCTCAATTCTTAGTAGCTGCATTCTTAGATATTGACGGTGCTTATGATAATGTTAATCTTAACATCCTATCAAAAAGGCTCATTTCCATGAACATTCCAGCGAAAATTGTAAATTTTATTTCTTTACTTTACCAGGAAAGGATTATACACATAAAGAATGGAGGCATTTATTCGGAGGGTAGAGTTACCAGTAAAGGAATTCCTCAAGGATCAGTTTTAAGCCCTATACTATACTCACTTTACTGCAGAAATCTCAGTTTGACTTTAGACCACTACATTAACTTACTCGAATTTGCTGACGACATTGTAATTTATATAAGCCACAAATCTCTTGAAGCGTGCGAAGGACTGCTGAATAACGCTCTTCGTGATCTATCAACTTGGTCAGTGAATAGCGGATTGGAAGTTTCCTCCTCAAAATCAGATGTTTGCGTATTTTCACGTAAACGTAATCCTGTATCTTGTAGGATACTATACAAACATCAAGAAATTCAATGTAAAGAAGCCCATAAATTCTTAGGAGTTACTTTTGATCGAAAACTCAGCTGGAAATCCCATATCACACAAATATCTCAGTCTTGCTCCAAAAGAATGAACATACTTAGGTCTGTTTCTAGCATGAATTGGGGAGCAGATCCAGCAGTCTTAATAACTTTATATATGTCACTGATTCGATCAGTTATGGATTACGCTTGTTTTATCTTCGGAAATACAAGTAATGAAAATAAAATCATTCTGGATCGTATTCAGTATAGTTCCCTTAGGTCATGCCTTGGTTTAATGAGGTCCTCTCCATGTAAGGCTATGGAAGTTGAAGCTTGTGTTATGCCTCTAGAAATAAGAAGAGAATTGCTTAGTGACAGATACTTAGCAAAATGCATGTTCCTCCATCTTCAACACCCTCTAAAGAGAAAAATACAAAAACTTAATCATTTAGTAAATACTACTACGTATTGGGAAAACAAAAGAATTCCGTTACTCCTCCAAAGTTATCAAAACTTTATTTGTTGCAATACTCTCGATGTGAATAAGAACAGCTTCTTTCATCCAACTTCTTTCCAAATCGACTACAAATACCTAATTGGCAAAATAGAGCCCTACTTCTTTGACTTGGGTAAAAATAACAATTATGTCAATGAGTGCTTGATGCACGAGTTTAACCGAGCAACACGAGAAATGTGGCCCAACTTTGAATTGCTATTCACTGATGCTTCTAAAAACTTGGAAACTTCATTCACCTCTTGCGCGGTGTTCCACTCCCAGCGAAAATTTCTGCACGCTTTCAAGATTAATTCACTGTTTTCCATTTATTCTGCAGAAGCCATTGCCATCCTTCATTCATTATATTATATAGAAAACCTCTCTTCGAAGTCGTTTGTCATTTTGTCAGATTCTAAAAGTGTTTTAATGGCTTTAATGAACAATCAGCTTAACTTCAATTCTTCACCATTTATTCTTCAAATTAGGAAAAAATACTTTGATTTGAGTTCAAACGGATACACTATAAAGTTTGCCTGGATACCTTCTCATATTGGAATAACGGGTAATGAAATTGTTGATAAAGCAGCAAAAACCGCATGTTCAGAAAACCACCTCTATTGTCCCTCATTTTTTGACATAAAGAAGCTATTTAAAGCAAAGGCGCTAAAAAATTGGCAAAATGATTGGGACTTCCATTCAAAATTTAAAGGAAACCGATTATTTCAATTGAAAAAATCTGCTTCAAGTGCTCCTTGGTTTAAGTTTTCTGCTCAATCAAGAAAATTCATAACAACTATTTGCAGAATGAGAATTGGCCATACTTATACTAAAATGCATTTGTTTAAAATTAAAGTGATTCAAGATCCAAACTGTGAATGTGGCGTAGATGAGGCAAGTTTGGACCATCTGATATTTGCTTGCCCTTTGTGTGACGTTAATTCAAGAAATTCTCTTTATGAAGTGTTGAAAACTCTTAAAGTTCAATTTCCTGTAAATTTAATGACTTTACTTTATGACATGGATGACAAAGTTTTGGACGAAATTTTCAAATTTATAGTGTTTAACAACATTTTCTTGTAATTGCTCTTTATAAGTACTAATTTGTATCTCTATTTTGTTGTAGTGGGCCTAACATGGTTTTAACCTAAAGCCGAAATAAAGAAAAAAAAAAAAAAAAAAAAACATATTAATCTTACATTTTAGGATCTATTAACAGATAATTTTTTGTGCATTTTAGCTCTTGCTATGCATGTCTTATGTTCTTAAAACTATATCTATTTTGTATCATATCTGTAATTAATGTGACTATGTAATAAACATTTGTGTAAATAATGTCAATAATGTTGTGAATATAATGGAATATTTTATATTTTCTTGTATGGATTAAATTAATAGTTGTATTTTTACATGACTTCAATATATTACTCACTCATAAAACCAAATATTTTGTTGATTAAACATTAACAACAATTGGAAATTCGCTAAGTACACAGGTCAGCAGCGCCTGGGGTATTTATGATTTGTTCCAGGGTTTGTGAATTATTAAACATCTATACATATTTAATACGCAACACGTTTTTTTGTCCAAGGTTTCAACCCTCCCACAGTATTCAACCGATTTTAATGATTTTGTCACTGGATAGAGCTTGGCATGAAGTTGTTCTAAAGTAAATTGGTAAATATCCATTAGAAAGGCCCTACAAGTCCTTAAAGTTCGTCATTTTCCCATTTGATTAACATTGGTAAGGAAATTTATTGATTTTCAAGTAAACAGCTGTAAAAGTGAAAACATTGGACATCAGAAAAAGTACTATCTACCTTTTCACACGAAAGGGGTTATGTTAAACCAAGGTGTGTACATGATTAACGAATTGCATTACGTATGCATGCAGAAAATATTTATAACAAAGCTGTGGGCGTTTCACAAATTGTAGAGTTAACTGAGTGGTCTAAAATTAAAGGTTTTGGCCAAAGGGACTAGAGAAAAATAATTGCATGTCCAAAAAGCTATGAGAAAATGATAAATAACGTGAAACGCCCTTCAGAAGTAAAGCATGGAGATAAAGAACAACACATTAACATCACAGTGTCTGTTTAGTTGATTTTAAAACGATAACCACATGAAGCCAATTATTGAAGACTAAATTTTAGGTACTTAAAGCCTACGATATTCAATTTTGGTGTCGCTATTGATAAGAAAACTTGCCAGAAGAATTGCTGTTTCTTCACCTTATAATCGATTATTTAAATCGATGATTGGCTAATCAAGAAAATTGAATAGCAATATAATCCATATAGTGTAAACTGTTGAACTGTATTGAAAGGAGTTTAATTGTGACATTGGTGCTGGTTGCCGGGCACGTTATCAATCACATTTCCATTAAAATGGTTATAATAAATTATTACCACTCAAATTATGATTCGATAGTTTATACTTTTTTAAACTCATGCTTTCACTTTGAGATTTGGAGTAAGAGGTTGAGGTAAATAATTTAGCAAAACTAGTATACCTGTTGCTCGAAATCGAGCAATTTATTTTAATACAATACAAAAGTTACTTTTAACTTTAAATCAATGAAATCCGACCAATTCAATATTGTGAATCTCTTTAATCACCAAAACTATACACATACTTACAGCTGATTACTAACATATGTTTAAAATGTTTTATTCAATCCCAATGTTATTTAAATGGGAAACTTTGAGATTTCAATGGTGGATAGCGCCTTTATTTTCAGCCCGATTCTCATCAATTTTTGGCGGAAACAACTACAGACCAAGCCCTATCCAACGACAGCCAAAAACTTGAAAATCAGTTGAAAATTGTAGGAGGAGTTCTCAAGACAAAAAAAAACCCTTAGGGCCATTTGCACCAATAAATGATAAACCGGATTAAATTTAATCTAGATTAATTTAGTTAAAATCAGCTGGAGGTGTAAGTTTAAACTATGCATGTGCAACTGACTTTTAGGTTAAACTTAGGTTTAAACTGAAGATCAGGTTTAAACTAAATTGGTGCAAACGGCCCTTAGCGTATTAAATAAGTATAGATATTAAAACTAAAAGTAAAATTATTACATGGAATTTTTGGGAATTAATTTTTACTATTTGAATAATTTGTAAAGGTAGCTGACAAGGGGCTTTGGCCCGTAAGCCACTGTAGGTATTAAGCTATGCAAAAGCCCAAGGTCATCTTGATAACGATGGCAAAGTGTATGTAGGCATACAAAAAATTGTTACTAGGAGTTTGATATAGAAAATGAAAATTTCTCTGTTATAGGAACAGAGAATTATTAGTTTATCAGTTATTAGTTTTATCAGTATAGTAACTAAATTGCTCGATTTCGAGCAACATGTACACTAGTATCAAATAAATAGCTTACCAAAATTTCCAGGTTTTCATCTTCAAAGTATGGGCCGTAGATGCTTTCCCCACCGGTACCATCAAAATTTGTGATGTCCCCTCCTTGCACTATACACTCTGGTACAGCTGCAATGTGGATTTTCGTTCATTCATCTCATATTATGATGTACACAATATTATAGGTCACAAAACATTTATTAGGGTGTCTAGTTTATTTCCCTTTCAAAATTCAAGACTAACTCAAGACTTTTTCAGTTTCATCAAGACTATCGCATTACTCGACATAAGTCATCCCTAATTTTATTAAGATAAGTCGTAAGATAGTAATTTTGCAGGAAGGTAAAGTTAGATTGATTTCAATCCAGATTATTGCTAATAACTAAAGCTTTTTACTTTCATTAAAAGGAAAATTTTTTTTTATTCTGATTAATTTTTGTAAGTGGTTATTTTTTTTAGTATGAATTAATGTAATTAATATTTATTTTTTAAGTACTGTATTTGTATTTTACATTTTATATAAAATTATTATTATATAAAATTATATGTCACTAATATATTAGTTTTTTTCAAAAATAAGACTATTAAAATTAAACTATAACATCATTATTTGTTAAGAAGATACAAAACTAATTCTGTTAATTCACCGTTTTGCTAGCCATCTTGAATTGTTCTTGTTTTCGTATTTTGTATTTAATGTACTATTTACGGTGGCGACGTCCTGTAATCCAGCTACTTGGAGGTCACGAATTGTGGATAGTTATGAGCGATGGCTTGTGGATGCAATATTCCCTGGTGGGGACTAACGTCCGCACTAGTGAATACTAGTTCATCCATAAGTACCATCCTCATAATTAGACCAATTCGTATATGGGAGGTTGAAATTGTGGTTCGGATCCCACGTTAAACTGTAGGTCCCTAGATACCATTGGCTGTTGGGCTATGAATTAACAGTCCTGTCTAAGGAGAATGTCGGCCTTAGTCAGTAACAAGACTACAAGATCGCGCCACAATCATCCTACACTCATCCCTCATTCATACTTGGCTTTAAACTACCTATTGAGTTAGGTCGCCATTTCAATAAAGGTATTAAGGTATTATTTGTTGTTTTATGCTTGATATTGCTAAAGTATGAATATGATTGTAAATGGTTGTGAACCGTTAAAAGTATAATAAATAAAAAAATTCTGCAAATACATTGAAAGTAAGGAAGGTTGAAGTAATTAAAGGTGAAGTAAATTTGTAATACTATATTTATTAAATACTAGCCGTGTACCCGTCCTTCGTAGGTGGTGTGTACTGTTTAGTTTATTAAAATAAATAATATAATCCAATCTATTGGATCACTTTGACAGTAAGGTATATAAACCATTTAATTTTAATTTAATATGATAGAATATTTATAGAACATACAAAAACTTAATACAGTAGACTCCCTCTTAACCGGTCACCTTTTAACCGGTCTCCGCTTTAACCGGCCTACCCTTGCACAAAAACAACATCTTTATAACCGTCCATTTTTTATCTTAACATCGCTTTAACCGGCCATGTTTCGCCGGAAACGTTGTTTTCTTATTTACTGAATCATTCAATTCAACATTATATCATATTGACGTTCTCAAACCACCTAAAATGTACTGTCCTGACGGAAGTGTATGCCACCAGAAGTGATCGAATGCGTTTGGACCTGCTATCCAGTACACAAAACTAAGGAAATACATTATTATTAGTTTATTTTATTCGTGGATTTCATGGGTGTCGGATGTTAACTATAAATTATATAGAGTAATACATTTAGAGATGTTTTTTTTTTTTTTTTTTTTTTTTTTTTTTTTTTTTTTTTTTTTAAGCCATATAAAATTTTAATGTACATTGGTTTAACCGGCCAAATCATTATCCGGCCATGGCCTGGTCCCGAGGTGGCCGGTTAGGAGGGAGTCTACTGTATAGCCTATTTTATTAATTAAAATGTGAATTCTCCTTCTTTTTCTTTTGGCTTGTAGGCCAATGTTAGTAAAATCCATTTGTTAACATACACTATCTACTGTCTACTGTAAACAAATTTTGTATGGAATTTAATAAAACCCTTTAGATTTTCTTTGCATTTTTTACTTTATTTTTCTATTGACTGTTTTGATGGCTTAGAAACTACTATGTATCTTTTGTTACAGTATTGAATCTAACAGGTTTTTAAAAGATCCAATGTGGACAGTACCTCTCAACCGTATTACAAACATACCAGGGGCAAATCCAGGAAATAATTTGGGGGGGGGGGGACTCAGTGACTCAGTTCACAAGATGAAGTCTGTTGGAGAGGATGCCCAAAGCACCGGATGTGGATGTGAACCCGGACGCAGGTTTTTGCGCTGGTCACACGAGCACTCGTATTTCCAGGCATTTCCCTCCGATTCGGTTGAGTTTCGTTTGTCATCAAGTAAAAATTTGTTGAATATTGCGTTTAAGAACGATGCAAAACACAATTGCAGCTCTTGTATTTCCCCAAGAGTATTCTTGTATTCTGGTTAGGAATGCCAATCCTGGGCCGAAATTCCAATCCCGGGATTCATATATAATTCATATATAGATTTGTATATAGTATAAATATAGACTGTTCAGCTTTGTAATAGAAATGTTTAAGACATTTTACTATAATTCACGATAAATTACAAACCTCACAATCTTGAGTATCTCGAAAATCTGGAAGACTACGCTTTGCTTATCTAACATCTGGTAAATTTATTTTACAACTGACAGCTTTTGTATGTAGAAATCAATGGTGATCCGCTTCTACTGTAGTTTGATTGCTGCCGTACCTCACATGCCTACAACTTTGAACCAACCTTTATCGTTAGAAAATCCTCTCCTTTTGACTATATTTCCTTAAAATAGAAATAAATCCACAGTAATCGGTTTGTGTTGTGATACTGCATTGAGACATTGTAATTTATATCACGTTCCCTTCTACAATACTACAATCAGCTACTTTAAAATTAATTATCTAATCTGAACAAAAAATTGTAATTTTAAATCAAAACTAACAACATTGTTTTTTTACAATTACTCGTTTACATTAAATAAAGTAGTATACTCCTACTACTAAGCGTCAATACATTTATACCGTTATTTGTTTCGTTATGTTATTAGGGTACCTAATAACAAATCACCATACTCCTCCATTTTGTAAAACATAAGAACAATTAATTCATTGACGTCATATCAATAAATCCTTTCATACAAGCAACTAAAAATATCTTGACTCAGACTAAAATAAAATCATCAAAATTGTGTCAATGTCAACCGTGGAAAGAAAGCGCACCAGAAGTCGTGAGCGTAAAAAGCTATTCTTAGCACCAAGAATAATTCAGGTATAGATGTTGATGCAACTGATACAAGCAGTTTCAAACTTTTGGAATAAATTGGAATGTAGGGTTAACAATTATTTTCAAGTTTTAGTTGGAGTTATGCACCAAAACACTAAAAAACAATAAAAATTTAGATTTTTTACAATCTTGAAAATCCCGGGATTGAAGGTCAAAACCCCATGGTTTTTAGGTATCCAAAATTGCTTGGGATCCCAGGATTGACATCCCTAATTCTGGTCTTTAACCCCAGGGGGTTGGAAAAATACTATTAATGGTGTAAATACCTTATTAATAATAATCCTAGTTGTGATAGCAACTAGTTTCGACTCACTTTGGAGTCATCATCGGGCCTGAACAAAGATGTGAATTCTCTTCATAGGAAGGTCGTAAAAATAACAAAAAGTTTAAAAAATAAACAGGATCACATATTACACCTAGCACAAACGACACGAAAGACACAAACACAGACATGTGAAAAAACAGTTAAAAGCGACGCAATCCCGGCGGCGGAAAGGACTACGGAGAACATTTAAACAAAAGAAGGGCTGTTTCATTCCTTTGATGTTGGAAAATGCCGCTTTTGAGTCAGGCCGGTGACGTAATCCATCTGATGTCCATAAGAATAACATGCACCAGCTGTATTTTTGCTATCAGGCTAGTGACGTTTTGGGTACTATTTTTTACTTCGTTTTACCCTCTAATGAAATAGCCTTTGTATATTACATTACAGCAGTTTCGCCAGTCCTGGGCGGCGGTAGAGTCTAGACTGGCCGGTGGCAGGTGGTCAGTGCGTCGTTCACACTGTTGTCTCTTATCAGCCCGGGTTGCATTCCTTGTGTCCTCCCCCTCCCAGTTTTTTTATAGCAGTATCGTAGATATAATTAGATGAAAATGAAAGTTTGTCATTCGAAACATTCTGTTGGTCGGATCTCACTGCTTTATATATTTCAAATTTTTCCAATGTACTTATCGTAAATTTATCTTCCGAAAAGTAGTTACCTCCAATTTTTAAAGGTGTTAATTTTTTTCTATGGGTTATTGAAGGCTGATCCAATTTTGCAGTATTTTTATACTGACAAACATTTTTACTTGAAGAAAAATTTTCTGTACAAAAAATGGTGCCAAAAACAAGATTTTTCAATTTTTTGTCATGGTTACTTTAACAGTAACACAACAATATATTTATAACACTAAAGGTAAAGTTCTACCGAGCACTCATGACAATATCTTCGACAAGTATGTAATGAGAATTTTATTGAAATTTGGTTCTTCAAAATAATGATGTTAAGTTAGGCTACCATATAATTCAATCATCTAACTTAAACCTTTATTCTTCAAATTGGCAGCTTTAATCTGTTGACTTGATTCAAATAGTATTTCTCTTCTTAATCTGTATAATATAAGTTAAATAATTAAATATAAGTTAAATAAGTAAATTAAATATAAGTTTTACTCATGTATTATCTCTAATTTAACTTAACTTAATTTGTACGAATACCTTTATGAAATGTTGAGTTTTTATAATGTAGAGGAAGTTTCAATCCACCTAAGCCTTTTTCACCAGTGCAGAGAGCACGGAAATTCTCCGCTGTCTTCGGAACATGATTTTTAAACAGCTCTATCACCACTCTTCCACCTATTTAAAAAAGTTTACAAGTTCTACTTAAATTTGTACTCCTAATCAGGGGTGCAGAATATGTTCGATCCGGCGGTCTAGGATCGGGGGAAATTTCCAGTTATCTGAGGAAATTTCGGGAAAAATTATGAAATATTTTTAGCCAATTTTCCATATTTTTTCTATCTTTATGCCAGTGCCATTTTTTTAACTATCATAAGAGTTGAATATTAAAATTACAAATAGTTGAATAAAAATAAGTACATTTGAAAGTAGTTTTGATTTGTTTTTAAGTAGGCCTACTTGTGTTTTAATATAATAAACTAAAATATAACAAAAAATCTTGATAGTTTCACTGCAGTAAGCTGTTGAGTTTTAAGGCAAAGTCATATATGCCGCTTAACTTAGGAAGAAATATTTGGTCCGTAACAGTAGAATTGGGGAAATTCAAGGAGTCAAAACATTTTCTGCACCCCTCCTCTCCTCGTAATGTATCAATGGCGCTTACAAAATTAGCTTCTTAAGAAAGATAGACCTAATAAGAAATGAAAATGATACTAGAAGGTTTGAAAGTAGAATCACTTCCTTTTTAAATCGATCAAATTAAAACTTTTTAAGTTAGTTGGCAAGTCCTTCATAGTTATGAAAACATCAATCTTAGTCTAGTAATAAGGGTGCCTACAAATATTTAACTGTGGCAAATATAAATTAAAGAAGAGAAAAAAATGGAATTGTAAATAAAATTGGAATATTTTGCTATAACATATAACACCTAACATACATATCCTTAGTTTAGCATACTCTGGTTTCTCGTTTATCTGAACTAATGTGGCTGACAGCCAGACTGGATATTGATGAATCAAAATATATTAAGCATCAACAGAACTCAGTCATTTTACATTTTAAATAATGTAATTTGCAATGGAACAGGAAATCTTTCGTATCCTCCTGCAATCAGCCACATTTGCACTAGGACCACTATTAAAGAAAGGATTGGAAATCGACATCAACAACTGCGTCAGTAGGGCTTCAGGAGAGGTAAATCCACCAAACTTGCATTAACTGACTTTGTGAATAGGTCTATTGACGCAGTGGAGTGCAGTGAGTCGGTTGTGGGCTGCTTCGCCGACCTGACCACAAAGCCTTCGACTGTGTCAATATACATTCTGTTGCATAAACTCAACAGCATAGGAATTAAACACAGTGCATTCAACTGGTTCAAATATTATTTAATGAACAGAACTCAAATAACAGAAACCCAACCCACAGCTTTTTCCAAACAAAAACTAGTGAAATCAGAAGAAGGCCAGATCACCAGCGGCTTCCCACAAGACTCTGTAATAGGGCCTGTACTTTTATTAATACTGTATCTGCTATAGCCTATATTAATGTCAAATAGTTTCAGAAGTAACTTATAAATTCGCTGATGACACAATGATTTTCATCAAACATCAAAACATTCCTAACAGAAATAAAGTCAATAGAAGCAGTCAATCAACTTTCACAGTACTTTTCACACAATAACTTGATCCTCAACCCAACAAAAACAAATTTCATGCTCATTCAAACCAACCAGAAAAGGCTGAGGAACGATACCTCTCTTGAGCTGTACATAGAAAATTTAGATCAAAATCAAGACACTCCAAACACTTTGCAGCAAACCCACCACACAATTTTCTTAGGAGTGATATTGGACGATTAGTTAAAGTGGAACAAGCATATAGAAAACCTCGAGAAAAAACTTGCAAAAAGCCCATTCATTGTAACGAATGTCAATAAATCCAATTATACAGATCTCAATAGAATGGTCTACTTTAGTCTTTTTGAAGACCTACTCTGTGGTGCTCTGGGGGGCAAGCAAGGGTATCTTAGAAAAAATATTTCTTTGGCAACAAAAAGGCTATAAGATCCATAATCAAACTTGCACCTCAAGCTCACTGCAAAGAATTCTATAAGCAACTTAACATTTTAACAGTTCCAAACCTTTTTTTTAGAGTCCATTTCAGGGCTGTATCTAGGAGGGGCATGGAGGGCACGTGCAACAAAGTACAAAAATTAAATATTTTAAAATCATTTAAAATACTTTTACATTTTAAGCTGTTACCACTCAACTCCATTGGGTTCTAAAAGAGACACGTACTGTACCCGTAAAGCTATGTGCGTACCACGGCGGTATGGCACGGGCAGGTGGTAAGGCATGGGCTGCAGTTTTTAGAGGGCGTGGGCACACTAGCGGATATCCGTGTTCCGCCGTTCCGGACATTCGCCCCTTCCATCAAAAGAGATCATGATTTGAAGAGAGTTGGTTAAATAATATGCGTGTAGCTGAGGAATTAGTGGTGATGTTTCATTTTCAAAAGGAAATAAGAAAAAAAGAATAAGGTGAAGTGGGGTAAGTGGGGCCATGGGGCTAGTGAAGCCAGTGGCTACCTTGACCTTATAAGTGGTAAATTAAACCCAAAAACACCAAATTATATTTATTTGGTCCTTTATCTAATATACTTAATATTAACATTGACTGTGACAGGACAAAAACAATTTTTTTACTTAAAAAGAAAAACCTTACGTTTTGTTACCAAATGGAAGTGCAAGGGTCAAAGTTTGCACAATTTTTATCACTAGGTATGGAAAATCTTAAACTCAAAGTTGTGAGTGTTTCTAGTAGTTTTATATGTGTAGATTAAGAGTCTGTAGTCCACTTTGCTCAAAAATCCTCCTAGTAAGAAAAATAAAGCCGTGGCTTCACTTACCCCGTAATTTTTTGACATAGGGCAAGTGCAACCACAGACCCCGGGGTAAGTTCAGTCAGTGAAAATTGGTTTTATATGGAATAACTTATTTGTACTCTTTTCAAGCATTCCCCATAGATATTTCATGCTTTAACACTATTATTATTCTTTTGCTATTTTTTGATTAAGTGCTTATTTTTTTTTTTTTTTTGTTTCAGTGAATTTGCTAGAGAAGATGAAAATTTTAATTAATCTAGGACTAACCTTAATTTAGAATTGGAGAAAAAAACTTTTTATTTATAAGTCGAAACATTTAAGTGTTATAAGTAATCATCAACAAAGTGTTTTCTAGTTAAAAGAGTGATTTTTAGTTGAATTTAATACGGCCACAACCATGTGTGACTGGCGTTCCAAGTGAAATATTTTTTTTACACAATGTAAATAATTCATAAAATTTAATAAAACTGATTGCAAACCATTCACAAGAGGTCAAGAAATAATTCCAAACATGCAAGTATAACAACTATGCATTATTTCATTAGTTATAACAAAAAGTAATATCTTGTAAATTTTAGAGGTTTTTACATTGCCGTGTTCTCGACCACAAAAAAGTTCATAACTCCAAAAAAAATTAAGAGATCTCAATGATTTAAAAATTGGCACACTCAGAGAAAAATGGGCTATACGGTAAGCCACATGCCCCATGTCCCTCTATGTGTACTTTAAATGTGAAATTCAGGCCGTGGCTGCACTTACCCTGAACACCCGGGGAAGTGCAGCCAGTGAACATGGTCTCAAAAAAGTTTTTCTATCGGACTAACGGTTGAAGGGATTTTAAAATCGATTATATTACCAGAAAGACAATAAAGTAGGGATAAGGCATGCCAAAATTCATTGAATAATATTAAATAATAACTTGGTGAATTGAGCTCAAAGTCGAACTATTCAAAATCGTGGCCCCTCTTACCCCACTTCACCCAATATAAAAACAATATCTGTATATTAATAAATAGGCAAGCATGTTTCATTTCCTCCTTTTCTCTCAGCTCATGCGCGTCGTAGAAGAAATCCGCACATATTATTAGAAACGTATCGTCTTATAGTGTGCACACTTTTATGAGATTCAATGTTAGACTTTTGAAAATTGCCGTACAGCCCACCGCTGAAGAGCGTGCATAGCTCAAGGATTTGCAACAGTTAATATTAATCTTTTATAGGACTTAAAATAAAGGCACAAAATGGGAGCAGGTTAAGCACTGAATGATGTTCTGAGACGGGCCCTTTAGTCCCCTCTTAATTATCTATCATAAAGTTCAAGACTTGCGGCGAATTAGTTTTAATCTAGTCTGAATTGGATAGGGATTGATTCATATGATGCATTCTTGTTTGTTTTTAAAATACAATGCAAACAAACTTAGCCTATTCAAATATTAAGTTACACAGAAATATTTGAACTTTTATGTAGCTTTTGGATCATGTAGTAAATCATATGGAAGTCGGTAAACCTCAACATAGCCTATTACGTTTTGTTGAATAAATTGTTATTTTAAACCTTATGTTTTGTCTCCAAATAAGTTAGTAGTTTTCATCACAAGGAAGGAAAGTAGTTGTTTCTGTGCGTAGACACACTATTAAATAGCCTCAGCAGGATTGTAAGGTGTGCTCCTTTCTCTAAGCTGCTGCCCCCTCCGCCGAGACAGCATGCGACGTATTAGACGTATTAGTTAGATCGAAGGCCCTGCACCGCCCCGGCCGAGACAGGTGATGTAGGTACTGAATCAGCACACCTCCCGTTTATTGCTGTACCGATTTCTAGCATGTACCGATTTATCGAGTGTAGGTACTGAATTAGCATACATTCAATTTAAACATCTGATCTGGTATTCATTTTTGCTTGTATTAAAATTGTATTAGTGATTTGTTTTCAGTTTTCAAGCGATTTTTGTTTCATCTACAGGCCTACTTTTTAATTGGAACTCCTTGTACTACTTTCAACCTATATTTAAGTTTTTGGTGTCATTGGATGGGAGCATCAAATTAACTTATTCTTTGCCCCCCCCCTCACAAATCTCCTAGTTATTTGCTACATAAAACAAAACAAAATCCATGAAATAGTAGAAAACAATAGTAGGCTATTACCGACTGTCCATATGTTTAGTTTTGTTTATATTATTGTTTGTAAATAAATGAATTGTTCTTGACCATAATTCAACCAAGTTAATTCACAATAAATGGCGACGAGTAAAATAGTAGATTTGTGTGAGCCTGACAAACCTGAGGATAAATCATTTGAGGAACTGGAAGGTATTTTCAGTTCATTTTTTGAGAAGAAACTAAATAAATATGCTGAAAGGTTAAAGTTTTCTAAATGCATACAGGAAAGTACTGAGTCAATTCAGAACTTTTCTGCAAGATTAAAGGGGGCTTCGAGGTATTGTAGATTTCCAGAGAGTTGGTTAAAAGAGGCTCTTATTACACAGTTTATTAACGGGCTCCTTAAAGAAGAATTCAGGCAGAAGATCTTTTCTTTGGAAGAGATAAAAGATTTTAATTCCCTTGTAGAATTCACCAGCAATTTGTCATTAGCTGATGAACTTTCAAAAAACAACAATGTTCCAGTTCCTCAACGTGAAAATTTGGAATCTTTTCCCGTGCTTAAATTGGAGACTAAAGTCCACCAGAATTCCCCTTGTTTCAGATGTACTAAGAATAACCATTTGCCAAATGCTTGTTATTTTAAAAATTCTGTCTGTAGGTATTGTGGTGAAAAGGGCCATATTTCTAGGGCTTGTAAAAATAAAGAGCCTGGTAAATCTAGCTTGTCTAATAAAAATGCGAGCTCCAACAAGATAACTCACAAGACGTTAAAGCGTAATGTTCGTAATGTAGACTATGATTAAGATTTTGATTTAGATGACAATGAGTTTTCAGTGAATGCATCTTCATCTGCATGTGTGAGGGTTTATAATGAAGCTAAATGGAAGTTGGGGAATATAATAGAAAAATTAGGGAACTTACACTATTCTGTTGAAGTTTATGGTAAACTACACCGGAGACACGTAGACCAAATTAAGAAATTTGGTGAAAGAGATCTTGTGGTAAGACCATCAAGCTCAACTAAGGAAGAGCAGAAAATGGAGGATAAAAAAAGTTCTGAAATAATCCTACATAGAAGTCCTCAAAACCAACCAACACCCATAAGGGACGAATTAACTCAACAACAACCCAATGGTGGAAATAGAACAAGAAGTGGAAAAATTGTCAAACAACCACTGAGATTAAACTTGAAACTATTTTTTTTTCTTTTTTTCAGGGGGAGATTTGTAGTGTATGTTCAATGTAAATCAGCTTTCCATATGTTTAGTTTTGTTTATATTATTGTTTGTAAATAAATGAATTGTTCTTGACCATAATTCAACCAAGTTAATTCACAATACATAGATATAATACTAGACATAAAAACCACTTTGCACAACAACATAGGCTAGCAATTTATGTAAAAAAAAAAAAATAAAAAAAAAAATAACTTAGGTACCAAATTGTACCAGGCTTTGCCAAGTTGTCGCTAAAGAATATCATTTCCTTTTCTAAATTTAAATTCAAATTTAAAACATTTCTGCTAAAACATAGTTTCCATAGTAGGCCTATTGATAATTATTGGGAGGCTTGTAAATCGCACTAAGTACAGATGGCTCAGTGTATCTGTGCTCATGGCTTTTGAGAAAAGATGATGAACAAGGGACAGGGTGGGGTTACTTTTCTAAAAACATAGGTCTGTTGTATCTAGGTCGTCATCAGGATAAAAAAAAATGTCGTTGATCTGAGACAAAACACAAATAAAGTCAATTTTAGAGTATATTTATCGAAAGCTATGAGCACAGATACACCGAGCCATCTGTAATACCGGTAGCTCTCCAATGGCCGGAGGGTAGTTCTATGTTACTCTACAGGAACATGACAGATCCTATGCCCACTGGGACACAGGAAGCCGAATATAAGTCAAGTAAGTTTGCACTCCCTATCAATGGCTGTGAAAGTTCCCTATCATAGCTCTGTGAGTGAGCTACATTTCTACTGCTTGACCTGTCAATTTATATATATGTTTCATGATGTAATTAGCAGAAAGGCCTAATGAATTAACTTTTTAGTTGTCATTTTTAAGCGTTTAGGCTTTTAGGCTATAAAGGGTCTTGACTAATTTGATTTCCATACAAAGATATTTTAATAACATTTATAGTGGCCTACATTTATAGTACCAGTATAAACTTACCTATCTATGATAAAGACCTTCATTGTGTGAACAAGATACAATTTAGTACAGTAGCCTAATTGTGTTATAGGCCTTGCAACTGACAGTGAACTTAGCTCTACCACAACATTTGAACAAAATCATCCACAAGCCTAAACTTACATCATATTATGCAATACCAGTAAGTAATCATTTTATGTATAAAAAACTTTAAGAATAAAAGTAAATAAAATGGAAGTAATAAAGTCAAAGTAAATATCTCTAAAGTAAAATAATGACAAAACATGAAAGCCGACTTACATGGGATTTCATCTATTGATATATCTAGAAATACATGAGTATTTCCCACCATATGTAAATCTTGATATTTCATGGCTGATATTACTTGGGATGAGAAATACGATGAAACACGGACTACTTTCACATAGTATCAACCTTATCACATCACACAGGAATAAATAAACAAAATGACACTATCAAAGTGGAGGATTTGTTTGATCCTGGTCTACATCCTACCTAACCTCAATTCCAAACAAAAACAACTACTAAATGACAGCGGACAGCGACAGCGCCGACCGCCTTCTAAAGACCACATATTGCTCAGTGTTCCCAACCTGCTTCATTGTATTATCGTACATTCGTACAATGAAAAGAAAGCAAAAATAAGTATAAATAAGATAATAGGGTACATTTATTTGAAAGCAATCGTCATTAAATTAAAGCAATCGTCATTAAATAATGGAATGAAGGCACTAATCTTGCCTTTAAGGTATTAAATAAGTTTTACGAGACCGTTGAGGTTACTGGTCCAAATCCAGAAAGAATCAAGATTCAAGAAGCGTTTATTTGCCACTAACCACGCACTAACGCAGTACTACATGCATTGGCAAAAGTCTTTAAGTCTGGCCCTGGCATTTGGCTACGGTCAAAACAATATCTTAATTTAAGCAGAGATTTTTTTTACTAATTTATTTAAATATAATAAATCCTTTAACATGACGTATAGGGGCTTATATTTAAGTTTATTAAAAGATTTTTTTAATAACATGTTATTTATGCTCAATTTAGGTACAATATTAAGTAATTAATTTATTTATCGTTATAATTTTTTAAATGACTCGTTGGGTACCGGTATAGAAAATCAATGGTTGTACTAACAATCGGTCTTGAGAAGAGCCAATGTTTCTGGGAATGGAGAATAGACAGAATAAGTCGGGTCAGTGTTTATCGCTTTATTATAGTATATTTTAGACCAAGGGTATGGTAATACCAGTTGGTTAAAAAAATATATTCAATCCTGAAAACAAAAGCCTATTGATATTGTTAACACTATTTTCTTGGTAAAATTATTGTACTATTGGGAACCTTGCCTTGATCTCTGAGGAAGGGGAGATCGTAGTGTGTGGTGTCTGTACCCATAAAGTAACTAAGTAGGATCGGACAGGCGGGAAAGTGGAATAGAAAGTATTATTGATAAGAACTAGAACATTGGCTTGGCCTCTCTCCTGCAATCTATCCGTTCTAATTTACATCCATAGGTTTACTGCCATACCCATATACTGATTTTGATTCGAAAACTGTGTAGTAGCATTGATTTAGAAAATCTATGGTACAGTAGTAGTCCAGTATTAAATAACTTGATTTGTATCAACAACATGAATATAAAGAAAATTGTTCTATATCAATCTAAAACTTAGCTTACAATTAAGGTATGGAAATTAATCAAATTTAGTATAAATGAAAAATTAACTTCAAAATTGGTATATCTAAACTGAAATGAATTACTCTATAACCTACAACAGCATGAAATTATTTATTTATTTAAAAAATTTATTTATTTAAACTTATTTATTGAAAAATATTTATCTGTTATTCATAGCATATCTTTGTTATAAGATATATTTATATTTTGTTACCTCTGTTATGTAATTATTTAAATGTTTATATTACCGAGTTAATTTATCCTTTTTGACTTGTGTAAGATTTTATAAATTCTTTTTTTCTGTAATTTTAATGTTAAATTTTTATTGTTTGTTGCTTGGAAAAATAGTTTAATTTTAATGTTGAATTTTTATTGTTTTTTACTTGTTAAATATTTAACTTAATGTTGAATTTTATTGTCTGTTGGTAAAATAATTTATATCGCTGCATTAAATTTCTCTCTTTTTGATTCTTGTTAAGATGTTTTATGAATTTTTTTCTGTACAATTTTACTGTTTATTTGGTAAAAATTTGTTTCCAAAGCTGGATATGATTCTTAGCTAATTGAGTGTAGCCTACTCCTGAACATAGCCTCCCTGCTATTATAATTGCACCTGACAATTGCTAATGCATATTTGTATGTCAATGGCAAATAAACGACTGATTTCTGTTTTCTGATTTCTGATAAACTCTTTAAAAACAAGTTGTATGAGTGTAATAATATAATATGACAATAAATTGTATCCCCTTTAAGGAGTTTTGAAGTGCATATGCCTACAATTTATAGTTTTCTTAACAGAGTGGTCCAGTGTAATCTATACCGTTTGACCCAGATCCAAATATCATTTTTTAAGGACATAATATAAAAACATGGATGTATATAAAGTATTTAAGGTTTACATAACATTACATAATAACAAAAATTACAAACATAACAAATTTAAAGTAACATAATTGAATTAATTTGTTTGTAACTTAAAAGAGGTTTTTAACAAAAGGGAATTATTCAATATAAAATGCAGAAATTGATGCTAGAATGAAAATTAATTGATGATATTAAAATTTATGTGTAATTTAAAGCTATAGCCTACGTAATTTTTAAAGTATGAAGTATTACCTTAAAAATTTAATTTATGCCTTGGAATGTAGTTGATTTATACATTCCAAGGCATAAATTCAGAACCGGCTCTACCATATAGGCGAACTAGGCGACCGCCCAGGGCGCCGATGAACGAGGGGCGCCATCGCAGCGGAGACTACGCCCCTGATTTGCCGTAAAGTGCGTTCCCGATCAGCGGTAAAAAGCGCCCCCGGCGGTAAATAGCACCCCTTATCGGCGGTAAAGAGTAAAGAGCGCCCTCAAAAGATGATTAAATACCCAGGTCGCAGCAGACCTGCTGAGTATTATAAGCGAACTTCCAGTAAAATTTTGTGATTTTTCCATTTTAACCGTAGTATCAGGTTAACCGAGCCTTGCTCATTGGTTTTAATGAAGTTTTGTTTTAGTGTCATGGTGATAAAGCTATTAAATTTCCACCAACAACCCGCTATACATCTTCACAGTTATTAACAGCTACAAAAGTCTGCTTAACATTAATGTTCCTTTATTTTTGTATACATTTTGTTGTTGTTATTTCATTACCAAAATAGCAACCCTTAAGACCAATACTAAAAATTTCAATTTTTAAACTTAAATTTAGACCAAATTTGATTTTATTCTGCGCCGCTAAGGTTTTTTTGACATCGCAAATCAGAACTTTAATAATTTTAATACCAGGAAGGACGTAGTTGTGCAGCTCACGGTATCTTTTTACATACTGACATAAAATATTGCTTATCAACCTCTTCATTGACCTCTCTAAGGCATTTGATTGTGTAAATCACAAATTATTAAAGTTGGAACTGTTGGGTGTTAGGGACAGGGCATTTGGCTGGTTTGTGTCTTACCTAAAAACAGAAAACAACAAACTTCAATCACCTTCACTTCCAAGTCTGGTTTTAAAAAACAATTCTGTTCTGATGTAGCTCCAATTTCCTTAGGCGTGCCTCAAGGCTCGATTTTATATCCTGTTATCTTCCTGAACAACTGACATCTCAAATTTTTTGCTGAAAGAATATCTGACAATTTTTGCAGACAACAAATCCCTTTTCACACACAACAAATACACATCCATACTAGAGAGGGACTTCTAAGATATAAATCTCAGTATTAATTCCTCTAAAACTAGTTTAATGTTTATGACCACAGCTCAGAAAAAACTACCTCTTGAGAGGGTGGGTTTCACGTCACCCATGGTTTTGTTGGATGAGAAATTCCTCAAGAAATCTCAATCAGTTGATTATTTTAGCAGTGAGATTGGACTGTGGTTTCCGGTGGTCAGATCATGTTGATAAACTTGCTTCTATGTTAGCTTCTAGTATTTACGTCTTAAGAAATCTTTCTGTTTGTAACAACATTGAACTCTATAAATTAATCTACTTTAGTCTGATTTAGAGTCATTTAAGATATTCCATAGTGCTTTGGGTTTTGTCGAGTAAATCTGGGGGAAATTTGTTATAATAGTTCTTAAATTTTAAATTAAAATCTCAAATGTATAAATTTGTTTTGATAATGTAATACAACATATGTGTTAGACGTGTTTTTAAGTTAATCCCTTGTAAAATTGCTTGTGCAAAAGTTAGGAATATCGAACTTGTTTAGTGTTTAAGTACTGTACCTCTATTCCATTACAATAAACATAATTTTTACATTTCTAGACAATGAGGATTTATTACTATAAAGCCTCTTTTAAAAACTGCAAAGTTTTACAAAATTAATTTTAACAATTAATAAAACTGATTGTCAAAACTAATGATATGTTCATAAAAATTGTCTTAAAATATTTCTCTGTGTTTTCTTAATAACACCAATTTTCCCACTATTTATATATGCTCTTCCTAATTAAAGTATTAAAGGTGTAGTACCCAATACCTTTTGGGGTAATTGGGCTTGAAAAATATTTATATTTACTAGGGATCGCCGACTGGTCGAGATTCAACCAAAATTTTTACCTTTTTATTCTTTGGCAGCATTTTTACAACAAAAAATGAAACGAAAGCTTGATTTGAACTACTGATGATGACAACGTATAATCATGACACAAGAGCGTTGGATCAAGTTGTAGAGACAACTTGGATGAGAGCTGTGACAAAAGGTAATTTAACCCTTTCCACACCCATTTTCTCGACTGGCCTATTACTATCCACTTGTATTTTAGTTGGAGGCAGAAAGAACAGCTGTTTAATGATTTATTTTTTGTGTATTTTAATTTTGTAAAACTGACTTTTGTGTTTTTGCTTCACATAAGTTAATAAGGTATAAAAAAGTATTATTCGGAGAGAAATTATATATATATATATATATATATATATATATATATATATATATATATATATATATATACATATATATATACAGGGTGTCCCTGAACTCTCTACCAACTTTTTCAGGTATTATTCCTGGGCCATAGACAAGTCAAAATATCATATTCAAAATTTCGAAAACTCAAAAGTTACTCGTATAGCCGCCATTTTGTTTTTTTACACAAAATAATTTTTATTTCCGTAATGGATCATTGTATTAAGTTAATATTTGGCATGCACCTTCATCATAGCAATACCCATTTTCAAGAAAAAAGTTATTTTTTTCCAATGAGCATTTTCAAAAATGACGGCCATTTTAAAATTTTAAACTAAAATATCTCAAAACTGGTAAATTTTATAAAAATTTTCCTTGACACAAAAAAGTTGACAAATTTAATCACCTAACCAATGGTACCAAGTTTGTAAGGATCTGACAACAAATAACGGAGTTATTGAGATTTTTCTTCATAAAAACATTGATTTTGCATTGTAATTAATGCAAATTAAAGTAATTTTAATTGAAAAATCTCAATAACTCCGTTATTTATTGTCAGATCCTTACAAACTTGGTACCATTGGTTAGATGATTAGATTTGTCAACTTTTTTGTGTCAAGTAAAATTTTTATAAAATTTACCGGTTTTGAGATATTTTAGTTTAAAATTTTAAAATGGCCGCCATTTTGAAAATACTCATTGGAAAAAAATAACTTTTTTCTTGAAAATGGGTATTGCTATGATGAAGGTGCATGCCAAATATTAACTTAATACAATGATCCATTATAGAAATAAAAATTATTTTGTGTAAAAAACAAAATGGCGGCTATACGAGTAACTTTTGAGTTTTCAAAATTTTGAATATGATATTTTGACTTGTCTATGGCCCAGGAATAATACCTGAAAAAGTTGGTAGAGAGTTCAGGGGACACCCTGTATATATATACATAGTTAAAATTTTGTCTTTAATCATAATTTCAAAAAGTTAACCACTATAATGTGGGCTAATATTACAAATTAAAAATGTTACTTGTACATATTTTAAAAGACCATCTAATAAGGAATAGGAATCTCCATAACTTATATTACTTATTTTACTTCTCCATATATTATCTCCATATGCTCATATGTAATATATTACATATGGACTATTTAATATATTATATATATATATTACATATATAAGAAAATAGCTAAAATGCTTAAAAATTTACATTTTTCATAGAATTTGTTGCCTAGCAAAAAATAAGTAAATAAAAAAATTTATGCAGGCACATATAACACCCATATCTAAATTATATACTCCCGAATGTGTAACTGACTCACTCACTCACTCACTCATCGGGGTATCAGAAATTCATTTAATGTCGGTAAAGTAGATCTCCTATATATCACTTACTACAAAGTGATTCTCAAGCGAGAACTAAACTTACCGACCTGTATTACTGAGAAAATTGCCAACATACTGGTAGTCGCGGATTACCGAAACACCCTTTTTAAGAAATTTTATAACATTAACCAATTGTGCCTTTATAGGTAAAGCGGTCTATTCACCGAGAGTAATTTCAATGTACAGGGTGTATCTGAAATTACCTCTCCAGACCGGAAGTCACTGATGTCAACTACAAACTCTCACGATTTTTAAGAAAACTTTACAATTTGGTCTTGTACGCGTAATTTTAGCAGTTTATTGAATATTTGAGGTTGAAATTAAGATTTTCATCATTCTTCTCTGAGCATTTTAGGTTAAGCAAAAATGTCTCGTCACAAAAATGTCTTAGACTCTTTTAAATACGTTACCAACAAAAATTGTCAGTTTGGTCCAAAATGTTTTTTTATTTAAATTTACAACATGACGGAGATTAATGAACATGTATTTAAATGTTTAGTAAAACTAATCACGTTATAATTGATGTTTTATGATGGTATATTATTTTAAATGAGGTTCTTAGACATTTACATGTTTGGTAAGTTCTGTTATATGTAAAATGTTCAGACATAATATATGTTAAGTTTTCCCCAGTAAAAAAAAAATAATGTCATGCTATTTATTATTCTAAATCAGAATGATTAGGGTTTTTAAATATTAAATTTTAAAGTTGCTTCAAAATTACGTCTGGTCCCCCTTTGTATTGAAATCAGTGTCAATCAACAGAGCAAAATATGTTTACCTACAACTGCACTATTTGTTGTTTTTTTTTGTACAATTTTAAAAGAGGTGCAAGGTTGGTATGGGACTTCCTGATAATGTTTTTCGTTGGTGCTCACACTTCGATCACTATTTACAATAACTAACAGAGTGGTAACTATTATCTTTCTGTCTAAATTACATTAAGTGTTTATAAATTATATTATATCATTATACACACTTGGACAACCTAACAGATTTAAATGTTATGTTCTCGTTTTATTTTCGATTATTTATTCCATTTCACCCCAGGTTATGTTTTGGACCCAATTTCGCAGCTTGTGCCGTGATCTTAACGTAATATACTTCGATTACTTAGTACAATACTTAACAGACATTTAATTATTATCTTTCTGTTTATATTCAGTGTGTTTTTATTATATTTTTATACACACTTAAAATATGCTTTTGAGAATTTTGAAATAACTATTAACAGATTTAAATGTTAAGTTCTCGGTTCATTTTCAATATATTTTAGATTACTTATTCAAATTTACCCCGTATTACATTTTTGGTCGAATTTCGCATTAATTGAATTAACTGTATATTTTTAAACCAAGCAAGCATAAGAGGCGGTATAAGAAACTCGTTAACACAGTATTTATTTACACAATATAAGACCTCTTCTTGAATTCACAATACGGTTACATTGGTCCTAGCCAGTGGGACCGTTGCAGTGCCCAACTCGGCAGTGCTGCTGTGTTGTGCATTTAAATTGTAACACTTCATTTTTTACACAAATTGAAGTTTTTCTTATCATGTTGCTGAATAACAAATTCATTATATGGCTAAGATCTTAGGTCTCATTACATTTTCTAGACTTGAGTTTACTCATGTTGAAAAATTTCTTGTAGGTTTTCGCACCAAAAATTACTTGAAACAGTAATCATAACTTAATTTTTTACTATTTGTATGCTGTCCCTCTGTATGGATCCCCAGATTGAAAATAGTGCTTCAGTTGATATTTCTGGTACTGTTTTAATTTTAAGAGTTGAACGTGTCCCACACGTTTGACATCCCGTCTTTGACATATTTGCCGATGTCCAATCAGGCTTAGATTTTAATTTGGGAAACGATTAAATTAAACGTGTAAAGTTATTGAACGATTGAACTTTTCATTCTTTTGGCTGGTATATTACCTTTGCTAACGTTTACCTAATTCAGACGTTTTTTAAGCCATCTACATATCTGATGATTACCCATCAGGCTGAGAAATATTATAATAACCAATTGAACCAATTGAATTAAACTCAAAAGTATTTTTTTCGCTGTTAATTTGTCCGTCAAACTTCCTCAATGCAGTGCTCTCACCTAAAGTCTCGATTACCTCAATTATTTTTATAATTTAAAACTATTCGATGCTTTTCAATTATTATAACTCTTTCTGTATATTTTAACTAACAATCCTTTTTTGGCTATTATTACACAATTGATTTTTTTACTACTATTGGTTGAATATGCCTACTGTACGCCGATTTGTTCTCAATTTGCAAATGTCTTCATTTTAATACTTTATAAAGACTTTAAAACTTCATGATTAAGGTAACTATTGCCCTGTGATCTAATACATACTACTAGGGCTCTATTTTTATTAATTTTCTGAACCGAAATATATAATATTTAAAATTGTAAATTTAATAATTGCTGAGTTTGAAAGATAAAATTGTTATCGTTTCTTTACATGGTACATATATCTGAATGGTATGATTCCTGAATTTCTTGGCCTCCCCGTGGCGAAACTGAAGCATCTTAGCCTACACTATATATCTTTTTAATTTCAAATATCTTTCTTTTGTATTATTTTTCTTCTATTACATACAACGATCCTTCATATAAACTTATAATTTTATTCCACTTTTATCTTTTCAGAATACACCTATTACCTCAATCATGTGCAATCATAATTGTATCTCCAAAAGTTTACCACAACAATTTTTGAGCATGACTATTTACACATTTCATTAATATTTCACAACTCCATTATATTTTTTTACGAATTAAGGGGAACTAGGGAGTGCGATTAAACCACGAGCCGTGGGCAATTTCAAAGCTTATTATTATTAATTGTGAGTAGTGTGTATTTGCCGCTTCTGTTACTGTAATGAGGGTTGAGCCTTCAACTAGGATGTTCATTGTATGAGGTTTTGACAGCAATTTACGGAATTGGGACAACCAATTATTGGGTTGGACCCTCCATCCTGCGTAACACCTAGAATATTTACATAAATTCTTCCGTGAAATCAAACTAATTCATACTTGACTTTTTGCCGTGGGCAATTTTTAAAGCTTTTTATTATTAAATGTGAGTAGTGTGTAATGGCTGCTTCTGTTACTGTCATGGGAGTTGAGCCCTCATTCAAAGCTTATTATTATTAACTTGAGTAGTGTGTATTGGCCCCTTCTGTTACTGTCATGAGGGTTGAGCCCTCAACTAGGATGTTCATTGTATGAGGTTTTGATATAATTTACGGAATTGGGGCAACCAATTATTGGGTTGGACCCTCCATCCTGCGTAACACCTAGAATATTTACATAAATTCTTCCGTGAAATTAAACTAATTCATACTTGACTTTTTGCCGTGGGCAATTTTTAAAGCTTTTTATTATTAAATGTGAGTAGTGTGTAATGGCTGCTTCTGTTACTGTCATGGGAGTTGAGCCCTCATTCAAAGCTTATTATTATTAACTTGAGTAGTGTGTATTGGCCCCTTCTGTTACTGTCATGAGGGTTGAGCCCTCAACTAGTATGTTCATTGTATGAGGTTTTGATAGTAATTTACGGAATTGGGGCAACCAATTATTGGGTTGGACCCTCCATCCTGCGTATCACCTAGAATATTTACATAAATTCTTCCGTGAAATTAAACTAATTCATACTTGACTGGCTGCTTCTGTTACTGTCATGGGAGTTGAGCCCTCAACTAGCCTGTTCATTGTATGAAATTTTGACAGTAATTTACGGAATTTTGGCAACCAATTATTGGGTTGGACTCTTCATCCAGCGTAACACCTAAAATATTCACATAACTTGTTCCGTGGAACTGAACTAATTCATACTTGACTTTTTATTAATTTACGAATTTAGGACAACCCCTTATTCGAGGCAACCCCTAAGGGGGCATGGGGGCGGAGCCCCCATCGAGCCGTAGGCGAGTTATGTAATATACTTATACATGTACCCAGGGCCGGTTCCCATGCGGCACTGCATGCTACTTGGTGCAGCAAACGCGCTGTGTCACTCCAGTCTGTCAAGTCCCTTTCTCGTCACTTACTTTTAAGGGTAGACTCATCAAAGCAACTCTGAACGTGAAAAATAGAATAGGCCTATTGAGTAAATAATATTATCTCACACAAAGTTATGTGTCATCACTATTTGACGTCAAATGTAAATTATTGTATGTAGACAAAGCCTTAGCCAGAAAACAATTTTGGGGGGGGTTTGAGTTCCGCGTAACTATCAAACTTTCATTTTAACACAATTGTTAATAGGCTATAATATAATGTTAAAGCATGATTTTTGACGTTTTAAATATTTAAATAGGAGCCTACTTATATAATTACAATAATAATTGGATGATTATTATTAGCATTGAAGAAAATACAGCATTAATCATCATATGAACTAAATTATTATTTTTAGGGAAGCTTGCTAACTTAAAAAAATTTTGATTAAAAGTCGCTAAATGTCAATGCTAACTATATATAACAATAACATACCTAAAACTGATTATTTTACAACACAATAAATACCACAGTAGCCTAACTATATTACTGGATATCAGCATATTATTTACACTCTTCCTCAGTCTATAATAAATA
Organism: Neoaliturus tenellus; assembly: GCA_030545055.2. Taxonomy (NCBI): domain Eukaryota; kingdom Metazoa; phylum Arthropoda; class Insecta; order Hemiptera; family Cicadellidae; genus Neoaliturus; species Neoaliturus tenellus. The sequence continues at coordinate 172,828,523 of CM061531.1, read as the reverse complement.
CCTGAAGGCTCGGCAAACCTGAATAATTCTTCATAGTAATATCAGTAACAGGCAGTGCCCTAAAATGCCAAGTGCAAACATGCTTGTTTCTATTCAAGACGAGCTCGTTCGCTCCGCTAGTTGCCTTTTAGACTGTTTTTAAGAAGGCCTACGTGTGCTGCACTTTAATATATATTTGTTTAACCACATGTTGAATCCGTAACACGTGGATTATATTTCTATGGTTAACATCTGATTTAATTAATTTTTAATTCTTTTATTTTAAAATCAATTACAATCCCACAAATTGCAAAATGTTTTATCCTTTCACCTAAATTTCATTTATTCATAATCACCAATATAAAGTGCGATTTAAAAAAACGTAAATTGTATTTATTATAGTAGCATTCAGTACTATCATTTACCAGTAACTAGCTACCATTCAAAACCGCATCATGTTTAAATTCGAACTCACGGTCTGTACTTTGACAGTTGATTCAGCTGTGTTCATTATTTCTTTGTTTAAAGGCCAATGTTAAAATTAAAAGTGTTACCATTTAAATTAAAGACTATGACGAAATAAGATTTTTCCTGACACTAAGACCTGAAATAATATATTTTTTATCTCAGAACTAAATACCTAAGTTATTTTCAGATTTTTGGAAAATCGTTAACAGCCGTTTTTGAGATCTGTGTGCATACACACACTTACAAATATACCTTACTCGTATAAGATCAGAGTAACTTATAAGTTAGTTGGTTCATAAAAAAATAAACTAAGGTATTTTTATGTCGTTCCGTCTCTGTGAATTTACATCGTAGGCCTATATACTTCAGTACTTCCGCTCAGACGGCTTTGACCACAAGAAAAAATTACAAGAAGAAATATTGGCTGGTCTTCGTCTTGGCTAGTCATAAAAGTTAAATCGAGGCTGTTGATGCAAGAGCAGGCATCATTAAAATATATTTTCACTGTTTTTGTTTTGTTTTACCTACCTAACTAAGCATTCATATGTCAATTAAACAGACGACACAAAGTTTTATGAAGACTAATTCAAAGTTCACTATGTAAAACTAAACTGCACAGTACACACATGATCGGCACACGTTCTGATGAGGGGAATTGACATGCTAAGGTTATGTCAAATTCCCGCTCATTTGTTGTTACACTCCTCCGTGAACCGCAATCATCATCCCCATTTTGGCGCGCACTCAGCTGATTAACTACGACTTCCGTTATTATTTAAAAATTGTAATTAAACAAATGAGTATTTTTACTTTGTTTTTAAATTTGTTCCTTGACATTATTTAATTTTCAAACAGTGTTTTTCATGGAAAAATTCTACATATTTTTATTGGTCCTTTTTTTAATTATGCGTTCCAAAATTTCGGGGGGGGGGGGGTTTCGACCCCCTGACCCCCCCCCCCCCCCCGCTGGCTACGGCCTTGATTATAGATTTTCTAATGAGGGTATATAGTATGAATAGTGTGGGAGGGGGGCGGCAAATGTAACCTCTATGCCTAGGGGGGCAAAAGTACTAGCGCCAGTCCTGCATGTACCTATATTATGTACATGTACTTATACATATGCATGTATATTTATATATACATATAGACCTACATATACATGTACTTAATGAATGTAATCATGTTCAAATAGAACTACATAAACATATACATGCACAATGTACATATTCATGTATATGTACATTACATATATGTATATGTACGGATACATATGTTTGTACATATATGTTTAATTGTACAAGTAAACATAAATATATATATATATATATAGTAACATATATAACATACAAAACACATATATAATGTGTGTGTATATATATATATAAAATTTAATATACACAAGTGTTTGTTGAGTCAGACACAACATGCGACAACATCGCTAAATGCGGCGGGCAGGGCTGCCCCCAGACACACAAGCGGAACACAGTTAATTCAGGTTGAAATAATAAAATGTCTTCCAACACTACTCGATATATTTACACTTATACTGTAATTGTTTACAAGATGGTAAATATATATATATATATATATATATATATATATATATATATATATATAATAAAATACCCCCGTCGCAGCAGACCTGCCTACTCAGCGAATTTCCAATGGAATTTCAGATTATTTACTTTCCCCATAAAAACACCATAGGATCGAGTATGTTGGTTTGCTGCCATTGGGTGTTGTTAGAAAATCTAAGTTAATCAATAATTGCTGAATGTAAACACAAAATTGTATAAAACTCTTTCAATTTTTTTATGTTCCCCATAAACCCCATGGGGGTGAGTATGTAGTTTTGCCGCCATATGGGTTTTGTGAGCAAGTATAAGTTAAACCTTATATAGATAATGTACATACCAAATTTGATAAAGTTATATCAATAAATAAGCAAGATATAGGGTTTTCTTGATTTCCCATAAGAATAACATGGAAAACACATTTTAGGATTTTCCTTGTAACCAGTTATGCTATGATAAAAATTCAAAATATCAAATTTTTTTTTTTTTTGTTTAAGCTCTTTTAAATGATTTCAGTTAAAATTGATGAATTTTAAAAATTAAGGTCAAAAAATGCCAAAAACCTATTTTTGACTCCTTTGAAACCCCATAAAACCCCGTTCCCATAACCCGACAATGCTGGTTCGCGAACTCATGAAAATAGACCTGGTCTTACACCTCCATGCCAAATTTCATCAAAATCGGAGGTCCCTGTCAAAAGTTATCAGTACCACGGACACATATATATATATAGCAATTAAAAATAATTGAAAGACTTGAAAAAGTAGAGAGTATTAAATGAATTAACAATGAATTATCTTGTTAAAAAATCCGGAATTGTGAGTTTTAAACTGTGAAACAGATAGAAAGACTTTTTGTAAATTCCCATACAATGTCAATTTGTCAGCGGAATAAATTTATTATTATTATTATATATATGAAAATGAACGAATGGTGTTTTTGGCTTCTGGGGACCTCAAAATGAAAAAGTAAAGTGGTCCCGGGCTTAGGTCTTACCATGGCTACTACCGTAATAGCGTATTCCCTATAGGGAAATTCGCTAAAAGATCTTATTATTACCGTCTTGTAAACAATTACAGTATAAGTGTAAATATAACGTGTTGGAAGACGTTTTATTATTTCAACCTGAATATCAGTACCAGCACGTATAATGCTAATCAAGAAGTTATATGAAAGGGTTAAGGCCATTATTATAGGTCTTTTTTTAAACTTGATCCTTCCGGAGAATATTGGGGTGGGGGAGGGATTTAAAATGTAACCAAAAAATTTAAACTTGTGAAAAACACATTTGAGTAGCAGATTTCCTTTAATAATGTTTTTAATAACTTATATTATGTATTTCAGCGATTGGTTCAGTTATTTTTAAAAATAGCCTACACTTTTTATTTTATTTATTTATTTATTTACAATTATTTGGCACGCCAGTACATGCAAACAGGTGCAAAGGCATAAGACTCGTCATAATTATAACATAAAATAGCTTACACTATGAAAGAGTTTTCTGCAAGAAGCCAAATAATATATTTTTAAAACCTAATTAGGAATATAAAGAAACTCCAGTATAAATAGACATGTTTATTTATCATTGGATGAGAAATAATTACAAAAAACAAAATTAAATATTACAATATGGCACATAAAAAAGATGATTAAACAATTTTTTCCTATAAAGTAAGCAGTCTTCAATGTTTCAAAGAATAAAACATCAATAATTAATTATTAATCAATAGTATCTTACTCCAAGACCAATATTCTTCAGTGTATCCTTTAGATCAGTGACTAGATCATACTTTTCTACTGAGTTTCTTTTAAAACCAATAACTCCGAACTTGGAAATTCTTTCTCCCCAGAGTCTGGTATCTGTCATCTTGAGAAGTGCTTGACACAGTTTTTCCTTCCTCTCATCTAAAAAAAGTGAGAAATATAGTTAACATTATGACAAAATTGTTAAAAGTTTTAGAGTTGTTACAACACAAACCTTTATACACTTTTGCTCAATTTTTTTCATTTACACATGGTAAACATATAACCACAAAGGAAATAAACGGTATCAGTTAACTGACACATACTTTCTCCCAACAATATAAAAAAACGGTGTTAAAAGCTCCAAACATTAATGTCTTGATGACTCAGTCGGATAGCTACCAGCTGAGCAGCGCTCGTTTGACCCTACGCGGGTCTGTGACTTTTAACAACGTACTGCGTTTACCGCTAAACGAAAAATTGAATTTTCTCAGCAACCACTTGACGTAGAGCAATAATTCAAAATACTGGATTATTTAGTTTTTTGAGCTTGATTTAATGGTGATAAGTAAAATTTATTTCGAGACAACAGCTATTTTGAAAATTCTAAAAATTGATTTTTGAAACACTTTTTACTCTATAACTTTTGAACGCGCATTTTCTCGGAGATGCGGGTGGTGTCATTTTATTCACCATTTTATGCTTAATAAACCACAAAATTTTCATCAAAATCGTTAGAGCCGTTTTTGAGAAATTTGGATTTTTTACGATTTTTGAGGGTTTTGGGGGGTAAAATACCCTTAAAAATCAAAAATTCAAAAAAATGAAAAAAACGCCTGGAATTATCGTGAGTTTTGACCTACGTACCAAATTTCACCAAAATCGGACCATTGGGGCATTCTCTAGCTCTGTATACATCCTGACACACACACACACACACACACACACACAGACATCACTCCGAAAACCACTTTTTTGGAGTCAGGGGGAACCAAAATGGATAAATCCACCAACAACTCAAATTCGAAAATTTTGACGAAAACAATACTTTCTCCATATACTATGGTATAGGGGGAGAAAGTAAAAATTGCATGGCGAGAGAGGGTGAGGGGGGACAAAGCTGTTAAAATTTTTATCAGACTATTTTTGTGAACCTTACTAGTTTATGTTTCAGATTGTCAGTTTAGAAAATGCGGAGTCTAGATCTTGGGGATCATGTTTAACAAAAGTGTATATTTTTTTTTAATGTTGTTTCTTCATAATATAAACTATAATTTTTTTAAAGTAGTTTATTAAGTAGCTTCTGAGGTTCAAAAAAATTATTTTTTTAAATGGGTTGGGCATATGAGCACAGCTATAATTTATATCCTCTATCAAATTTTAATTTTTTCTCTTTAAAGTTTTGCCATTGTAAATGAGGAGGTCAACTGTAATTTTATAAAAATAACATATGATAAAGATCAATTTCAATTATTTTAGTTGTAGGACACATCAGCTTTGGGGTCGTCCATAAATTACGTCATCTGAAAATAGGGGGGGAGGGTCCAGATTGAAAATGACGGTAAGGTGATATGCAAGGGGGGGGGGGTCGGCTTTGATATGATGTCATTTTAAATATGATGTTTTATATCAAATTTTATCAGTAAAACAATGATAAATTCTAACACAACTCAACTATTATAAAATAATTATCTATAAAATACATTAGACTATTTTAAGGCGGTGTTTTATAGTTTATTTTTCAATTGAGAAAGTCATTTTGGCTTTATTTCTGAAGGTAAATTCAGATTTGATCGGTCAATTTTTTTAGTTTATCATGTAGCTTTTAAAAAGCATTATTTTTACTTAAAACTGAGGTTTGTTAAAAATGACGTCATTTTTTCGAGAGGGGGGGGTCAGACAAATTATGATGGTAGGATGATTTTAGGGAGGGGGGGTCCAAAAATCGCCAAAAAGCGATGACGTAATTTATAGACGGCCCCTTTCATTATGTGCTGTAATCCAGTACATCATCTGGCTCCCCATTGTCCGACACTTCTCTGTGCCATTAATTGCTATGTAGTGAAGTTTTGCTATTTTTTCCGATGTTTCCTAGAATTTAGGTCATTAGATGCCATTTCATCCATTTTTTGAAGTTCCATCATGGTTGATAGACTTTATTACAAAGTATAATCGGTAATTAGAGTGGCCAATTTTCCATTGTCCGATCAATATCTTAAGTTGATATCACAGGGTCTCGTCAAGTAACCAGCGAGAGTAAAATTGGCTCTAGTATATTAGCTTCTTCCACTCGTGGGTCTTTTGTTTTGACTTCCGGAACCACGGGGGTCTGATATATATCGGACCAGAAAATGATAGTCTACTGTAGTTAAATTAATAAAGTTGAACAAGAATGTTGGCTCACCTGACATCCGGGAGTTGACGACGATGGGGTACGGTGGCAGTGGCCCCAGGCTGTCCAACACGAAGATGTCTCTCCCGCGGTCCTGGAGGTGCCGCTTGTTGTAGGCCAGCGTGTTGGCGTCTACAGCGGCCGCCTCCGCCTGCTTCTGTAGGACCATCTGGATGGACGACAGGTGCGAGCCAGACTCTGGGGAAAGACAATCATCGTAAAACCAGCGGTAGTGGTGTTGTTTATTAGTGATAAAAACACTTCGCAGCAGACACTTTTCTTAATTCAGTTTGAAACTAGAAGCATGTCCTATAAAAACACATGGAGTTTGTAATAGTGTTTTGATTGGTGTATTAGTTTTTGATAAAACAAAATTTAATAGTGGTTGAAGAATCCTGAATAGCGCTAATCGTTAACGAACAAGTTATTGTGCAGTGATATTGAGGTATCAATTATTTAACATTGTATACCTGCTAGAAAGTTATTTAATGCAATATTAAATATGACTCACTTATGGTATTTCCAAAGAAAGAAGCATTCTCGCCTAGCTCTTTTAACGTTTTCAGTACAATTGTCGAACCACTGAGAGAATCGTCTGACGAGTATGCCCATCTGCACCCTCTTAAGTCTAGGAATTCTTTAACATGTTTCCTGAAACAAACGAGAGTCATAATTATAGAGTGACTTAATGGTGCAATGAGAGAGGAGATGGAGGAAGGTGAAGGAGGTGGTGGTGTAAATAGATACGAAGCACAGTGTGTTATGATCGGACAGTTGGTTCCTCTGCTACCAACTGTTCACCACTATAACAACACTCTTATAATGGACACAATGTTACTATCTACCTGATGATATTTAACTGATTTGGTAACACTTAGGCCCCTTTTATACAGCAGGTCAAATGACACTTGTCAAAAGACGCCTGTAATTTAACTACATTGCATTAGATGGGAGCTTTTATAGGTACTCAGTGCTCGACTGTCACTCGGCCCAAGTTATCCAAAACTCAACATCGTACTCTATAGATTACGCGTGTTGGGTGACTGCTCTAGTTAACTTGGATCATGGAGCAATTATTGTTGTGTGTTTCGGTGAGCCCAAAATTCGACCAAAAACAGTTGGTTAGGGACCAATTCGTTTTTAAAATATTTTATCATTGAATCATCTGTTAATCCTGATTTGTTAGCATTTGTTATTACAACAGATGTCTAATGATTGAATCCTTCTCCCATAAGATTAACATTGAAACTGAAAGCCTGTGTGGCGTAGCCTCGAGACCAATGTAAATAATAATGTGATTCTGCTCATCTACAGGACAATACCTTTCTAACGGTATGCGCGGATTTCTCCTATGATACACACAAGCTGAGAAAAAAAGGAGGAAATGAAACTGCTTGCCTGTGTATCTCTTCGCAACCCCTCATCATTTCACTTAAGGCACCTTCAGACAATAATATCATTGTTTACAGCTCACTATGTCAAGACTTTAAAAAGGTGCTTAAAAATCCCTTTAAATAATTTCAAGTTTTTAAAGACATATTTGCAGAAACTGAATAGTTTCATATAAAGTTTTATACACACATTTTTCAACCTAAAATGTAAATATCAGACTAAGCACGATAAAATGAGTACGACAAATGTTGAGACTAACTTGCCATCGATATGAATTATTACATCGGAGTAATAGCCGGGGGAATCGTCTTTGTTGAGAGGATGTTTGAACACCGCAGCCACTGGGAGCAACTCGGCATGTTCGAGTTTTGAGGCTAGAATCTTCTCATAGGCTGCTGCAGTCATAAATGCTATAATAAACAAAACAAAAATAATTATACAAAGGTGTTTTATTATGTTCTTTCTTTTTTTTCTAAAAGTTGCGTAGGTCCAATATAATTTTTTTCTTGTAGTTATAGTTTTATAAAGGTGAGTTTATTTCAAACATTATATTGGTTAAATAACTAAATCTCATTCATTGTTGCAATACTATCAAAGTTAGTTTAATTCGGACATAAAAAGATTAGTGCACTATGTATGTTAGAAATTATCAATTTTTAACAGTTTGTAACTAAATGAATTTGAACCAAGGAATTAGTTTCTGAAGACTTCCAGCTGAGGAGAGACATACCCAGGTCGATAGAGTCGTCAGTGAAGGGGTCGGCGCGGTCGGGTAGAGGGCCGCCACTAGCTCGGGTCTCATAGACTAGAGTCGCCTCACAGTCCAGAGCTTCTTCCAGGTACGTCATGATGAGCTCGTAAAGCTCCACGGGGTGGCTGGGACACATGAACGTCATCAGACGCAACTTGCCTCCCTTCCTCACCATCCTGCCTGCTACAGACACATCACTGTTTAGTCTCAGCAAGTAGGGTGTAAGTTATAAATGCAATATTCTATAAAATGCTGGATAATTAATTACGCTTGGATTTCAGCTGGTTGGATGGAATGTAGAACAGCTAAGTAAAGCATTGTTGTATTGCATGGTACTCTCCATCTCTAAATAATCACAAATATAAATTTTCCTGAGGCAGTTCTGATGCTCTGATTTTGCCTGTTTTAATAACAAACAATATGTTTGTGTGAAATCGTTTTTTTTTTTTTTTAGGTTAAAGGCAAAATGGTTTAAATGCGTTAATTTCATTTGGTTAAAAACCTATTAAGTACCGTATTTGAAATGATTAAACACACATAAAGTTTGCAGGGCCTTTAAAAACGGGAGGCATACAAAAATTATAATGCTTTAGAGATAATTTTATACTTACATGATACTCGTATATATTTGGTATTATGGTATCGAGTTTCAAGCTAATTAACTTGGACTTTGATTGTGATTGAGTTGTTCATTAAAGTTGGCTTATCATTTGGCTTATCAGTTGGCATCACAGTATTATCATTGACTATAGAATAATTTTTTATTAGTAACCAAGTAGCCTTTAGGTGGATAAACAAGCTTTTTCATTTTTCATCTAGCCTAGCGTACAAATATGACAGAAAAGGCGAAATGTAGTCTACTGACAAACTACCTTATAGCTTTTGTTTAACTTATAAAGCTTGGATAAAATATAATTACTCACATATAGGATTATCAATAATTGTAGTAGACCACTGTTCAATGCATGAATCAAAAACATCTTCGTTTATACTAGTACGGTATATACATTTTTCCTATTGCTTAACTTTTCTCCTTTTAATATATGTAGGCTAGGCATTTTTTTTTTTAATTGGTGATTGGAGAAAGTGTGATAAACTATATATTTTTTATTTCACAATGAAATTTAGAACAAAACATATATCTTCAATTTTTGATACAGTGTGCATACAATTAGTGAGGAGAGGTGTTTAATTATAAGGTATTAACTTTTTTTGTAACATCTGGATTTGAACCCACACCACAGATCTGCAATATAAGGTAGACATATAAAATAATATAGTATTTTTAGATAGCCCATTTTATAACCTTTAAAAAATATATAACATTGTCCATGTGAGATTTTATTTGGTTTTTAATAAACCACTGCGTGCAGTACTAAAAAATCGCTGGACATTTTAAGGCTATGTAATGGACACCTAGAGGGTTAACGATTAAAGTTTTGACATTTTTACCTTTGAAAATAATTAATTCTTGGCCCAGTTAGATAAAGACAATGTTTTATTTTGTCTACACACTATCATCATGAAACCATAAGTCAATTTCACCAATTTCTTGAAAAATTGATCTATGATTGAGTTTTTAAATCACTTTATCTCGAATAATAATTATAGTAGTAACTCAAATAAGGTATGATTTTGATCTAGTCTCTAGTCAGCTGTGAACACGACCACGTGGTCTGTCAACCGTCACCAACAGTCCTGTAGTTTATCAGAGAAGAGGGACTGATAAAAAATATATCACGTATCATAACTTTTTAACAGAGAAAAGAAGCTAAAGTTACTCGCATCTCTGCTTTTAGAAAACAACCTTTAAATATAAAGATTCAATTTGCATTCAATAAATAAATAAACAAAAAAATTATTCCGTTTATACTACTGCCTTTCAAGATCAACAAAAGTCCTAACTATGTAATTTTCCAAAATCTCACCTTGTTCAGACTAATCTGGTGGTAATTATCTTCCTGGGACGACAGACGACACAGTGATAGTGTTGTAGGCTTGGCTGTGGAGTGGAGGAGTGAATGGTGAGTCCACCGCACCGCCACCGCCACCGCCCAAACCGGTCACCGGCCGGCCACGCTCCGCCGGCCTGGCCACAGACACAGACTCAAGGTCACCACTGCCTCCGTTATCACGCACCCGGCGATCACTCGCCGCTTATCTTATCACTGTCCCCACCCCCCCTCACGGTCATCGAACCGTCCGACGCGGTGGTCTCAGTCGAATTAGATTTCGGATATTTTTTGCCTAATGGACACACATGGCCAGCTAACAAATAAATGAACCACACTCACACACACGGCACATTTTGTTAGAAATTAGGGATCGTTCCACGAGAGACTTAAAATGTAAAAAAGAGAGATGTTTTAAACGTGAAAAATTGAGATTTAATTGTAAAACCCATAATGATAATGTTGAAATTTGAAAGAATGATCCAGCTGATAATAATTTTGGGAGGGACATTTTTATGGGTAAAAGGGGGTTGGATAATTAACTATAATAATAGGTAGAATTTGGGATAATTTTGCTCAAAAACGTTAGGTTAATTTAGATAACAAATAAATATAATGGTATATATTCTGGTTAATCGCAATTCCATTTCTAGCTTACACTACGGTACGTAATACACATCACATGTGTGTACCTACTGTAGATCAATTAATGATGTAATTTTGCATTGCATTACCGTATGAGTTAACCAAAACAGTATATATTATACTCCATATTTTGGAACACAGGCTCATTGCTAATATTTAACATTAGCAAAAATGCCCGGGTAGCGTCAGACACCAGGCTTCGCAATCGCCGCGCCGCGCCGCCACTATCATAAGATTAAACACTAAAGTACGGTAACTTACTTTTCAAAACATAATGCTGTTTAAATTTAGCACGTAGGAATGTACATTATTGTAACTATTTCTATACCGTAAAGATTTTTTTAAGGAGCAATTTATTTTATGCTCCAAATTAAAAAAAAAAATAAAAAATAAAAAATAAAAAATAAAAAAAAACCCCAGTAGGTATTATTATTTTATTCTTATTGTTATGAGCGACTTAAAACAATTCTACTGAATTGTTTTCAAGAAAAATTTCTTTAAGATAATTTTTTTTCTGAATAGTACTACGGCAGTTGTTTTCAAAGTTTAATTTAGTACTCTACCTTAATATTACTTCTAGTAGTACAGCAGTATTTCGGGGGAGAAAAGGTAGTTTTGAATTCAATTCAAATGGCGGCGGCGAGCGGCATAATGTTCACACCTCGCTTGTGCAGCGCTCTGGCGGAGAACCGGACAACTACGTCCCTACAACGGTATTGATAGAACGGCGTCTTTAAACATTCGTCGACGTGTATTCAATAAAAATATTTTCTCATCGAAATAAAACCAAATAGAATAATTGAAAGGTTTCAAAGATGCAAAAACATAAGGATCACTTGTTTTCTAAACGTATAAATCAAATAGATGTTGAAACATTTACTTCAAGCAGGCCGACAAAATGTTGATCTCTCGACTGGGAGTCGTGGCGTGCTCCTGTAATCCAGCTACTTGGAGGTCGGATGTTGTGGATGGTTTGAGGCGGGGGGTCCTGCGCTTAGTGTTCCCATGTTGACTGGACGTCCGCACTAAGCTCGCCATCAACATGGGTGTCCGGGAGGAGTCCTGGGCGTCCAGGTTGGCTAAGGAGGGGCGGACCGGGCCAGGGGGGAAACTCAGCAGCCAAAAGTCCCCGTGGGGAACAGTAGTGGGATCGCGTCCGGGAGTGGGAGCTGGGTGTCAGCCTCGCCAATACAATCAGACCAACATCCTATTTTTGTTGCTAAATTTAAAGTCCATTAAGATATTTGTAAATAAACTTTATAATTTTAATTAATTAGTTTTTTAAATTCTAATTAAAATTACTTTTTTAAATTGGATTATACAATGTTTTAAGTTTAAATAAACTGGTCACAGCGGATTTAAGATTACAAAAATGAGTACCATACAGCGAGCTTTCAATAGATATACTTGGTTTAAAGGGACACAACGTTTATATTGTAAATGACAAACTAAAAATTTTATTCATGTCTAAATCCATTTTAAATCATTCACATTACTAATGAAAATTGTACAGACCAAGTTATTGACCATCAACTTGAGATTCTGCAATGGTCTACATTTTATAGTTAGGTACACTAGCTGGTCCAAGTATCAATTAATTAATTACTTTTTTTTGTGGTGAGGGGTGGTGTGGTGGGCGAGAAGAGGGGTGAAGTTCTTTGCGCCTGCAGTTACAGTCTAGACTACAACCCTACTGGCGTGTACTGCGGGCAGCGTCAGGCTGTCTGACGGCAGTAGCACGGAACCTACCTGATGCTGATGATTACGTATGGTCATTGGTCACCCCACTTTCAGAACTAAAAAGAATCGTGCATTAAAAATTCACTGTTCTGAGTGAGAGTTCATCCTTTTTTCGTTATTAAACTTTTAAGTATTTTTCCTCTTATATTTCCTTGGCGAAACACGAATATAGTATGTACAGCTAATTTAATTAACAATATTAAAATATGTTATATTACACATTTGTATTTTAAAAATGCATAAAACTAATTAGTATAATTTAGTATAATTAGTATAACTAGTATATGTGTTGCCCGAAATCGAGCAATTTATTATAATACAATACAAATGTTACTTTTAGCTATAAATCAATGACATCCGACCAATACAATATTGTGAATCTCTTTAATCACCACTACACACTTATTTACAGCTGATTATTAACAAATGTTTAAATGCTTTATTCAATCCCAATGTTATTTAAATGGGAAATTTTGAGATTTCAATGATGAATAGCTCCTTTATTTTCAGTTAGATTATCATTAATTTTTGGCGGAAACAACTACAGACCAAGCCCTATCCAACGACACCAAAAACTTGAAAATTAGTTGAAAATTGTAGGAGGAGTTCTCAAGACAAAAAAAACCCTTAGCGTATTAAATAAGTATAGATTAAGTATTAAATAAAAATTTATAGGGGAAGGTGGGGCAAGACGGGGTACTTAAGCACTTAATATTTTTTGCTGCGTTATGAAAACCTCAATAAACATACTACATATTTCAATTAAAACTGCAGTATCTATAGAGTCAATAAACAAATTTGAAAAAAAAAAAATAAAAAGTATTAACACTAATAAAATTTTTTTTTCTAAAGGTTTACCAAGTACCCCATCTTACCCTATAGTGAGGGCAAGATGGGGTAGCTCAATACTATAAAAAGGAAAAGGGTTTAGTTGCTAAATGAAAACTGATTTACCTTTTAAAACTATTTATTTTTTATACCTAATAAATAGGCACCGTCTCAACACTAAATAATGTTATATTTACCTTAAAAAATTAATCAAACAAAAATATTGATAAGCCTAATCAAAGATTAACCCTGAGTTTACTAGAAAAACTAAATACAAATAAGAGTCTTGCTTATTTAACCGTTTTGGTAATAGACCTATTGTTGAATAAATATTTTTTATACAAAATACCAAAGTCGATAACATTTAAAATGAACACCATTTAAATTGTACATCCCATCTTGCCCTCCTTCTAAATACCCCGTCTTGCCCCCAATGACAAGTTTTAGGTTAGATTGATTTAATACTAAAAGGATATATTCCTCTAGGTTATAGTATGCATTGATGTATTCCTAAAAAAGTACCTTACTCAATAATAATAATCAATAATACCAGAAAAAACAGGTGTCTATTCTTTTCACATTTAAGACTGACAGAAAATTAGATCTTCACATCATAAAAACACATTTAAATCCATATTCTCGGAACGGTCTGCTCAAAATGGCTGGTAGCACTGTCAGATATTCACATGGCAACAGGCTATTAGTTCACCTATTTGCCGATATACTGTGACATCTGCCGGAGCAAAAAAATGTAAAACCCCGTCTTGCCCTCAACCCCGTCTTGCCCCGCTCTCCCCTATCTATTAAACAGGAACAGTAAAAATTAGTAAGAGAAAGCTTAAATTGCAACTGCGTGAAAGATTCCTACGATTTACATCAAATAATTGCACAAAGCCTTTAAAAAAGTTCATCAACTGCGCGAACCCCGAGCCAGGCAGGTATATGTTAGTTGGGGACAGAAGTTCCCTAGTTTACAGATGGGCTAATCACAACCTCCCGTACCATTAAGTCTGGTTAAACTCTTTGGCTATATTTGAGGGATTTTCTAAAACAACTCCAACCCCACAATGTTATTTTAATGTTATTTCGGTCAGGTGCGGTGTAGTTTTAAAGTGACAACATCACCCAGGTTGTCTTAGATTTTCTTCTAGTATAACTAATGTTCTTTCTTACTTTAAAAAAAAATATATTTTTCATTGTAAATACTGTTTTTTTTCTTCGTTTTGTGAAAGTATTATATTTTTAATAAAGTAGTGGATTTATTCTGTGCATATATTTTTCTCCAGGAAAAATTTATCAATGAAAGAGCAGGGCCGCCCAGGCCAAGGGGGCCCCGCGGCCCCGGGGAAATACGCGTTTTATAAAGGCTCAAAACACTTCACAAATCACGATACATATACAAATTAGAATGACTGCTCATAGAAATAATATATTTGTTATTTTGAAATTGTATTTGTCATTGAAAAAATTATTCTATATTCACACTACTGTGTTAGGCCTACTTGAACTCCAAGATCACGATATTGTTATGGTTGCATTGATGACTAAAGTTGAACTGTATATTCTGGACGATTGGCGTTTAAATTTCCCCTGCGCGGACGTTAGTTCACCGGACGCCGCTAGGCGCCGCATATCCGCACAACCCTTTTAGTAAAATTCATTATGCTTTTTTAATATGGTACTAAATCAACAGTTAGGATTTTTGAGGTGCAGGTTGTCTTTGGTTTAGCGTGTGACAGTCTACATGACCAGAATCAGATCCACACGTGTTTGCAACAAATTTGAATTTTTAAAATTAGTTTATTCAAATTAATACTTCCGTGGCATCAGACCTGCGTACTCAGAGAATTTCCAAAGAATTTGAGATTTTGTATTTTCCCCATAAACACGATAGGAATGAGTAGCTTATGTATAGGTTCCCTAATCCCTTGTCAAAACAATGTCACCCTTGGGCGGCCGCCGGCGCCGTCCGCAAGAAACTTGACGTCGTACTATAATTTGCAATTAGTAAGTGCGCTAGTTTTACATTATTAAGTGATAGGCCATATATTTGTCTTCCATAGACAAAAAAAAAAAAAAAAAATAAAAATAAAAGTACAATCCCTGATCTACGAAATATCGTTTCCGAAGTGTATACCTAATATCGGAGGGGACTTTTTTACGGTTAGACGAACTATACATTAATTTATAGATCCATAAAATATACAGACAAGTTGGAGCGAAGTTTTTTGGCTCATATGTCGTTACTTCAAGATGTAAAGTACAAAACGTCTTGTTCCTAAGTCAAAAAGATACAAAATAAAGAGCAAATCAAGCCTTTATTTTTGTGACATATCGTGTTAAATAACCAGAATATCGTATTCCCCATGGGAAATATCACTGAATAAGTTAGGTACAGGCCTACAGTTACCCCTACACTTAAGACCACAAAACATCATAATTTCCTTAAACATCAAACATGATCAAAGCACTTTAAATACTGCAACTCAACCGCTGCAATTACAATTATTAGCTTTCTTCTGGGAGAAACTGAATGACTCGGATACGGCACCGGCTCCTCATACACAAGGTTTGACGGGACCTGCTATGCCGTGCTGCCAGCTGCCAGTCAGCAGCCGTGTACAGTTTGATGGGCCATTGTGGCACTTGCTGACGCAGCACTTTCCTCCTGAACGGCACCGGCGCGGCGCAGCGCGGCCCCTCCTTGCTTTCGCCCACCTCCGGCTGTCGATTATAATGGCGGAAATTTGGCACTTTGGATGTCTCGGATGAAATTATTTGTTACAAATCAAAGAATGTTGACTCATAGACAAATTCAGGATGAGCACTTGTATTAAGCTGTAAAAGTATCCGTTTATTTTTTTTAGGTTTTCTATTAGGCTATTAGCGAATTCCCCAATAGGGAATACGCTATTGAAGTAGAATTCTTGGTAAGACCTAAATCCAGGATCATGTTACTTTTTTGTTTTGAGGTCCCCATAGACCAAAGACGCCGTTATTCGTTCAAATTCATATGTATTGTTGTGTGTGTGTGTGTGTGTGTGTGTATGTGTCATATTATAATCTGTGTATGCTATTATGCGATAAACTTTGAAGAAAACTTCCGACTTTGATGATATTTAGCACAGAGGTATAGGGCAACATTCGAAAACTAGCATGATCAGTCCATGGGACCGGGCTTTTATGGGGTTTTAATAGACTAAAAATGGGGTTTGGGCTTTTATTGCCGTTAAGATTTAATTTTTGTCGATGTAAACTTGAACAATTTAAAATAATTTTAAAAAGCAAACAATTTTCTATTTTGAATCATTAGCCCGGAATATCTACTCACGACGTTGCCGAATGCCGCCTCGAGGCCGTAGCGCTAGGCGAGTTTGATGGCTGCAGAGGCTTATGAGAGTCGTGCTTTAAAATTAACTAATTAAGATAAAGATTGGCCCTTAACTTCTTCCAAAAGTAGAAAGACAAATCTCTTTCTTTGCGGTTATAGATTTTTTTAAATATAATTTATAATTTCAATTACAACTTTTAAAACAATCTTTCCCAATTTTTAACTGAAGTTTTCAATTAGTATTGTTAAAATAGTTAAAAAAGGGTAACCGAGGAAATCAGTACCATTCTTCTCCTTCTTCAACATGACACCTTATTTATAGCTCTGCGCTGAATGTAGCAGGAGATAACGCCATACTCAAAAACCCTTGCATTTGGGTGGCTCGCCAGGGGTAGACCGGAGCCTTGATAATGGTTAAGGAGAAAATTCAAATAGAGTTTTCCAATGTTATTCGTATGGGAAAATCTTTAAAAAGTTATATACCGCTTATTCATTGAAATATCTTTATAAAATTTAGTGTGAAACTTCACTAGGTAGGGGATGAGAAATAGTTTATCAAAAACCCGCATGACAGCAAACTACATACTAAATCCCATGGTATTCGCATGGAAATGAGTGTATAATGGGTAAGAGAGAGATGGAGATAATATGGTGATCAGCTGTCAGCCGATAGCTGATTAAGACAACAGCTGATGTTTGTCTGTTCTTAAATGATCAGCTGTCTTCTGCAACTGTCAAATTTATTTTTTGTTATTTTTTTTTTTTGTTATGGGATTTGTAAACAGATCATTTCTTCTGCTTATAGTAGCGTTGAATATTCACTTTTATTAACGTTTAAAAATCATTTTATCGCAATATTTAAATAGGAATTAAATAATGAACTTTATAAACGCAATGTCATTAAATATTGTATACTTTCTTTTGAGGTTTATTAATCATATAATTACAAATTCCTTTTATTTATAAAACAAGAATTTATTGGAAATTCGCTGAGTACGGAAGTATTATTGTTACATAGTTATTTATGTTATTATGACAGTCGTTGTAGACAAACCGATAACATTATCATCTCACCTGTTTAATCGTTTGTTATATATAGTTTTATTATGAAATGTATATTTTGTTGGATAGGTTATAATCTACATCCTACAGTAAAACAAGTTACAGTTCAAGAAATGTGGTTTTATTTTAGACTATTACTAAGACAATATATTGCATCAAAATTACTGGAAGCTACACTTTAATCTGATTTAATCCCTAAACAAATAGCACCGAACGTAATGTTTTTAGAGCAATGTTTTCCCTAGAAACAGTCCATTGGCCACATCCGAATATACGGTGCTGCGACGCTTTCCCTCCAGGAACGTGGGCCTCACGTCGGAAAATCTGCCAAATAGTTGGCGCTTTCCCCTTCAGACGTGACAATGACCACCGCCGCTGGACGCTCGCTAGACGCTGGGTTTCCACTAGACACGTTGTAGAGGTAAAAAAAACCTGAAATGTGTAAAAGATGAAACATCTATGGTTAATATATTTTGATTTTATCTCATGACACCAAAAAATCTGCTACGTAAAGTTTATAAAACATTTTTTACACCTGAAATGGAATATAATTCACTTATCTTATTAACATTAAGGTGCCTCTCCCCTTTGGCTTCATTATATAATTAATAATCTGGTTGTTATCTTGTAAAAATGTGATTCGTTTAAAAAAGCTATCATAAGGAAATCATAATGAGGTTGATGAAGAATAGGTTCAATTTAATGTTTAGGCCTGTAATAAGTTAGCATTTAGCTGTCGGTATAATTGCAGATAATTAATCAAGTCAATGCAATACAACATTTTTACTAAGATAATAAAAATCAATTGAAGGTACCCCCATAGAGGCTTTTGATCTTTTTAGCGAATTTCCCTATAGGGAATACGCTATTACGGTAGTAGCCATGGTAAGACCTAAGCCCGGGACCATGTTACTTTTTCATTTCGAGGTCCCCAGAAGCCAAAAACACCGCTCGTTCATTTTCATATATATGTATATATATATATATATATATATATATATATATATATATATATATATATATATATATATTTAATAAATACTCTTTTCTTCTAACAAGTTTGAAAATTTTTTATTAATTTTCGTCTATCTAGTAGACTTCATCAGATAGTATAAAAAAATATAAAAAATAAAAAGTATAAATATGTACAATAAAAAATTATCAACAAAAATAAACAAAAAATGACAACATGAATAAAAACAGAAATAGAAATAAACAGATGATTTCACATTTGAGGAATGGGTAAGTTGGTAGGTCTTCCATAAGTTTATAATTATATAATATTCCTCATTTTATCTTAGGTTGAGGCCAGAGGGATGTTTCGTTTGTAGTACTAACTGGTGGGCCAGTTCAGAAC
The DNA here is from genome assembly GCA_030545055.2 of Neoaliturus tenellus. Lineage (NCBI taxonomy): Eukaryota > Metazoa > Arthropoda > Insecta > Hemiptera > Cicadellidae > Neoaliturus > Neoaliturus tenellus. Next base: position 172,809,309 of record CM061531.1, on the reverse strand, counting down.
GCCTGAGATTGATGGCATTTATGTTTTTGTTATTATTAACTTCAACTTTATTTATGGCTTTTAACCTGTAGCATTCTTCAATTTTTTTCTTGTTATGTGAGTTAGCATGTTTTGCTACAGGTTTGTCTTCGTCCTCGTGCACGATGTCGGCCCGATGACCTGTCATCCGAACACGCAAAAAGTTTGAAGTTTGGCCAATATACTATTTTTCGCAGAATTTGCATTCAAGTTGGTATACAACATTTCTGCTGTTGCAGTCCATTTCCCCTCTGATTGGATAAGTTTTATTTGTGGAGCTGCTCTTAAATTTGTCATTTTGTTTTTCCATCAGGGTACATGTACCGCATCTCGGTTTCCCGCATGGTTTCGATACATTCTTCTTAATTCTGGCGCTGGTCTTTTTCGTCAGGTTAGTACTTACCAACATGTTCTTGAGGTTAGGTGGTTTTTAAAAATAATCCGAGGCGCTTTGGAAAACAGATTTTTTGTTTCCGGTGAGGATTGCAAAATGGGGAAGGATGTTTTTATCACACTATTAATCTTATGGAGTCCTGGGTAGAACTGAGTAATAAACTTTGGTTCATTACTAGTAAACCGACTTATCCCCTGAGTTTTTGGTCTGTTAATTTGATTTTTTATTACTTCCTCCGGGTACCCAGATCGTATAAGAGAGTTCGTCCGTATATATATCTATGTGTCCGTGGTACTGATAACTTTTGAAGGGGACCTCCGATTTTGATGAAATTTGGTATGAAGGTGTAAGACTAGGTCTATTTTCATGAGTTCGCAAACCAGCATGATCGGGTTATGGGAACGGGGTTTTATGGGGTTTCAAAAGGGTCAAAAATGGTTTTTTTTTGCATTTTTGGAGCATAATTTTCAAAATTCAAGAATTTTAACTAAAACCATTTAAAAGAGCTTTAAAAAACAAACAATTTAGTATTTTGAATTTTTAACTTGGCTTAACAGGTTACGGAGAAAAGCCAAAAATAGGTTTTCCATGTTAATCTTATCCCACACAGCACAAATTGGTCTCAGTAATATCCCATATATATTTCATTGGAATGTAGTGATGTTTCAGAGACATCAACATTTCGTTTCGAAATATGTTTGCTACATAACCGATATATCAAAAACATGTTAAAATGTCAGTCCTCGAAATATCGACAATGTAATGTAGCAGTTAGAAGACAAATTCACATTTCAGTAACATTTCAATGCAATATAACTGGAATATAACATGTAATGTTACTGGCATATTTCTGTGACATTGCAAAATGTGTTTGCTACATAACCGATATATCAAAAACATGTTAAAATGTCAGTCCTCGCAATATCGACAATGTAATGTAGCAGTTAGAAGAGAAATCCATGTTTCAGCAACATTACAATGCAATATAACTGGACTATAACATGTATTGTTACTGGCATATTTCTGTGACATTGCAAAATTTGTTTGCTAGATAACCGTTGTATCTAAAGCATGTTAAAATGTCAGTCCTTGCAATATCAACAAGTAATGTATCAATTATATGACAAATTCACATTTCAGTATACAATGCAATATAACAGGAATATAATATGTAATGTAACTAGCAAATTTCTGTGTCATTGCAAAATGTGTTTACTACATAGCCAATATACAGGGTAATTTACTAAGAACTGCAGAAATTTCGGGAGCTGATTTTATACATGAAAATAAACAAAAAAAGGCCATATAAACATATGTCCTAAAATCCTTCGTTTAGCCGCTAGCCCCCATTTGGTTTTTACAGGTAATAATTTTTATATCTGTAACCGATTGATATATTTACTTCGTATTTGGCATGGACATTTTATCCCAACAAAGGTTATTTTCAGAAAAATTATTATTTTCCAATTTGTATTTTAAAATGGCGGCCAATTAAACTAAAATTTCTCAAAAACAAGAAATTTTATCAAAATTCTATAAGAGACAAAAAGTTGACAAATTAAATTATCTGAACAATGGTAACAAGTTTTTAAAGATTTGATAACAAATAACGGAGTTATTGAGATTTTTATGCAAAAAATATAGATTTTGCATTATAATTAATGAAAATTTAGGTGATTATAATAGAAAAATCTTAATAACTCCGTTATTTGTTGTCAAATCTTTACAAACTTGGTATCATTGTTTAGGTAATTCAATTTGTCAATTTATGTCTTTTATATAATTTTGATAAAATTTGCCGTTTTTGAGAAATTTGAGTTTAAAACTTTAAAATGGCCGCCATTTTGAAAATACACATTGGAAAATAACAATTTTTGCTGAAAATTGCCATTATTGTGATAAAGGTCTATGCCAAATATTAAGTAAATTCATTAATTCGTTACGGAGATAAAAATTATTATGTGTAAAAAACAAAATGGCGGCTCATGGCTAAACGAAGGATTTTTGGACATATGTTTATACGACCTTTTTTGTTTATTTTCTTGTGTAGAATCAACTCTCCAAAATTTCTGCACTTTGACGTGAATCAACCTGTATGAAAAACATGTTTAAATGTTAGTCCTTGCAATATTAACAATGCAATGTATCAGTTACAAGACAATGCCACATTACAGTAAAATTACAATGCGATATAACCAAAATATAACATATGTATTATAAATTTTAAATTACTGTGGTATTACAATGTGTCTTAAATTTAACAGTGACTTAAAAAACCCATTTAAATGTCAGTCCTTCAAATTTCAACATTGTTTTGGATGTCTGCTATGTTACAACAATTTACATTACTGTAGGCCTATAGTATTTATGATGACAGTAAAAATGTAGCCCATTACTTTTTAATTAAAATAATAATAAATAAGCTGTGTATCATTGTGAAAGATTTTCATCACATTGTGACATTTTTCGGCAACTAGGCAATTATTAAACAAATAAAACTCTAACTTAATACAATTTAGATAAACAAAAATTAAATAATCGTAGACCTATGTTAAAATAGTTCTCTAATGAAATTAATTTAATTGGACCAACACTTAAGAAATCATCTATAGTTGAATTTTTTTACTAGAAGCGGTCAAGATTAGCCGGACTATTTTTTGACGCTGAACTTAAATTATTCTTAGCATACTGTGTGTATTGTCAACCATGGAATATATTTGTTTGCCATCAAAACATAAAAACAAATGTGCATTAAGAGTTAGTTTTTTTGTTTTTACTGAATCTTAATATTTGACATGTAGAAACACACATTATTATAAAACGAACAAAATACGTTCAGCATCAAAGATAGTCTACCCATAGTTACAAAAATTAAACAATCCTATACTATAATACGAGGAATTTCTGAAGGGATGTGTGTTCCACGATCTCGAAATCTAGCTGTTAGATTTTGCTTAAACTTTGGATTTAATAGTGTTTTGGCCCAAAAATAAGTTTAGAAACAGCCTCAATCCCAGGAAAAATCGAATGTGGTCTATATTTAAGTTTAAAAATCGTATTTTTTTAACATTGGTCTTATGGGTTGCTATTTTGGCAACGAAATAACAACGAAAGGTATACAAAGATAAAGGACCAGTAATGTTAAGCAGACCTTTTGAAACAGCTGTTAACTGTGAAGAGGAATAGTTGGTTGTGGGTGGAAATTTAAAAGCTTTATTACCATGATACTATATCAAAACTGAATTAAAACCAACGAGCAAGGCTCGGTTAACCTGGTACTACTTTATAAATAGGATAGAAAAAATACAAAATGTAAAAATTACAAATGATTCCTAAAGTGCTAATATGATTAAATAATTTCCTGAAGAAAAATTTTACCTTAATATTATTCTTTTTTTTTTAATTAAATTCTCTTAAGAAAGGTTTATTTTTAGTTTCATTTTATTTGATTGAAGATGGTCTTAGTGCCGAAACATGTCACAATATGATAAAATATTTAACAAAGATACTCAGTTTAATTATTAATATTTTTATATTAAATATCAGTCCTTCAATATGTATTAATAATATTTAATTATTTATTATTTACCCTAATGTATTCATAGAAATGTGAAATAGCCTAACTAAAAAAATAATATTTAACATTACTTTTACCACTTAAGAATTAAAAATTTTATTCCATATTGAAAAAAGTAAAAACTGGAAATGATAAAGAACATTTTAGAGTCAATAAATTTTATTTATTATTTTATAGCTATAAAATTGTATAGAACTGTATGCAAACTTATTATTTGAAATCAATACTGTAAATAATTATAAACTATGAAATTATGTAAATGATGGTAAAATCAAGCGATAGCCACTCGCTTCTCTCGATGGCATCAGCTGATGAGTTGCTATCCACGTCACTGGCTGCTTCCAATTTTCTGAAAAATTAAAAACACTTTGATGATCAGGTGCTCCATATTTACCGGGTGTCCCAGACCACCCGTACAACTCTTTTAGAATCTACACACCTAATTATTCATAAAAATTGTGCTATTATAGGTAAACCGGTTGTGCTCTATCCTTTGATGATAATTTCAATGTAAAATTTTATGCAAGTTTGATCCATGTTATTCTTATGGGAAAAAACAAATCTTCCACCGCCATTATCACCCAAACCGTTAGGATTACAGGTACACATTAAATTGTAAAGTAGGAAAAAAACAAATCTTCCTTCCACCGCCATTATCACCCAAACCGTAAGGATTACGGGTACACATTATATTGTAAAGTAGTCTTAAAATTATGTCTAGAATCCAAAAATACCATAAAAGTGGGGGTTCGTATTTAAATTAATCCGGTCTGGATAGGTTACTTCTGGTACACCCTAAGCAATGAAATTATCATCAATGGATAGAGCGCAACTTGTTTACCTATAATGGCACAATTTGTTTTTGTAAAAAAATAATTGTTTGGATTTTAAAAGAGGTGTACGGGTGGTCTGGGACACCCGGTATAAGAAAAAGTTATGTGTTAGTTACACTACTTATATCTCAAGAACGGCTGAACTGATATGGCTGAAAATTGGTGGGAAGGTAGGCCTAGCTCAGAACCAGGAGGAACATAAAGGATACTTTTTATCCATATTCGTCCATACGGCTTGGCCTCACACGCCTTCAAAGTTACCATGTTATTCTTATGGAAGCAACATTTTTGCAATGGAATATATGATTACATTAAGAAATATTAATTTTGTAAACAGCTGATCTCCATTAGGCTAAATTATTGATTGAAGATTAGTAATAAAAAACTAGACGATATTATAGACTTGCGATGAGTGAGTGTAGCGAACGAGCTACACCTAACTGGGAGTGAGCGCAGCGAACGAGCTAAACATGACAGGAAGTGAGCGCAGCGATCGAGCTAAACCTGACGGAAAATGAGCATAGCGAACGAGCTCACCGGAAGGGCAAACAATTTCTCAAGTTGGCTTTGCCAAAGCATGACGTGAAAGCTAGTTGATTATAAATCTAAAAATGAATTTAAGCGATTTAAAAAATGAACTTCATCAATTCTCCATTGACCTAGCCGTTATGAAAATAAAAAAATTTAATATAATCAAAAGGTCTTAAAATTGTAAATACAATAAAATATACCGCTCCCCATCAAATCAGACCTGCGTACTCAGCACATTTCCAACAGAATTAGGTATTTTTCTATTTCCCCCCATAAACACCTTGGAAACAGGGTTTTATGGGGTTTCAAAAGGGTAAAAAGTGAGTATTTGGCCTTTTTCACTCTTATTTATAAAATTCAACAACTTTGACTTAGACCATTTGAAAGAGTTAAAAAAACAAACAATCTAGTACAAACAATCTAGTATTTTGAATTTTGTACTTAGCTTAAATGGTTATGGAGAAAATTCAAAAACTATATTTTCCATGTTATGCTTAAGGGAAATTAACAAAACATTCTATCTTGCTTATTTATCGACATATCTTGATAAAATTTGGTATGTACATTCATTATTAAGTATTTAATTTATATTTTCTTACAAAGCCCATATGGCGGCAAACTTACGTATCACCCCTATGGGGTGTATGGGGCAAATTAAAACAACACCATAACTTTACAAAAATTTGGTCTGTACATTCACTAGGTAGGGTTTAACTTGGTACCTATAAAAAAAACCCATAGGCTATGGTGGCCAAATTACATATACTCTCATCCCCATGGGTTTTATGGGGAGGAAATATAAGATATATACCAAAATTCCATTGGAAAATCGCTGAGTACGCAGGTCTGCTGCGACGGGGGCATTAATTTATATTTTTTACATTTTATTTGTTTTATGTTTTAGTGTTTTTTCTAGAAGAATATGAGTTTATTATTACTTTAAGATATAAACTCATTAAAAAAAACAAAAAAAAAAAAAATCATGGGAAATATGATTTCTTGCAGCAGTTTTTACAGAACTTCTGTATAATGGAAGTTGAAGTTAAGTTAAACTTGGTTGTCTTTTTTAAAGTATGATTGGAATTATTTAAAAAAAAAACTTTTAGATAGTAAAAATAAACCGGTAATGTATGTAATTTTAAGGAGACTAGGGTGAAGGTAATTTTTGTAGCAACCGAACATTAGCCACTTTCCTAGAGATTTAATAAACAATAGGCAGAGAGATTCATAAACAAACTATAACAAGAACGGTTTCATTGACAAGTTTCATGATATTATTCACTTCTGGAGCAACTTATTATTATTACTAGGCCTATTTTTTTTAACCAATAGTCATAAGAAGGATTCATACATATAACATCATAGGTTTCAGTCATGAGAAACTATGGAATATTACAGTAGACTCCCGCTCATCCAAAACCCACTAATTTCAAAATCAATTGGACCTCTTGAAATTTGCATGATTTGAACACATTGTCAAAATGGGGGAAATCCCAATTTTCGATATTAGCATAGGCCTACATGGAATTTATAGTTATCATTGACGCAATTCGTTCGGTATAGTGCTCGATTTCCTATTGTCCTTAATATAACGCAGTTCCTTCGCTAGCAAACACTTTCCATGGAACAATTATTGTCACTTAATTTAGATATTGTGAGTGAATGGCAGGTGTAAATGAGTGAATATCTTACACTTTTTTTTAACTCACCCTTAAATTTTGCAAAAACGGACAGGGTCAGGTCTTGATTAGTTTGGATTAGCGGGTCTTGTGTAGTTTGTTTTACAAGTATCACATGAACTGATATACGATATGTTAATGATACGCATGAATGAAGAAACTATTAAAATCATTAAGTGAATTTCTCAAAAACTTTTAAAATTGAGCAAAGCTCATCTCTGTTGAAATTTGTTCACATTTCCGATGTCAATACGTGTTGCGCTCAGAGTCAGTGCACAATAAACCCTCTACCAGACATCTGAAAAAATACATTATTTACGACACAAATATCTGAAAAATATTTCATATACAGTAGACCCAATTATCAGCTGTTTTTCATCTGTGAATTTCTTTAGCCGGTAGTGTTTTGCAGAAATGGGTAATGGAAACCGCTTGTAATTTAATTGCTGTTTAATTTCTGTAATCCATCTATTCCTTGACCATCTTACTTCACAAACCGATCACAATGAAGGCTCCACTGTAATATCACATTTACTCTAAGGAAAAATTAGAGACACACAGGGTTAACTCGCCAAATCGTTATCCAGTGTTTTCCCCCGAGGTGAGTTGGGTAAAGTAACTTATAAGCTCTATGTACAACATATACTGAATAATGTCCGATAATGTGATAACATTCAAATGAAATAGGACAAGCTCATCCTTAAAAGTTTCCTGGCCATAAGCTGGTTTACGCTGCACTGATTTTGCTTTGTGTAGGCTATTTATATTTTGTTTTTTACTTACTAGCATAGAATTATGCTTCAAATTACTTATTAGCCTACAAAGTGTAGTAAATGTATTTATTTATTTATGACAAATAAATCTATAAAATTAACCTCAGGTCCGGATTAGGAGGTCCACTACGGTTGTCGAAAAATATTCCATGATTTTGAATGGGATTTAGTAATGTTCTATCAGAAAAGATTTTAGCAATTTACTAGACCAAAATAAAATATTATCCTACCTTCTTATATTAGAAGGGAGTCAGTTCAGATCAGACTCTGAGGTCCTTCGATGTGGTTGCTGATGGGATGATGTCAAATTAGAAGGGAGTCAGTTCAGATCAGACTCTGAGGTCCTTCGATGTGGTTGCTGATGGGATGATGCCAAATCGGGTAGTCTGGAAAGAACAACATGAATAAATTCTTTGATAACGATTGGGTTTAGGTTACCTAGGCCTAATTGTGGTAGATTTATTTATTGAGTGTTAGTAAAAAAACTTTATCACCCTAAGTTATTTGCTGGAAATGAGTTTATAGGTTTTACAAGTAAAAAAATACAGACAAAAATAATTATATTCAAATAAAAAATAATTAGGTCTATAATCATGGGAATAAAAATACACACATAGTATGGGCTGTTTTTTTTAATTTATATTATGCTGTATATTCTCAATAAACACTGTGTCACAGGTTTTTTCTTCCTTGGGGTGTTGCATGTTAATATAGGCCCAGGTTAATCCTTACCAAAAGCATGGGACCATATGATTTTATGTTTTAAAGTCCATAGAAAAACACCAAAAAATCATTTGTTATAATTCAGAGTACAGGCAAGTAATGGTATCTATAAAGGGTAGGCCAATGTAGGTACCATCCATTAACTACATAAATTTAGAAAGAGACCATTGAAATTAATTTAATTTTGTTTGAAGGTGTAGGGCAGCATTTTGCAAGTTAACTTAAAAAAGTTAAAGTCGTTAACCAATGAGTGGCCTACATTTTAAAAGAATGTTGTATATTGATGAACCTGGTCTTCGAGTAAGGGATCAGTGTAATGATCACTTATCGTAACTTTAATTGTTTTAGGCAAAGTTGACAAAACCAATTGCATAAATACTTAAAGGCTAATAAAGATACTCATTCTCAAACCTACCCTTAACTTGTGAATTTGACTGTAGGCTACATTAATAACATTAAGGTAAAACCTAATTGAAATGGATGCTTATTATTAAACTGATCCCTTTACTCGATGACCAAATTCGTTAGGCCTATGATTTATGTATCTTACTAACATTGCCACTGATAGTCCTACGTGATTAGATATATTGGAGCACAAGTTAAATCTGTTTTGTAGGCTAGGCATGCTGAATAGGTTAAAATAATTAATCTCACATAAATGAAAAACAATAAGTTTAAAAAGAGTTCGATGGATGTTTAGGCATCTCAGTAACCTATCGAGCCTTTAGTTCTTAACGTTTGGACTACAGTTCAAGAGGTCACAAGTTCAATTCCTGGGATGTCCAGCAGTTTATGGGTTTGCTCCGCTTTCCCCACAATTAATTGTAGGCTTAATCCTTTATATCATAACGAGGAGGCCCGTGCGCAAATTGCGCATTTTATGATTCTGTATGAGTGAAACTCACCTACAGTAGGCCTACGTGAATGTTGATTATGAAGTGACAGAGTTCTATTTTTGTTTACTACCTGGTTTTAAAAGTCATCAGAAGGTAATCGTAGAAGGTAATCAGCTGTTAAATTACAATTCAAAGTAAAGAACTTGCAATAAAAATTGGTCAACATTTTAAAGCGCCATCTAAGTTAGAAATAAATCAAAGGCGAGGGGGGTGAAGCCCGAAACAATATGACCTTTTTAATTACGATTCGTCACTGCGGTATATCCTAAGCTTTAAAATGACACCTCAATCTTAAAAATCGGTTCAGTAGGTCGAGAGAAAAAGGGACGTAACAGACAAAACCCTTATAGAAATAAGAAGATAGATGCCTGCATAGGTACCTAGATACAAAAAAAGAGTGATTTTTAGTTCTTATATAACTTTAAAGTTCAAAGTTTACTTGAAATTTTTAAAACTTATTAGGCTAGGTTCTGAACACTTCATAACCTTAGGTTAAAATTTATTTTTTTCATAAAAAAAATTAACATCATTACCTTTAAAGTTAAACACATATTTAGCTCAATAAATCGGCATCTCTGTAGGTCTAAAGGTTAAACTGTAATTTATAGTATAAACAACTTTTGAACAACTTCCTTACAGGCATAACAGACCATTTGATTACGATTAAGAGTATAAATGTGTTTGAAACTTACCAGTAGGCCTACCGAAAAGTAGGTTTTGAAAAGTATCCAGCTTGTTTCTTCTACTTAGATGTTCACTTTAACTAGTTGAATAATTAGAACTACACCAGTTATGAAAGTAAATGAGGTATCCTCAAAGCACAACAAAATTCAACGAACAACTAACATTTTCACAATGGCTACCGTACCGTCAGTCCGTCAGTCGTCACTGTTTAAGACAGACAAGCGTTGACGGCGCATGCGCAGTAACATTGCATTGTGGGTAGATTCCATGGTTACATGTCATATAGCTATCAGTTACATTGATAATGTTACCACTGGTAGTAGCTTAAAAATAAACGGTATCAGTTAACTGACACATACTTTCTCCCAACAATGTAAAAAAGATGTTAAAAGCTTCAAACATTAATGTCTTGATGACTCCGTCGGATAGCTACCGGCTGAGCAGCGCTCGTTTGACCCTACGCGCGTATGTGACTTTTAACAACGTACTGCGTTTACCGCTAAACGAAAAATTGAATTTTCTCCGCAACCACTTGACGTAGAGCAATAATTTAAAATACTGGATTATTTAGTTTTTTGAGCTTGATTTAATGGTGATAAGTAAAATTTATTCCAAGACAACAGCTATTTTGAAAATCCAAAAAAATTTATTTTTGAAACACTTTTTACTCTATAACTTTTGAACGCGAGTTTTCCCGGAGATGCGGGTGGTGTCATTTTATTCACCATTTTAAGCTTAATAAACCACAAAATTTTAATCAAAATCGTTAGAGCCGTTTTTGAGAAATTTTGATTTTTGATGATTTTTGAGGGTTTTTGGGGGTAAAATACCCTTAAAAATCAAAAATTCAAAAAAATGAAAAAAACGCCTGGAATTATCGTGGATTTGGACCTATGTACCAAATTTAATTAAAATCGGACCATTAGGGCATTCTCTAGCTCTGTTTACATCCTGACACACACACACACACACACACACACACACACACACACACACACACACACACACACACACACACACACACACACACACACACACACACACAGACAGACATCACTCCGAAAACCACTTTTTTGGGCTCAGGGGGAACCAAAATGGATAAATCCACCAACAACTCAAATTCGAAAATTTTGACGAAAACAATACTTTCTCCATATACTATGGTATAGAGGGAGAAAGTAATACATTCTAGATACTGTGGATGAGACGATATGTATTATGTGATACATATCGATTGGGTGTCTTGGTTATGTTTCTAATACATATCAAGTACTAAAGTGTGCTGTATGGGGTATAGATCGTTCCAGAAAATAAATTCTTAAAACATATTGCTTGATTTATAACCACGAAAATAAAATTTCTAACAATAAAAATATTTTCCCTCTTATAATTAGGCCTATATAGTTATCTGGTCATATTTGTTGGGTTACTCTGAGGTTCAACTCCTTTCGTAGGCAACCTGAAATTGTCTATCTTTTTCTGTAATTTTACCAAAAAAAAAGCAATGGCCCACCCAATTTTTGTTCAACTAAGTTATAACATTCTATTTCTTTTACGAGTAGCTTTGAAAGATGAAGGCAACATTATAAAGTTAGGTGTTTGCAATGTTTCTGACATCCTTCTGAACCGTTAATTTTGTTATGGATACCTTTAGGTCACTTTGAAAGGTGTCAGCAACGTTTTTAAGTAATGTTAATGTAATATTGCAATGATAGGTTTCTGACATCCTTCTGTTACGTTATTTTTGTTATGATTACATTTACATAGCTTTGAAAGGTTCCAGCAACGTTATAAAGTTACGTTATTGCAATATTGCAATGATAGGTTACTGACATCATTCTGTAACGTTTATTTTGTTATGTTATGTTTTTGAAATTTTGCAATGTAACTGAAACATAACTGAAACTTTGTGTGCTGTGTGGGATGGGAAATAAACAAAACCCTGTATCTCGCTTATTTATTCGAATAACTTGATAAAATTTGGCATGTACATTCACTTGGTAGAGTTCAACTGATATTTGCTTACAACACCCACATGTCGGCAAACCTACGTACTCACCCCTATGGGGTTTATGGGGAAAGTGAAAAGAACACCATAACTTGATAATATTTGGTATGTACATTCACTAGGTAGGATTTAACTGATATTTGCTTGCAACACCCATATGGCCTAACCTACATACTCACCCCCAAGGGGTTTATGGGGAAAATTAAAAAGTGCCGAATATTGATACAGTTTGACATTTACCTAACGTAACTATTACATTTCCTAACAAAACTAACATTTTCTAACAACATCCCAAGGCAGCAAACCTACATTCCCATTCCTATGGTGTTTATGGGGAAAATACAATATCTCAAGATCGTTTGGAAATTCGCTGAGTACGCAGGTCCGCTGCGACGGGGGTATTTTTAACTACGATGTATTAAAGTGTTATGATAAAATTATGTGCGGAAAATTATCCATGGAGCAGCCATTCTTTGTAGATTTTTCACATGAGTGGTTTTCGTGCTCGCCTTTGAATCCAAAGATGCTGGTTTGATCTGTTGAAAGGTAAGTAGCAAAGTAGCTTTTTAAAGGTTTGACTCTGGACCTAGTTTTCAATTGAGCTATTTAATTACGCTGTCTAACAACAGGTAGCCATTGGATAGTAACAAGAACGAAAACCAGACCATTTCCCTTCAAAACATAAGCAAATTTCACATATCGTAAAAAAAACTTCTGTTCGGTGTCTCACAATTTTGTGTCAAACAATCGCAAGTAACTGATTAAAAAACAAATAGCCTGGGCATATTCACACGTGTAACGTGTAAGGTCCGTAGCCCACGAGTCCGCCCTGCTTAGCTACAAAGGCGGTTAATCAATTCCCCGCTGACAGAGCTTTGTCGGAGGAAAGTCGCCCGCAGCTGTGGAGCAAAGCAAGTTCCGTTGATGACTTGCACCTTCCCCGGGTCAAGCATTGTGTCGAGTGTCAGAACCTCCAGTGCACGCCAGCGAAAGCCGGAAGATGCGGCCCTCGAGGTGTGGAATATAGGCTATAAGGATAAGGACACGGATAGCGTTGTCCCGGTGCAGGACTCTAATGTCTACAAGGATAATCACATCACTTCCGATGCATCCGACGGCCGGCGGTCGGCGGCAAACCGCCGCGACACTCCGTCGCGGTAGAATATCTTACCCAAGCTGAGTGGGAAGTGTCGTGATTCGTGATGGGTTTATTAAATAGCTGTTTACTTTGTAAACTTTATTAAATTAATTTGAACTACGTTGTAATCCTTCACCCGTATTCTAATATTATTGAAAATATCCTTGTCCTGGCTTAGTGAGATGAATTCTTGACGACTTGGAATGATATACTATATTTTGGAATTCACAACGGGTAGTCTTTAACCCCTTTCGCCCTTTCTTAACTTAAGTTGGGCATTCTCGGTAATTCTTAGATTTCCCCATTTCTAGGAACGAAGATGAATGCTATCACTATCGCTTAAAAATAATACCAGTTTGTTAAAACAGTGTTTTAAATAACAACATTTTATAAAACATGTCTGTCTGTTTAAGACAAAATAGGCCTATAGTCAACGCAACATCTATATATTAATACGCAAGCATGTTTCATTTCCTCCTTTTTTCTCAGCTCGTGTGCATCGTAGGATAAATCCGCGCATACCGTTAGAAAGATATAGTCCTGTAGATGAGCAGAATCATATTCTAATTCACATTGGACTCCAGGGCTGCGCCCCACAGGCTTTCAATGTTCCAATGTTAATCTTATGGAGAAAGGAGAATTGAATGAATCATTAGACAGCTGTTATATAAACAAGTGCTAGAAAATTAGGAAGAACAGATGTTTTAGTTCTAAGACTATTTAAGCTTCTTGGGTCCAGATCAACCGAAATTTTGATCGAATTTCGATCAGGAGGCGATCTCTAGTTCACATTATTGTACATGACTTAAATAAATAAATATATTAGGAGTCATCTTCACATTTGAGCTAGTAGCGCAGTCGACTATGTTAATCATCCGGCTTTTGGGCAATACATGGTATTTTATTCCGCTTTTTCGGATGCCGTTTTTCAGTCTTTTCTTAAAACTTTGTAATTGTTTCGCTGAGTGGTTATAATAGGCCCCTCATACTTAAGTTTGAAAATGTGAAAATATTGCTCTCAGTGACTTCGCAAAGTAACTAATTTTTTCTTAATTTTATAAGATTTTTTCTACTAATACCCTTTATTTTTATTGAAATATCAGGAACGAGGGTCTACGATTACTGTAGTGTAGAGTACAAACCTTAATCTATAAGAAAACACATTTTTTATCAAAAAATATCTACAAACACCGCCCGAAACGGGGGCATGTTTTCAGTTTTTTACAATGGTGGAGATGCCCCAAATTTAAAAGTACATCAAGTGGCAGAAATTGTATTAGATTGCTGGATAACATAATAATGTAATTTAAATTAATTTAATACAGTTCCCAATGTAAACAGATTTTTTATAAACCCCAGTGCGAGACTTCCCTCTCAGCTAGGGTGGAATATTGTTCCGAAAAATACCGCGGCGGTTAAGTCGTCTCGATCGCAGGCCATCGGATGAACTGTACTATTTTCAAAACAACCCAAACATCTAATGGAGTGGCGTACGGGCAAGCTAACGAATGGCCAAAAACAGCTGTGAGGGGAGGGGGGGGAGAAGGGGTACTTTCCGAAAACATCAAGCTTATTACGTTTACATGTTGATTTTCATGGAACAGCTGATTATCAGTAGTGGCAAAGTGGGGCTGCTGGGACGTGACGTCATCACGATGACGTCAGCAGTGATGACGTCATCAATGACGTCACTAATGACGTCACTAATGATGTCATATGACGTCACATGACGTCACACCTATGACGTCATGGTGACGTCACTACCGCTGACGTCATCATGATGACGTCACTGACGTAAATTAGGTCAAGGTCACGCAAGAATACAAAAATTTTTTTTTGCACTTTTGCGATTCCTCAAAATATGGTGAGAAATTGAAATTTCTCGAGGAATCACAAAAGTGCAAAAAAATATTTTTTTTATTCCCTAGCGATCAGACTCTTGACCTAATATGTCCGTCAGGGGTCATTGACCCGTCCCAGCAGCCCCACTTGAAAAAAAATAATTTTTATATTTTACTTACCCACCACAAGACTGAGAGCCGAAGAATAATTTCTTCAAACACCCGACAGTGGACAAACGACACACGATCCGAACAGCACCGCGTCTGAAGGCATACTGACTTGGGCGCAGGCGGTTCCCCAGGTACCCGGCTCAGTGGTGGGGATAAGGAGGTGGTGGGGGTAAAGTGGTCAGAAGGAAGAAAAATTTAATTTTTTACAAACAACTGGTCCCAGCCGGTCCTTTACTGGACCTCCGTAACTCGGATTGGAAATATTTCCTGAGAAATATTTATTTTTTATTCTTTCTCAGGTGATCTTGGAACTTGGTCGGGAATTGGAGTCACCAACGTAACCTTACTGGCAAAAGTTAGCTTGTCTAAAAGTTTTTGAAACATTTTATCATCTATAGTGATATTTGTGTCCCTTGAGTAAAATTTTGGATTATTTTTGAAGCAACGTTTCATTTTTGTTAAAGTGGAAGTCTTGGACACCTTAACAGAATTATTTTGCTTGGCCAGCAAAAATTTTACTCTTAATAATTTTTCTCGCAAAGTTTTCAGCCATAGATGTATCCCACAGTAAGGTTTGGATAAAACTGAAACACTCAGTAAAGTGTTGCACCTTAGCTGGAAGTAGTGGGGGAACAGGGCTATAGTGGGGGAATGAGTAGTGGAGGGGGTAATGCGGACTGTTGTTGTGAAGTGTAGAAACAGTTTGCCGGGAACTGTCCAAGGAGTAACAAGTACTGTGCAGAAAAATTAACCGAGAGACTTGTGTAAAATTTAACTCCAAGAAATATTTAATGTAAGACTAAAAGAGGTAGAGTCAAATAAAAAATAATTCTGTAGGAGATGGGCATGGATCAGTTTTGTAGTAAAGTTCAAAATCCACTTGTGTGGAATAAAATTAAATTATGAGCGAAAAAATATTTAGCCACACCTGCAAAATACAAGTGTAGGAAAATATTAGGAGACCTGTATGGCTAAATAAAAATTAATTTTGTATCAAACAGTCTTCCAGCATTTCAGTTTGTAAGTCTTAACAAATAAGGAATAAAATATTAAATAAGGAGTGGAAAATAATTTGTTAAGTAAACGTAAGTGTAGCAGTGTAACAAAAATTAATTTTGTGCAAAACAGGCTAGGTTCTGTTTTGCTAAGTTTAATAAGAAGGAAAAATAAAAATTTACTCACAGAAAAGTCGAGCGGTGGCGAGGTGTGGCGTGTTTGTTGGCTTTCAATAAACTGACTTACGTTCTGTTGAGCTACAGTTGGCCAGCTGGCAAAGAAACCAGTCTGTTATATAAGCATTATGTAACCGTCTCTGCCGGCTGTGCTCAGGTGTCCAAGACTTCCACTTTAACAAAAATGAAACGTTGCTTCAAAAATAATCCAAAATTTTACTCAAGGGACACAAATATCACTATGGATGATAAAATGTTTCAAAAACTTTTAGACAAGCTAACTTTTGCCAGTAAGGTTACGTTGGTGACTCCAATTCCCGACCAAGTTCCAAGATCACCTGAGAAAGAATAAAAAATAAATATTTCTCAGGAAATATTTCCAATCCGAGTTACGGAGGTCCAGTAAAGGACCGGCTGGGACCAGTTGTTTGTAAAAAATTAAATTTTTCTTCCTTCTGACCACTTTACCCCCACCACCTCCTTATCCCCACCACTGAGCCGGGTACCTGGGGAACCGCCTGCGCCCAAGTCAGTATGCCTTCAGACGCGGTGCTGTTCGGATCGCGTGTCGTTTGTCCACTGTCGGGTGTTTGAAGAAATTATTCTTCGGCTCTCAGTCTTGTGGTGGGTAAGTAAAATATAAAAATTATTTTTTTTTTCAAGTGGGGTTGCTGGGACGGGTCAATGACCCCTGACGGATATATTAGGTCGAGAGTCTGATCGCTAGGGAATAAAAAAAAAATATTTTTTTGCACTTTTGTGATTCCTCGAGAAATTTCAATTTCTCAACAAAATTTGAGGAATAGCAAAAGTGCAAAAAAAATTTTTTTGTATTCTTGCGTGACCTTGACCTAATTAACGTCAGTGACGTCATCATGATGACGTCAGCGGTAATGACGTCACCATGACGTCATATGTGTGACGTCATGTGACGTCATATGACGTCATTGGTGGCGTCATTAGTGACGTCATTGATGACGTCATCACTGCTGACGTCATCGTGATGACGTCACGTCCCCAGCAGCCCCACTTTGCCACTACTATTATCCAATAGTTTTAACTGCATAGTAGTGCAAATTCATTCGTCAAGTCACTTGGCGAGGCTCATAACAATGAAATAATGGTTTTGAGGTCTAGGGCCGCTCATTGGTTTCGGCGTTGGAACCAATGTAAACCGGTAGCTGATGTGAAGTGGTTGCCTAGCAATGTGAAAACAAAACAGTGCATCCCGCTAGGTTGGTGAAGGTTTTGGTTTGTTTGTTATGGGCGAGTAAAAATATTCTTCAGTTGTTTAGAATTTATTACATAGTGTAGTATGCTGAAAAATATCGTTCATAACTCGGCAAAAAATTTGCCTACTCTCGATTCTCTCAAGATCTCGATTTTGTCTCGAACTTGAAACACGATCTCGAGGTCAGCAAAACGCCTTTCAGCCCTCGTAACGAAATATACTATTTCGTCCTATAGCCCTTCAAAGTTTCCATGTTATTCTTATGGAGATTTTGTAGGTACTAAATTGAACAAAATTCAGCTGTTAATTGTAGCTATAAACCAAGTTGTTACCTCTTTTACATGCGGTCCAACACATTTGTACCAAAGGGTGTGCACCCTTAGGCCTGGCGAGTAAGCGAAGCGAACGAGCTTTATGTGAGTAAGGGAAGTGAAGCATAATAATTTTACCGAGCATAAGCTTGGTCCCCCTAAAACGTACCTATGATTTAAGCAAATTAAAAAAGGTAAATTTAGATTCCAACGATTAATATGGATTAGTCAATGCGCATTGAGCATCCAGACTTAATTCTGATTCACGAAGAGCTATCAGGGTCAGAATTGAGTCATTAAGGACATTTTGGATAGAATTAAGGTCGCTCTACATCGTGATTAACTATGAAGAACAGTGCAAGAGGCTGAAGAAATGAACCACGGACAGCGAAGAAGCTCGGTCATTCGGGCTGAGACGCATCTACAGTCAGATTAAAGTAAGCAATCGACCAACAGATCAGCTATATTCTCGCTTTCAACCTCAAATACCTTGAAAATGTAAAACAAACATGTTCGTTTTGCTCCTCCTTCAAATCAACATAAAATTGCATTTGCTAACTCCCGTCGCAACTAACTTGCGTACTCGAAAATTTCCAAAGATAATTTTTATGTATTGTTTTCCCTCATTAACACCATACGGATGAAAATGAATATTTAATTTTTGTGAAATGGGGATGTTGTAAGCAAGTAAGTGCATATATCAATACCTAGTGAAGGCTAATTTTTCCCATTAAACAACATGGGGCGAGTACGTATGATTGCCACCACGTGTGTGTTGTAAGCAAATATAAGCTAAGTTGATGCATACCTAAGGTGAATACCAACTTTTAAAATTAATATCAATATTTTTTAATGAGAATAATGGGGTTTTCCCATACAAATAACAAGAAAAACATTTTTGAATTCTCTCCGTAACCAGTTGAGGTAAGATAATAATTAAAAGAAACTAAATCGTTTGATTTTGAGCTCGTTTGAATGGCTAATGATTTTAACTATAAAATAAAAGAAACCAAAGTCCATTTTTAACTCCTATAAATTTTTCCCCCCACAATGGTCCGATCATTCTGGTTTTCGTCCTACACCTTCATACTAAAATTTATCAGAATCGAAAGTCTCTTTCAAAATCTAAATTATATACTCCCGAATGTGTAACTCACTCACTCACTCACTCATCGGGGTATCAGAAATTCGTAAAATGTAGGTAAAGTAGATCTCCTATATATCACTTACTACAGAGTGATTCCCAAGCGAGAACTAAACTTACCGTCTTGTATTACTGAGAAAATTGCCAACATACTGGAAGTCGCGGATTACCAAAACACCCTTTTTAAGAAATTTTATAACATTAACCAATTGTGCCTTTATAGGAAAAGCGGTCTATTCACCGAGAGTAATTTCAATGTACAGGGTGTATCTGAAATTACCTCTCCATACCGGAAGTCACTGATGTCAAATACAAACTCTCACTTTAAATAATTTTTTTTAGTTTTACACGGTTTTTAAGAAAACTTTACAATTTGATCTTGTACGCGTAATTTTAGCAGTTTATTGAATATTTGAGGTTGAAATTTAGATTTTAAGCAAAAATGTCTCGGCACAAAAATGTCTTAGACTCTTTTAAATACGTTTCCAACAAAATTGTCAGTTTGGTCCAAAATGTTTTTTATTAAATTTACAGCATGACGGAGATTAATGAACATGTATTTAAATGTTTAGTAAAACTAATCACGTGATAATTGATGTTTTATGATGGCATATTATTTTAAATGAGGTTCTTAGACATTTACATGTTTGGTAAGCTCTGTTATATATAAAATGTTCAGACATAATAGGCTATATGTAAAATTTCCCACAGTTAAAAAAAATAATGTCATGCTATTTATTATTCTAAATCAGTATGATTAGGGTTTTTAAATATTAAATTTTTAAGTTTCTTCAAAATAACGTCTTGTCCCTTCTGTATTGAAATCAGTGTCAATCAACAGAGCAAACTATGTTTACCTACAACGGCACTATTTGTTTTTTTTTGTTTTTTTGTACAATTTTAAAAGAGGTGCAAGGTTGGTATGGGACACCCGGTAAGACAGTATCATATTTGCACGATAGTCCTCCCAAAATTGGTTCTTTATTTGGGATGGTACTTAATTTCTAACGAACTCATTAGGAAGTACATCATTGACTTGACCTGATAGCATGCTAATTTAAATTTTACAATTCAACAAAAATTTTAACTAAAATAGCAGATTACACAATTGATTTATCTTTTAGTGCGTACTAAGTTAATGTTTAATTTAAAAAGGTGGCAGTACAGTATTTTCATTTAAAATTTAAAAAAACTTTTTTATTTCCTGCCCCAGAAAACTATCTGATTTCAAAATTTAGCGACCAAACATTTTTACCCAAAATAAATATGACATTATTTTTTTCTACTCTAGCGGCCAAATTATAACATCTGAGGCAATCTTCGCGAACATCTTTCAAGTTACTACAAGTTTGGTTCTATGAATTTTTGCCCCCCAGTCCACACAATTAAACATAATTAATGCGGGGAATTTTACCCCATGTAGATGTAATTTTACAACTTCTATAATATTTTACTCAGAACCTTCACTTTGCACATAGACATATCTTGCACAGTACCAATATCAATTAAATTATCAAGCTTAAAAATTATCATGATGATTTTCAATATCACGTATTCTTCTTTTGACTGTGAGTCGGAACGAATTGCTATATCAAGCAACTGATTGTTTTACTTTGATTGTTATTTACTGACCTGGTCCTACGGCTAAAACATACGTCCTTTGATGTGTATGGTAATTTTAATATTTTAAC
The DNA here is from genome assembly GCA_030545055.2 of Neoaliturus tenellus. Taxonomy (NCBI): domain Eukaryota; kingdom Metazoa; phylum Arthropoda; class Insecta; order Hemiptera; family Cicadellidae; genus Neoaliturus; species Neoaliturus tenellus. Next base: position 172,788,494 of record CM061531.1, on the reverse strand, counting down.
CATTATTTAAGAAACTTTTGTTAGTAACTACTGTATTATAGTATTTAGAAGCTTGATTTTTTTTTATTTGCCTTGACAGTAATATTTTAGGAAATTAGGTAAATTTTAAAGTTTTACACCATTAAAAACTGAAATGAAGGAATTTTAATGAATGCCAATATATTTATTAAACTACAAATATCGTTCTTTTGCCTTCCTGTTTTGTGGTACAACCTACTTCCATCAAAACAGATATTTTTCCCCACTTCCATTCTTTCTGAAATACACTCCAGTCATAAGTTATCATAATAGTATCTCCAATTTGTTTTTTACACACACAATTCTGATCGTAATACCTAGAATAATACATAGTTAAGTATTATTTCACAACTCTAAATTTTTTTATTTTTATTTTTTATATTGAAATGAGGGGAACTAAGAAGGGGATTTAAACGAAGAGCCGTAGGTTATTCAGCGAACACAATGAGTGGTATTAAAGTGGAGCCCTCAACTAGCCTCATTGCATGAGAGTATTATAGTAATTTTTATAGTATTTACGGAATTGGGGTAACCAATTAAGGAGTGGACCCTACATCCAGCATAACCTAGAAATATTTACCTAGAATATTTACATATATTACGTAAATTATTATCATTTCGCAGTTAAAATCTTGTTAGCGAATTTTAATTACGAAGGGGTACTAAAACCGATTCATAGGAGTTTTTCAAAGCTTTTTTTACTATTGATTGTGAATTTTGTGTATTAAACCGTTTTGTTACTGTCTTCAACGTATAGCTCGTCGGTGGAACTAACTTATTACATACTTGACTTTTAATTATTCTACAAATTTAGGGCAACCCCTAAGGGGGCATGGGGGCGGAGCCCCCATCGAGCCGTAGGCGAGTCCATTATGTATACGGGCACAAAATATCACTTTGAACCAACAGCGTTTTTGTGTTTTTGTGTGTTTTTGTCTGTTGGGTAGACGGAAAATTTGATGTAAATATAAAAAATTACCCCATGATCAGAAGTTATATTACAAGTAAAAAATTTATAATTAAATCCAGAGCCTTTGCGATATTTTAAACACCATCTAAATCGTGTAAACTGCTGCTTTTACATAATTGGTTTGAATGCCTAATTGTAATTGAAAGTTCATCGAAATTGTTGTTGTCCAGCCACCTCGAAAAACAAACAATCTCTACTAGTTATCTCGAGTAGAAGTGTTATTGTACCGCTAGTTCATAACCTTGGGTACGATTTAATTCTTAATTAGGTTACAGTTGACTGTCCAAAATAGAGAAAACTGGAAATATTTGGGAGTTCTTCTCGCCGATAAAATCAGTAAGTTTCAAATCGTTCCCAACCCTTACTGATTCCCAACACCATACGGCAATCATGTAGCAACCTACGTCATAAATTTTGGGGAATTTCTGTTGCAGTCTAGTAATAGTCCAGTGTTGCTCAGAGGTTCGAAGCAGACGCAGGCTTCTGGATCCGAAGATTACCCGACACTATGTTGTCCCTCGCCCTCGATGCTGGCCAAATGATACATTAAATACACTTTTGACGTCTGCACGGGGTTTTTGCCCGGAGAAAGTACTCTGTAGCCCGACTCTCTCCCTGTTTCTAGGCCGCCCATTGTAGCTTCTCCACGGTCCTCTCGCACTCAATACGTCCTATCCACACGTTTCCGGTCATCATTTTCGTTTCGCCAAGCACAGGTCTACCGGCGAACGCCAGCTAGCAGCTGATTTTGCGCCGATTTCACTAATTTCCTCGTGTTGGTGAACGTTTCCGACTTCCTAATTGCACCAAGTATGCCTAGTCTTGTAAAGATCATTAATCAGTTTAATTAACAGAGTGGAGTTGTTCTATGGGCCGCAGTATAGCCTATCAATCAAACAATAGGTTTTTTATTAATAACTAAATAGAAAAATATTGTAGAAACAAGTAACGGGACCTCGAATTTACTAGGTAAACTGGTAAATCTTGAAAGACGAGCTCGTTTACTCCTCTAACTCAACCCCACGAAGAGTTCGTTTGCTTCGCTCTGCGACCAGGACGAAGGGAGCTGATGCACCGGTTCAAATTTAATGAAACGCCGGTTGAAAATGCAACACTTTGGTTTATTTATACAGTTACCAGCTTATTTTTCTAATTTAGTAGCTACAAAAAATAACCACAAAGATAGCATGGGTACTGTGAAGGGCTGTTGAACAAAAACCGGCTTTTCCCAGTCATAGGAAATTTTCAATCGATTCCTCTTGATCGAAAAGATTAAAAGCTATTCCCAAAATAAACAAAAAATTGTAGACATGGAAAATTACGTGTGTTAAATTTGCTACATAATTTAGTAAACACTGTTATTACGATTTTGTTTCCAGTTTTAATAGACTAGTTTCCAATAGTGACTAGTTTTAATAGTTCCAATTTTAGTGAACTACCGGTACAATTGGATTTATAAGGATGAAACCTAATCTGAAAAGCGATAAAAACAGTTGTCCGAACGTAAATTAGGTTGTACATAGTTGAGTCCACGCTTGGGTCGCGCAACAACCGAATGTAGAGTTATGTGGGCTGAGGGTGGGGGTGCCTACTGCCACTGAGTGATATCGGTCTCTACTACATCTACGAGTGATACGGTGCTAGCGAGTGGCGTCTCGGTCAGAGTGCAATATACATTGGTAAAGCTCACGGTGGCCATTCATGACAATCCAGACTGGCCAAACATCGCTCATGGTCTGCCAATTGTTTGCTGATTCCGTGTCTTATTGAAGTATCTATCTTACTAATTCCGTAAGGAATTTCTTGTGAGCAGCAAACTCTTTTATTTATGAACAGATTTTGATGATTGAGGTGTCAAATGAAAGGGAATTCTCTGTAGACGTCATATATCTTACTATTTCCGTAAGGAATTTCTTGTGAGCAGCAAAACTCTTTTGTTTATGAACAGATTTTGATGATTGAGGTGTCAAATGAAAGGGAATTCTCTGTAGACGTCATGGAAGAATTGTTGTCGTCCTCAGTTCAGTGTGCTTCGCCCCATTGGACTTTAAAGTTTCCATGTATTTTAAATATAAGACAAAAATTTAGTAAGTTTAAATAAAATACGATTCATTTCATGAAAACAAACAGCTGTCTTCATAAAAATAACCTGTCTCCCTTCTGTCATTTTAATTTATTTAGTTCCTCTGTTTACTTATCAGTTTACTTTCAAATTCAAATACAACGATGACTGACAAAATGGGACATTGTTTATTCATGCAGTTTTCATTCAGAGTATTAAGGAGCGACAATAGTTTATTTAATTGGATGTTTTATTTTACCATCTGCCTAGCGCTCAGACTGGAGCTGTATTTGTCGAGTATCGACTGGCAATGACTCGTATTAAATCTAAACTAGGGATCGCCCACTGGTCGAAATTCGACCAAAAAATCAATTAATCCTTTGCCAATTTGAATTAAAATGTTTCATAGCCGAAACATCTGTTCCTCCTAGTTTGCTAGCATTTGTTATTACAACAGCTGTCTAATGATTCAATCAATTATCCTTCCTCCATAAGATTAACATTGAAACTTTGAAAGCCTGTAGTGCGTAGCCCTGGAGGGCGATGGAAATTAAAAATGTGATTCTGCTCATCTACAGGACTATACCTTTCTAACGGTATGCGGGGATTTCTCCTACGATGCACACAAGCTGAGAAAAAAGGAGGAAACGAAACATGCTTGCCTATTAATATATAGACTAGAGATCGCCTCCTGATCGAAATTCGATCAAAATTTCAGTTGATCTGGACCCAAAAAGCTTTAATACATTTTAGAACTAAAACATCTGTTCTTCCTAATTTTCTAGCAGTTGTTTTTAGAACAGCTGTCTAATGATTCATTCAATTCTCCTTTCTCCATAAGATTAACATTGGAACTTTGAAAGCCTATGGGGCGTAGCCCTGGAGTCCGATGTGAATTAATTAGAATGTGATTCTGCTCATCTACAGGACTATACCTTTCTACCGGTATGCTCGGATTTATCCTACGATGCACACGAGCTGAGAAAAAAGCAGGAAATGAAACATGCTTGCGTATTAATATATAGATTGTACAGTATACTTTACACTTTAATGATAGAATATTTTTCGTATGCAGTAAAAATTAATTTATTGGACATCTAAAGAGATTATTTTATAAATATATTTGGAATTAATCACTTTTTTTTCAAAAAGTAAAATTGTGTGGACTATTCCATTTAAATATTATACATTGTTATTGTTCATGTACGATAAACTGTCCTTCATGTAGTGTTATGATTTATTCGAATTGATCGCAATATTTAACTTTCTTTTACTTTGAAATATACTTATATTGTTATATACTTAAAGGCTCCGTAAAATTCATTCTAGTTGTAGACATAATAATTTGTTTATTTCATCAAAAGGTTGGAAAAAATGAATAGACCTAGTAAAATTAATTGTCCAAAAAAGTATGATACTTGAAATTGGGTAGTAGAATGTTGGCCACAAGGACACAGATGGCCGCGTATAGACAATATTGTAGAGGTGATGCATTGTTTACTGCCTTGGCAGATTACTTTAGAGAGTTGACGACCTGGGGAGATGATGACTGTTCAGGGACCGAAGCACATCTGGGTGATGTTTGTCACTACCACCTGGTCAACTTTGCGCTTGCGTTTCATCCGATATGGGCCGGTAATCTACGTGGATCATACACTTTCATAAAATCTTCTTTCATATCATCCCCCGTCTGCACCTACGGTATAGCATTTCATTTCTTTGGTAGTTTACCATTTGGTCGCTCACAGCATATACAACATCAAAGCTTGATATTATCATGTAAAACTAAAGTCACACAGCCCAATTATGTTCCCCCGAAGAGAAATCTTGTGACTACGTATCACCAAAAACGAATTATTGAAGTTATCACGCGCAGTGACAATGGAAAAATAATCGATTTTATTGACTGTCTATGCATATACATTTGAAGTTTCCAAGTAGTTATAAGTTAAATTATTCATTGATTAATATTATACACTTTTCGACCATATTTCTGGTGCAGGGGTTGGCAGCGCTGGGTGTTGTGGGTGGTTGGCACGGGAGGGTGGATGCGTTACTCCAGGGTTGCTACCTCACACCCTGACGTCAACTCACTACCACACGTTAGTCTGTACAATAATGTAGTGTAGTGACATGTCTTATCACATTTCTCGTGCAGGGGTTGGCAGCGCTGGCTGTTGTGGGTGGTTGGCACGGGAGGTTGGATGCGTCACTCCAGGGTTGCAACCCCACACCCTGACGTCAACTCACTGCCACACGTTAGTCTGTACAATAATGTAGTAGTTACATATGTTTTACAAGCTATAATGTGATATTCCACTCACTGCCAGGTAAGTTAAAGTTCAAATGAGTAAAGAAATCAACAAAAGTCAAAAGTCGAACTGACATAGCTGAAAATAGAGTTTTTATCCGTTATAGGTTATCGAAATTCTGGTCTGAAATGCATTTAATAGAGGAATGACATTTATCGTTCTAAACCGAACAGTTCAATGAAATTACCAGTTAATTTAATTTAATATAGCTTCTTAATCGTTTTTCCTTAGATGAGGTGTAAAGAGATAATAAATACCGTAACCCTTCAAATTTGTTAGGTAAATCAATTTTTTTTATTTCCAAAGTATAGATTATATTTTATGAATTAATGTATTTTTTTAATTTTTATAATCAATTATAATACATTAACTTAACTCAGATTATATTCATTACTGCCATTTTTTATAATCTAACGTACGTTCAAATTAAAAAAAAAAAAAATAATCATCGCAAGTTTTTCTAATTATTATTTTATGTATTGTATCCTAAACATGATATTAAATTTAACCATACCATATCCAAATATTGCAAAAAAAATCTATATTTTAATTGTCACTGTTTGTGTACACTGTCACTTACAGATTTTTGTTGAATATTATTTATAAATATGTAATATTATTGGACATATCTTACTAATAGATATTAATTATATAAAGAAAATTTGGTTCTACTTAGCAATTATTCACCGAGAACTCAGCTCTAGCTGCACTCCTTCGTTGCGAACTAGTAGTGAAATCACATCTGATGGTTTGTAGGCGCTCTCGAGTCCGTAAAATTTGCATACAGTGTCATTGTCTGCTAATTTTTATGGAATTTTCATTTTATGTTCAACCGAAAAATAATCCTATAAATGTGTTTTATATTTTTACCAATTGTGAAATAATATTAATTTTTACGAACTATACTTTATATCAAACTGCATTGAGTTGCAGTGTGATCGAATTAACTAATAGTTTTATTTTAATTACTAAAAGAATGTGTTAGTGCAAAATGGAAACAAATATTTGTTCTCTTAATTGCACATTTTAAAATTAAAAAAATTGTTAAAAACTGTCATAACATTGCAAGGTTTAAAATTACTTGTTAACTAACAAACGAAAATTCGAAACAAAGTTTTAAATATGTTTAATGCTATCGCGATCTATCTAAAAAATAGAAAAAGGAACATCGGCGATCAATCACACGTTAAGTTATTCTTATAACCGCTTTCATTCGTGTTGTTTGGAATATACAAAACCCAAACAGCAGTCACCTAGATCTCATTTCTATCACTCCTTTACGTTTTTTGTATACAATTCATGGAACGTTCACTTAATTTTAGTTGCTACTTTATAAATACTTTTCTAACATTTGTTTCAAGGACAATCCTGTGGGTATGTGTGTTATGGTGGTTTTGGCCAATTAAAAACTTACCACAGTACTGTATATAGACATTATAATTGTTTAAACAAACAATTCAAGAAGTAAACAGAGGTCTTTTTGCTTTATTAACGGAAAATAAATTTATGCAATAATGTCTTCAATTGAAATCGTGCTTTAACGCTCCGTTCTACCTGAGCCCGAATATATCTACTCACGACGTTATCGAAGCCACCTCGCTGCCGTAGCGCTAGGCGAGCTTGATGGCTGCAGAGGTTTACGGGAATCGTGTTTAAAAATTAACTAATTAAGATATAGATTAGCTCTTAATTTCTTCTAAAAGTACAAAGACAAATCTCTTTTATTGCAGTAATAGAATTTTTAAATAAAATTTCTTATTTCATTTTTAAATGTTTAAAATCTGTTTTTTTTTTCATTTTTTAACTAAAGTTTCCTATTAGCTATGTTGAATTTTTTTTTTTTAAATGTTACCGATTAAAATGAGTTTAGTTCTTCCTCTTCAATATGACACCTTATTTATAGCTCTACGCTGAATGTTGCAGGAGATAACACGATTCTAAATACCCCTTGCATCTCGTTGGCGCGCCAGGGGTAGACCGACCGGAGACCGGAGCCTATTATAACTGGAATTTTCTTGAGATTAAAACAAAATATGCGTCTCATTTGTTTTATTAATGAATCTAATATATGGTAGATGAACTAATACAAAAGTTATTTATTTATTTACTTAAAAAATTACTCATTCATTAGTAACAAATTAAACATCGCTTTGACTAATACATTTAATTACTAAGCCGATCGTCAACGACATGGTGTACAACTCGAAGTGGAATCTCGGTTAAACATACTTGACACTGGTTGCACTTTATCCCCCTGACGAGTCACATTTGAGTTTTCGCCGTCCTCGGGGGAGGGAGGGGGGGGGCGTGTATGCCCGACGTGCGATCAGATCAGTCCCCCGTCACTGGCGGGCCGCGGCAGTCTCTCTGTGTCTGTACCGGGACCGTCACTAGCGTGGACCACAGGTGAGTGACAGCGAGCTCTGGGAGAGATACAAACAATCTAGTATTATCGCGGCCTAACAGTTTTACCGACAGTAAATTGTAATAATAACATTTAAATTTTATTTGAAAATTACAGTTTTTCAACATTTAAGTTTTTTGGCACAAAAAGTGAAATTTTTTAATGTATTGGAAAGCCGCGTTCATGAACAGAATTGTTATCAATAAACATTAATTTGTAAATCTATACTTATTTAATACGCTAAGGGTTTTTTTGTCCGGAGAACTCCTCCTACAATTTTCAACCGATTTTCAAGTTTTTGGTGTCGTTGGATAGGGCTTGGTCTGTAGTTGTTTCCGCCAAAAACTGATGAGAACGGGACTGAAAATAAAGGCGCTATCCACCATTGAAATCTCAAAATTCCCCATTTAAATAACATTGGGATTGAATAAAGCATTTTAAACATGTGTTAATAATCAGCTGTAAATACGTGTTATTTTGGTGATTACAGATACTCACAATATTGGATTGGTCGGATGTCATTGATTTAGAGCTAAAAGTATCATTTGTATTGTATTAAAATAAATTGCTCGATTTCGAGCAACACGTATACTAGTTCTACTTAAATGGTGGGAGTACTATTTTTTCTAATCTATTAACGACTGCACTTCAAAATTTCTTATATTTAGTATTAATTGAACGTGTTTGTGACCAAACTTTATTTGAATATAAAGAAGTCTCTAGGAAAAATGCAATTATACAAATCACTGTGTAAAACATCTTTAGTAAAAGTGTGCACTTTTTCAATTATTAAAATGTTGCATCACAATTCTTTATTTTCTAAGACAACATATTTTAAGAACAAAACAAAGTTGATTTTTTGTATGAAAATATTAAAAGAAAACAGCAGAAATTTATAAATATGTATAAACATGTTTTCGTAAAACATTATTTTTAAATTTTTAAAAAATAATAAAAGTAGCTTTTGAATATTACTTGTAAAGGTTCTAATCCCAAAATTCTCTAGGTAAAGCCATTGTATCCTGAAAGATTTCTATTTAACTTCTTAATGTTGATTTTGAAATTAGTGCTACAGTAATTAGAAAATCAACTATAGATTTGGTATATAGATAAACAATCGGTTAAAATTTTAATTAAAACCTCAAATAATTTCATTTAAAGCAACCCTCTAAAAGCAACAGAGATATTTTTTTCTTTCATAAATATAAATTTTTATCTCAATGTATGAGCAGAAAATTATTTTCACCTAGATTTTAAAATTCTATATGAAAAAAAATCTGTTTATACTGTATAAGAGGCTGTAAACGTTCAATGTTAATTTAATGACTTTTTTACCAGAATTCAATTGATAGTGTTGGTTTACATAAGACCCTAAATAAATTTTATTTCAATTTTTACACAGATACTTAGTTGACGTATGACAAACTTGTTAAAATTTTATGATGTTACCCCCCTCTTTATCACTGTTAAATGTTGTTTTTAATTTAAACCCATAAAATTATTTTTAAGTCTGTGAATAATTAAATAAACTACATTATTGACAGTGTTAGTTTGACGACGAGTTGCATTGAGTAAGAGGAAATTACAGTAGAAATCTAAATTATATACTACCGAATGTGTAACTGACTCACTCACTCACTCATCGGGGTATCAGAAATTCGTCAAATGACGGTAAAGTAGATCTCCTATATATCACTTACTACAGTGATTCCCAAGCGAGAACTAAACTTACCGACCTGTATTACTGAGAAAATTGCCAGCATACTGGGAGTCGCGGATTACCGAAACAGCCTTTTTAAGAAATTTTATAACATTAACCAATTGTGCCTTTATAGGTAAAGCGGTCTATTCACCGAGAGTAATTTCAATGTACAGGGTGTATCTGAAATAACCTCTCCAGACCGGAAGTCACTGATGTCAAATACAAACTCTCACTTTAAATCATTTTTTTTTAGTTTTGCACGGTTTTTAAGAAAACTTTACAATTTGATCTTGTACGCGTAATTTTAGCAGTTTATTGAATATTTGAGGTTGAAATTTAGATTTTAAGCAAAAATGTCTCTTCACAAAAATGTCTTAGACTCTTTTAAATACGTTTCCAACAAAAATTGTCAGTTTGGTCCAAAATGTTGTTTTATTAAATTTACAACATGACGGAGATTAATGAACATGTATTTAAATGTTTAATAAAACTAATCACGTGATAATTGATGTTTTACGATGGTATATTATTTTAAATGAGGTTCTTAGACATTTACATGTTTGGTAAGTTCTGTTATATGTAAAATATTCAGACATAATATATGTTAAATTTAATGTTTTTATATTAAATTTACAACATGACGGAGATTAATGAACATGTATTTAAATGTTTAGTAAAACTAATCACGTGATAATTGATGTTTTACGATGGTATATTATTTTAAATGAGGTTCTTAGACATTTACATGTTTGGTAAGTTCTGTTATATGTAAAATATTCAGACATAATATATGTTAAATTTTCCCCAGTTAAAAAAATAATGTCATGCTATTTATTATTCTAAATCAGTATAATTAGGGTTTTTAAATATAAAATTTTGAAGTTGCTTCAAAATTACGTCTGGTCCCCTCTGTATTGAAATCAGTGTCAATTAACAGAGCAAAATATGTTTACCTACAACGGCACTATTTGTTTTTTGTGTTTTTTTTTACAATTTTAAAAGAGGTGCAAGGTTGGTATGGGACACCCGGTATCATATTTGCACGATAGTCCTCCCAAAAATTGGTTCTTTATTTGGGATGGCACTTAATTTCTAACGAACTAATTAAGAAATACATCATTGACTTTACCTGATAGCATGCTAATTTAAATTTTACAAATCAACAAAAATTTTAACTAAAATAGCAGATTGATTTATCTTTTAGTGCGTACTAAGTTAATGTTTAGTTTAAAAAGGTGGCAGTACAGTATTTTCATTTAAAATAAAAAAGCTTTTTTATTTCCTGCCCCAGAAAACTATCTGATTTCAAAATTTAGCGACCAAACATTTTTACCCAAAATAAATTCCCCAGTTAAAAAAATAATGTCATGCTATTTATTATTCTAAATCAGTATGATTAGGGTTTTTAAATATAAAATTTTGAAGTTGCTTCAAAATTACGTCTGGTCCCCTCTGTATTGAAATCAGTGTCAATTAACAGAGCAAAATATGTTTACCTACAACGGCACTATTTGTTTTTTGTGTTTTTTTTTTGTACAATTTTAAAAGAGGTGCAAGGTTGGTATGGGACAATCGGTATCATATTTGCACGATAGTCCTCCCAAAAATTGTTTCTTTATTTGGGATGGCACTTAATTTCTAACGAACTAATTAAGAAATACATCATTGACTTTAGCATGCTGATAGCATGCTAATTTAAATTTTACAATTCAACAAAAATTTTAACTAAAATAGCAGATTGATTTATCTTTTAGTGCGTACTAAGTTAATGTTTAGTTTAAAAAGGTGGCAGTACAGTATTTTCATCTAAAATAAAAAAGCTTTTTTATTTCCTGCCCCAGAAAACTATCTGATTTCAAAATTTAGCGACCAAACATTTTTACCCAAATTAAATATGACATTACTTTTTTCTACTCTAGCGGCCAAATTATAACATCTGAGGCAATCCTCGCGAACATCTTTCAAGTTACTACAAGTTTGGTTCTATGAATTTTTGACCCCAAGTCCACACAATTAAACATAATTAAATGTTTATTTATTTTTGCGGGGAATTTTATTCCATGTAGACGTAATTTTACTACTATAATATTTTACTCAGAACCTTCACTTTGCACATAGACATATCTTGCACAGTACCAATATCAATTAAATTATCAAACTTAAAAATTATCATGATGTTTTTTAATATCACGTATTCTTCTTTTGACTGTGAGTCGGAACGAATTGCTATATCAAGCAACTGATTGTTTTACTTCGATTGTTATTTACTGACCTGGTCCTACGGCTAAAACATACGTCCTTTGATGTGTATGGTAATTTTAATATTTTAACCATTATTTAACATACTTTTGTTAGTAACTACTGTATTATTGTATTTAGAAGCTTGAAGTTTTTTTATTTGCCTTGACAGTAATTTTTTAGGAAATTAGGTAAATTTAAAAGTTTTACACCACTAAAAACTGAAATGAAGGAATTATAATGAATGCCAATATTACACTATGTATTAATCATTGTATGTTCAATATTACTGGATCGTTATGTTATTCCCTGGAATTTCAACACAACTTTGAAGGATAGTAACTGAATAGTATTTTTGTAATTAAAAGGGGTTTTTTGGCAAGTTTTATCCACTTTGCTAAGATTTCCAATTATATTGTTTTAATGGAATTTTTCATTGTTTTCGATGATCTACTGCACATTTTTATGCAGTTTATCCATTTAAATTTTTCATATATTTATTTACACGTATTTTATAATTTTAAGTAAATACTTATACAATACCTACATAATAAATTTATTCACAACTCCATTAACCTTTATAGAATTCGGGGGAATTAGGAAGGGGGTTTGGGGAAAGAGTCTCTGAAAACGAGCCGTAGGCGAATATATTTTCATTCCTTCGATTGAGTTAGTTGCATAAGTTCAAATTTAGGTTATTTCTGCAGTCCTGGGAGTTAATTTATGTTATAAATAAATGACAAACTCATTTATTTTGCTCATTTACAAACTCTTATATTTATATGTATTCTGTTCATTATATGCGACTTAAACAACAATTAACGAATTTCTGGGCAACCCCTGAGGGGGCATGGGGGCGGAGCCCCCATCGAGCCGTAGGCGAGTTTTATACTATATGAACCTCAACTTGTAAAACGACAAACCTTTTCTTAAGGAAATTGTGAGGAATCCTAAGGTCTTATCCTAAGGAATGGGAAATGTATTCTTTCATCATAATACTGTAATTTAAAAATTTTGGTATCAGAGGAAGAAAGTTTTATGAATCATGTAATTTAACACTGACTTGTTCTTTTCTTCTGATGTTTGTTGTTGCTGTTAATATGAAAACCTTCAACCATTATTTTATTTTTGTATGTTGATATAAATAATGTATATCTATATTAATTTCATAACACTGATATTTTAATTACAGTTCCATAATTATTGTAATCAATGTACACTGACAATAAATTTATGATTGAATTTTGAATTCCTTTTATTTAAAACTAGCAGTTACCCGGCGCGCGTTGCTGCGCTCAAATTAAGTTGTTTACATAAATAAAGCTATTTTAATATAACAAAAAAAGGTAAGTTAAGTTTTAAGTTTTTTAATATAACAAAAAAAGTCAATGGAATAGAAAGTAAGTATATTAATATTACTGTAAGGCCAAAGGATAAACAGGCATTTTGCAATTTAAACCCAGAATAGTCAAAGTTTGCCTCTTATCTTATTGATCGTAATTGCAAATGCAAGAGCACCTATAAGCAAAGAGGCACGTCCATGTCAAATTTCAACCCCCGAGGCCCTAAATTAATTTTAAAATCCAGTGGAGCACAGCCCTACTAAAAAATATATTTGCAAAACCATTCTTGGTGAGTACCTAAGAGCAAAGAGGCATGTCCAAGTAAAATTTCAACCATGGTGGCCTTAAAGTAATTTAAAGTCCAGTGGGCCGGAGCCCCAAAGAGCTTAAAAATTATATTTGCAAAACCGTTTCCTAGTGAGTAGCTATGAACAAAAAGAATCGTACATCAAATTTCAACCCCGGTGGCCCTAAAGTAATTTTAAAGTCCAGTGGGGCGGAGCCCTAAAGTGCTTAAAAACGATATGTGCAAAACCGTTTCTTAGTGAGCACCTATGAACAAAAAGAATCATCTATATAATTTCAACCCCGGTGGCCCTAGAGTGATTTTAAAGTCCAGTGGGGCGGAGCTCTAAAGATCTTAAAAAACTATATTTGCAAAACTGTTTCTTAGTAAGAACCTAAGAGTAAAGAGAATCGTCTGTCAAATTTCAACCCCGGTGGCCCTAAAGTAATTTCGAAGCACATAGGGGGCGGAGCCCTAAAGAACTTCAAAAACTATATTTGCAAAATCGTTTCTTGGTGAATACCTATGAGCAAAGAGGCACGTCCATGTTAAATTTCAACCCTGGTGGCCCTGAAGTAATTTTGAAGTCCAATGGGGCAGAGCCCTAAAAAGCTTCAAAAACTATATTTGCAAAATTGTTTCTTAGTGAGTACCTATGGGTAAAGAGCATCGTCCATCAAATTTCAACCCCGGTGGCCCTAACGTAATTTTGAAGTCCAGTGGGGTGGAGCCCTAAAGAGCTTAAAAAACTATATTTGCAAAACCGTTTCCTAGTGAGTACCTATTAGCACAGAGAATCGTCCATGTCAAATTTCAGCTCCGTAGGTCCTAAAGTAATTTCAATGTCCAGTCAGGCGGAGCCCTAAAGTGCTTAAAAAACTATATTTGCAAAATCGTTTCTTAGAGTGTACCTATGGGTAAAGAGAATCGTCCATCAAATTTCAACCCTGGTGGCCCTAAGCAAGGAATCTAAAATAAATAAAAACAAGGTAGGGGTCAAGACATGCAATGCCCTCTATGCACCAGATGTTCTTTTGCACATATGACATCATCATTATCATTACCAATATTAGTAAATGGTGACGTCATAGGTGCAAAAGAACACCTGGTGCATAGAGGGTGTTGTATGTCTTGACCCCTACCTTCTCTTTATTTTATTTTAGATTCCTTGGCCCTAAGGTAATTTTGAAGTCCAAGCCCTAAAGAGCTTAAAAAACTATATTTGCAAAACCTATGGACCTATGGTGCACCTATGGACAAAGACAATCGTCCATGTCAAATTTCACCACCTGTAGGCTTTTAGTGTAATTGTGAGCTTCCGTAGAGCGGAGCCATAAAGACAACACAAACATCAACATTGTACCTCCCACCTGGTTACTTCTATGATTATAAGCATCTGCTTGAATGAAACTTTCAAATTTTTTAATTACAGCAGTTCATTTTGTAAACACTAAATTTTTAAAACCTGACACTGCACCATTGTATGCCCTCTGGGTCAGAGCCCTTTGGACAGATTTGCACCAAACTTCACACAAACCATCCTCGAATAATGCTTACTAATGTCTGAAAGTTTGATTACAATCTGTTGAGCGGTTTCGGAGTCTATAGGCAACAAACATATATATTTATATATATACAAATATATATACATACTTCCTCTTTTATAGATATAGATAGATTAGAACAAATTGTTTTTTATTTTTAATTCACTAAAATATTCACCATAAAAAATGAATAAAACTATTATTATTACTGTAAGGATTTGGTGCAGAGTAGTTTTTTCCATTTCGTAAATTTTGGAAAATCAAAAAGTTTTTTATTGGACAATTATTGTGTAGTTTTGAAGAACCAATAATCTTCAAAATGCAAAAAAAAAAATATATTTATATATTTTTAGATAATATAGATTTAAGTTGATCAATTAAAATTGATGTATAATTCGTATAAGTTATAATTCATGTAAGCCTAATATATATTATATATTTTAGAAAAAATATAATTATATTTTTCCATTAAAAAATACTGCTGTGGAATGGCGTTCAGTATTTGTAAATATGTTCATGCATTTTTGGATATTTACTAATTTAATTTTAAACCTACTTTGAGATTTTATTTTAACTGTTTTGTTAGCAATGGAAGATGAAATATGAACAAACCACATCCTTGGGTCCCAAGTTCCCTAGGCTAATGAACCTCAATTTTGTTTAAAATATTATTGATCTTTCTGACCAGTTATTTGAGGAAGTGAAAGGATAATTTCCAGTGAACACTGAAAGATAATATTTCGGATGAGTCGTCTAAGGTGGCAAAACATTGTTTGCGCACCCTGTACAAGTTTCAAGGATGTTACCAATAAACACTGACCTGGTGCTTGTTTACTAGAGAAAGGATTGATTAAGCCATTAAGATTAACCAGCAAATATATTTTGCTCTGTTAATATGTTTCCCTTGTTTGTGATCAGTTATCAGTGTAGCGGTAACGATCAGTCCAAGTAAATCAATTTTCAATTACCAAAAGTCTTATACAGTAGAAAAATTTAAGTAACACCTTGACTTCCAATAAACGTTGGACACAACATTGTTACAAAGTGCAGTGTCTGACTTCTGCTTTCGACAGCGCAAAATTAGGCTGACTCACTATTTAATCAGCAAAGACAGGGTCCCTCCATCTTTTGCACTGTTGTAGTCCTACTTAATAATTTTGTTAATGGATAAAACTCCGTTCTTTAGTTAACAAAATATTTAGATTAAACAAAAAATGAGTATAAAGGCTTATTACTGTATAGTCATTTAACCTTATAATACTGAAGAAAAATTTTTTTTTAAATATGAACTCAATTACATTTTAATGACAAATAAATAATTTGTAAATAGTTATTTTGAATGTGTATGAAACATGATGAATATAATTAAATGTCTAAATATTATTCAAAATACAAACAAATGACAACTACAATTAAATTATTAATTACGATTCAATTTCTGTTTCAGGCACCATGACCAATCTGCTCAACACCACAACGAGTTTGTTCACACAACTTTATGATTATTACCACTGGACGTTGTCGTTATCTGGTGAGCAGTTAATTGTAACCATACCAATTTGGATTCTTCACAATTACAGCAATGTACCTATTTATAGATTGTTCACATAAGGTGTAATTTGTAGACATCAACGGAATCCTTATGATAAACTTGTTCTTGTTGATGGCTAGAGAGGGACAACCAATAAGCAGATTTACTAAAAATTTGCAAAACCCCGTAATTTTTCTTAGTAAAATGTTTGTAGATTTCAAAATCATTGAAGAGGATTTTCAATACACCATTTATCATAAAAATATATTGAATTTGTGAAAGCATTTCTATAATTAGTTTAATAAACTGCACACACACCCAGTGCGAAGAACAGGTACACAGCTAGTAAATAAACGTAACTAAATTACAGTGAACAAAGAGAAACATTAATAACATTAAATTAACTGTACAAATATAAAATTATATCTTAGCTCAGGATATTGTTCAGAAAGTACAAATCTTCTTTTGCAAACAACCAATTTACTACTTTATTACAAAAAACCTTGACAGAATTAATGTTCTTAATGTGAAGTGGAAGTTGATTAAAATATTTTGAGCCTAAATATTGTAAAGAATGTCTAAATACTGTTTTATTAACTTTGGGTAGTTTAAAACAATCATTTGGATTACTTCTGGTATACACGCCATATATATTCTGGTTACAAAGAGTTATACAGGTTGCGGCTTGCCCGGGTTCAGCGTCAAAAGCGGCGCTCCGGGTGTGTTCCGCCTACCGGACAATGTCTGAGCCTGCCATCCTGGTGGTTGCCGGAGTCATACCTGTGAAGCTCTTGGTAGGAGAGATGAAGGCGATTTATCAGAGACAAGGTGAGATCGGCAAGGACACGGCAAGAACAGAAGAGCCCACCCGAACCTTCCAGCAGTGGCAACACAGCTGGGAGCACGACACCTAAGGACGATGGATTGCGCGGCTTATAAAGCAGGTCCAATCATGAGTGGAACAAGGCATGGGGAGGTGGAATACTACCAGACCCAATTCCTGAAAGGTCACGACTATTTTTTATCGTACCTGTATGCGATGGCCAAGACTGGTTCACCGGACTGCATCTATTGCCCCGGCGTTCCCGACAATGCGGAGCACACCTTATTCCGCTGCTCCCATTAGGAAGGGCCCCGCCTGGAGGCCACACAAACTTTTGGTGCATTTTCGGTGGACTTGGTCTGCCAAAAGATTAGAGGAGGAGGGCTGCTGGGTTTTTTTGTCACAGTCCGTCCGGGGCATCCTCCTTAGAAAAAAGACTGATCTGGACCGCTAAGCAGCTCAGACCCCCCTGACTGTGCGGCTGGTCAAGGAGTGAGCCCCAAGGCTAATTTAGGCCTAGCTTGATGTAATATGCCAACAATTCTAGACTAGATTCCTAAAGAGTAGAGGAGGTTTTTAGTGGGTATACCCGTTTTTTAGGGGAGTCCAACACTACAGGCTGGCCCCCTGTGTGCGTAATGCATATTTCCTTCCTCACAGTAATAAAAAAAAAGAATATATTCTAGTATATTATTCAATATACTAGTATATACTAAGTATATATTCAATATACTTATTCAATATATTATTCAATATATATTCTGGTATATTATTCAAGCCATACATGATAAGTAGTGTGGCTTGGCCCTAAAAGGTAGATTAATTTAAATAAAAAAAAATATAATCCTAATTATTGAATATAGCCACTGTTATCGTTGAAAATAATAAAAGCACAAATTTTTACCTATTTAATTTTGTCTCCTTCCCGAAGGTTTATTGGGAGCAACATAAATGTGAAGTTGTAAGATTGGTTGGGAATAAAATATGATCATTAACTCAATTGCTGCTAACCACTTTCAGAACCAGAAATACACCAAATTTTTTTAATTCTCATCTAAAATCATCCAACCAATCATCCAGAGATCCTATGAGTATAGTTTATCTTTATCATTTCACTGTTGCAGATGAGAGGACGCGCGGTTGGCTGATGGTGGACTCGCCAGTTCCAACTCTACTGTACACCTTCCTCTACCTCAGCATTGTCTGTGTTGGGCCTCGACTCATGAGAGACCGCAAGCCTTTCAAACTCAAGTGGATCCTTGTACCATACAATCTCTCCATGGCACTCCTCAACCTGTACATTGCTTTCGAGGTGGGTTGTGCACCCATGAAAGTCTTAATTAATTTTTTATACTATGGTTGAACGAATTTAATAAAGTTAATGAGAAATATTTATGACTTGTAACGATATTACAAGTATTTTTATCATAGTTTTAGCATTTATTATACACTCTAACGTGAATAGACTTCTCATAGCATAGGTGTTTTGGAAACCAATTTATAGTAGCGTGATCTCTCCCAGAGCGAACATGATATCCAAATGACATATTGTAGGTAAATCATTGTTGACCTCAACCTCAACATACATGGATACCACTAAAAAGACCTCTACCACTTTTCTCAACCTGTCCGAAACATTTTATGGCTGATATTTGCCATATTTCACAATGTTCACAATCATTTATATTTATACTGTGATAAGGTGTTTTTGCAGCACCATAAAACTATCTGAATAGTTACAAGATCGACTGCAACGCCCCTGGCTCGACGATCATGAACCTGTCTAAATGTCAGTCAAAATAATGTATTGGATGAGAAGTCTATTCACGTTAGTGTATACAGTCAAAGGTTTAAGTGCTAAAGTGATAAAAACGTATTTAAATGCAAATAAATATGATTTACACTGCAACAGTTTTTAAGAAATTTTCAAATACTTGTTGAAGATGGGTAAATACTATAAACCACTTAAGTAAAAAAGTAACAATATAAAGTTGGCATCAAACATTTTTTATGATCAATTTATAAATGTGTTGCCAAGTTGTGCGGATTTAACCAGCTGTTTTGGCGTCCGTTATAAACCACTGAAAACATAAGCAAAATAAGAAAGAAAAAACTGTTAAAATTACTAGATAATAATAAGGAAAATCAGCTTTGAAGCTCGAAATTGTGTAGTAAGTTACATCAACATAAATTTAATCTAATACAAATAAAATAAATTTAATTTGAACACAATTTGGGTGTAAATAGTAGAATCCGAAGGTCAGGTGTAGGCACTAAATGCTTCCCTCACACATCGTTGAGTCAGGGATTGCAGCAGTTTCAGGGTCACCAATTTTTTCTGATAAATTTAGTAGGAGGAAGCAACTTATTTTTATCTTTTTTAGCTTTTCGTTGGATCTACCCGATTACGATACAGCTACATCTGCCAACCCATAAGACAAATATCACACAAGGAGGAACTTAGGGTAAGAAAATTTACATTTCTTCTAAATAGAAAACTAGATTTTATATCTTTAGTTGAACTTAATGAGACATTATTTTCTCCAAGCGAAAGCCCTTGAAAAGACTTATAAAAATCATTTATAATAAAACATAAAGTGAAAGAAAATTGTAGATTTTATACAAGCAACCAACATACAGCTAAATATATATTTTTGCTAAACTGTTCCAAACAAAATTTAGTCAGCGATTTTTATTACTTTTTACAAATTTTTATTACTAACCAATTATACTAACTGTTTCAGATAGCAAATGCAGTTTGGTGGTACTACTTTTCCAAGTTACTCGAGTTTTCAGATACCTTCTTTTTCATTTTAAGAAAGAAGGATAAACAGTTGACGTTCTTACATGTTTATCATCACTCAACAATGTTCTCTTTATGGTGGATTGGAATTAAGGTAAGCACGTTTATTTTGAAAACAGAAAACTTTATTTTTATTACAATTGACTGTGTTGTTGCTATTTTCAAGCATTACACAGATTCAATTTCCAGAAATTTATGAATTTAGTAATGGTACAAATTTTTTATCACTATAGGTACTGTGGTACCACATATCCCATATTCAGCTCTTTTCTGGCTTGGGTGACACGTTTTCGATATAGGCCAGATAGAAACTATTATCAACTATTATAACTTGAAATCAAAAGTGTACTTAAGTTATCAAATTGCTCCTTACAATAATTAATAGTACCAGGGGGACCGAGCTTAAGCTCGGTAAAATTATTACTTTCGTTTCTCACACAAAGCTCGTTCGCTCCGCTCACTCGCGAGGCGGAAGGTTTGCTGCACATTGGTATGATTTTCCTAAAACCACAGGTTAAAGATGTAACACATTGGTTTATTTTATCTACAGTTATCAGCTGATTTTTGTTCAGTTAAAAAATTTCCATAAGGATAACATGGGATCTTTGAAGGGCTCTAGCGCGAAAACCGGATTTTTCCCAGCTATGGGACCAGCTCCAATCGATTTCTGGTGGCCAAAACCCCCATATTCCAAAATTTGAAGGAAATCGTCGGAGCCGTTTTTGAGATAATTGTGCAAGCAAGCAAGCAAGCAAACAAGCAAACATTGCTCGTATAAGAGTATAGGATAAAATGTTGTCATAGTAACATATGAATCAAAAATTCAATAAAGGTTTTAGTATTGTTTTGGAAAAAAAATTTCATTTGTCAAAACTTAACAAAATGACACTTAGAAACAAATTACAGTCCTGTGGAGGTAAGGATACTTTTTATCTAAATTTAATCTCAAATCATCAATGTTCCAATAAAGAGTTTTAGATAACTATAATTTAAAACAGACAGAGAAAGTACATTTCTTTTACACTTGATAAATTTTGCCCTTTAATGAGCTCAAGTTGTGTTGGTGTTGCAGTGGGTCCCCAGCGGTTCCACGTTCCTGCCGGCCATGGTGAACTCATTCATACATGTGCTCATGTACTCGTACTACGGCCTGTCTGCGCTGGGACCCCGTATAGCTCCGTTCCTTTGGTGGAAGAAATACCTGACAATACTGCAACTGGTGAGTAAATGAAAGTACCGCTTTAACAGTAGTCGAACACACAGGACTTTAGTTAGAGGGGTTTCATAATAAAAATATTAGACAAATAAATCAAGGGGTGTTCATTAAGTAAGTATGGCTGGGTAGCTGAGTGTTTATCTCAGCGGGGCTCTCGCTTGAATCTGAATGTTCTGAACATTGTCAGTTTGATCCTGAGATAAGTTAGAGGCTCTTTCTTTGATGGTTTGAAACTAGATCCAGCTGCCTTTGTTCACTAGTCTATTGTAATGATGCTGACAAATTTATCAGCTGGTCTATGTTGGTAACAAAATTACATCTATCTGATTCATCTCACACAACCTTTAATCGTATTCACCTTAAAATTCACACCACAAATTGTATTGGTCTCTTAAGTAATATATCTAAAGTTATAATATAAGTTACATCAGACTGAATGTCAATATTCGGTTGATTGAGTCATCAGGAATCTCGTAAAGTCTATAGGTCTGCACTGTGCGCTGTGATTCAAAATCAAAATAGCAGACCCAAGTTTAGGTAGTGCTCTGGCTCTGCCCATCATTTCTGACAATCCAGGTGACCTGTGTCATTTATTTAATTTTTTTTATCTGAGGATACATTTGCTTTGCTTTTTACGAGTTTGCTTTCTAACCACTGTATTCTAGTGCGTATTGAAAGTTAAATATGAGTGAAGGGGGATGAGTGGATTAGTATGATCGATTGATCATACTAAAAAATCAATTAAAATGATTTAATTGATTTTCGTACCAATTAAATCAGCACAATTTAATATAGTATAGCAACTTCCTTGGTCCATTGTCATTACGTCCAAGGTATTACGTGATGATTATTATAGGACCCAGCATCAATAAAAAAAATAAAATAAAAAATACCTTGTTCAAAATTGATGTGCAATTGAAAGACACAATTTTATTTTCCAAAAAAACAGGAAAATTACTTCTCTACCATCGTCCTAAATAACCCTATTTTTCTTTATTAACACCTGTTATTTTACTTTGCCCTTTAAGTTCAGAGTAGATAACAGAGCTGATGATCTAGTTAATTCTCCTTAATTGCTGTTGCAATCACTCCTTTTTACATCTCTAGAGTCAAAACCAGTTTATTTGTTTATGAAAAAGCAGACAACTGCATAAAACTATAAAAAGCTGTAATAATGTTCGGTGATCATGATTGGTTGGATTCTTGGCAGTGGAGGGGAAAAGAAAAATTGGGAGATTGAAATTCATAATTGGACTGCACATTAATTGATTTTTAACGGACTTTGCTTTAATTATGAGGTCTAAAATTTATCGAGAACATAAAATGAGCATCATATCAGCTCAAAACTTGAGCAGTTTGTTTAACCCTTTTAGTAGTACTGTACGATATATTGAATCACGGCTTTTTCACAAAATGTACTGATCCAATCCTCGGTCGCTGGATCTGATATATCGTATTTCGCAATTCATCCAAATAGTGCAATGAGCCAATATATCAGCATATCGGCAATGACGTTAATTGTTTAATTATTTGGTAATATCGGTTGTCTCGATTGTTATTTCGATACAACGATGATTGTATTTGATTCTTCATACGATCAAGATCCAAAATAATGTGCTTTAGGACTTTTGGGTTGACAGTTATTTTTTAATTTTTTTTTTCTCATGCCATCACCTCTGCCCTCTTGGAAACCCCAGCACATTTCAGAAGTTATGTAAATATTTTCCAGCACCAAAAGGGTTAAACTCACTATAATGTCAACAACGAACAATAGATCGGCCATGCCAACTGTATATGTTAATCAACAGTCTTGTTGATAAAATCAAGTATTAAGTTTCGAGAACAGGACAGGAAACTGATTACAAAGTTTTCCTCAAATTTTAACACTGTCAATGTAAACAATACAAAAGACATTCACAGCTTTATTTTTCCAAAGGAATTGAAAGATAGAAAACGGAGGTCAAAATGACCGTTGATTTTTATTCTCCAATAATTTCTGCTTTTTATAGCAAATATTTTACTTTGGGCTAGCAGTAATTGATTGTTTGGGCTGTCGTGTGTATTTTAAGCTATCGGGTATCGGTTATGCCCAGATTCCCAAATTAATAGTCATAAATTGAGAATGGGACCGCAACCATACTTCTAACTCAACCAAAGACCCAGTAATCAAAGACCACTGTGTTTTTATTTTTCAACATTCATCATATTCATATCACTATGGTAACCTAATAAAACTACTGGAGAGAGAGAAACTTGTCTATACTATGTGTTCAGTCTTTTAGCTTCTTTAAAAAGATGTACTTTATTTTTACTTTTTTAACCACATTCGATAGTAAATTTAATTTATAAACTGTTATTAACCAATGGTAATTTCTCTGGTTATTCTAGGTTCAATTCACAACTGCCTTGATCCTTGGCATCAACGGGATCCGGTCCGGGTGTGATTTTCCTCTCTGGATGCAGTACGCACTCGTCATTTACATGCTTTCTTTCATAGTACTTTTTGGAAATTTCTATGCTAAAGCATACCTAGAAAAGGTAAGTTATGTGTAATAAAACAGAAACCACAAGTTGACCATACTTTTGAAGCTATTTGATTATTGTTTGAATAGGTAGCTGATTAAGCCAGCATTTTAAGCTCGGTAAGTAAGATGGGCAGACGATGGCCCAAAACGATGGGGAAAGATTGGCTTGAGAGAGGGGAGATGATGCACAAATGCACACAGCTGTTTCAACAATCGATAGTTGCCGTGAAACAGGTCTGAGACCTGTGGCAAGCTTTTCTTTCTTCCCTATCTCTTGACCACTCTATACATTATGAAACAATATCGCCATTTTTACTCAATGACGCACCATAAGAACCTACAATGCGAAATTCAGTAGGTGTATGAATTGATTTGTGTGTCTTATTACATTATTCACATGTGTTTTATTTTATTTTAGAAACATTTATTTTATTTCAATTTTGCCTTATCTTTATTGTCAAATCATCTCCAAAAATAAGCATACTCTTAGTTTTTCGTTGAGCCTCACATCTCTGCCCTCTATATCACTTTCCCAAAAAAAAAAATCGTTTCCTCTCGTCACTATCCAACCAGATACAAAATCAATAATTATCTATACATATAAATTATTTACTGATATGTTTCAGGGGAAAAGTAAAGGATATAGAAGAATCAATGAACGCCACAACGAACCACTGCCAAGCACTTCTCATGTCAAGTTCGAATAATCTCACCAAAAAACCAAACAAAGAGGTTGTGAACTGACAGTGCCTTCGTCCCATATCTATTTGTTAAATACCTTAGCATTTTAGCATTAGTCTGCCGTAGACTGCATACACTAATATGAATAAACTTCTTATTTAAAGTATTTCTTCAAAATTGACAATCTGGACTACGTTCCCGTACTATAGTACTGTAGTCAGTTGTACACTATAGTCATCAGATGCTCCAGGTGTCGCCTTAGTTGTGTGCTGCTTTTTAGTTTTGCAAAAACAAATTAAAATAACATGAAGCAAATCATCAATTATGAAATGTTTAATGGCAGGGTCATAAGAATATAGTAGCAGTAAAAAATGAATTCCTCATCATCTGCCACAAGTAAATAATGTACTTTGCACTAGATTCTTCAAATTAATTTGGTTTCAAATTCAACCATTCTTTGGGAAGTTTATTCAGATTGTGTTTATAATCAATGGCATCAATAAAATGATTCAAATCTCAAAATCGTACAATAAAAAGTCAATAACAAATTTGTATACTCCTGATGTACTAAAATTATAAAACTGTGCTTTCATTTAATGAATAGTTCTAAGTAGGTATAAATATTTCAATTTTAATTGGTGTTGTTTGAATATTACGTAAAATTTTACTTTAGTTTTAGGGAAAAAGTGTGTTCCATGTAAATAAAGTGTATATAATTGTAAAAACTTATCAAATAAATTAACTCAACTAGGAACATCGTTTGTTCTCTTACCAAAAAAATGTTTTGTATAATACATTTTTTAACCTTTTTACCTCTTACTTTAAAAGAAGACTAAAAAAAGGTACAAAAGTCATTTCTATAACCAAACCTCATACAAAAATGTCAAATGAACCCAATTCATTAGAAATGTTATATCTAAAACAAGGTGTTGGGGTCCATTCCGTTTTTACACAACTATCGTCAGGAGACACCGAAACACATTGGCACACCCGATGGACAACTCGTTACAACTAATCTTAGTTGTATATTTTTGGCGCTTAGCACGGTTTTCATTTCAACCCTTCAGTTGAGAACAGGTGGTGCCCCCAGTGCCATGGCATTACCTAAGTACTAGTAAAATGCGGTTGTATATTTTATGGGAAAATATTATTATGATACAAGTATATAAATACTGTCAGATGGAGTGGCGTCAAAGAATATACACAGTCTTATCAGAAGAACACAAAAAAGAAACGGTAAGAATCAGGATATTTTGTAGTTGGCACCCTCGACTAATTGTCACATAGTCTACCTGGTCGCTGGGTAGCGCCTAACTCACCATTCATCCCTCATGTAAAATACAGTACGTGCTTTCTAGTAGACGAATTCTACAGTGGCCGAGCGCCCAAATAGAACTCAAGGGAAAAGACAAAATACTGTTTTTCTTATGACTCTGTATTCATTGGTAGCGGTGCCACTACAAGGCTTTACGATTGATTAAGTTTTCAATAAGTTGTTTTCAACGCAACATATATTCCTCTGACCATCTGTATCTTTTACCCTTACCCCCACTTCTTGAAACTAATGACATATATGATGAATATCAGGGATCAGCTGACTGACTATGACTTCAGTAGCAGATGATACTATATGTTCTTGTTTCTTTGCACTTCGGTATAGTCTAACTTTCTGTGTCTACTTCACAACTGTCAGCTGGTGTTATTAGAGTTTTTGCAACATACGGTAAACCTTACGGTAAACGCCAAACGCTATTTTAATATTGGTAAATTTTCGAATAATTTGCAGTTCAGAGTGGTGGAACCGGATAAATAATGTATAAAGTTTACCGCTGATCACTTTTCAACAAGTTTTTCACAGCTTCAAAATGTCTCAATAGGTAAATCAACCATAAATGAAATGGCGTAGAGCATTTACCGTATTCATTTACCTTATCTGCAAAAACTCTCTATTATTAGTTGTTATGGGTATTTTGTTGCTACTTGTTACTTATTGATCGTGCTACATATAATTTACATTGCAATTTGAGCTTTTAACATGTCGACCATGAATATACGCAGTTTACAAAAAAAGTAAAACATTGCATATGTGACATGATGAGACATTAAACAGCTGTAATAATGTTCTGTGATTCTGATTGGTTAATTCTTGGTAGAGGGAGGAACGCAAAAAATTAGGGGAATTGAACTCCACAATTCTACTGCACTTAATTTTGAACCGACTATAGGCGGACTTTACACGCTCTGTACGGACCGCAATATTTCGATTGTGATCCTGGATCGCGATACGAATTGAGTGTGTAATGTCAAATATTGATGTATGATCTATATTGACTGTATAAGGTCAAGCACAGTAAACAATACTGTCAATATTTATCATGATCCAGGATTATGATCCATATTGAGCGTGTAAGATCCACCATTGATTGTTAGATACAAGGTAGATTTAGATGATAACATAGGTTTAGTGTGTGGCAGTTCAGATCTCCACTTTTTGAGGGTAAAAGTTTATTGGGTATTTTAACTTTTTGTGTATTATGTAGGGTTTGTCGGTAACTACAAGAACCATAAAATCAATTGAAAAATTCATATTGGGGTAGCTGCAAGCCTACATTGAGTGAAATCTGTTTAACTTCAGCTGCCAAACTAAAAGAAAAATTGAGAAAAATTGTTTTTTAAATCATTGAGCTACATTATAACCTCATAGTTATTCCAAATTTTATCTTTCATTACCTAATGAAAAGCTCCCTGCATGCCTATGATGGTTGAGAAATGTTATAGATTGATACTGAAACTAAAGCGAACAAGCATAGAGGTTCAAAGAGCAATCCTTTAGATGATATGATAATGCTGCAACAACAATTATAACGCAATAGCCATAATCTTTTTTTGTTATTTCTATAAGAATGAAAATGACATTGTCAATAATTATTTGTTAGAAATGTTTCTTAACTTTTGTGTTCGCCGATCAAGTTCGCCACAAATGTTTGACCAGCGCTAGCTAACACGGCTTTAGGGTATGAACACACAGAACGCGGCGCGGCGCGGCGCGGGGCGGCGCGGTGCGGCGCGGCGCGTCATCAAGCGTCGACTTGAACACACAGAACGCGGCGCGTCGCGGAGCGTCTTCTACTCTTTTCACTTCAGTAATCAGTGTCCGATATGGCGTTGAGCAAATTGGTTCGATGTTTGCTGCGTTTGGAAAACACTTATTTAAAGTATCACACGTTCGTTTTTGGCGGAAACAAATACATATAAAACCGTATCCAACGTCACCAAAAACTTTAATTTTGGTTGTAAATTGTAGGAGGAGTTCTCCACACAAAAACCCTTAGTGTATTAAATAAGTGTAGGTTTTATAATGTCAAATACTGCGATCTTCGTTAAACAATCCCGAATCCGGACTATCAAACAACTACACATACACACCAAGTCTGTCCAACGACACTAGAAACTTTAAAGTCAGTGAAAACTGTAAATAAGTTCCAATTACAAAATAAACCTCAGTGTATTAAATAAGTACGGTATAGATTTAAGCAATATATTTTACCATTGTCACCTCATTCCACAGCTTGTCCACAATTCCCCTGTTCTTGTAATGTTTATGCTTCGCTTGCCACAGTGCAGGCCTACAAAACACTTCGTTAAACACTCACCATCCATCATATTTGCAGGGAAGACGCGCGAAAACGCGTGTTGACGCTCCAAAAAATCAAACTCAACTGGTCCAAGTGAAGACGCCGTGTCGCGCCGCGCCGCGCCGCGCCGCTCTCTGTGTGTTCAACTCCATAACAAACTATGAATTTGTTTTTCACGCGTCATGACGCGCCGCGCCGCGCCGCGCCGCGCCGCGTTCTGTGTGTTCATCCCCTTAGGGAGTCTAAATTTCTTTCGGGTGTTTTACATTTACTTTCCATTTCCACTTGTACTTTAACGAATTTGCCTTTAGGGAGTACGCTATTATGGTTGTAGCCAAGGTAAGACCTAAGCTCGGCGCTATGTTACTTTTTCATTTTGAGGTCCCCAGAAGCCAACAACACCATTGGTTCATTTTCATATGGATATATATATATATATATATATATATATATATATATATATATATATATATATATATATATATATATCCTGGTAGGCCTACTGATAAATTTTGAAAGAGTTGATGAAATTTGGTTTGAAGGTGTAGGACTAGGTCTATTTTCATGAATTTGGGAACCAGCATAATCGGGTTCTGGAACGGGGTTTCAAAAGCCCTGTTTCAAAATAGTGATATAGTGATATAAATGGTCAAAAATGGGTTTTTATTAATTTTGGACATCAATTTTTTTAATTCAACATATTTAACTGTAACCATTTAAAAGAATCAACAAAATCCTGTGAAGGTATCTCGCTTCTTCTTTTACATAACTTGGTCAAATTTGGTATGTATATTCACTAGGTATAGTTAAACTTATATTTACTGACAACACCCATATGGCAGAAAACCTCCATGAGTTTTATGAGAAAAATGAAAAATTTCAGAATTTTATACAATTTAGTATCTAGCCACTGGATTACGTACTTA
This sequence comes from Neoaliturus tenellus, assembly GCA_030545055.2. Lineage (NCBI taxonomy): Eukaryota > Metazoa > Arthropoda > Insecta > Hemiptera > Cicadellidae > Neoaliturus > Neoaliturus tenellus. Next base: position 172,759,475 of record CM061531.1, on the reverse strand, counting down.
TAGCAAAAAGAATGGTTTACGATACCTGCTTGTCTAGTGATCCGGAGGGGTTAGTTTTCACTACCACGGTTTCGGGTGTTTTTGACCCATTATCAAGTGTTTGCAGTTACAAGTTCACATTAATCCTTCATGGTGAAGTCGTCTGTTTATTAAAATTAACAGGAAACACAACACAACACGGACACGGTACATTTAAAACGAACAAACAACGAAAACCTGGTCAGTATTTAAAGCGGAAAACACAAGACAAGCGGAAATCACTCGACAAGCAGGTATCGTAAATCATTCTTTTTGCAATTTGGTATGTATCTTCCTTCACTGGGAAGGTACTATCTTATATTTACTTACAACAACCCCATGGCAGCAAACCTACATTCTCATTTTCCATAGTGTTTATGGGAAAAATAAAAAAACCCTTATTTTGTTAGAAATTCCCTGAGTATGCAGGTCTGCTGCGACAGTGGTATTTCATTTTTACTGGACTGGATAAAATATGCATTTTTGAGTAGTATTTAGGGATTCGGCAACCAATACGTCAACTCTTATTGGACTATTATCGTGCATTTTACATTAGTTACTTCCAACCACACAAAGTTGATTCATACCAATATTCATGAAGGGGTGAGTATAAAGTGTGATATAAAGTTTTTTTTTCATTTTCATAAGAATAAAATAAATATTTTTTAAACATTATAAGTTGAGAAAATAAATAAAAAGCCCAAGAGCTGTCAGGTTAAAAGAGTTCAATACATACATTTTATTCAATTATTTATTATAGATACATAAATATTTGGCATTTTACACAATATTACAGTAGTATTGTACATGTTTTTCAGAATAATGAGACTGGCCTTTCACCTCATTTTCACATTCACTTTTAGGTTCCCTAATTTTGACCAACATAAAACTTGGAAGCAAACTAAAAAAGCAAATAGGTAATTGTAAAACAGAATTCTGTAATAGATCTTAATTTACAAAATTAAATATTATTATTTTAAATATTAATACAAAAAATATCCAACAGTACAAACAGTCAAGACTTATTATTCCATCGTCTCCAATGTCTCCTAAAAGTATTGGTTACATACAAACTATTAAAACAATACTGCAAACACCAACTTTGCAGTCCAACGACTAAAATTATCACAGAGCATGATAATTTTGTTATTTTAATAGCAATTGTGAAAATGTTGGAATATATACTTTTAATATATATTATTACATTCCAATAATGACTAAAAAAATATATTTATTTTGTACTTATGGTATGTAAATCGTAAATCTTAGTAAATAGCTATAAATATTGTTTTATCACTCACTATTAGACTCCCTAGTGATTAATTTAACAAGGATTTCGTTAGTTATAATAATTATATATAACAGTGTAAAATTTTATGAATTGTATAATAATATAAATTAACAATTAATGCTTTTTAACATTGTGTGTCATTATAAAATCATAGCTTTTTCAAAAACTTTTACAAAAAACTGACTATGAGAAATGGCACAATAAACCATTGTTTTGAGTCTAAAATAATACAAATACAGTAACAGAGATAAGAATAAGGACAGAGGAGTAAGGATTTTAATGAAAATATATATGACTTGATTACCTTTATTTACTTTTTTTATTTACTTACCTTATTTTTTTAAAGGTAAGTAGCTTATTCAATACATTTCAAAACTAACAAACGTAATTTTACAACTTTTACAGTTGCACTTTGTTTTCTTTTCATAGCTTTTAGAATGACAAAAAAAACTAATGGCAAAATTGAACCATTTTTATTGTTCTTTTGTGAAATCTGTTGATTAAGAATTTTGCATCGCACATTACTACACATATCTGGTTGGTCAAGATCAAGGCGGGTTGCTTTTATTATCAATTTAAAAATCACTGTTCTTTTTTCAAAAGGGTTTAATGGCTTTTTATAAACTTTTTCATTCTAAGTGAAAAAATTATTATAAAGCCTGATTAAACTATTTTTTTTCCTATTATTATCATTTGGACTGTTAATAAGTGTACTTAGGTTGAAGTAATATATTTTTGTAATCCACCTTTATTGTTGCAGTTACAAATGAAGTTTTGCAATAGCTATGAAACAGACTAAGATAAAATTAAACTTTGTTGGTGGTTAGTCCGGTTGAAGGAACAGAACATCTTCATTGAATGAGAAAAGAGAGAGATGGTCAATGATGGAGGACAGTCTTCTAAAAGGGAGCAATTGTGATGATTGTCTGCCCCTAAACATTGCCAATGAACTCTGTGTTAAAAATTCATTTCACTTTTGATATAGGAGCAGTATGCATATCGTGACTACAATTTTTGAGGGGGCACACAGAGCAAGTTTGGTACTGAGGTACTGTACAGTGTGGTCCTGATAATCCGAACTTAGGTAATGTGAAAGTCTGCTTAGTCAGAAATTAGGATTATTTTTAAATATCAAACTGAGAAAAAACAGAGTTTTATCAGAGAAATCTGTGGCTGGTTTTAGGAAGTGATAACGTGCTACGCCAAAAATAAACCAGGAAACAGTACAAAATTATATTTGTATTCTCCATAGTTCCAATATTGTTTACATTCGGCATTTGGTTGTCACACTTAAAAAAAAAAAAAAAAAATACAATAACTTCTTGAACTTGAACGACAAACTATTTATTGTTGAGCTATCCGTTGTTTGACTTCCAGTTGAGGGCTACAGGAATGCATTCTAGAGATAAGCAAACCCCGTCACATATTACATGAAATGCACACCAATTGTCGAATACAAAACAACCTAAGTCCCCTTTTTTGTCTGATTTCCATGAATGAAATAAAACAACAGCCAAAAATCAGTTGTTCGACAATCTTTTCATGAACACTTAAAGTGATCTTTTGAAGGGAGAAAAACTAAACTAATTACCATGTGCAAACGTCTCGACTGATGACTCTCACTGCGCGTAATGTGAAGTACGGCATCCAACCAACGAGCAAGCATTTCAGACTGTTAATTTCAACAACTGAAGTGTCAACATATGTCATTATTTATCAGTTTATTTAATTTCACACTAAATTAAATATTAAGTATATATTAGTAATAGTTTCATTTAATCCAAAATATTAGTATATCCGAAATAGGTCCGGTCCCAATCATTTCAGATTATCGGGACTCTACTGTACAGTACCATCACTTTCAAAGTTTTATGTTAAAGGAGCATTTGCCTTCTCCTTGAGGAGATGCCTTTGGTTGCAAAATAATATGTTGTCTAGAGGAACACAGTTTAAGATTTCCAGTGATTTAAACTAGAATATTTCCACGGGCTCCATGGCATATTCCAGTTCTCAAGGTTTGTTGAAACTGATTATACTTTTTGTAGTTGTTTAGGATGTTTCACTTTTGGCATGAATACGATGGCAAAAAGTGCTCAAACAATGAGTTGAGAAAATTTAGCCAAGGGCAGACATACCTACAACCCTTGAGCTGGATTGGAGAGCCTATGGAGATGTTCTAGTTTATTATTTTTTTTAAGGAAGTCTTACTTTTTAAGAAGTAGCCCATGGCTACTTAATGAAAAAAGAAATCCAACTCAGGTGCCCTACTTTTTTACACTACCTTCACTAGTGATCACAATCTTCGACTATATGCTCTCTTAAATTCATCATAGAAAGGAGGTGTTATGTTCTTTGATCTTTGAAGGTATCCTTAAATCTATCTTTTAATAATAATAATAATAATTAAAAAAATGTTTAGAATGTGCATCTATCTATATGTAAATAAACAATTAACACAAGTGGTTGCCGTCGATACTCGATGGTTACAGCTCCAGTCCTTGTGAGTGGAGCGCTAGGCAGATGGTGTCAAACATGTAAAAAATGTACGTTTTAAAATTGTTATTTCCTTTCAATTAATTAGCTGCTTTACAATTAAGTAACTTCATTTAGGGCCGATTTCTCGAAGTAAGTTTAAGCCTATAAACTCAAGTTTAAACCAAAATTGTCCATATGTTTAACATTGAATTGAACTAAGTTTAAGTTAAACGTGTTCGGAGAAACCGAACCTTATAGTACTAAGCAATTTAACAATCAAAACTTATTCATTTTGTTCACCAACTATAAAATTGTGTACAGTTTAAATAGTAAGTTATAACACTCTTATTTTTCTGTACATTGAAAGTATAGCACACTATAATTGCATATTTTTTAGGTACTGGCCATAAACCGAATCCTTTTTGAAAGTTTTAATTAGGTATCAAAATTAACGTGACACTTTTGATAGCTTACAAGTCAGGTCAAGACATACATAACAGAGGAAAGAATAAGAAGAAGTAAAGCAATAGCGGTATTCGTTTGTTTTGCTGTAGGTTACAATCGGAGAAACGACTCGTATTACTGAGGTGTCAGATCAGCAAAGTCGCATCGCAACGGGCGAACGAGCCTGGCAAGGTGACCGTGATAAGATATCAGGTGTCGCTGTGCTGCTCGCTCACGATATCACACGTAGCTCTCCTGGCGTGAGGAGTAGAGGAAGAATGAGTCGAGCAGACGAGGCTCAACCAACTCTCTGGCGTTCAGCTGATCCACGACCTCCAGTCCGCAGTTGGCGACTATCTTGCGCAGAGCCGCCTGAACAGATAATGTCATCTTAGTGAGGATTCAGAAGAGAATAAAAAAGTCAAAAAGTAGTACAAAATCGTATAAGAGATGTTTAAAGGGATTTTTTAAATTGTAATTTGACAAACTGTTATCATTATTGCTCGTCATGTTCTGAGGGTTTTTATTTTTCTTTAAATACCATTATCGTGATAAAAGTTATAAAATCTATAAGTTGTGTTCTACTATTAAAATTTATTACTGCTGATAGTAATTTGGTATTTTTAAATCTACCATTTGTCCCATACCACACACACACCCCTTTTAAAATCACAGAATTAAGATTTTACAAAACAAATTGTACCATTAATGGTAAATCGGTTGCCCTCCATCGATTACCACTGATTTCAAAGTACAGAATGTTCCAGAAGTATTTTAATGGGAAATTTTGAGATTTCAATGGTGGATAGCTCTTTTATTTTCAGTCCGATTCTCATCAGCTTTTGGCGGAAACTACAACAAAGCCCTATCCAACGACACAAAAAACTTGAAAATCAGTTGAAAATTGTAGGAGGAGTTCTCTACACAAAAATCCCTAAGGGTATTAAATAAGTATAGATAATTTTCTTGATTATTATGGTGTCTAACCTATAATTTAAAACAAGAGAAAAGTATTACCAGAATGAATTATTCATTACCTTTAATTTAGTGCAACATCACACGTTCATTACAGCTAAAACTTTTGCAAAAATTAAAAACTTTCAAACAAAACATTGGATTTGATGTTAAATATTAAAATAGCTGCAGTACATGCTTTCATCATGTTTTTGCATCATGTTTACAACAGTGAACGCACCAAGCAGGCGACCAGCACGCCGTCGCTGTGGTTGCGTTCTCGCTCCTCCTTGCACAGCCGCACCAATCGGTTGACTCCCTGTAGCTCTACCACCTGCGCAGCCACGCTGGGGTCGCTGCACAGCCTGCCAACCAAACCACAAAAATTACTGTTTTGCCCTACAATCCTCAAAATTAAAATGATAGCTTAGAATGCCATAAATTATTTGCCATATTAAAGTACCCATTTTTTCTACCATGTTAAATTTGGAACTTTACAATGGATATAAAGGTCCCTCTGACAGTCCCGTTTCTTGTTCGCTCAAATGAGGACTTCCCCCAAATGAGATAACTTGCCTTTTTGTATCCCTGTTAGTGAATTTAAGCATAACAAACTCATAAATATAGCGGTGAGATGGGGGAGTGGAATAGGAGTTTCTACGTATGCTTAGGATAAAATAGCCAAACTAATTAAAACTCGGTTTAATTCCCAGTTTGTGATTTTTTTATTTAAAAAGTCAGTTGTTTAAAACCTATGCCAGGCTGGATGGTAAAAATTAACCAAATGGATTTATGAAAAATTTATAGCATTTTCTTAGGTATTTAATAAACATGCAAGCAAATATATCTCATGTTACCTAGAGAGCGCAATGGCGGACTTGTGTTGTAGCCTCTCTGCCGCTGCGATCTCCGGGGCCCGTTGGAGGGGAGAGTGGCGCACCTGCAGGAAGCAGAGCAGTGCTACCACCGCGCGGTGCTCCGCCAGGTGTGGCCGCGCCTCGGGCACGGCAGCCATGTTGGCCAGAAGGCCTGCCACTTGCTCCTGCGGAAAAGAGAAATACATGATAAAATAAGTCGAGTGGCAGGATTATTAGCAATGGACACCTTTTTATTGTCAGTTTATACCTTTAACCCAAAATAGGACAAATTATTTAGAGGAACTGACTAAATTGATGGAAGATAACAATGCATCACCATTGTTATAGAATGTTAACGATAATAAAAGTAAAGCAATAGACTACTTTTATCTTGCCTATCGGCTGTTTAGGAAGTACCTTCTGTGAATGTATGTATTTAGTGATATGAAGGTGGGGTAGTTGTTCTTACTATTAGAAAAGGAGACTCCGGCCAAATTGCATGTCTGTCACTAAAAAGTATTTTGCACTAGTCTACGGAAAGACATAATATTGGAATAATGTGACAACAGGTAGCCTCTTGACCAATTAAAGGATCAACTCCGGGTTGTTTATTTGTATCAGTTTAGGGGGAAATTATTTTGTTTCAAGATTGTAGGACCAGCTGTTGGTTTGTAATAAATTTTATTTGAGACACCTATCTCAAAACTATGTAGTTTTGCTGTTTTGATACTACTATGGCACCGTAATTAGTCAGTTAATTATTTAAAAATACAGTATTTCTCAAGAAGTTTAATGCATGAAATCATCAACAAAAAGTATTTCTGTGCGCGCACCTGTAGGAAAACGGAGGCATGTGGGCCTTGCCGCCGGACCGCCAGCAGCAGAGTGCCGGCGGTGGTGCACTCTAGCAGCCGCCAGACGCACTGCGGCTCCAGCAGGCTGAGGTGGCACAGCGCGGCGGCCGACAGCAGCAGCAGGACACTGCTGGTCGTACTGCTCACCAGTCCTGCACATAACACAGCACAGTGATATTGAGGTATAAGATGCTGAGGTGGCATAGTGGGGCGGCCGACAGCAGCAGCAGGACACTGCTGGTCGTACTGCTCACCAGTCCTGCACATAACACAGCACAGTGAGATTGAGGTATAAGATGCTGAGGTGGCACAGCGCGGCGGCCGACAGCAGCAGCAGGACACTGCTGGTCGTACTGCTCACCAGTCCTGCACATAACACAGCACAGTGAGATTGAGGTATAAGATGCTGAGGTGGCACAGCGTGGCGGCCGACAGCAGCAGCAGGACACTGCTGGTCGTACTGCTCACCAGTCCTGCACATAACACAGCACAGTGAGATTGAGGTATAAGATGCTGAGGTGGCACAGTGGGGCGGCCGACAGCAGCAGCAGGACACTGCTGGTCGTACTGCTCACCAGTCCTGCACATAACACAGCACAGTGAGATTGAGGTATAAGATGCTGAGGTGGCACAGCGTGGCGGCCGACAGCAGCAGCAGGACACTGCTGGTCATACTGCTCACCAGTCCTGCACATAACACAGCACAGTGAGATTGAGGTATAAGATGCTGAGGTGGCACAGTGGGGCGGCCGACAGCAGCAGCAGGACACTGCTGGTCGTACTGCTCACCAGTCCTGCACATAACACAGCACAGTGAGATTGAGGTATAAGATGCTGAGGTGGAACAGCGCAGCGGCCGACAGCAGCAGCAGGACACTGCTGGTCGTACTGCTCACCAGCCCTGCACATAACACAGCACAGTGATATTGAGGTATAAGATGCTGAGGTGGCACAGCGCGGCGGCCGACAGCAGCAGCAGGACACTGCTGGTCGTACTGCTCACCAGTCCTGCACATAACACAGCACAGTGATATTGAGGTATAAGATGCTGAGGTGGAACAGCGCAGCGGCCGACAGCAGCAGCAGGACACTGCTGGTCGTACTGCTCACCAGTCCTGCACATAACACAGCACAGTGATATTGAGGTATAAGATGCTGAGGTGGAACAGCGCAGCGGCCGACAGCAGCAGCAGGACACTGCTGGTCGTGCTGCTCACCAGTCCTGCACATAACACAGCACAGTGAGATTGAGGTATAAGATGCTGAGGTGGCACAGCGCAGCGGCCGACAGCACCAGCAGGACACTGCTGGTCGTACTGCTCACCAGTCCTCTACATAACACAGCACAGTGATATTGAGGTATAAGATGCTGAGGTGGCACAGCGCAGCAGCCGACAGCAGCAGCAGGACACTGCTGGTCGTACTGCTCACCAGTCCTGTACATAACACAGCACAGTGATATTGAGGTATAAGATGATGAGGTGGCACAGTGGGGCGGCCGACAGCAGCAGCAGGACACTGCTGGTCGTACTGCTCACCAGTCCTGTACATAACACAGCACAGTGATATTGAGGTATAAGATGCTGAGGTGGCACAGTGGGGCGGCCGACAGCAGCAGCAGAAGGACACTGCTGGTCATACTGCTCACCAGTCCTGCACATAACACAGCACAGTGAGATTGAGGTATAAGATGCTGAGGTGGCACAGCGTGGCGGCCGACAGCAGCAGCAGGACACTGCTGGTCGTGCTGCTCACCAGTCCTGCACATAACACTGCACAGTGAGATTGAGGTATAAGATGCTGAGATGGCACAGCGCGGCGGCCGACAGCAGCAGCAGGACACTGCTGGCCGTGCTGCTCACCAGTCCTGCACATAACACAGCACAGTGAGATTGAGGTATAAGATGCTGAGGTGGCACAGCGCGGCGGCCGACAGCAGCAGCAGGACACTGCTGGTCGTGCTGCTCACCAGTCCTGCACATAACACAGCACAGTGAGATTGAGGTATAAGATGCTGAGGTGGCATAGTGGGGCGGCCGACAGCAGCAGCAGGACACTGCTGGTCGTACTGCTCACCAGTCCTGCACATAACACAGCACAGTGAGATTGAGGTATAAGATGCTGAGGTGGCACAGTGGGGCGGCCGACAGCAGCAGCAGAACACTGCTGGTCATACTGCTCACCAGTCCTGCACATAACACAGCACAGTGAGATTGAGGTATAAGATGCTGAGGTGGCACAGTGGGGCGGCCGACAGCAGCAGCAGGACACTGCTGGTCATACTGCTCACCAGTCCTGCACATAACACAGCACAGTGAGATTGAGGTATAAGATGCTGAGGTGGCACAGTGGGGCGGCCGACAGCAGCAGCAGGACACTGCTGGTCATACTGCTCACTAGTCCTGCAAAATAACACAGCACAGTGATAGTGAGGTATAAGATGCTGAGGTGGCACAGCGCGGCGGCCGACAGCAGCAGCAGGACACTGCTGGTCATACTGCTCACTAGTCCTGCAAAATAACACAGCACAGTGAGATTGAGGTATAAGATGCTGAGGTGGCACAGCGCGGCGGCCGACAGCAGCAGCAGGACACTGCTGGTCATACTGCTCACTAGTCCTGCAAAATAACACAGCACAGTGATAGTGAGGTATAAGATGCTGGGGTTATTATGCAGACTTTATTGCACAGTAGCATTTCATTATCCAGCAGTACCTTTTAAGTGAGTCAACAAGATGTTTGCTGATGAACTACCTATAAATATCCAAAAAAATATTTTTTTTCCAATTAACAAATACCAGGTGTTTCATAAGTTCGTATCCTCCAGCTATATTTTAACAGCTGCAGATATGAGATAATCTTCTGGAGAAGTCTTAAGGACCAAAAGAAGAAACTTTTGATACATCAAAATGTTCTACCTCCTCTCCCGGAATTTGGGTTATGGGAGATAAGTAATTCTCTTCAGTGATTCATAATTATACCCAATTTAATATAAGTGAGTAATTTTTTATGTTCTACATGTAAATCTTTTTCTTCGTCTGCACTCATGTTAACATATAGTTTGGTCAAATTTTGGTCAAAGAACAAAAATTATTAGTCTACAGAAAAATATTATTCCAGGTTATTCAACATTTTTTATTTACATTAGTTAAACTTTTAGCAATGAATACAAAAACGTAAAGAAGGTCATATCCCATGTTAAAAATTGGCCAACATTTTATTCCGCTAGGAGCACTGTAAACTGAACTTGAGCACTCCAAATAGAGATAGCGCCAGAGGAATCGGCCTAAATATAGTACGAGAGAGAGGGAAATATTAAATTTCTTATTATTAGTATTGTGTCGTTAAAACACTATTTTAAACATTAGTTACCTAGCTTATTTGGTATCATTGGAAAGCTTTTTTCAAGAAGAATCGTTATTTTAAGTCATCAAATCCTTTTGTTGTTAAGACTTTGTCGTATGGGCTTTCAACTTTAATGTTATTCTAATGAAGATATTTTATTGAATTCATATGTTTACAAAAATTAACTAAGTTATAAACGTCGTCATGGTATCCTGCTATTTTCAAATTTGTTTACTTAGGTACCAAAATGAGCACTAATGTAGGCGGACGGAAATAGTGTTCCTACATTAATTGTGAGAATTGTCCAGTAATGGTTAAACTGTTATACGTTATGTATATGTGAGTGCAGCGTGAGGACGAGAGAGATTCTTTGCTGGTGACCATCTGCAACAAAGTCAGAATGTAATCTGACTAATAGGTCATTGTCTCGTGCGCGCTCTCATGGTGGAGTGCGCTACTAAGTCAACAGAAACTTTCTTAACCATTTCTTCCATAAGATGTGACCTTCTTTACGTTTTTGTATTCATTGCTTTTAGATACACCTTTAAAGAATAAACTTATATATTTGGGATATCGGAAAAATCAAATCCAAGAAAGAGATACCTACATATGAGAGTATAATACATAAAATATCAGTATACAGAATTAAGAAATACCCGTACATATGATGGGATGTTGAAGTTAAAAATACCCCCGTCGCAGCAGACCTGCGTACTCAGCGAATTTCCAATCGATCTTGAGACACCTTATTTCCCCATAAACACCATAGGAATGGGTATGTAGGTTTGCTGCCATGGGACGTTGTTAGAAAATGTTATTTTTGTCAGGAAATGTAATATTTACGTAAGGTAAATATCAAACTGTATCAATATTCGGCACTTTTTAATTTTCCCCATAAACCCCATAGGGGTGAGTATGTAGGTTTGCCGCCATATGGGTGTTGTAAGGAAATATCAGTTAAACACTACCTAGTGAATGTACATACCAAATATTATCAAGTTATGGTGTTCTTTTAATTTTCCCCATAAACCCCATGGGGGTGAGTACGTAGTTTTACCGCCATATGGGTGTTGTAAGCAAATATCCGTTAAACCCTACCAATGAATGTACATACCAAGTTTTATCAAGTTATTCCAATAAATAAGCGAGATACAGGGTTTTGTTGATTTCCCATAAGATTAACATGGAAAACATATTTTTGGCTTTTCTCCGTAACCTGTTAAGCCAAGTTAAAAATTCAAAATACTAAATTGTTTGTTTTTTTAAGCTCTTTTGAATGGTTTTAGTTAAAATTCATGAATTTTCAAAATTGAGGTCCAAAAATGCCAAAAACCCATTTTTGACCCCTTTGAAACCCCATAAAACCCTGTTCCCATAACCGGACAATGCTGGTTCGCGAACTCATGAAAATAGACCTGGTCTTACACCTCCATACCAAATTTCATCAAAATCGGAGGTCCCCTTCAAAAGTTATCAGTACCACGGACACATAGATATATAGATATATATATATACATATATATGAAAATGAATGAATGGTGTTTTTGGCTTCTGGGGACCTCAAAATGAAAAAGTAAAGTGGTCCCGGGCTTAGGTCTTACCATGGCTACTACCGTAATAGCGTATTCCCTATAGGGAAATTCGCTAAAAACCAACAGTTGGAAAGATCTGACAAATTATTTAGTTAGAAACGTTTTCATCAGACAAAGGATGAAGATTTTTCTGAAGCTTCCAGGCTCCACTTGTTATCCTAGTCACTCACTGGTGAGCGCCGCCACAAGCGCGGTGAGCTGTTCTGTGAGCCCCATCACACTGTGGTTGTCCTCGACCCACGGCGCCGTCACCTGCGCCAGCACCGACACCGCCTCCGTCACCTCCGCCTCGCCGCGCCGCTCGTCACTCAGGATGTCGGAGACGATCTCCACCCCACCACCCTGCCAGTGGCAAAACGAGTTAAGGTACACTTATGGTTCTAACTGCTGTGATACACTTTGCTATATAGTTTTCTTTTAAAAATTAAGAAATTTAAGTAAGAGAAAATTGAATTGTCAAAGATTAATTTATATCTCTTTCTAAACTTCTTTGTATCTGACTATAGTAAGGTTAACGAAAATAACCCAATGTAAATTTTACCAGCTGTGAGCCCCCTCACCCCCTCTCGCCCTGCAATGTTGTCATTTGTGGTTATGTTTACCTTGTGTTATATAGAATAAAAATATAATTCTGGGTTGATTTGGCAACACTGTATCAACTCTCATTCAAGGAGGTTATAGTCTGATAATGGAGGTGCCACTGATTATTTAATGATGGCAAAAAAGCGTACCTGTGATTTTGTTTGGTTGGTAGCACTGAAGTACCGTTTAGTCGTTCTTTGAACGGGAGCTAAAAGATATTCGAATCAACGAAATGGTTAGAATCTTTTGGGAACGATGAATAGGTAGATATACGGCTGTACCGTATACATAAACTGTAAATATAAAATAAATGTTATTAAGTTTATTGAACTTATATTTGTTCGGTGTTAGAAATGTTTGCACTAACTTGTAAAATTCCGTACCATTTGAATACTCACAGAACGCTATACCACGAAAAAGTTACTTTCTTGTCTTCCTTATTGTCTCAATTTTAACGCGGGATGAAATCATCATGTCCAGTTAACTTATATTACGGCCATCTCTCGTAAAAGAAGGCCGTGCTTATATAAAAATTTTCAATAAAAACTTGTCAAAACTTTTCCATAATTTGAAATTAACCCATTTATGCCCAAATTGTTTCTAGTGAATTGGGTGCAGTGGTTTAGTGCTGCGCTCTTGTAGCGAACTCGCATACCAATGGCCTACAGTCTTTCCCGCTAGGGGCGTGCACCATTCAAAACCCAAATTCTCATGTCTAAGCTGCCGGTCGTGATAGCTCAGATGGCTAAGGCAGAGGCATCCTTGGCCAGGATGTCTGCGTCGGCGTAGGTTCGAATCCGCTCACGACCAAACCCTGACCTGGTGGTGCAACTCTTAAAGGGTTAGCCGATCTGTGGTAACGTTGGTGGGAGGGCCCACGTTAAATAAACGGTGGCAGGCTTGCATGGAAGTTGACGGGATCGGTTGATTCTTTGAGAGTTGCACCTTGGTCAACACTGATTTTGCTACTTTTTACTTCTGTTTACTGTGTGTCTGCCACTACGGCCTTGAAATATGAAAGATAATTATATTTTCACTCCAAAATGCCAATTTTAATCATGAAAAACCTAAAATTCCATGGACTTTCATAAATTAAAATACAGCGTCGACAAATGTCGACAGTGGGCACAAATGGGTTAATTACCCATTTTCTAAAATAGAATTCTAATTTGAGCTATAAAATTTATTCTCTGAGTTTTTGCTTATGAATTCATGTTTGCTGTCCAATTAGTCTATTGCCCATTGAAACCGATTCACCAGGCAATTTAATTTACAATTCGTTTGACTCCCTAAGCTGACTCGTTCATTTCGGCAAACAGTTCAATTTGGTACTTCAGTGCAACCAATCTTAGCAAATCAGCGGCATGCTATTTTAGCATTGTGTGTCACCTCCAGCATTAGAACGTAACCCCCTTGCTCTCATTCATTGGAATATTTTTGTGAACCTTACTATAATCAAACCAGAATAAAAGCTGAAAGGATGTTTAAACTGTATTATACAGTTTCCATAAGTAATCTAGTTTATAAACTAGATTACTTATGGAAACTATCAACACTTTTTCTCCTGGTGCATTACAGAATGTATGGGCCATCATAAGATAATTTAATCGTTTTTTTGAGAAAAAAATTTGAAACTGTAAAGTGCAGTGTTTTGGTCACTGTTGTGGTGCAGCCACTGAGCACTGAACTTTTTATATCAATTACATTAAAAATGTTTATTCAAGTTAAAATTGACCCTCAACAATGTTAAAGATTGGACATTATTTTAACTAGACTATCACTGTAAAATATGTGTACAACATATATGACAAAAAGGAACCAATTTGGCTCAAAATAACAGAAAATATCATTATGTAAAGAAGACTAAACATAAAAAATATTGTGCGGGGAAATGTTTTACCTGTTCGAACTGTCTGATGGTGGCAGAGGAGCAACAGACGGTGGCCAGTATGCGGAGGGAGGCGGTCCGCACGGAGGCGGACTTAGAGTCTATACAGAGAGAGAGGAGAGCGCGGATGCCGCTGCAGCGCGACATGAGGTCCCCGAGGTGGCTGGGCTCCAGGCCGAGGCCGGAGAGAGCTGAGAGAGCCGAGAGGAGAGCGAGGCTAGAAGAGGGGTCCTCCAGTACTGCCACCAGCAGCTGGGAATAACAAATAGTCATCATCAATCCGGACAAAAGTATATGTGAATAGTGTCCTCACTTGTCGGTTGAAAATTAGATCAATAATGTAAATATATATTATATTCAGAACCAACTCTCCCATACAGGCAAACTAGGGGGTACCTAGGGCGCCAAGGTAAAAGGGTCGCTGTTGAAAAGAGCGGTGGCTGAACCTGGACCTTAGGAGGTGGTAATCAAATCAAATTAAATCAAATTATCTTTATTCATAAGCCAGTATTTACAATACATTGAATAGTGTCAAAATTTCTTATATTATACATAGGAGGAGCCTCATCACTACATAAATTTACTTTCAAAATAATGTTGCAGTTAGTTTTATATAACTTTTAATACTTTATCATGTTACATTTTTAAATTTCAGAATTCCTCAAGGGAATAAAGAGATAATGTGAGTAGGTACTCCTTAAGCTTTTTCTTAAATACATTTAAGCTATTTTCAATAAATATATTCTTGGGCAAACTAAATAAAAACTTTGTACCAATGAAACTAGTTTTCATCTCAAAAAACTTTAATTTATGTTTTTCAACTTGCCTGTTATTTCTTAAGTTATAGTTGTGAGGCATTGTATCATTGATTAGAGGGGTTTTTTTTTTTTTTTTTTTGGCATATAATATTGTTTCGAAGATATACAAGTCATAGACAGCAGTCATTATACCTAATTTAGAAAAATATGGCTTCACTGATTGCTGATTTTTTATTTTGAAAATTACTCTGAGTGCTTTTTTTGTTGACGCAGAATCTTATCTAAATTTTTTTAGTGGTTCCCCCATATATAACTATTCCATAAGACATGTGGGAATTTATCAAAGCAAAATAAATGGTCTTTAATGTCTCAGTATTGCACACCCTAGACATCTGTCGCAGGATATACAAACCTGTTGCCATTTTACTTACTACATGGTCTACATGCTTATCCCAGTTTAAGTTTTGGTCCAATATCAACCCAAGAAATTTTGCGTGCTCTACTTGACTTAAGTTTAAACCATTTAGGTAAACATTTGGTTCTAATTTTAATCTTGTTTGTTTTGTAGAAAAGGATAAAAAGTTTGATTTATTAGAATTTATTAAGAGATTTTTGTTATTTGAGAACTCATTGACTGACAAAAGATTTAAGAAAGATTTTAATTCAATTTCTCCGTGTGAATTACCTGTTGCAATGATATTAGTATCATCAGCATAGAGGCACATCGAGCCACCTCCATGGACAACTACTGGGAACCCTCTCATGTAGCAGAGAAATAAAAGGGGCCCCAATGGGGGGGGGGGGTAATTGGATAATTACCCCATGGGGGGTAATTGATTGTTGTACTACAAATTTTCTTTACAAAAAATTTTTTAAATGGAACTTAAATGACAGGTGCTTTATCTCATAAAAGATTTAAATTAACAATATCATTTTGTCCGAAATAATCTTCTTAACCCATTTATGCCCAAATTGTTTGTTGCGAATTGGGTGCAGTGGCTTAGTGCTGCGCTCTTGTAGCGAACTCGCATACCAATGGCCTACAGTCTTTCCCGCTAGGGGCGCGCACCATTCAAAACCCAAATTCTCATGTCTAAGCTGCCGGTCGTGATAGCTCAGATGGCTAAGGCAGAGGCATCCTTGGCCAGGATGTCTGCGTCGGCGCGGGTTCGAATCCGCTCATGACCAAACCCTGACCTGGTGGTGCAACTCTTAAAGGGTTAGCCGATCCGTGGCAAAGTTGGTGGGAGGGCCCACGTAAAATAAACGGTGGCAGGCTTGCGTGGAAGTTGACGGGATCGGTTAATTCTTTGAGAGTTGCACCTTGGTCAACACTGATTTTGCTACTTTTTACTTCTGTTTACTGTGTGTGTGCCACTACGGCCTTGAAATGCGAAAGATAATTATATTTCCCTCCAAAATGCCAATTTGAATTATTAAAAACCTAAAATTCCATGGACTTTCATAAATTAAAATACAGCGTCGACAAATGTCGACAGTGGGCACAAATGGGTTAACAGCTTAACTATCTACATCTTAACAAACAGGTCAGAAAACCTAGAGCTGGTCCTGACTCAATAAATCTATGAATGATTATGAAAAATATAAAAATTAAATGCTAATAACAATTAATTTATCCTAATTTTATTAATTTCTTCTGGTGCTATTTGGTATATTTTAAGGCAAATGTGAATGAAGGATGGGTGTAGGATGGATACCTCTCGTCATCCTGAAAATGTTCAACCCTGGTTAAAAACCATTCTGACATTTGAATTTTTTAGTAGAGAAGTAGTTCAAACTCATCCCAGAATGGATAGCCTGGACACCCCGGACCTCCTGAATAATGTAAGGTGCACTTTTTGTAGCTGTGCTATCTTACTTGGTACACATAGGCTAGTGTGAACTTTTAAATCCATGCAATATGAATTACCCCCATAAAAACCCCACTGTACCTTGATCTGCTGCGCCAGTAGATGGTCGACGACGTCGGTGAACGCTCGCCCCAGCGCGGTGACACACGCAGCTAGCTGCGGCTGGTGCGGAGTGGCTGCGGCGGCCGTCGTTCGCAGCTGTTCCCCTGCGGCCAACAGCTGACCGCAGCAGTCGCCGCTGCCGGCCGGCAGCTCCACTACGGCCAACAGCTCGGTCATGTGACCCAGCAGGCTCTGCACCAGGGGCCCGACGTGGTCCAGCTGGCCACTCTCCACCTTCCTGCAACATGGCGGACGGGGGGCGGATAATTCTTTGATATGATAATGGTTTTAAAAAGTTTTGTGGAAATTTAATACACACTAGACAATATCCTGACATGGTAGACAGTCAATTCAGATTTCTGATAATCTGGATAAAGAGTTGGATGTTAGTCATCATTTTTGTTGACAAGAGACCAATCATAAAGTTTTTAGCTTTTTTCTGGGTTAATACTCAAGTTGAAAGTTATAAATATTTTAATTCAGTATACAACTTTCTTCTAGGAGCTAGAAGTACAAAATATTTGCAAGATATCCAACATTGAGGTTTGCAGACTCATTAAAATAGCGAATTAAACAATTAAGAAAAAACAAGTTTATTTATTTACGTTTTTTGCAAATTTCACATGTCTTATTGACATTTCATTATTATTCAAGCAATTGCAGTGAACTGGGAGAAACTGAAGTGGGAGCGGGAGTTACATTCTGCCCCCATTAATTTTACTTTATTAAACTCATCCCTCTTTTGAGAATAAACTAATGAATATTTTTATGACTTTAAATTTGAAAGGAGTTCGTAAATATATGGGAGCCAATATAAATAATAAACGTATGTTAATACTATTACTATAGTAAGTTGCAAGGAAATATTAACAGCTTTGTCCTCCTCACCCCCTCTCACCCTGCAATATTGTCATTTGTGGTTATGTTTACTATGTGAAATATAGTATATGTAAAATGACATTCTAAGGAGAATGTCGGCCTTAGTCAGTAACAAGACTACAAAATCACACCACAATCATCCTACACTCATCTTTCATTCATATCCAGGTTAAAATACCCACTATGTGAGGTCCCTGGCTCAAAATAGTGATATAGTGATATAACGATAAATATAAGGATAGCTTCTTGACAACAATGCTTCAACTTTCATCAGACTATTTTTCTGCAACTTCTAGGCCTATATTTTTTTCATACTTTCCATCACCCGTCCATACCTGTAGAGCTTGGTGAACTCGTGTGAGATGGTTCTCGTTCGCAGCTGCAACGTTCTCACCGCCTCTGTCGTGGTGGCAGCCATGAGGGTCACCTGGCGGCTGAGGTCAGCTGTGAGGGACTTGCTCTGCAGCGTGGTGGTACACTCCGGCTCACATAGAACCCGCAACTCCCGGAACCACTGCTGCACAGGAAGTGGGGGACAGTCGTCCTCGGGAGGAGAGGCACTGCAAGCAATGTGAGATGGATAAACACTTTGTGGTACTTTGTGGCCAGAATATCACCATAATGTAAATTATTTTAATCCTCAACTTTACGTTTTAAAGACTCTAAGAAATGTATCTGATTTATCAATAGTCTATAAACCTGATACATCACTTCTAGTATAAGAAATAAATCCCGTAGTTTTATCCATGAAATAACTAAAGACATTTTGAAATTTGAAAAAGGACATTTTTATACCACTTCTTCACAATGGAGTCTGGATAGTTTGAATACAGGGGACCAATGGAAATAATTGAAATTTATAAATTAATAAAATACAATTCAACATGTGTTTAGTTTACAATTAATTGAATGTCAAATCAAGGACAATTTTGAATAGAAGAAGATCATATTGTCCAAGTTTAACTGTGTGTAACTGCATGAAAAAAAATTGTGTATGTAATTTTTTAATCATTGCTTTATGTTGGAGGGTAACCAAGCTGTGACACCGCAGTGAATGATTTTCCTAAGTCAGTTTAAATTCAACTCAAGGTTAAACCAAAATTGACTAGGTATATGTTTAATATATAGAACGTTTAAGTAAACATGTTAGGGGAAAGTTAATATCAAATTCAACTTAGTTTATTTTAAACGTACTTGGGGAAAGCAGTCCTTGAAGTTTCCCTTGAAGGGAAAATTTAGTCATATTGATTACTGTACTTACACCAATCCTGCAAATTTTATTGGTTATGATTACTTTAAGAAAGAAAATCATACCACACAATCATACATCTATCTTTGCTCCTTCGCTTGATGAGACAGCAATTGGATATGATCCATGCTGATGTGGTGTTCTGGAAAGAGCTGAGCTGATGGGAGCAATGAGAGCTGTGACATCATGCTCAGAGTAGCAGAACTGCGGAGTCAAGTTACGTGCGGCGACACAGAGTCGCCAGCGACAATAAAATATCAGGCAGTCTTGTCTCCGATGTACTTCTTTTTATTTTAATGCATTGTCCTCATCCCCAGTTAAAAGCTTATCGGGGAATAGTGAACATTTCATTGAAATCAAATTAAATCTGAAAATTTAACTGGTTTTACGTCCTGTAATCATTGCAATGTAAAATTTTATTTGCTACCTCAAATTGATGTCTTCAAAATTTTGCAAAAGTAAAGAATGACTTTAAAAATGTTGTTTTCCATTATACCATAACTATGAGAATGAACCCTTTAGATTAACTGGCAGATTTAAATGTTGTCCATATTATAATGGAATTTTGTGACCTAAATACTTTGAAAAATTCACACATAATTACCTATACTCAGTACTGTGGAGAAAATATAAACAGAAGAAGGACTGTTTCATTCTTTTGATGTTGGAAAATGCCGCTTTTGATTAAGGCCGGTGACGTAATCCATCTGATGTCCATAAGAGTAACATGCACCAGCTGTTTGTTTGGTATCAGGCTAGTGATGTTTCGGGTACTATTTTTTATATCGTTTTACCCGCTAATGAAACAGCCCCTGTCTATTACAGTACAGCAGTTTCCCCAGTCCTGACCTATACCAGAGATGGCCCCCTTGTCAAAATTCAACCAAAATTTCAGATGATCTGTGTCCAAATGGTCAAAAACATATTTTATGATTAAAACATCTGTTCTTACTGCTTTGCTAGCATTTGTTACATGTTTACATGTTACATTTGTTTGCTTAGCATGCTTGATAGACGTCTAATGATTCGTTCAGTTAAACTTCTTCCATAAGATTAAATTTGAAATTTTGAAAGTCCGTGGGGTGTAGCCCTGGGGTCTGATGTGAATTATAATATGATTTTGCCCTTCTACAGGACCTTTCTAATGGTATAAGTGGATTTCTCCTACGATGAATACAAGCTTAAAAAAGGAGGAAAAGAAACATGCTTACCTATTAATACACAGATTATCATTTAAGTTAATCCTATACTATAATACGAGGAGTATCTATGACAATGTATTTTCCATCGATCTCGAAATCTAGGTGATACATTTTGCTTAAACTTTGCATTTGAGAGTGTTGTGGTTAAAAAAGTTTAAAAACAGCCTTAACCCAAGGAATTTTTTTCTCTTAAACTATTATAAATTGTAATTTTTTAACATTAGTCTTATGGGTTGCCATCAAGGTAACAAAATAACCAAGAAAAGTAATCAAAAATAAAAGATTGCTACTTCTAAGGGCCGGTTTCTCCAAACACTTTTAACTTAAACTTAGTTTAATTCAATGTTTAACATGTGGATAATTTTGGTTAAAACTTTAGTTTAGCTTAAAACTTGCTTCGAGAAATCAGCCCTAAGCATTGGTTTTTAAACAGCTGTTACCTGTGAAAAGTTATAGTTGGTGTAAACTTTAAACCCTGATTACCTTAATGCTATAACAAAAGTGAATGTCCGGTATCAGTTAACTGACACATACTTTCTCCTAACAATATAAAATAATACCCCCGTCGCAGCAGACCTGCGTACTCAGCGAATTTCCAATGGAATTTAAGATTATTTACTTTCCCCATAAAACACCATAGGATCGAGTATGTAGGTTTGCTGCCATGGGGTGTTGTTAGAAAATCTAAGTTAATCAATAATTGGTGAATGTAAACACAAAATTGTATCAAGCTATGGCAATTTTTTATTTTCCCCATAAACCCCATGGGGTTGAGTATGTAGGTTTGCCGCCATATGGGTTTTGAATGCAAGTATAAGTTAAACCCTATCTAGATAATGTACATACCAAATTTGATTAAGTTATGTCAATAAATAAGCAAGGTACAGGGTTTTCTTGATTTCCCATAAGAATAATATGGAAAACATATTTTTGGATTTTCCCCGTAACCAGTTATGCTAAGATAAAAATTCAAAATACCAAATTGTTTGTTTTTTTAAGCTCTTTTAAATGGTTTTAGTTAAAATTGATAAATATTGAAAAATGAGGTCCAAAAATGCCAAAAACCCATTTTTGACCCCTTTGAACCCCCATAAAACCCCGTTCCCATAACCCGATCACGCTGGTTCGCGAACTCATGAAAATAGACCTGGTCTTACACCTTCATATTAAATTTCATCAAAATCGGAGGTCGCTGTCAAAAGTTATCAGTACCACGGACACATAGATATATATATAGATATATATATAGATATATATATATATACATATATATGAAAATGAACGAACGGTGTTTTTGGCTTCTGGGGACCTCAAAACGAAAAAGTATCATGGTCCCGGGCTTAGGTCTTACCATGGCTACTACCGTAATAGCGTATTCCCTATAGGGAAATTCGCTAAAAAAGATGTTAAATGCTTCAAACATAAATGTCTTGATGACTCAGTCGGATAGCTACCAGCTGAGCACCGCGAGTTTGACCCTACGCGCGTCTGTGACTTTTAACAACATACTGCGTTTAACGCTAAACGAAAAATTGAATTTTCTCCGCAACCACTTGACATAGAGCAAAAATTTTAAATACTGGATTATTTAGTTTTTTGGTCTTCATTTAATGGTGATAAGTAAAATTTATTTCAAAATAACAGCTATTTTGAAAATCCAAAAAATTGAATTTTGAAACACTTATTACGCCATAACTTTTGAACGAGTATTTTCTCGGAGATGCGGGTGGTGTCATTTTATTCACCATTTTAAGCTTAATAAACCACAAAATTTTAATCAAAATCGTTAGAGCCGTTTTTGAGAAATTTGGATTTTTTACGATTTTTGAGGGTTTTTGGGGGTAAAATACCCTTAAAAATCAAAAATTCAAAAAAATGAAAAAAAACGCCTGGAATTATAGTGCGTTTGGACCTACATACCAAATTTCACCAAAATCGGACCATTAGGGCATCCTCTAGCTCTGTTTACATCCTGACACAAACACACAGACATCACTCGAAAACCACTTTTTTGGACTCAGAGAGCACCAAAACGGATAAATTTACCGACAACTCAAATTTTAAAATTTTGACAAAACCAATACTTTCTCAATATATACATTATAGGGGGAAAGGGGGCTCCAAAATGGATATATACATCATTAAACTAATGCGAAGTGTTTTACGAAAACAATACTTTCTCCATATACTATAGTATAGGGGGAGAAAGTAAAAAAACCAACAAGCAAGGCTCGGTTAAACTGGTACTAATATATTTATGTGAGGAAAGAGAACGCTAAGCAAATTCTAAGAACACTTATTGAAGAGATGCAGTGGTTAATGTCATGCAACTCATGAATGTTGAAGATATTAGTGTTTGCCAAACTAAGATTAGTATTTCTACACTTTTTTCTTACCTTTCAAAGTTTTTGTTCAGGTTGACAGGTCTTCTTGTCACTCTGGTGCCTCTGGGTTGCACCCTGTTAATGGGAACTGTCTTGGGAGTGGAGCAGTGAGCAGGAGCCCCCAGGTTGCCTGTCACATCCAGCTCAGAGTCCCATGAAGGAACCCTGGTCGATGTCGGGGTACGGAGGAAACGTGACGGACTGAGGCACTTGGGAGTGGAAGGCCTCGAAGTAATAGGACTCAATGGTACATTCAGTGTGGGTGATTTCGGCCTGAGCTTTGGTGATGGCTTTGGAATAAACAGAGCAGTTTGATTTTCAGTCGTAGAAACACTACTTTCTAATGACGAATCGGCAGGCACTAATGATTCAGAATTGTTTAAATTTACCACTTTTATTTGTTCACTTAAATGTTCACTCTCATCACACTTTGGTAACTCTTTTTCACTCTCGTTGTCACTTTCAATCACAAATGAAGTCCTGGCTTCTTCAGCACTTAAAATGTCCGATTTCTCTCTGAAGACAGAGAGTACACAATCACTTTGGTTGAACCTGGCGTCTTTCTCGACCTGCGGATTCTCTCCGCTCCAAGTGTTGTTTAGACACTTGTTCAGTGTCAGGCTCGTCTTGTACCTGGAAAGGCAAACCCGGGGTATCCTCGCCACTGGAGTCTCTGGGAGAAGCCGAGGATTGACAGAACTCTGAGGCTTGTCTTCCTCGGAAGGCTTTGTGTTGGGCGGGGAGTTCTCGGAGTCAGAGAAGCCCGAGTCCTGGCTCTTGTGGCTGCCGTTGCTAGGGCTGTTACGGTCGGGGCTGAGTGGCACTCCAGGGCCCCATCCAGGCAGCAGCGACGGCGACATCTCCTCATCCTCGTCCTCCGGGTAGTGCGACCACCACACCTTGCTGCGACTGCGCCGGAACTCTCCCATAGCATCTGCAACATCATGGACACACTACTGTCACTGACTGTTGTTTAAATATTATACTTCTAGGTATTTTATGTGTAAGATATAAATGACTTCTGAATAAATGTTAGCATGAATAAAAATAATTTTATAATAATTCTTCTTTGTATTACTTATTTTGAACCAATAAAAAACTGTGTACAAAACATTTAGTTGAATAAATCAGTCCATTCAGTCATTTAAATAAATACTAAATCTTCCTTAATCGAACCTAAAACAAGGCTGTGCAGCTGTAGTTTTTCAAATACTTTTTCCAAATACTTTTTTACTTTGACAATGACATGCATGCCTTCACAAAATGTTTTAGCGGGTGTATTTTTTAGGAACAATGACTGAAAAACAAAATGTACGTGGAAAAATCGTAATTTTATTGTGAAAAACTTTAGAATAAAAGTATATAATAAAGAAATCAAACTTCATAACTTAATCAAACACTCTCTTGGTTTTCTGCGATTTTCAATTATTGTAAATTTAGGTTAACCCATGAAATTAAATTCAGTAAAGTTATTTTGATCACTTTTTTATGGAATGATTAATTTTACCCATTTTCACTGTTAATAATATTCTTTTGCTTTCATTTGAGTAGGACGTCTTCTTACAAATGCTCGTATTTTATTTTCCCATCATGAATCGTATTGTCCTTATAAATTAAAAACAGTATCAGTTTTCTAAAAATATATTTTTGAACACACACTATGACAATTTAAAGCATTGTATATTCTTGACAACAGCATCAGACCATAATGTAAATCATAAATAACAAGCCTTTAAATAATTCTGTTTTTCCACCAATTGGAATGAATCTTTTGGCCACCAGGCTTAACTTAAGTGTTGAGATATTTTACCCACTAGACGCATGTTTTAAAATAAATTGATAGGTATTGAAAAAAAATTCTGAACACAATTTTTTTTGTCTTTCGAAAAAAAATGCCGATTATTCAGTCTAACCGTTGAAGTTTTTTAGTCGGTAATGCAGATAGTAAATAACCGACTACAGTACTCAGTTTAACCGACCGTTAAAGTTTTTGCTCATACATGGTCGGCAACGCAGATCGGCGAGTGACATCTCGGCGGTTCCCACAGGTGTGAGTGACACGACACAATGCCGGGCTGGACGTCGGCCAGAGGTGGCGACACACGACGTGACGTGACGTGCGTGACGCGGGGGCAACCACCGGCCGGCGGCGCGGCGTCACGTGGGGGGGGGGGCACCGGGGACCGGCATCACCGTCGCGGTGGAGGTTTGATGAATAATTAGGTTTTCTTGCCCGGTACACTTCTTTACTCGTTAGCTTCGATTGTAATCCACAATAGTTTCCGGGATCGTGGTCAGGGAGGGGTGTAGATTGTAGATCCTTCCCCGGAGCCATGGGGGTGTTCCCCGGCCCAGAACCAATATTTTCGGGGCCGGGGATGTTACTACACATAACGCGCGCATTAAGCATTTTAGAGCAAATATGGACAAATTTGCATGGGTTAACTGGTTGTGATTTTTTGTTGATGAGGGTGGCAAATCTATACAACAAAGACATAATATATAACAAGGATATAATTTTTGCTGTGTAATACGTACTGCGTGTACAAAATTACACGTTACTTAAATAAAATAAATTTAAATTAAACATAAATTTAATCTGATAAACTTAAATTGCTTTATCCAACTGCTACCTTATTTTAGTACTGTAGGTATAAACGTTACTATTATAATCTCCCAAAACTATAAACCAGGAAAAACGTATGGGAATTTCGGTACTGTTAATATTAATACTTTCTTGCTAGGCTTCCTTAATTAGCCGCTTACTTTCGAACTGTAAGTATGATTTGTGACTTGTTCTTCATCTATTTCTTCATATCACGCGCGTTCACTAAACAAATTGCCAGTACTAAGATAATAAAGTTTTTTTTTTCAAAACGTTAAAGTTATAGCCTACTAACATAGATATTCTCCAAATGTTGAAATAAATTTAGACGTAAATATAACGTTTAATTTTTAGTGGAAATTACTACGGGGGAGTTGAATAGTCGTTAGTAAGTTAGTTAAATTAGACATTTGGCTGACAAACTCTAAATCGACCTATGAAAAAGTTCGGAAAATGGCGAGTGATATGTGGTCGCACATACTGTACCGTTACAGCACTGCTGTGGAGTGTGTTAATCTTATACAACTAACAAGCACAGGATTTATTGAGGTAATTAAAACAGAATTCTCCTGTCCGAGGATTGAGCGGTGAGAGGAAGAAGAATAAAAGCGTCAAGATGAAGACGGCAAGGCAGTAAACAGCTGAGAGCTGAGAGGACCAGTGTGTCTACATTCATGCGAAGCACGTTTCCTATACCACGAGGAATGAAGAGTTAGTTTGTCTGTACCCATCAGCTAGTGGGGTTACCATTAGAATATTCTTTAGTTTATACACAAATTTTCCCAGTTACAAGTTAGTCAAGTGGGACTGTTGCAATCATACCATTACCCATGCCCAACAACTTTTTCCAACCTCGATATCTGAATGGGGAAATACTTAAGTTTTAGAGAACTTGAAATTTCATAATCATAACTCTAGCTCCACAAAAATAAACTTCACAAGTGCTTAAATAATGTAATGGTCTAATAGTTATTAAAATTCATAGTCCCCCAACCTGTCTGTCATTATTAACTATAGTGAAAAATTGTGAAGAGTTTACGGTAATCTAAAACATAAAACAATTAAAAGTATGTTACTGTGCAAAGCCTGCGAATCGGGGCTCGTAAAAATGTATAGTGACAAATCAAGATACAAAGATATTTAAGAAGGTTTAATTAAAAATATTATGTTCGTTAAAATTACGGGTGTTAGTAAAATCTATGTGCGTGCTTATTTGAGGAACTGTGCTTTTATGGTCTCGGTTAGCAGAGTGAATGTACAAATAATTTAAAAAAAAATTTTATTGTTATTTGATTTAAA
Source organism: Neoaliturus tenellus (assembly GCA_030545055.2). NCBI lineage: Eukaryota > Metazoa > Arthropoda > Insecta > Hemiptera > Cicadellidae > Neoaliturus > Neoaliturus tenellus. The sequence continues at coordinate 172,732,827 of CM061531.1, read as the reverse complement.
ATTGCCTTCTTACCACATTACCTAAGCAAATTTTACACCTCTTAGTGGTCCATTTTCTTCTCATTCAACTAAGCTAGCTGCTAACTGACAGGCCTCTACATATACCTTTCCTTCCCTTACAATTTCCTGATTGTCGTGCGCTGTACTGGTTTGTATGCAAGAATGTTGTACGGATGCAAGCTTCTAGCATGTACCTCTTTCTTTCACGCCCCCAAGTTCTCGCAGTTTACAAGCACTTTTATGGAAGGTGAAACGAGCCTTTTCCATTACGTTATCTTAGTACCGTGTGTTAAAAGACGATGTCAATAATGTGTGCAATTCAAGGAATTAAAATGTTTTATTACACGTTTTACTGCATAATTGATGGCAAATTAAAATATCTTTATGTCATTTAATGTAACCATAAACCTAGGTATGTAAATTGTAAGTTGAAACGGTCGTATACGGATTTCATAGTGTGAAGTCTTTGTTCTTTGTTCCTTGGATTACTGATTTAAATTTCAATATTTCGTGTTTTGTTTAATTTTTAATTTTAGAATATTTATACCCTCAAAACGTGCGTTTTAGTTTAGTAAACATTTACATCTTTGTTTCGTTAAGTAAGGTAAGGGTACTTAAAGCTTCCACAAAAGTCATTCAATTTGGTTGATTTGTTAAGGACTTACAGTTCGTTTTAGTGCATTTAATGCATTATTTTGTTTACTTATTTTTATGTAGCTCGTATCCAATTGTCAGCAAAAAAAAAAAAAAAAAAAAAAAAAAAAAAAAACGATTAGAGACTACCGCTATCCATTAGCTTTTTGATCCTATCTTTTATTCCTAGCTTGTATAAGTTTATATGTCTTTATTTTGTATTTCAGTTGGGTACCCCTGCTTATAGTGAAGTGGATCCTCGACGTTGTTTCATATTGATTACTGGCGGAGAAAGCTGTTTAACTCTAGACTCTGCTGATACTGCTAATGTGTCATTGTTGGTGATGCGCTTTTAGGAATTGTAACAAACAAATTGATGCGTTATTACCTGTGCGTAAGGAAAGTTGTCATCTTTGCAAGTAGGCCTACAACAAAGTTACATGTAACTTAACGCAATGTTCTAGAGATTACTCGAACCTGCATACGCGATCGGATTTCCGAAATATTGTAAACTTAGTTTTAGCGATAAAAATTATCACAACAATAAAATGGCTTCAACAATAACTTACTTTATTTCTGAAAATGTAACACCCCGACTTAAGTTTTGTGTCAATCCAGCATGCAGATAATATTTCATCAGCAGCATCGGCGGTAATTTTCCATCCTGTGACTTCAACTACCGGGAATGCTCGGTTGTGACTCGTACGTGAGGATGTGTTGTATCAGCTGATAGTGACCACGTGACCAGGTGTAGCGGCCGAAGGTCGGCGCGGCGGCACGACACGGAGTACAGAGACGTTTCCTGGATGAGTATCTGACCGTGCTGCTGACATTGGTCAACGCTACTCTGGGAACCGACCGACTCGTCGGTGTTGCAAACCTGATGCCACCACTTCCGCGGTCGGCTGGAGTTGTTGTTGCAGTAGCAGCATTGCGAAGAAGTATTTGGCGCTAAGCCTAGTGGTCAGAATATTTGTAAATGGCGCAAATAATAAAGTAATTTGAAATGAGAGACACCCATGTTGCCGGAAGTCAACGTAGTTTGACTCAATTTGTCTGAACAGTTAACATCAAACAAACTGTCCTTGGTTGAGCCACTCAGTGAAAATACAAATAAATAGGCAAATTAATAATATCACCAAGAAACTAACAGAAGTAAATTGTGGAAACGTATATTATGTGATTAGAATCCCTATAAAAAGTCCCTAAAGCTAAAAAAATTATTAAAGTAGCCTCAAGTAACAAGCACAATACAGTTCACACCTATATTATGACGCATTGTTTTAAAATTATTGTGGACATTTTTCATCACTGATTATTAAGCCTATATCTTTGTCCTCCAGAAAAAAGCCACAAAATCATTGCAAAACTCAAGTTTAGAGAGTCGTGTCGAGATGCTTTCCGGGAACTGGGGTTGCTACCACTGGCTGAGCTGTATATTCTGGAAACTGCACTCTTTTCCAAGTTTAAAAGTGACTTAAGGGGATCTGAACGCCCCATAAGGGCCCATGTTAATTTGTCAATATTCATGACCCATTATCTCAGAAACTACTGATGATATGTAACTGAAATTTTTACATGTTTTTAATTGATATTAGTAGATTATATTGAACTAAGATTATACTTCAAACCCTGAAAATAAAAAAATTATAAATTTTTTAAATTATATTTTAAAAAATCCGTGTTTTTACCTATGTTTAATTTAATAACATAAAAATGAACAGTCAAATTGATATAATTCTAGTTCAGTAGATGCCTTAGTAGTTACTTTACATTGGATAAAAATTGCAGCTCTCTGGCTTTAGCGGTTCCTGAGAAAACGGGTCTTTTGTGGGGAAAAAAGTAGATTTTCGGGAAAATGCAAAAAAACGTTAGTTGGGCAATATAACATTTGATACTTGATTACTGGTTAACTCACATGGCTTAAAAACCTCCTGGGCAGTAGTCATCTCCATGGCCCTCTTCTTCTTCAAGCAGTTGTCTCCTCCTCTTTACTCTTGCCTCCTTGGTCATCAGTTCTGCAGCCCTGTCTGCTTTTCGAATTCGGTCCGCATCGAACTTTTGAAGAGCTGCAATGGTATGTCTTCCCAAGTCTGGAACTCCAATTTCTTCCAACACCCTCAGCCTACTCACATTTCCATCATTAAAGGATATTACTGCATCCCGAACTCCAAACTCGAGAGTCTGTTTCCCGACAAAATTATTTTTTGGCACTCGGCACCAAACAATATTGTTGAACGACTCGTTCACATTTTGAGTGCGCCCGTGAAGACATTTCTTCAGTAGATTTTTGTTACTCAAGTCTTTGTAGACTGATTTTATGGCTTCCATTACAGGTTTAGGTATTGGGTTTTTGTGTACATACTCTTTTGGGTTTTTTCTATATTTACACCACGTGTCAGGTGGCGGAGGGCAGTACGAGTGACATGGGTTTTCATCGGTGGAGAGGCGATGATAATAAGTAGCCCATACTGCTTTATACATTTTGTCTAGGCTATCAGTATTTCCTCTGATGGCATTGCCATAATAAGACTGAAGCTCATCAATGACTTTATCTGTCAGTCTCCCCCGTCCTTTTAGAGACTTACCATCCGAAAGTTCTTTTCCGCCCATAGTCTGTTTCAGATTTCGGAGGCGCGTACCCATCCGCTTTTCAACATGGCCTACACACTCCAGCTTTGATACATCAACATCATAGGGCTTACTCTCCTTTACACAGTTGTAGGCCTTAGAGTCTCCATCTCCTAACATGTTGACATAGCGAACGTTTCGTTTTAATTCCGAGCGATTGAAGAGAGTTACCGCAGCCTGCGTCTCCATCCCTCCGCTGTATCCTTCGTAGTTTTTGACACATTGTGATTCATGTTTTTGTTTTTGTTCTGGAGTTTTAGCTTTAGAACAGCCACTACAAAATTTTGTTAAAGTTTCAAAATCTAAAACTTTACCTGTGTCAATGCTGGTGATAGTGGCAACTCCGTTTTTAGATTTAAAACCCCGTCTCTGCCATGTCCCATCGTATGCTACGCTAATATCTGAGTCGCCATCATTGTGTTCAACAGCCTCTTTAGTAGCTCTTTGCATTGACTCCTCAGCAACTACTTCTAAACATGAAGAAACTACTTTGGTTAGTTTTGCTCTAGCCAAATTTGGAGGCGGAAGATTTAACATCGCACAAAGCATTCTTCCAGCTTCAAGTCCTTTGCCAATGCATCTGAGCCCGTAAAAAAATCTTACATTGACAACCTTAGATTTTTACTAATATCATTAGGCCTAGGCTTACATTCTGGGGAAGTCCAAAAACTATTTTCAAAGTCACATTCATTGCATGTTAGGCACAACCTACTTACTAAACCACTCCGCGATGAAATATCTTCCGACAATCTGACTGAACCACCACAAATACAATAAATACCATCAAACATTGAAATAAGTGTTTCCATGGAAACAATTACATTGCCAGAATCACCTTGAAAATCACTGTATTTATTGTCACTTGAAGATAACTTCTTTCTAGAAGAACTTACTGAAGAGGAGGTTGATTTCGGAGTGCTAGGCCTAGGACTCGATGTGCCTGATGGGCCAGGTTGTGTTTCCTGTATTTGCTCCAAAGGTATTACTTTGATTTTACTATATCTGTTCCCTTTGAACGTACGTTTCTTGAAAACACCCTTTGCTTTAGTCATTTTGCAACAAGATTCACTAACAAAACAATCATTAGACTAACTAACTAAAAGTAAACAACTCGAAATAGGGTTATAACTTCACAACAAACAGAACATATGTAGTAATGAAGAAGAAGAAGTGTGTTGTCTGCTGTCATTAGGCACCAAGAACAAATTTGGCTAACCACAGCCACTTAAATAAGTAGATGAATATTAAAAGCAGTACTGTAACAAAAACCAACTTAGAGTGGCCAAAGTTTAGCCCTTCACCACCGTACACAAAATTTTCAATTAATTATTTTTATCATTTATAGGCGGTGTAACACTATATATTATACATTTTCGTGTTCAGAAAAAGCTAAAGTATAAAAAAACACAAAAAAAAATTTTTTGAAAATTTTGAAATTTTTAAGTGTTCAGATCCCCTTAAAGTGCGGGGCAGTTATGTCCACAGCCACCACACAAGGTCCAGAAATATGTTTGGCAAGTATGGCGCGCCTACCTTCTCTGGCTGGTGTCTCCATCCTCAATAAGGTCCCGGAAAGCATTCGATTCGAAAGTTGTGAAGCAAAATTCAAATCAAAATTCAGACGCTATTTAGCGTCGAACGTGTTCTACTCGGTGGACGAGTTCATGGATCACACATCGGGGGAAACATCGGCTTGAGGGAGAAACTACCTCCTCATCTCTCTATTTTGTAGTTGTAAGTCGTCTTGCATCACTGCAGCTGTCACATTATTTGCAAAAAGAATGTCATTTGATTATTTTGTGTTTTAATTTCAATTTTTCACTTTGACGCATGCTATGCAATACATGTATTGTCCAATGGTAATAAAGAAATTTATCATTATTATTAGTAGTAGTAGTAGTAAAAACTAATTCATGACGTTTCGGGATCTGGAACCCTCGTGAATTTGTTTTTACTTATCAGTGTTGAAAAATATTCGCAATAATTTACTAAATAATAACGTCAACCCACCATCACCAACAATGAACTTTAAACAAAGAATTATGACATGTCATGTTTTCTTCACGATTCCATTGCCATCACACTTTCGTTTTTCTAGATATTTTTAAATGTAAATGTGCTGTAAACTTTCAATAATCATAAAAATAATTAATTAATTTTTATCCTAAATAAATTCAGCGCATCTTACAGTATAAAACTTGATACCGGTACTTAATGTGTCATTCAGGTGTTCAATTTGAAGGTTCAGACAATAGTCCTCATTAACAGAGGCGTATATCTGCGATTATTTTCACAAGAACTTGTAATATATATATGAAGTAGGAATCGCACTGCTCTATATTTTACATACTTTCTTCAATTTTCCAGGCGGTTACCACGAATGCTTTCTTCTTTCCAATCCTTCCCGAGAAACCTCCTGGATATTCTACAGCTTGTATATAGCTTACAATATCTTAGACTATATTTTCCAAATAACTTAAAAAATGTAGGCCTATTATGTAGAAACGTTCACAGGAAAGGGCTACTTTAGTATATAATATAATTATAAATAATAACCATAAGTACCCTGAATTTAACATTTTTATTAAACATTTTATTCAAAATTTTTAATAAAATTATTAAAATTTTACATTTTAAATAAAAATGTTGAATTCAGGGTAGGTACTTATAGTTATTATTTATAGTTATATTTAAAAAATGTTGTTTTATTAATTACTGTTATCATAATTGAGATCCTGATTACAGATGCGTTTCTTCCCTGTATGTATAAGATAGGAGATGAGAAAATTACGGTATTATAACCACATCAGTTGTCAATAAACAATAAGTTTAAGAGTCTTGTCTTCATTACCTTTGAGAAAACATAGACGTACGTCTGGTTTCACGAAACACATCTCAGTCTACGTCGCGTACTCTCCAGTTTCGAATGACATTTGGTCAGATTTATTGAAATTGACCTTAAATTGATGGTCAGAAAGATTACTGAACGTCTCTACGACCTCAACATTTCGATATGACGATATGGTGCCATATGAACATTTGTCCATCATTATTTTCCCAATAATAATAACTTTAATGCCCTTTTACCTGTAAATGTTAGTAAGCAGATACAACCCTGTAGGTTTGTTTCGCATTGGTGATATAGAATATTATGATTTTTACAAATAAGGGATGTACCGCATATACACTCTGCCAACTTGCTACTTTCCACGCACTGTGTTTGCGCTATGTCGATGTCCGCTGGACCCTCAGTGTCCTGTGTCCGATGTCGCGGATGACAAGATGGCAGTGACGGAGCGGAACGGACCCGCGGAGTGACAGCACGACCGTGTGTGGCCCGGGCTCCGCCCCGCTGGCTACACGACACACGACACACGACCTGGCGACGCGGCGCAACGAGTCAATCCCCCCGGCGCTGGCCGCCACTCCGGCCATATCTACTGCACTTCCTCCTGTACTCTTTCCAAGGGAACAACTTTTTCATAGCTGACCCGACGACCCGACCCCGACCGTAGGTGTAGGTGGTATGGGTCTTCCATGGGAGCAGTGGACGTTGTTCAATCGTTTCCGCACTGGAGTAGGAAGATTATTGGAAATACAAATGGGAATGACATAAGAACAGTTATATGGCTGCGGAACGGAGTATCAAACTATGGATCACCTACTAGTGGAGACTGACCAAAATCAAGGGGGAGGATAACATAGGCGTAAAAGGGCGGAAAATTGGGGAAAGCCATAATATACAGTAGTTGGAAAAAATTAAATAATTTATGAAAAATACACGATTTTACTTTAAATTTGTTACTTGAATTGTGATACTTTTGCTAACAACGTGTAATTTCCAAAACAGAAAATAAAGTCCACATAAATCTTACCCTCCACCCTAATACTGAAGCTATGATGCTGTATATGTGTGTGCTTTGTTGCTTGTTGATTTCATAAACATAAATGATTTGTTTGACTTTCATACTACTAAAATGAATTTTAAGAGTATATATTCATTTACAATAGTACTTCCATACTACTAAGTACTACTTGTACTTTCTTCTGTTATACTTAGTCTAATCATTTGTTTAAGGTTATTTTATAACTGATTAAATTTATTTCGTTAAAAGTTCAGTTTTAGATATTTTGTTCATAAAATAAAAACTCCTTTTTAGAAAATTTCAATATGAAAAGTATGCTTGACTTGAATTTAATATGAAATTCTAGTCTCCAAGCATGATGAAACTGTTTAGGCAAAAGAAAGTACCTTGCTTAAGTGATGTCGACAAGGACCAAATAGATGAGCTACCGGATGGAGGAGTCAGCGGTCGGGAGCGGGAGCATTGCGATCGAGCGAAGCGACGCGACGACCGGGCCGTAGATTAACCAACCGATAACTGGAGAGGTGTTATCGATCAAAACCGGTGACAAGTTGTCGTGAAACCGGCCAATACCTGTTATTGCCAAAAATTGAAAACGAGACCTTTCCGAGAGGCCAAATTTGTTGCTCATGTTACAACGCGTAGTTTTAACCTCTCTTACAGCAATTAAATCCGATAAATACCGATTGTCTTTTCATCGCAGTTTTAAAGCATAATAAAGCCAAAGATTTATAGCAACGACTCTATTATCACTAACCGTAGTGTTGCTCTGGTTTTGCTGCCTTTGCACCTATGCCGGCGCTCTGACAGGTGTTTCGATGTGTGAAGGAAAATGACGGGCGCGAATGAGCCATAAAGTACTCACCTTAAATCAACTTAATTAGACTTCCAAGTAGCTGCGCCAAGTCGGATCCGCATTGTTCACGGGCTCTTATAAGTGTTGAGTGCGTTTTTATGTCTTTAAAAGGCGCTTTGATTTTTAGCGCTTTCGCTTGATACCTAGGGTTACATCTGATATTCTATCGGTTAATTTTTACTATCATTTTTATATTTGATGTAAATTTTTTATCATTTTAAATTTTGAAATCTATGTATTTATAAAAATTTTAGAAGTAAACCATGGATGATAAGCTGTTTGGGTAAAGGAGAGAAATTTTACCCACCTTTTAAGGTCTAAAGTTTTAGTGCAACCGGATCAATTTGAAAATAGTGCTGGGTCTAAATCACCAAAACTTTAACAATTGTATTACTTGTATAAAATTTTTATCACTGACCAAGATGGTCATAACGTAAAGTTATTCTAACCATATGTTTCCATTCGAAACAATCACAATAATTATGAGTTAGATGGATAATATCGATATACTGTATTTAGATACACTTTCCCACATTAGCCTACCTAAAAAATAAAAAAACTATGATATTCGCAAGGAGCAAATAAGTCGATTATGTACTTTTCTTTTCCTCTTGTTAAGCACATTGACAAGAAAATTCTTGGAAACTAAAATGTTAAAAGTGTTGATTTTTATAGTTTTTAATCCTTAATGTGAATGAGTTGACGCGTTTATTTTAAACAGAAGAAATATTTTTACAAAGAAATTAAATATGTGTCTGGTTAAATGTCCCCAAGGAGTTTGACGGAGTATTAAAGACTTTCTCTTCGGAGTCGTCACCAAGACAATTTATGTTCCAGACAATCCGACGTATCGCGCTTCCAAGTAAACCATCTACTTATGCGTGCCCATTGTAAAAAATATATTTGAATACAATACAAAGCGTCGTCAAAAGCATCGAGAATAACCTCGAAGTGAATGTGGCATTCACTTATGATTTTAACTCGAAAAGGCCATTTTAACTCGTGACAAGCGGCTGTTACCGTCCAAACGCGCTTTGGAAGGAAGAATTGTTCGGATAATCCGACAATGGTGCATGCGACCACAGAAAAAGGAAACGATACAGAACGCTCACCTGCGTGCGCTTGTCGCTAGTTCGCGTCGACGACGTTGGGCTGCGCTCTAGTCGCGCTGTCCGGAATCGTTCGAAGTTGCCAATTTGAACGCTACGGGCGCAGCGCGCCACAGTACTCGGCGAGACGTCGAGTGGGTATGATCATCTCCCAGTTCCCCCCTTCCCCCTCGCGCCTACCGGGACCCTCCACAGCCACGCAGTAGCACTAGCACTGAGCCCGCTCAGCTGCCCCTGCCACGGCCAACATAGTCGTGTACACCTGTCTCGCTTGCATAGCAGGTCACCGTGTAGTCATTCCAAGACAATTAGGCTCGTCGTGTACTGAAATACATTTTTGTGTGAGAGATGACGTCGGAAAAGGAAATTCGCTACAGTTATAATAATTTCCATATGCTCATAAACTGTTAACTAATGGCAAAACAAATGTTGGCCAATTGAATTGTTTGTTACGTTATGGAACATCATAATTTTTAAAATTAAATTTTGTCTTGGCTTTTTGTTGGTTTATTTCTATTTTCTATAAAGTTAACCCCTTTCAAATGGACGGCAGAGATATTTAATCCTCAAATTTTTTTTCAATAAGCATGTTTATGAACATATCCATCAATAAAACTTGTGAAAAATATTTCCAAATTGCAGGGTCTACTTTATCATGTATATATTTTTCAATAGGAAATAATAATAATTTATTACAGTAACTACCCTGTTTGTAGATAAAAAAGTAACAGTTGTAAAAAGTAATGATCATCAACTACTGTTTAGAAAATCAACTGTAAAAAGCATGTTAGTGATGTAAAATAATTTACAGCTGGTATGCAACAGTGAAATAAAACCCAAATTCGAAGTAAAAAATCTTACATTTATTTTAACAAACGTATTAAAAATATGGTTACAATAAATTTTAATTCAGCCTTAATTTGTGTATAGGTTACATGTTTGAAAATGCAAATACAATAATAATTTATTGCAAAATACAGTGGACCTAAGTAATATGGTCCAGTTGTTTTTAGTGGACTTTACAAAAGAAAGAAAGTGGTTTTTAGCAAATACGGTAAGCAATTTAAATTTCTGAAATTGAGATTTATAATTAACTAACAGATAAGTACAGTAAAATAAATATTTGTTACATGAAACACATTATCCTGCACTAAAAATACAATGAAACCCCGATAATAATAAATAAGTAGCCTATATCAATAAAAAATACATTTCAATATTTTTTTGTATATGCATGATTTTAGACTTAATTGGGTAGGATCTTGGAGGAATAATATATAAGGAGTGGCCACGCTCGGCTAGAAGCGAAGCCGCCGCGCAACACGGCGACTGGTGGGGGGAACTCCCGAGTCCGCGCCCCTTCGCCACTACCACCACGCTGCTACCACCATTGCCAGTGTTCTGGGGCGCACGTGACACATGTCGTGATTAAATAAAAAAAATAAAAAGGACAAAAACAAAATTAAAAAATAAAAAGGAAGAAAACTTGTCATTACTGTAGACTATTATTATTTTTATTCCATATTAGGTAAAAAGATTTTTTATTCATATTCAATGCAACCCAGATAGTATTTATTTTGTGTTTCAGGATATGTAGTCCGTTCACTGAAAAAGAAATTCACTTGTAGACCATGTTTTGATACATTGACAATAAAGCCTGGGGATGAAGAGTTACAGGCCAATCCGGCCTACAATTTTATAAATCTAAAATCAAGAGGTTTCTTGACGAAACCGTCGACAGATGTTGTACGTATATGCAAGGCCACAGAGGTACACTACAGATCATGTAAAGACAATGTTATACTTAATCATAAGAAGTTATTTGGAAGTGTTCCGATCAAAGTGTTGAACGAACTACATGACGGTATTTTTTTAACACTAAAAGAACACAGCAACCAGTTAGGTCCACTGGAATCTCACATAAGTTACCTGGTAAAAGAAATAGCTAAATGGTATTTGAAAATAAGACTGCATCATAGTGTGAAGCTACAAAACTTGTCTTCATACAACTGTAATGTGAGAAACTTAACTAAGAAACAGGTTATTTTTATGCATCAGTAATAGGCCTATTTTAATAAGCTAGTAATAAGCCTATTTTTAATAAGGTACAAACAAGCCTGTTTTAATAAGCTACAGTACTTATAAGCTTAAGTGTAGGAAGTGTTCCGATTAAAGTGTTAAATGAACTACATGAAGGTATTTATTTATTTTATATTAAAAGAACACAGCAACCTATACTTACTTTTTTTACTATTTTTATTTATTTATTTTTTTTTACTTTACTTTTTTATTATTTTATATTCAATAATAGTAATTATGAATTAATTTAATTAATTCATAACTAGGTAGTATCGTTTGCCAGTAAATTACTGTCCAACATATCTTAAATGATATACGGAACCTTTACATAAAGCTGTAAACTCAATATTTTTTACAAATTATAATAAGGTAATATACATTGAAAGTATCAGTTCATGTATTATTTTTTTGTTAAAAGTATTATACTAAGGAATAAAATTGATTTTACAGTAAAATATATGTATTGGCATAATTTATATTTAGTTTTTATGCATTAAAATCATCTCTTCAATACAAATCTTTTACTTTAATGCCCATTTATAAATCAATATAGATTTTTATCTAGAAAAATATTACATCACTGGATAGAGAATTTAATCCTCTTTAAAAATGCAAAAGGTGGACTGTTTGATTTGCTTGGTTTGCTCAGGAATTTAATTCAAAGTTGCGCGCGTCGCGTTTTTCCCCATCTCTCCCGTGTTACAGCGGCGGCACCATGCCACTCTACGGCCAGCCGTGCCACTCTAGTGGAGGGGAGCGGCCGGCTTCACTTTAGCATTGTATACCCATATGAACGTGGCCTCTCCTTATATATTATTCCTCCAAGGGTAGGATTACATGTTTATATCCTATTTAAAGTTTTTTTGGGTACAATAAACTATGAGTAATGACGGATTATACAGAGATTCAAAGTCATAAATACGGTATGATATGCATTGTAAGAAAAATCATTAATCAAGAAAATAAAGTTTTGACATTAATGGTAGATATATTTTGGAGATTGATACTGTAGTGCAGTAGTGGCTAAATTAATTGGTATACAGTAATAATTTAATAGACTAAAAAACCCACAGTAGGGAGTTGACAATTCGAACTTCAATTATTTGAACCCCGAACAGCTTAAAATTCATTGTTTAAGAATAAAATTATAATAATAATAAAAAAGTGAAAAAAAACTTTGGCGAAAAGTGAAACATTGGCCCAGTGTATACGAATATAAAGTAATGTGTAATTTATTGGTTTGATCTCTTTTCTATTGAAGCGTACAGATAACATGGAAGTTTTTTTACGGTCAACAAAGTTGTGTTTGTTCATCCGAACAATTTGATTACTGGTATTTAAACCTTTGAAAACTAAACCAAAACCCCGGTCCCAATTCGTTTGGATAACTGACTCTCTACTGTAGCCTAATGTTTTGTGCAATGCACTTCCTTAAATTGAGAATAATTAAATGACGTTAGAGAAAGTTGTGATGCACATATGACACACTATACTGTACATACAATATTTTACATAACTACCAACAAAATAAAAACAATTTCATTCGTAATGATTAATATGCCAATTATAATGATACATGGCTCAGAAATAATGCATTTATCTGATATTTTCTGTGCTTTTTAAGATTAATAAAACACGATTATACTATTTACAGATTTAAAACATTCAATAGTCAATTAAAAATTGTACACAGATCAAAACTAGTAAATACTGAACGATACATGATTATACTAAAACACGATTATACATAATTAAACAGGATTATACTATTTACAGTTTTCAAACATTCAATAGTCAATTAAAGATTGTACACAGCTCAAAACTAGGAGATACTGAACGATACATGATTATACTAAAACACGATTATACATGATTAAACAGGATTATAATATTTACAGTTTTAAAACATTCACTAGTCAGTTAAATACTGTACACAGGTCAAAACTAGGAGATACCGAACTATAAATGTTATTTAAAGAGACAATCGGACTAATTTCCATCATGAATCATGGGAACACTTTGAGAACCAATACGCATTCGCCATTTCACTGCAGTAATGACACAGCAGTTGTTATGCAGGGTAGGAGATATAAACAAATAAATATTGTTTAGTTGAAATTGGCAACAATAAACTGAATATCCAATAAAGAATACTAATATTGCGAGGAATTAATTGAAATAAAAATAAAGAAAGTTGTAATACAGTGTATATGAAACGCACTGTACTGGGCATGGAATATAAAACAAAGCCAATAACAATAAAATAGTTATGCATTATTTGTCAAGATTGAATAAAATAAAAAATGGGTGATCTTCACAAGGGGTTCATGAATACCATACATATAGGTCATTACAGAAAACAATTATATTAATACTAAAAAAATCATTATTCTCACCCACCGTTTGAAATTATGACAACAAATTGAACCTGCCAGAAAAATTATATGAAATACGTCGCTACTGTTACCACATGCAGAAAGTGTGAGCAGAAAAAGATATTATATTTAAAAAATTGAACACATAAAATAACTCTTTAGCTCGTATGTTAATTTTTTTAATATGTAAAATATTTATTCACAAAAATTTTTTTCGTAGTTTTAATTTTGACCATGGCACAATACAGCATCAACTAACAATAGTTGTACAATCTAAATTTTCGGTACACATAAAATGATTCCTACGCTTAAATGTGCTTGAGGACTTTAAGTTTTTCTTGAGCTACTTTCTTCATTTCACTTGTTATCCACTTGCACTGTTTGTGTATAAGGACTTTGAACATATGTTCAAGGACAGACTTAGATTGATGTTTACACCGCGAACATGTAATGGAGTCACAAGAGACCACTTCATCGGCAGCTTTCATCAATCTTTTTACCACCTTTTTCTTGTGAGCTATTCTTTTAAACAGCCTTTTGTACACTTTGATGCCTACATCCACTACATACATCAAATTCACTGAGGGAGCCAAAAGGCCGCTTGAATCTGTTACTTTAATATTTGAAAATGTTTTGTTAAAAATTAGCAGTTCTTTTGCACTTGTAAGGTTCGAGTTTTTGTCACACATCTTAGAAAGACATTCCTCACACTTATATTTCCTATAGTGATTGTGGGCCAGATAGCCAGCAAAGTACACATTTGAGCACTCTTCCAGTGTAACAACATTAAAATCATCTGTAGAAAAATTTGAATGTGGCTGGTCACTTGATGACTCATTATCCATCTCAGACGACATAGAGGATGACTCTGACGTTGGGTCCGGACATGTTTCTGCAGGTTTGCTTACCATTATGTTCTCTTCCCATTTCTCACCTAGGTCCAAAAGTATGTCATGATCAGGATCATACGATGATGTTTTTGGTGGCTCCAAAGTTGCTGTATGGTTAAAATTCGCATTGTACCACGAAGCACTCTTACACTTGGGTTGCGATTCCAGCCACCCCTTTGTCTCACAGATGAAAACAGGTTTTCAAGGGGATCTTGGTTTAGTCTTGATGTTAGGATGTATCTGCATCCAATAGTCGACAAAAGTTCATCAAATGCGCGGATTGTGAGAATGAAGCCATCAAAACATGGTGGTCTTGGCATTTTTGGACTTAATTTCCTTAAGCCTCTGAAGAGATTCAAAGCTCTTTCAAAAATCTCCTTTATATGGCGGTTGCTATTACTAAGTGCACACGCATCTGGGTTTTTGGACTGGTATGTCCGGCTGTTCATTGCATCAAAGAGAGAATTTATCTCTCCCAAAAGTGAGGCAGTGTCTAATGCAGTACTGCTGCTAAGCTGTCCGCTTTCTGCAGCTGTTTTTAAAGCAGCAGCCAGTGGCGGATTTACCACTAGGCCGACTAGGCCCTGGCCTAGGGCCGCGGGCTGCAGGGGGGCCGCACGGAGTCCCAAATATACAGAGTATATTTTTAAGGATGTACTTGCATGGTAAAGATGAAAACCAGCTTTGAGCCCTGATTTTTTAGCAGACTAATTTAGTTGAAAACCCGTAAATTCACAACACAACACAGAGACCTTGGTGAAGTCATTGTGGCGTCTGCCGTTTTCCATGCCAATTTCGGGTGATCATCAGCTACCTGTAGGTTAAGTTTGACCATATCAGTGAGTGGAGGATGAGAGCTGGGGTATTACCTATAAAGAAGTACTGCGAGATTCAGTCTTCTCTCACTGTGCATAAGGCTTTGCTGACAGGACGCCCCACGTACATAAAAGATAAACTTAAACAAAGATCTGAAGTGAGTGTGCGCAGTACTCGTCAGGAAAGTCTGCTCCAATTGCCGAGGGTCAGAACTGAATTGGGGAAAAAAGCGTTCTCGTTCTTTGGACCTCGTGTGTATAATGCCCTGCCATTTGACCAAAAAACAAAGAGTTACAGAGCTTTCAAAAATGGCATTAAAAAACATTATTTGTCATTATTTATTGACAACAAATATTAAAAAAATTCTAGTATAAGTTTTTTTTTTTTTTTATGGAGTTGTATTGAAAAACAAAGTATGTAACTTTGAATACCGCTCAACAAATAAAGGCCTTATTTATTTATTTATTTATTTATTTTATTCATATTGGTAATTGGTGGCAACTCTGGGCGACGACGCGGCTTCCCGTTTGGGGTTTTATTATAACTAAGTTTACCCATATAGCACAAGTACGTCAATTTGATGTAAAATTGATGTAAAAGATGTCAATGTCATTGATATTGTTGATGTCATATTGACTTCAAATTAGTTAAAAAAAACGTCATTTTGATGTCAATGTGAAGTAAAAATGTCCCGATTTTTTATGTCAAATTGATGTCAGTAAATTGATGAACTATGACGTCAATTTTACATCACATTGTCACTGACGTCATATTGACAAACTAATCTTGCCAAAATTGATTCAAAATATCCCCAATAGCAAAACAAAAGTAATAAAATGGTAATTTTTAACCGATAAACAAATATAGAAGTGGCAAAAAATTTTTGCCGCCGGCAGGATTTGAACCCATGACCTTGAGGTTCCCAAGCCACGACCCTACCTACTACGCCACGCTGCTCTCTGCTTCACTTGGTATTTGTTACACTACTTGGCCAGTTGATACTCATGTTTCTTTGCGTTGATCAAATCAAACGCATTTCCTGTGGCCTATATATTTTTATGTCTTCCCAAATAGGTCTTAAACTAGAGTTCCCTTACATGTTTGTTTCATGTGTAAATGTTTAACAAAGTGCAGTTATCTCAATTGATGTAAAACATTTGACTGTGTGATCAAATACTTTATATAATTTTTACATCAAAATGATGTCAAGTTTTTAACGAGTTCAATTGTTTTATACAAATAATGATGTTTTCTTGTTGTAAATGACTTAAAGAAATGTTTTTTTCTTCATTTATTACACTAACTTTTAAATTTTAAAATCCAAAATGTTTACATCATTTTGACGTCAATACACTTGATCTAATATTTTACTTTGACATCATTTTGACGACTTTGATCACTTTTTGACGTCAAATTGACAGCGTGTGCTATGTGGGTAACTGAAGTTACCTCTCTGTGTCTACAAAGTGCACCACTTTCCAATTGATATTTTTTGGGTGCCAGTTTGCTATTGGTGAGACGCTGTCAAAATGCAAAATGTGGGTGACATTAAAACTAAACTAATGTTAGTTTAATTTAAAGATTTTCTAAAACCATTACCATTTTGTGTATCAAAATTGTATATAAAAATTTTGTGTACCATAAGTATCAAAATTCAGAAAGCAACACATTTATACCAATATAGTAATATTAACAAAGTAATTCAGATCAATAAGGACCCCATTATTGCACAACTATAGTTTAGTAAAATTGAGTACGGATAGCCATCTTGACTATTTTGATAGCCTCCCACCAACAGCAATTTGACTAACGTAACGGACATAACATCCCTAAAATACAGCGGCACGCTTTTCACAAACGTATGAACAGAGAGTAGTGACTCCAGTTATAGCATAGATCCATTGACTATACATAGTCAATGATAAAGCATAATGGACCCCATGCCCCACCCCATTTAACAGCTGGATAATCCATTATCTTTTCAAGACGAGCTTGTTCTCAGAGATCAGAGTAAAAAAATTCCAGAGTTCAGAGATCAGAGTAAAATAAGACAATTTTAGCTTAATTTGATGACTTAAGATACACTCATACTTCAGTCGTTGAAGAGGTGGGGGGGGGGGGAGGAGGGCCCCACAGAAAAGTTGGCCTAGGGCCCCAACCTTCGTAAATCCGCCACTGGCAGCAGCTGTAGTGTGGCTAAAAACTTGAGCTGCAAGGGAAACTGATAATTTCTGAAACGAATTTGGCCAAATATGGGATGGGGTGAGTTGAGGAGCTGCTCTGGTGCTGCCACTTTTACAATCCAAGGCGAATAATTGTCTGACGTCAGAGAACGAAAAGGTTTTGCCATCATAAGTGAAGTCGTGTGTTAAAAGGTTATTTCGTAGAGATTTCAATAGGTGAGGCGGATCGAATAGCGCAACAATTTTTTGTCCACTGTTCGTGTGGTAAAATGGCTTATCAGTCGAAACACCTAGTGACCTATAGGCTTTTGTGTTAGTGGATGATTGGTCACATACCATTGCCTTTACATTCAGACCTGCGTCTGTCAAGTTCTGGATGCAGTCTTCTATCAAGACTTTTGTCTGGCTTCCCATCAGACCTTTGTCGGACACAAAGTAACCAACCGGAAGTTTCCATTGATAAAAAAGCCCCCTTATCATGAAAACCGTGGCTTCTTTAGCAATTCTTTTGTGCCTTCCTAAGTTACCTATGTCTTCATAGCCTTCAATTAAATCGTATTGAGGCGAATATTCGAGGCATTGTTTTATCGACATTTCATCGAACATTACAACACAAGCCTTTTCCATGGTTGTCATGCTTTCAGTTTTTATTTTCAACTTACTCATTAAAGTTTTGTTAAAACCAGTTGTGAAACATTGTTTTGCAGAGAGCCACCGTCTTATTGTTGATTCTGCGGGTAACGTTAGCAATCTTCGCAAATAAGTGTAGGTTGAAGGTGATCGCAGGAATAGGGCTGAAGCTACTCTTTTTTCATTTGAATTCCATGGAGTGCGCTTTCTTTTCAATTGCATTTTAAAAAGCAATTCAGCCTCTTTGGTTTTAAATTTAACACCTCCGAAAGCACTATACTTCAAAAGCTGTCGTTGCAGTCTTGAAATCTGTGCTCTTTTGCGGGCTAATGTTTTTTTCTGTGCCTCTTGTCTGGAAACTGATTTTTTCGTTGGCGATGTCTGAAACAATGCTCTCCTGGGTTTAAAATTATGCTGTTTGTGGGGTGATGCGCTTTCAATCCACCCACGAACAGCAGGTGATTTTCGCTCAACACTGAATAGAGCCGACGAAGTGCTCACAGAAGGAGAGGGTATTTCAATATCAGACTTGCCTGGATACCGTCTTGGTGACCCAAAGGAGCGGTTGACACGAGGCGAAGGAGAATGCAGCTGTGATGAACTTGTGGTTGGCTCGTCATCGTCTGCAGGAGTGTATTGGATGGGAGCAGCACCACGCATGAGGCGACCACTAGGTAAGATGTCTTCTTTACGGAAATGCCGATCACATAACACCTTCTTGGTAAGGGACGTCACCGGAAGTCCAATAAGATCAGGATTACCTAAAAACGAAAACAAAAAATGGTCTTTACTAAATATGTTCAGGGCGTACCTCTGTTTTTTGTAAAAATACAACAAATTACGCATATTCCGTATTATATATATATATATATATATATATATATATATATATATATATATATATATATATATATATATATATATATATATATATATATATATATATATATATATATATATATATATATATATATATATATATATATAACTAATGTCATTGTTTTATAAAAGCCCACGTTTAATATAAGGACATTTTAAAATAACAATAACCCCGTCGCAGCACATCTGCATACTCAGCGAATTTCCAAAGGAATTTGAGTTTTTGTATTTCCCCCATAAACATCGTAGGAATGAGTGTGTAGGTTTGCTGTCATGGTATGTTGTTAGAAAATGTTAGTTGTTGAGAAATAATGTAATGTTTAGGCAAGATAAATATACAATTTTATCAATATTCGGCACTTTTTAATTTTTCCCATAAACTCGATGAGGGTGAGTATGTAGGTTTTTCCGCCACATGCGGATGCTGTAAGCAAATATTAGTTCAACTCCACCTAATGAATGTACATGCAGTACATACCAAATTTTATCAAATTATGCCAATACATAAGCGAGATACATGGTATTGTTGATTTTCCATAAGAATAACATAGGAAACCTATTTTAGACTTTTCTCCATAATCTGTTTAGCCAAGTTAAAAATTAAAAATACGTAATTGTTTTCTTTAAGAACTTTTAAACATTTTCTTTTAAAATTATTGAATTTTGAAAATTAAGGTCAAAAAATGAACAAACTCATTTGCGACCCCTTTGACACCTCATAAACCCCCTGTTTCCATGACACGACAGGGGGATCACGAACTCATGAAAATAGACCTGGTCTTATCCTTGCATATCAAACTTCATTAAAATCGGAGTTCTTTAATACCTTTAATACCTTTACTGAAATGGCGACCTAACTCAATAGGTAGTTTAAAGCCAAGTATGAATGAGAGATGAGTGTTCTCCATAAGGGGTCCACACACTATCGAGCATGTCCGTCGAGCTGTAGGTTCCGACGTCGGGACCGACGTCGGGACCGATGTCGGGCCCGACATAGGACCCGACAGCTCGGCGGACATGTCGGATGCTCGGTCGGATGGTGTGTCGGGACCGTCAAACGGTTCGTCTGACTAGACCACTATTTCCATATAAATAGTGTCAAAAAGATATTGATCGGAAAAGATTAATGTAAATTTCTTTGTTGAATTGCTATTATTATTGGTTTGCATGATTAGTTTATAAAAATAATGTGGAATATAAAACCTGAAAGATTATTTGCAGCATCAGTTTTCACATTAAATTTTAGATAAAAAATGCATTGTAATTAATGCAAATTAAAGTAATTTTAATTGAAAAATCTCGATAACTCCTTTATTTGTTGTCAGATCCTTAACAACTTGGTACCATTGGTTAGATAATTATATTCTTCAACTTTTTTGTGTCTAATAAAATGTTTATAAAATTTACCGGTTTTGAGATATTTTAGTTTAAAATTTTAAAATGGCCGCTATTTTGAAAATACACATTGGAAATGGGTATCGCTATGATGAAGGTGCATGCCAAAAAATATTAATTTAATACAATGATCCATTACGGAAATAAAAATTATTTAGTGTAAAAAACAAAATGGCGGCTAGCGGGTTAACGAAGCATTTTAGGACATATGTTTATAGGAACTTTTTTGCTTATTTTGATGTGGGCAATAACCTTCTGAATTCCTGAAACGTTTTTTTTCGAACACCCTGTATATCAATTAAAGAGTGTTAGAAAACACTCTGACTATTTTATATTTAATTTTGTGGAAACCAAGCATCTATTATTCATCCAAGTTTCATCAAAAAATATTGATTAATAATTGAAATATTTACACATCCTTATTCTCCATAAGACTAACATTGGATCCCCAAAATACAAAGTACTGTCTTCAGACTTTTTAATATGACGGTAACCAATAAAGATAGAGCAAAGCTTCAAAATACTAAAATTTGTGTGTTTTGTTTTAGCTAAATCCAGTGGTGGAAAAAAATATCTAATCAATGTCTGCATAGGTCAATTTCTGCAGATAGGCTAAATCGCAATAAAGTACATTATTTGTTGTTGGACCTTTAGAAATTTTGTATTATGGTTCAAATAATTTAATGTGACAACTTTTTTGTCTCTTGTAACATTTTTATACAGTTTACCATGTTTGAGAAATTTTATTTTAAAATTTTTAAATTGCTACCATTTTGAAAATTCACATAAGAAAAAACTACTTTTTTAGAAAAATGAACATTTTCTTGATAAAGGCCCATTCCAAATAACAATTTAATACAATCATCCGCTACGGAAATCAAAGTTGTTTAGTGTAAAAAGTAAAATGCCTGATAGCGGCTAAACAGAGTTGTTATCGAAAAAATTGATACATATTTTTAAATTTTTTATGTTCAGAATACGAATATGCATATCCAGTCACGTTTCTTGTGACAACCTGTGTATCAAGTTATTTTTTATTTTACTTTTTTAATATAAAGATTTTGAACAAGAGGAATGATTAGATATTAACCTTATGGATCCTAATATGGAACTAATGTGTCACATATTTAAACTGCGGTTCAGTAAATTAACACCAAAGTGCAGCACCTTTGGCTTGGCAAGTGAGCGAAGCGATCGAGCTCACAGCTTGTCTAAAAAAATTAATGCTGGCGAGTGAACGGAGCTACCGATGTTTGTCTGTCGTAAAACATAAATGAAAAGCTCTGGTATACATAATTTAATTTTAAATAGCATAATAAAATCATAATTACCTGATATAATTACATAATTATCTGAGACAGTAAAATGACACTTAATATAATTTTAACGAGAATAAGCTGAGAAAATAAATTGATAACAAAATTATCAAGTAAACAACACCACTAGCTTTATTAAGGTGCAAAGTTTTATTATTGACTAGTTTTATAACTTGACTAGTTTTATTATAATTCAAAAATTATTTTACCAATAATTGTGTTTTTTTTAATATAGGCTACATAAGATGGATAATATAATGATTGTAATTATTTTTTACATTATTATATTTGGTTTCAATGTTGAACACGCGAGTGTTTTAAAAGGGGAAAAACATTAGAATTAATTATTGCTTGTTGAACTGCATGTTAAAGAAAATTATAAGGACCATTTTTTTTAAATTTTTAATATTAACTTCATGGTCTACTTTATGTTATAACTTTAAGATCTTAGTGACAAAAATAGTAATAAGTCATTCCTACATACATACAAATAAACATATTGAACAAACTTCCTCTATTACACTACTGTACTCCCACAGCAAGATGTAAAACTATACTAGGCCTTTAAAACGGTTAAATGTTGAACATTTTTTTCTATACTGAATTTTGGTAGGTATAGTAATATTGATGCGTGACATACAAAACTGTTAAAATCTATTTATTTATTTGTTTTATGTTATTAAAGTCGTAATTGTTTAATGAAGCTAAAGTAAGTTACCTCTCTGAGAATAATAAACACAATAATTTAAATGTTTTATCGTGACTTTGATATCTGGCCTTTTGCCTATTGAGTGTCGTTTTTAACTTCAATAAAAACAATATTTTACTGTCTGGTTCATTGGCATAGTATATGTACAATGATTATTGCTTACCTAACTGAATAGGGAGATTTATTGCTTTGAATAACTTATGTACTGAAAATAAATTGTTATAAAACATAAATGAAATGCTCTAATATACATAGTTTAATTTTAAATAGCATAATAAAGTCATAATTACCTGATCTTTGGACCCAAACATCGCTGTGTCGTGGCGGAAATCTAAAGGTCCTCAATCCTTTAACTTTGTATCTACTGTTCGTGCAGTTTCTGTAGCTGCACCTTATACCAGACATAATCACACTTAACACACTAAAAGTTTAAAAAACCAAACATAACTTATAAATGTTTTCGGCCACTATCCTACAAGCAATCTAAATCTAAACTAAATTTGAAAATATGTAGCGGTACACTGCAAAAAAAAACTAAATATACAGTCAGCCTCATAAAAATTTACAGCAACAAATAAAATATTGAGAAAACTACTATTATCACTGTGCAAACGCGGACGACAAACGGCACAACTTTACTGTTCGCTCTTTCAGTCACAGGTGACCTTCCAACCAGCGATCCAAAAGCCGACTACAGAGATCCAACCCCCTCTATGGCGGTTTGTTTTCGAAGCTTGGAGCCCGGAGCTGTCAAAATTTACAACCCTCTACCATAAACCACCCACTGCAACCCCAGATTCAGGTCACTGCTCCCAGCGCGGCGGAATCCAGCAAGGCAAAGAAAATATTACCTATGCGAGAATTCACCATCGACTTCAAAGGTGTCTTTTGGTGAAATATTGTAAATGCAAAGAAAAACCCCCTCCAAGATAAAGCGATGTAATATTAACGTAAACCTTAATTTTGATTGACATGTTAGTCACAGAGGCGTGAATTTATCTAGAGTAAAAGTGTTTGAATTAAAATTAGTGATTTTGACGTAGGCTATAATAATACTGTAGTAAAAAAAATATATTGTTAACATTTAAGTTAAAATAAACTTATTAGTTATCTTTTATAATAACATATTACAACACATCGTAGGCCTGAATTCTAAAAACATTACCTACGCATTAAGTGAAGTTATAAAAACCACACTGAACATCGTGGAATAACGACACTGTCGCCACGATTAAGCACCTCTACAATTTTTAACACAGATAACATTTTCTACATCATAGCTAAAAATGATATTTTTCATTCCTATTTATCGTACATTCTGCTGGATGTGTCTAATCATCTATACAGTCTGCAGTAGCTGGGTGATTATTAATTTACTATATCCTAAATATGAAAAATAGGAAAGCAAAGTGGCGATGAAATATTTATCGTTCATCCATTACAATACTTCGAAAATATCTCTGATGACAATGTCAAAATCAAAGACCTTTTGGAGTAGCCTATTCATTTAATAAATTTAAAATGGAATTTGTGAAAATAAATTCACCGAGTTATACAAGTCGACATCAAGGGAAATAGATATTGTGTCATGTACTCTGATGGAGATGGAGCAAAACGGAGTGTTGCTACAACAGAGACAGAGGCACTTCGAGCGTCGAGCGATTGCGCCGCCGCGCCGCACCGGCCGTGTGGCGTACGTTGGACGGAGTGGTGGGGCGGAGGAGGCTTCCGCTACAATGTGGCAACACAGCTGAGCGCAGACGGTTTGAATTCTAGTGGCGGGAGCAAAATACGCGATTCCAGCCATGAGCGCGCCGGTGCTGCTTGCTGCGGCGTCGCCATGAACTATGCGTGAGCGTTCTGTATCGTTTCCTTTTTCTGTGATGCGACCAATCCGCCGCGTAATCCCCTCCCCCGCAGGAGGGAACCAACCGCACTCGCCGTGTGGCCGGTTGTAGAGTCTAGTTCAACAATTACATAAAGAACGACTTTACATACTTCAAAGGACGAGTCATTGAAAAGCTTTTAGCAAGAATTATTCTTTCAGTTACGTTTGTCAAAGAAACTGAGAAGTGATTGCTGCATATGGGCTGCTCTGAGGCAGAGTGATATCGATGAATATTACAGTTTCAATACGTGCTATAAGGTTTATAGACTCAAACTATGTGCATAACATTATTTTTGCTATCCCGCTGCCACCATCTTTTAATTGGGTAAATCAACTACAGTAAGTTTTCAATTCACGTTTTTGGATGCGAATTCACCTTTAAGCAATGGCAGAACTGAGATGTTTATTTAGATTGCTTGGACACTGGTTATTTTATTTGCTCACTGCTGATACGGCAGCACCAGCACCTGGCATTTTTATCCACCTCACAGCGCATTCAAATGTAACAATTTTTCCGATTCACTATAAACTATCAGTTGCTCGAATTCGAACAATCTCATTTTGAAACAAACATTAAACATCTGTGTACACCTTACATAATGGTGTAGACCTATAGGCCTTATTTTTGCTAGGATTACTTAGCATTATAGCCACAGGAAGCGCTCTTTTCTACCTCATATCAAAATGAGCATATTTGTTTACTAAGAATCAAAACAATAACAAAATTCTGCAAAGTTATTCTAACCATCTACTTCCATTCAACCAATCAGCATGATACTTATTTACTTATACCTATAAAAATTACATCCTCGCCTCGCCGCCGGACGGTCGCGCCGCTGCTCATAACGGCGGCCCGCGGGTCCAAGTTCACACCCTGTTAGTTGACAATCGCCGGTCGGGAGATCATTAGAGGCTGGTGATTGTTCAATTTGACGTGCCTCGGACCCAGGAATGCCATCCTCTCCGACAGGAAGCTGATCAGTCCGCAACGGTCCCGGTCGCACCCGATCGCCGCGCCGCGCCGGCTTTGGCTTAATTAATTATATTCGGTTAAATGCCATTTAAACTGACCCGAAGATCGACTGCAAAGACCGTTTCCGTTTTCAATTTAGGCTAACTTATTTAAGTTTATCCAGTTTTAACGCCTTTTAAACTGGGCTTAAGACCCGGTTCTACCGTTTCCGCAATCGGTTTTAAGTTTACGCTAATGCGCATCCTGAAAAGAGGTGTGGGAAAGTTTATCAGACTAACTGGATCTTAAGATCGTTATTTGAAAAAACTAAATTAGAATTTATTAGTCAGTTTTCTCAAAGTTAGTAATATAGAAACACTTAAATCTCCGCGAAACATATTTACATGATATTACTTTGTCGAACTAAAAACCTTGTGTATAATGTTTTTTTGTAGTTGTTTGTAACAAAACGTTGTTTATATTGTTTTAGTGCAGCTCCAAGAATTAACGTGTTATGAAAAGTAAGATCGCGTGTAAAAATTGCCTATTCTAAGTTACGGTGTGTCTACATGAGTGGATTTACTAAGGGAAATTCTTTATCGTATGTCGATCACCATTTGGTCAATAATACAAAATGACATACAATTAAAGAAAAAAGTATGATGTAATTCTTTAAATAAAGTGCATGTAAAATATATTTTTAAATAAGGGGTATGTTGGAACCCACACAACTGCGTTGACTGCGACAAAATTCAATCAGGAATTTCTTATTCTAAATGGGCAAAAACGCTACTTAGGACTTTTTTAAATTGACATATCTCATTATTTAGTAGACCCTCTGTAATCCGACACATTGTCAATACGGTCCTTTGTCCCATGGTGATTATAATAAAAATAAAAAATATCATAATTTGAACATTTTAGTATGTGCCTGCACTGGGAGCGGATTATATTATTTGCGTACATCAATCGGAGAAACCCCTGCATCCTCATTCCCATGGTGTTTATGGTGAAAATAAAAATATATGATTCCCTTGGAAATTATGAGTACGCAGGTTTGCTGCGACGGGGTATTTTATATTCAGCTGTTTGACTCAAACAACTAAGTTGAAAATTATTTTTCTGTACATAAAGCCAATGATAATCAAGCCGGCCTTTAAACCCACTCGATTAGGTTGGAAGGTGTGTTACACCGCTTAGGAGTGTGGGTAGATTAGCCAAGATTACCAATACGCCCCCCACATCGCATAGAGTACTGGACAAACTGTCCATCTGACAGCTGCTGCTGCTCGGACAACCAAGGACTCGGACACCCTCTTTTTTTTTTTTTTTTTTTTTTTTTTTGAGGGAGAGGCAGGGAAAATGCATTACGCACACAGGTGGCCAGCCTGTAGTGTGGGACTCCCCTAAAAAACGGGTTTACTCACTAAAAAACCTCCTCTACTCTTTAGGATTCTAACCTGGAATTGTTTATCACATTACGTCAGGCTAGGCCTAAATTTGGCTTACGCCCATGGGGCTCGCTCCTTATCCAGCTGTTCGGTCAAGGGATCTGGGCCACTTCGTGGTCCAAATCGGTTTTCTTTTCCAGGAGGATACCCCGGACGAACTGTGACAAACAATCCCAGTTGCCCTCATCCTCCATAATCTTTTGGCAGACCGTGTCCACCGAAAAAACACCGAGTTTTCTTGTGGCCTCCAGGCGGGGCCTTTCCCAACGCGAACAGCGGAAGAAGGTGTGTTCCGCGTCATCGGGAACGCCCGGGCAGTAGATGCAATCCGGTGAACCGGTCTTGCCCATCCGGTTCAGGTACGACTTGAAGTAGCCGTGACCTGTCAGGAACTGCGTGAGGTAGTAGTCCACCTCGCCATGCCGCCTTTCCACCCATGGTTGGACCTGCTCGATGAGTCGCGCAGTCCATCGTCCTCGGGTGTCGTGCTCCCAGCTGTGTTGCCACTGCTGGAAGGTTCGGGAGCGCTCTTCGGTTCTTGCCGTGTCCTTGCCGATCTCGCCTTGTCTCTGGTAAATCGCTTTCCTCTCCCCTGCCAAGAGCTTGACCGGGATGACTCCGGCGACCACCAGGACGGCAGGCTCGGACACTGTCCGGTAGGCGGAACACACCCGGAGCGCAGCTTGACGCTGAACCCGGGCGAGTCGCAACCTGTAGCACTCCTTATCTAGAGCGCCTGCCCACACCTCTGCCCCGTAAAGGAGCACGGACTGGACCGCGGACATCAACAGACGTCTTCTGCTGGATCGGGGACCCCCGACATTGGCCATCAGCCTACTAAGGTAAGTGACTACCTTAGCGGCATTGTCCGCCGTACGAAAGATCTGATCCCTCCAGCTTAACTTGGTGTCCACCATAACCCCGAGATATTTGGCGGCACGAGTTGATGTGACCACCTCCCTTCCCACTCGGAGTGGGACGACGGTGTCGATCCTCTTCTTCGTGAGGATCACAATCTCCGTCTTACTGAGAGCAAGCGAGAGACCGTGATCGGACATCCAGTTGTTGACCACCCGCATAACTCGGTTCAACTTCAGTTGGGCCAGCTCAACGTTGCGTGCAGCAATGAGAGCTGCAACGTCATCGGCGTACCCAACCAAAGTGGTTTCCTCAGGCATCTCGGACCTCATGAGGCTGTCATAGGCAACGTTCCAGAGATCCGGGCCGAGTATTGAACCTTGTGCGGCACCAGAAGTGACTGCCATCGTCCGCGTTCCGTCCCTCGTGTCATAAATCAGGCTTCGAGAGCGTAGATAATCCTCGATGAGCCGCAACAGATATGCAGGAATACGAAAGGTGTTCCGAAGCGCATCCAACATATCGACCCACCTTGCCGAGTTGAAGGCATTCTTGACATCAAGCGTAACAAGAAGCACTACTCGGCGGGAGAAATGGTTGTGGCTCTCGGCTCTCTCCACAGCTCTCTGAACTTCGGTGACAGCGTCGATCGTTGACCGTCCCTTTCTGAAGCCGTACTGACGGGGGCATAAGTCCCCTGCAGCTTCCACGGCAGAAGTCAGGCGGGAACGGATCAGCTTCTCGAACAGCTTCCCAGCCGTGTCCAACATGCAGAGAGGCCTGTGGGACGACGGCAGCTCGGGATCACCTTTGCCCTTGCTGATCAGTACAAGCCTGGCTGTTTTCCAGGGAGCCGGAAACACCCCTTCTACCAAACAGGCATTGTACATTCTCAACAACAAGTCAGCGTTGATTGAAAATACTTTCTTTAAAGCCTCACTGGGAATCCCGTCCGGGCCAGGAGCCTTGTTGCTCTTCAGGGAGAGAACGGAGGTTTCCAGCTCCTCGAAAGTGAAGAGTGGAACGTCCTCTACCCGTCTGAAGTCAACCGGCGGTCGCTGAGGATGTTCAGGAAACAACGCAGCGACGATCCTCCCCATGGTGGCGCCCTCCATGATGGAAGGTGGAGAGCGGGCGCCGAGTTTCTGCGTTACAAGTTTGTAACCCAGGCCCCACGGGTCGGAGTCAACGTCGTCACGAAGTCTCCTCCAGCTATTCGCCTTGCTCCTGTTGATCGCCTGGCGGAGAGATTTTCTCGCAGCTTTATAGGCCTCCGACTTACGAACTCTGTCTGCGGGAATTCTCGCTCTAGTGGCGGCTCGTCTAGTTCTTAAACATGTTCTTCTGAGTTCCGCAATCTCTTCAGTCCACCAGTAAACGGGTTGTTTGTCGCGTCGGGGTTTCCTTCGCGGCATAGACTGGTCGCAGGCCGAGACGATCAGTTCCATCGTGGATATTACTAGTGCCTCGGCCCCAGCCTCACCAGGATTCCCCTGCGCTCCCCGAGAGATGACGTCGGTGAACTTAACCACGTCCAGTTTGTTGGTGTTCCACCGGCGTGGCCCTTCCCGAGATGCGGAAACTCGACGATTTTCCTGATCATGCAGATCAAACACGATGTATTGGTGGTCGCTACCCGTGTAGTCCTCCACAACCCTCCAGCCAGAGATCCTCGGAAGGAGCGACTCAGACGCAAAGGTGACGTCAGGGATCGTGCCTCTCTGCCCGGGGCGCCGAAAAGTAGGTGTGTCGCCCTGGTTGAGGACGACAAGACCGGCCCTGGCGATGAAATCCAGGATGTATTTCCCCCGGGAGCTGGTAGAGGGCATCCCCCACTCGACGGCCCTGGCGTTGAAATCGCCACCAACGACGACATGCCCGGTGGTGCAAAGAACGCACTCCTCAAGGCTATCTATCTTGTCGCGGAAGTCCTGGACGGCCTCGTTGGGGGTGAGGTAGCAACTGAAGATTGTCACGTCCCTACACCTAACCCAGGCAAATCCTCGGCCGCGACCATGACTCCGCACCAAGACATCCCGCGTATTACGCGCCCAAAGTGCAGCAGTACCGAGGCTGTCGGAGATCCAAGTGTTTGGGTCTCTGTCCCGATACTGTTCGCTGATAAGGAGCGCGTCAGCACCAAGTTCTCGGGCCAGCTGATCTAGAAGGTTATCAGCTCCCCAGGATCTATGAAGATTGGCCTGGAGGATGCGAATTACCGGCCGCTGCCTTTTGCCTGTTCAAGTGCGGTTCTGAAGGCGCCGCACTGACCAGACCCGGGTAAGTGACCGAGGGCACTGGAGCCTGAATCCTTGCAGAGGAAGCAGGAGGGGCTCGAGGAACATTCCTTGCGTTTGTGGCCCTGGCTTCCACACTGGAAGCAGTTGGCACTCCTGTCGGGCCCTTTACAGTTTCGGGAGGAGTGGCCGAAACCGAGGCAACGAAAGCATCTCGAAACTACCACCCTCCGTTTGAGCCTGCAACTGACCCAACCGACTCTGAGGTGCTGAAGGCTAAGCAGCTTATTGGCGTGCTTTTCGCCCATCTCAGCAACAGCCATCCGGAGTTGACTTCGGTTAGGCTTTGTCAGCCATACCCTCACTCCATCAGCCGGTATCTCCGGGAGTGCCACCTGGATCGCACGGGTCACCTCGTCTTCGGTGGAGAGGGCATCAAGGTCCCGAATCTCGACCGAACACTTCGGTTCTAGGGCCTTGATGGAGCCTTTGTCCCCAAGTGCAGTCTTGAGGGAAGCGGCAAAACCGATCTTGTCACTCGACTTCCCCAGTTCGAGGAGGACATCCCCGTTCTGGGTTCGCCGAATAGACTTGATAACGGTGTCGGTCTCTTCCGGTTTGGCCTGCGATCTAATCTGACCCAGAACATCGGCAAAAGATCGCCCCCCTAAGGGCTTAATCAAGATTGCCTCCTTCCTGGGCTTCTTAGGCCTGGGTTATTTAGGCTTTCTGACAGACTTGCCAGAGGCCTCCCCAACCGGGTTTGAGACTTGCGTCCGCTCCACCCTCGACGCACTTTTCGAAGCTGCCTCCGCTTGCTTCTGCCTCCTCCTTTCTTTCTTAGACAGGCGCGTCTTCCAGCCCCCCAAAGGTGTCGAGGCAGAGTTTTCTGCCAAGGCAGGATTAGCCGCCGGAGCAGGAACCTCTGCAGGAGTAGCCGCTGGAACAACGACAGCGCCCGGGATGGAATGAGCAGCCGGGACAGGAGATGTCTGCGATGATGCAGTGACAAAAACCGGCCTCGGCGCCAAGTCCAACTCCCCGAGCTCAGGGCTTCCCGATGATGAACCGCTCTGCCTCTTCTTTCGCTTTCTGGCTTGAGTCTGGGACTCAGCCAGATGAGCTTGAGGCGAAGCAGAGATGACTCGGTTCGTGACATCGCGCTCCTGTTTCACTGCCTTTAGCCTGATTTTCCGGCATTCCTCGATTTCGTCTAGAGAATCTTCGAGTTTCGGAATCCCCTCTTTTATGGCCTTGTTTACGTTCTTTTGAATTAAGAGGGCCTTGGCCATCTCCTTCAAAAGAGCTTTCATCTTCTTCAGACATGAGTCTTCCTCCTCGTGGGCGTCGTCCTGCTGCTGCCGAAGCATTTGCAGCTCGAATGCCGCACGAAGAGGGCTCTTCCTGGGAGGTATTCCATCGAGCCTGGCTTTTGAGGTTTCTGCCTCGGTCACCTTCATTGCTAGATTGACATCCACTTTCTCCTTTTCAGGCTCGGACGGCGATCCGGCGTCACTTACCGTCTTGAACGGTGCCGGTGGGGGGGAGGTTTTAATTCCCCCTGTCGGCGTCCCAGTCTTCGAGGTCGGAGACCTCTGCACAATAGAGCTTCGCCT
Organism: Neoaliturus tenellus; assembly: GCA_030545055.2. Classification (NCBI taxonomy): domain Eukaryota; kingdom Metazoa; phylum Arthropoda; class Insecta; order Hemiptera; family Cicadellidae; genus Neoaliturus; species Neoaliturus tenellus. The sequence goes on along the minus strand of CM061531.1, from coordinate 172,701,458 downwards.
AAAAGCGGCTTGCTCATTCTCCTTTACGTTCTTCGTGTTTCGGTTGAACTCGGACACCCTCTTAGCGATGGTTATGTATGTATAATAGATAAGTAGCTGTAGTTCACTTTGCTGCCACTTTAAACGCCATCCATTACGGATATAATTTATGTTCATATCTATCATGATTGTTATCTACTTATTCCTTTAAAGGCAATGGAGTTATAATTTAAATAAAATGCTCGTCGTCTCAACTATCAACCAATATTGAGACAGTGTGTATATTCATAGCTGATGGCATTTTTTTTAACCTTTTGTCGGGGTACGGTCCAAACCCTGCTGGTCTTGTTACTATCTAACGTCGACCAGTTGTTAAAAAGTATAATTAATTTATAACAAGGAGAATGACAAATGGCAGCTGGGTCCACAAGCGAATCTTTAAAAAGCTACCAACTTTTCTCAGGACCGAACCGGCAACCTTTGGATTCAAAAGCGAGTACCATAATCACTCTGCCACAGAGCCAGAGATTTGAAGTGTAACTCCTGCGGTTTTCATGGAATTACAGATTGTTCTTGAGGTTAATATCGCAAAAATAATTAATATTCCCAATACAGTATACAGATTTCTACATTGGCCTACACATTTTGTACAAATCGACAACAGGAACAGACCTTAGACAACGATAATAACAAATAAATGAATCATGATTAAAAAGATAAAGAGATTTATCTCCTCAGTCATGTAAGGCATCGAATGCCTCCTCGGGACCGGCACATTCGTCATTATTGCAGTCGAACACCCACAATTAATTAGAAGATATGGGATCCGCTGGTCTGATATACGGGAGCCCGCGAGGTGACGGCAGCACCGACCTGAGACTGTGCGATGACAATGTTTATAGCCACCCTGGCTGGCTGGTAACCTACCGATACCCAGAGGACTATTGGTACGGCACCATTACCCTGGGGCTGTGCGATGACAATGTTTATAGCCACCCTGGCTGGCTGGTAACCTACCGATACCCAGAGGACTATTGGTACGGCACCATTACCCTGGGACTGTGCGATGACAATGTTTATAGCCACCCTGGCTGGCTGGTAACCTACCGATACCCAGAGGACTATTGGTACGGCACCATTACCCTGGGACTGTGCGATGACAATGTTTATAGCCACCCTGGCTGGCTGGTAACCTACCGATACCCAGAAGACTATTGGTACGGCACCATTACCCTGGGACTGTGGTGACAATGTTCATAGCCACCCTGGCTGGCTGGTAACCTACCGATACCCAGAGGACTATTGGTACGGCACCATTACCCTGGGACTGTGCGATGACAATGTTTATAGCCACCCTGGCTGGCTGGTAACCTACCGATACCCAGAGGACTATTGGTACGGCACCATTACCCTGGGACTGTGCGGTGACAATGTTTATAGCCACCCTGGCTGGCTGGTGACCTACCGATACCTAGAGGACTATTGGTACGGAACCATTACCCTGGGACTGTGATGACAATTTTTATAGCCACCCTGGCTGGCTGGTAACCTACCGATACTCAGAGGACTATTGGTACGGAACCATTACCCTGAGACTGTGATGACAATTTTTATAGAAACCCTGGCTGGCTGGTAGCCTACCGATACCCAGAGGACTATTGGTACGGCACCATTACCCTGGGAATGTGATGACAATTTTTATAGCCACCCTGGCTGGCTGGTAACCTACCGATACCTAGAGGACTATTGGTACGGCACCATTACCCTGGGACTGTGATGACAATTTTTATAGCCACCCTGGCTGGCTGGTAACCTACCGATACCTGTACGGCACCATTACCCTGGGACTGTGCGATGACAATGTTTATAGCCACCCTGGCTGGCTAGTAACCTACCGATACCCAGAGGACTATTGGTACGGCACCATTACAATGGGACTGTGCGGTGACAATGTTTATAGCCACCCTGGCTGGCTGGTGACCTACCGATACCCAGAGGACTATTGGTACGGAACCATTACCCTGGGACTATGATGACAATTTTTATAGCCACCCTTGCTGGCTGGTAACCTACCGATACCCAGAGGACTATTGGTACGGAACCATTACCCTGGGACTGTGATGACAATTTTTATAGAAACCCTGGCTGGCTGGTAGCCTACCGATACCCAGAGGACTATTGGTACGGCACCATTACCCTGGGACTGTGATGACAATTTTTATAGCCACCCTGGCTGGCTGGTAACCTACCGATACCTGTACGGCACCATTACCCTGGGACTGTGCGGTGACAATGTTTATAGCCACCCTGGCTGGCTGGTAACCTACCGATACTCAGAAGACTATTGGTACGGAACCATTACCCTGGGACTGTGATGACAATGTTTATAGCCACCCTGGCTGGTTGGTAACCTACCGATACCCAGAGGACTATTGGTACGGCACCATTACCCTGGGACTGTGCGGTGACAATGTTTATAGCCACCCTGGCTGGCTGGTAACCTACCGATACCCAGAGGACTATTGGTACGGAGCCATTACCCTGGGACTGTGCGATGACAATTTTTATAGCCACCCTGGCTGGCTGGTAACCTACCGATACCCAGAGGACTATTGGTACGGCACCATTACCCTGGGACTGTGCGGTGACAATGTTTATAGCCACCCTGGCTGGCTGGTAACCTACCGATACTCAGAAGACTATTGGTACGGAACCATTACCCTGGGACTGTGATGACAATGTTTATAGCCACCTTGGCTGGCTGGTAACCTACCGATACCCAGAGGCAGAGGACTATTGGTACGGAACCATTACCCTGGGACTGTGATGACAATGTTTATAGCCACCCTGGCTGGCTGGTAACCTACCGATACCCGTACGGCACTATTACCCTGGGACTGTGCGGTGAAAATGTTTATAGCCACCCTGGCTGGCTGGTAACCTACCGATACCCAGAAGACTATTGGTACGGCACCATTACCCTGGGACTGTGCGATGACAATGTTTATAGCCACCCTGGCTGGCTGGTAACCTACCGATACCCAGAGGACTATTGGTAAGGCACCATTACCCTGGGACTGTGCGGTGACAATGTTTATAGCCACCCTGGCTGGCTGGTAACCTACCGATACCCAGAGGACTATTGGTACGGCACCATTACCCTGGGACTGTGCGATGACAATGTTTATAAACCACCCTGGCTGGCTGGTAACCTACCGATACCCAGAGGACTATTGGTACGGAACCATTACCCTGGGACTGTTGTGACAATGTTTATAAACCACCCTGGCTGGCTGGTAACCTACCGATACCCAGAGGACTATTGGTACGGCAGCATTACCCTAGGACTGTGATGACAGTGTTTATAAACCACCCTGGCTGGCTAGTAACCTACCGATAAACAGAGGACTATTGGTACGGAACCATTACCCTGGGACTGTGATGACAATGTTTATAGCCACCCTGGCTGGCTGGTAACCTACCGATACCCAGAGGACTATTGGTAAGGCACCATTACCCTGGGACTGTGCGGTGACAATGTTTATAGCCACCCTGGCTGGCTGGTAACCTACCGATACCCAGAGGACTATTGGTACGGCTCCATTACCCTGGGACTGTGCGATGACAATGTTTATAGCCACCCTGGCTGGCTGGTAATCTACCGATACCCAGAGGACTATTGGTACGGAACCATTACCCTGGGACTGTGGTGACAATGTTTATAAACCACCCTGGCTGGACTGGTAACCTACCGATACCCAGAGGACTATTGGTACGGCAGCATTACCCTAGGACTGTGATGACAATGTTTATAAACCACCCTGGCTGGCTAGTAACCTACCGATACCCAGAGGACTATTGGTACGGAACCATTACCCTGGGACTGAGATGGCAATGTTTATAGCCACCCTGGCTGGCTGGTAACCAACCGATACCCAGAGGACTATTGGTACGGAAAAATTACCCTGGAACTGTGATGACAATGTTTATAGCCATCCTGGCTGGCTGGTAACCTACCGATACCCAGAGGACTATTGGTACGGAACCATTACCCTGGAACTGTGATGACAATGTTTATAGCCACCCTGGCTGGCTGGTAACCTACCGATACCCAGAGGACTATTGGTACGGAACCATTACCCTGGAACTGTGATGACAATGTTTATAGCCACCCTGGCTGGCTGGTAACCTACCGATACCCAGAGGACTATTGGTACGGAACCATTACCCTGGGACTGAGATGGCAATTTTTATAGCCACCCTGGCTGGCTGGTAACCAACTAACACACAGAAGACCACTGGGATGGCAGCACCGCCCTGGGACTGTGATGACACCCTGGCCGATCCACAACTATCGGTTAGTTTATATAGTAACAACTCAATACACAGAGGACTATTGTTTTTGTAGCCCACAGAGACGAACAGATAAAAGTCCCCATATAAATGTTTTTTTTATAATGAAATCTTTTATTTTATAGTTTACCATTGCACCTCCATACAATTGAAATTTTTCTCGGCATCTATCTATATCTATATATATAATACGTGATGCCCTTTTTTTGTTAACACTACTCCTCCCTTATTTCTGGACCAATTTTAAAGTTTGAGGTGTCTAAAGAATGGTCTCAGTTCGTAGTTTTGCAATAAGGTTTTAGATTTTTGATATTTTAATTCTGAAGCTCACGGGAAGCTCTCAAAGTTCAGTTTTTGTCCATAAGATTAACATGGGGAACAATTTATATTGAATTGCTAAATAAAACAGTTGTTGATAGTTAAACAAACATTCACATATGTTAAAAGGTGAATAAAAGCAAGTTTTTATCATTCTGCACGAAATCGGCCAGTTTTTTGTTCTCTCAATAGTACCAAAACCGATTCTTTTCTGTCCTAGGACTGAAAAATCAGATGGAGAATTTTTTAGGTCCTAGTACTGAAAAGTCAGCTGTTTTCCAAGTATATTACTATTGATTTATTTATGTTGATGAGCAGAATTTTGAAATTCAAACCTTATGAAAAGCATTGTTTGTAAATAACATAAATGTAAACACTGCATATTACTTACTTTGTAAATATAACCTCGGAAATACAACTTTATAGTTAATATTTTTAACGATCAAAAGTCTAATTTTCGCATTATGATAAAAAACGTTGTTCATCACTCGGAGCAAAAGTGTCTTTTTGATGCTTAATCGTTTTTAAAAACTCGGCTGCGCCTCGTTTTTAAAACACGATTGCGCACCAAAAAGACCCACTTTTGCTCCTAGTGATGAAAACTACTATTAACTGGTACTGAAATATCAACACAATTTCATATTTTAATACGAGGAGTGTCTAATCGGAGGTTTTAACCTTTTCTCAAAATGTAGCGGGTAGACTTTGTTTGAAGGCTTTATTTACGTGTAGGCCTATATGGGCACAAAAATAAGATTAGTAACTTAACCCTAGAACATTTAATTTTACTGTACGAACTAATTTAGGAAATTGAAACTTTTGATCTGGGTGGGTTGTCCGATTAGTATTGAAACAATAAAGGAAGGTGACAAATATTAAAATAGAACTAAATTTGTGTGCATGTGTTTTCAAACTGCTGTGAACTATATAATTTACAGGAAAATTAAGGAAAAGGGATGGTTGGTTGTAGGCACAATAATCTGTTTACTACAAAAAAAATTTAATGCAGAAAGCTACACATATTGAAACACCTGTTTAAAAGAGACATTTTAAAGTTTTTTACCTCCACTATATAAAAAAAGCTTATTACAAAAATGGTTTGTATAAAGAGAAATTTTAACCAAAATTTAAAGCACATAAAACTAAAATGGACCACACCAACAAAGATGTAGATTCTCTTAATTTTTATGATTTCTTAATTTAAATTTTGTAATGCCATAGACAGTTGAGTTCAAGAGGATTTAGTTCTTTATAAAAATAGTAATGTGGACACATTCACTATTTTAACGACTAGGTACCTCATACAGTACTACAAAACAGCCGTAGTGGAGTGCTGCATAACTCTTAGGACCGGGGAGTTGTAGTGAAATGTTTATTTTTATTCTGTTGTCATTACGTTTTATGTTTGATGAACTATGTAGATCCAACATCTGTGAATTTATTCTAAATTTTATAGGAGTGTTTAGACAGAGGCCCTAAGACAAATCGGCAAAAGAACAACTACGTAATCTTAGCTAATTTAGATCTAAAAGAACAACCACCAAATCTCAACACTATCACATTGGTAAGTTGGAAAATTAATAATGAAGATCGATTGATGAAACAACAATAATGTTTAATCTGATTTTCACTATAGTTTGATTTATATTCAAAGTAACTCTGTTCATCATCATTTAATTAATGATGCTTTCTAACAACTGGTCGATGTTAGATAGTAACAAGACTATCTACGGTTTGGACCGTTCCCCGTCAAAACGTTAAAAAATGCCACTGGCGTATATAGACACTAAAAAAATTAACATGGAGTTAGGTTTGATCACCAGGTATACTCTAATAAATGCAGCGCATTGCGCTGCACGGGCCCCCTAGTAATAGTCTATTAAAATTTTGGAAATGTTGTACAATATTTTAAGTAATAATGAGTATTGGTGATCTTGATTTAAATTCAATTATTTGGAAATCAGTGCCAATTTTAATATGGGTCTTATAGGGATTTTGTTTATTCCATAATTTTGTTAATCATCGTTAAGAATATATATATATATATATATATATATATATATATATATATATATATATATAGAATTACTATCAATATTCAAAGCAATAAACACCGCAGTATAGTTTCAAGTTACAAAACTCCCACGAAAATAGAAACATTTTTATTTATACAGGGGTAGAGTAGCTAATAAATTAGACGGAGTCCACCGAAGAAGTCTTTTTGAACTAGTTTGGTATCTGTTTCATCATAAGTTACTACACAAAATAACTATTAATGTATAACATGTACAATAAAGTGGCAGTAAAAAGCTACTGAATTCTAACTAAATTGTTTTTTACTTTGAAATTCTGTTTCGGGGTTGTTACATTTTCTAAGATGTAATTTACAGACGAGCCCTCCCCCTAACATCATTACTGTTTGTAGAACGGCCTTCAGAAGACGTTAGTTTCGGGTTTAAGCGTCTTGATAAGTATCGAAGTGTTCTTGCTGCTGCAGAGGAATTTTAATCACGTATCTGGTTTCAGCGAGTCTCTCAAAACTAGAAGAATCTAGTGAATCCATCCCATGTATCCAGTTACGAATGGAGATTATACGCGACATTTTAGCATAATCGTACTAAAATATTGTTCATAATCGTTCGGTTATAAAGTACCATTTACATTATTTATCATCGTTTTGTCTTCACTCTTATATCTGTGTTGCAATTTGAAGTGTGTTTGTTTTCAGTTAGGTTGATGTAATTTTAAGTTAATTAAAAATTTAATTCCAAGCTTTATTCTGGTTCAAGATCTTGTTTTATTTTGCAAAATGAGTTTTAATTGATAAATCTAAAATCTTCAGGTACAGCGGCCGATATTCTTTCGCACAGTTTCCAAAATCCAATGAATAATATATCAAGTGTGTTAAGAAAAATGTAATGAATTATATCTAAACAATCCCCATTTGTCATTTGAGGGTTACACAAGTATTAATTTCTTTACTTTTTACTTTTTCAAAGTGGCATTACCGAGGGGTTAGTTACAATAACATATATTTACCTTACATATGGATAACTATGGTAATGGAAAACGACACAAATTTTACATAGAGGACGAATTGCACCTTTGTAGGTCATGCCTTCTGATAAAATCATCTCGTTATCAGTTTCTTCAAGAACGGCCAGTTTCGGATTTCCCAATTCACCCCCGCAGGACCTAGGTGTCGCAACCCCCAACACACTTGGTGGCCCCGCGGCTCCAGCGTAACGCTAACGTAACGCAGCGTTACGATTGTTCGATCGTCGGATTGTCTTGGTCGGTATCAGCAGGACAGCAGGTGGCGGCGCAGACAGCCACAATGGGTGACGCAACGCGCCACGCCGCGCCGCCGCCGCCGGTGTCCCAGTGGGCCGCCGAAATGGGGAATGATCGAGTGCTTGATCAGTGTCGATTGGCTGTTGCTGGAGTTTTCTCTCTCACTTATGAATAGAAATTTCTAGTTGAAGGATTAGTCAGAATACGGAAAATATGGAGGATATAAAATTGTGTTAATTAATATTGTGATAATTGTTGTGTAAAGCCTTAAAATTGTGTAAGATCCAAGTTAAAAAACTTTGTCTGGTCGTTGTGATCAAATATTTTGATTACAATTGGTTCAAGGACTGCTCTCTTGGTTCCTTAAAATCAAGATACCCTTTCTAATCTGATATAAAAACGTATCAAATTGTACTTTGTTTCTTTCTGAAAATGGACTGTTACCAACTCAACTGGTAGTATTTTTCCGCTGTCAGATAATAGGCATGAAAAAATGCGTTTTCTGTACCAGAGGCTAAAAAGAATTAAAACTGCAAGTATAGGGACCCTTAATAGAGCACTTGGAAAGGTAGGTTAGGGTAGGTTGAATTACTAGCTTTTCCCGCGGCATTGCTGTCGTTCCTCGCCGTCAGGTTTAGCTCGTTCGCTCACTCGCTGTCACGCTCACCCTATGTGAAATAAATTGCTAGAATGCATAAAATTGGAATTTTTCATTGAATTTGTTTCTTAGCAACAAATAAATGCTATTACCGTATTTATTTACAATTTTTTATAAAACATTTTTATCTTTTGTAAAAAATACATTTTTAAAATAAAAAATATCCTATGTTACTTATGATACCCCCAAGAATATGTGTACATAGTTTCATGATGTCTTACGCATGAAATCGAAACAAACATACGGACATTCACATTTAGGCCTATAATATTAGTATAGATGTAACTATATGTAATTGTGGTAAGCGGAACGTTTACATTCAAACTATTTTTTGGAATTCTCTTTTGTACTGAGCTTAATTACTTTCCATTGACGTAGGAGTTTATCTGACAAGAAAATATCTCTTCAACTTTAGTCAGCCAACAAGTAAGAAACTTCAAGTAATCGTTTAAGTTTGTCTCAAACCTTTGTTTTCCTATATTTCAACGTCGCGTTCTAAAATGCCTGCAATGAAATTACCAAAGATGAAACAATGGCGTGGGAACCTGTATCGTGTGTCGGACCAGTTCCAATGATCCGCGATGTTAGCATCCGATGATGTTAGCATCCGATGATGTTAGTCTCCGATGATGTTAGTCTCCGATGATGTTAGTCCCCGATGATGTTAACATCCGATGATGTTATCATCCGATGATGTTAGCATCCGATGATGTTAGCATCCGATGATGTTAGTCTCCGATGATGTTAGTCCCCGATGATGTTAGTCTCCGATGATGTTAGTCTCCGATGATGTTAGCATCCGATTATGCTAGTCCCCGATTATGTTAGTCCCCGATGATGTTAGTCCCCGATGATGTTAGTCCCTGATGATGTTAACATCCGATGATGTTATCATCCGATGATGTTAGCATCCGATGATGTTAGTCTCCGATGATGTTAGTCTCCGATGATGTTAGTCTCCGATGATGTTAGCATCCGATTATGCTAGTCCCCGATGATGTTAGTCCCCGATGATGTTAGTCCCCGATGATGTTAGTCCCTGATGGTGTTAGCATCCGATGATGTTATCCTATAATGTTAGCATCCGATGATGTTAGCATCCGATCGTATGTTAGTCTTTGATGGTGTGAGGCGGACACATCGCAACCACGGAGGTCCGCTTCGCATCAGTTCTTAGTGGCTGTAAAAACTTCGGAGTTGCGCACCTCACCCCGCACTATGGCCTCCCTACTTTCTGTTTATTTCAAGTGATCCCTTAATTTATAGCTCCTGTATTTAAATGTAATCTGCAAAGTGCTTTAAAATGTAGTCTATTTAAACGCAATAGTTTGATTTTGAAAAACAACTCCATTTCTAGCACTGCAAGAACACAAACATATCTTAATACTATTAATTTTTAATACTAATCTAATATGTAAAAAAACAGATTTCGTAATGATTCACAAAGCCTGTATTTTGCTAGATAGTTTACTGTTTTTGTTCTTTAAAGTATTAAAGTTAAATTATCTTGAACAGAATTATTATAACTTTTCTCTTAGAAAAACAAACAAAATAAAAACAAGTAGGCCCTATTCGATGGGATTGGGCGGCAAAGCTCGTCACACGCGGCTTAGTGCGTTAGCCGCCCATAGGCACCCTGTTCGAAGGATGGAACTTCTATTTGATTTAATTTACTGTGGATACATCTTAGAGGACAAAAGGCTGGCAGATAACCGACAACTCGAAAAAATACCCAAACCTATTATGAGTAACCTCGCTTATTCAATGCATCAATGCGAAATGCCGTGAGGCTCTCCAATGAATCGTTTCTTTGTGACTTTTAACTCTACAGTCTCGAAGTAAGTTTTCTCCCTTAAGTTTTTACAGCATTGTACTATTAATGTATATTTCACAAGAAAACACATTTTCATGAAATAAATATACTTACAAGATTTTAAATTTCCGGTCCTCAGCTAGAGGTCATGTTGCCGTGGAGGTAGGCTACAACCTCTACCTCGGTTCCGCCGGGTAGCTGCCTGGAACACACGCACAGGTAACATTATACTGCACCTTGCAAGTCTGTTACTGTTTACATAAGCACTACAAAAACTGCAAACTCAAATATCACATGAACAAAGTCACTCGTGTATCGGTTGGCGAATTAAGGATCAGTTTTCAAAGATACGAGGGAATACCTTCCTCGGAGTTGGTTTTGTTAAACTTATAATGATAAAATACCGGTACTTCCAAGGCGGATTTAAATCTAACTATGACTTAATGATGAATGAGTTATGACTGGATATCTTGTACAGGTTTGTGTGATTGCTATTTTCTAGATTATCCGATTCTTTAATACTTACTGTATTTAGTTCTCTTTGTGGTTGGGACACAGTGTAGGAATGCCATCATATATACATTATCAATGACTATTACTAATATGCATAGCCAATCATTTAAAACAAAAGAGAGAAATCTTTTTCAGTTGAAACTGGTTCACTCAAATTGCGTGATAATTGAGTGAACAATTGATAATTATCACTTTTTTAACTCAAGTGATAATTGAGTGGAATATAAATATATAACGATCATTTACTAAGACTATATAAATAACAGTTTATTAAAAAAAGCGACCAAAACATCGAGTTTTTAAAGAGCAGTATAAAAGCTGGGTTAACTTACCCGCGTAATTTTGCAGAGAGTGGAATAGCCGCTGAATTAAAATTTTGCGTCAATCAAATGACAAAAACTCTTTTGCTAGACAGTTCCGCTCTCTACGCGAAAAATTCTTATTGAATATTTAATTGCTCAGCTTCAAATTCTACAATATAGTTTCTATCGCAAAAACAAGAAAATATGTTCTATTTCACACTGATATTTAGCGCCTCAGCACAATTATTCATTTTATTCCTATATTGGTCACTTTACCATGTACAGCATAGAGACAACAAAAAATACTTCATGATAGAATATTTAGTCCGTGTGTATTGGCAATAAAATTTGTTTAGATCGAGAACCAAGACGACATTAAAAAAATAATTGATGATGTTAAAATTTGTACACTAACAAATGAGGAGCACGACGGGCTCATTGAACTAACGAAGGAAATGCGGAAACAGAGTTATACAAGGAATTAACCGGGCTGGTGATCCATCTTGAATGGAGAGCAGACAGACGCTTAATTGCGAAGGCTGTGTTAATGCAAATGTGGCAATTACGGTATAGATCTATTGCTGGAGGCATCGATAGCAGGAGGTACCGATAATTAGCGGCGAGATGTTGGCTGCCCTGACAATTGCAGCTGTAACATATTAGCATCCCTGGTCGGGTCTATAGGCAATAAATATTTAAAAACCACTCACCCCTTTAGTATCACCAGGGATTGGATGATCTGCCCTCGGAGCAACAAATACACTAGATGGATCAAATAAAGATTTTCAAATTTCTACCTTTCAACCAATTTTGATCTCTAGACATATTCAAGTGTATGAAACTATCTTTTTTGGGTCATGGATTATTATGGGTCATGAAAGGATTATTGATTTGGCTACCGCACGATTTTATAAACACTGTAATGACAAATAAAATGGTGGAATTCGTGTTTTAGACGTTTGAGTTATTTACTGTATCACACGTGAATAAGATTTGTTTGGTATACAATTCGGTATGGGGTCCTCCATTTTATCCAAACCTTTGACTTTTAGTGGGTAAGATATAGATTTTTTTTAATTGTCATCAATTATTATCCCAATGATATGCTTAATACGTATGAGTGAGGCATATTGATTAAATTCAAACGAACACAAAAATGGTCAATGTTTTGTTGGTAATCCAATTGGCGACTTCACATACGAGCACTTTATCCATTAAGCTCCCGAGATATTGTAATCATTACAACAGACACAGAACAAACAGAACCGTAGTCTATGTTGTAATCCTGGTAAACCATCCAAATTAAAGTTTAAAATGCACTCAAACCGACGATTTCAAAGACGTCTTCTGAACCCCTGAAGATAATTTTATACCTTGATGTGATGAAGAGAGAAGGATTTTTCAGCCTCTGATAGGAGAGATATTTTTGTTGGTGGTGAAACAATGTCCAGCAGATAAGCAAATCACCTGCTGCCGCTGCAAGGCCGGTGGGATAGAGGAATGCCACTATGCCAATGCTATGCCACCGCCACCACCGCGCCGCCACCGCCGCCGCGCGTCGAGCCGACCCTTGTTGCAGCAATGCATTCATTGCTCATTCAATTGATCTTGGCGCATACATTACAGCCCGCGTGGAGTTGTTGAGAAGTCGATGAGATAGCAATAGTGCTTGACCTTTGAAGGGGTATAAACACACACAATGCGATTTGTTTATAAGGAACGATCGATTTATTATTACTACTTGTATACTTGTTGCTCGAAATTGAGCAATTTAGTTTGGAATATCACATTACATTGCTAAAGTTCGTTAAAAATTAATGTGCGGTTGAAAAGCGGATTTTAATTACATAAATTTTTCTCATTACTCCTTACCCCAAGAATCTAACCAATCACACTCACTAAAAGTTTTTACAGATGTTAAATGTCTCGTGTCACTTTAAACCAATTTTTTGCTCTGCCGTTAACAAAATCACTATTCTTAGTTTGAAATTTAAGATTTAAAAGTAATCGACTGAAACTTCAGCTAGGGTAGGAACACTCGACCATCAGCGCTATTATTAAATACTCTAAATTTCAATGGCGAAATTAAAATAGCATTTGATTGTAAAGAAAATAGGGGAATCCACGATGATATTGAGGGAACTACCACGTAGAGGAACGAAATTCAGTTTTCCGACCCCACATGAATTTTGAACGGGTTGTAAAAAGGTTACGTTTGGTTTTAAATCAATTACACCTGGCCAATTAATTATTGAGATTATCAATAATCTACAAAAACTGCAAAACTCCGCTAGTTTACAGCTGAAAATTAACAGCTATTTAAAAATTCTCATCCCAACCCCAATGTTATACTAATGGAAAACTTTTAAAATTTCAATGGATAGCGTCTTTATTTTAAGTCCAATCCTCATCAATTTTTGGTTGAAACAACTATAGTGCTATCTAACGACACCAACAACTTGAAAATCGACTGAAAATTATATGAGGATTTCAAATTAGAAAACCCCTTTACTGTATTAAAAGTATAGATTTATTTATTGTCTACTATTCAAAAGAATGTTTGTTTTGAGTTGTTAAAATGTTATTCTTTCTTATTCACCTTTTGCAAATATTACCCCAATATGGCGATGTGTTTTAAAATTTCATTGAAAAACAAAATGAATTTGCAAAAAGAATTTCTTGACAAAAAATTGTTCAGATGAAAATTTAATCTATACTTATTTAATACGCTAAGGTTTTTTTTGTCTTGAGAACTCCTCCTACAATTTTCAACCGATTTTCAAGTTTTTGGTGTCGTTGGATAGGGCTTGGTCTGTAGTTGTTTCCGCCAAAAACTGATGAGAATCGGACTAAAAATAAATGCGCTATCCACCATTGAAATCACAAAATGTCCCATTTAAATAACATTGGGATTGAATAAAGTTTTTGAAACATCTGTTAATAATCAGCTGTAAATACGTGAAGTTTTAGTAGATTAAAGAAATTCACAATATTGTATTAGTCGGATGTCATTGATTAATAGCTAAAAATAACATTGGTATTGTACTAAAATAATTTGCTCGGTTTCGATGATTAATATTACAGCTCAGAGTAGTAATATTTACGTCCCTGTGAGTACAATACAAATTTATTTGCCTGAAATTTCTTGTCATGTTCATTATTGTTTAACATTTAATTTGGATAATATTTTTTTAGATATATACTTATTTAATACGCTAGGGGTTTTTGTTACGAGAACTCCTACGATTCCCAACAGATTTTCAAGTTGTTTGTGTCGTTTGATAGGGCTTGGTCTGGAGTTGTTTCCGCCAAAGATATGAGAATCTGACTTGAAATAAAAACGATATCGACAAATTAAATCTGAAATTTTCCCATTAGATTAACATTGGTATTGGCTTGAGCATTTTAAACATGTTAATGTACAGCTTTAAATGCATGTGGTTTTTTTGTGATTAATGATATTCACAATATTGGATTGGTCGGATTTCATTGATTTCGAACTAAATGTTACGTTTGTATAGTACAGAATAAATTGCTCGATTTCGAGCAACAAGTAAATTTAAAATGCACTAGTAAATTTAAAATGCTGAAATAAACAAATTTTAAGTGACATTTATTAGATTCTACCGAAGAATTAATTGTTTTGGTATTCACTTTCTTACAACCAAATCTCCATGTACTTCATGTACTCCATGTACAATATTTCGAACTTTTGTACAACTTTTCGCAGCCAGCGCTGTTCAGGGAGTCCCGCACCCCATCTCCGTGAGAGCGCCGCTCCCTCCAATCAGTGCGACCCCGGGGGTGAGTCAGTAACGGTCGTTCTCGCGGGACCAGCTGCCCCCCCCCCCCCCCGCACACACACGAACACACAGACGCTGCGGTACATCGGTACACCAGTACCCGGGTACTGTCGCTGTCGTAGCACCGTCAACCGTCACGCCCGCATACCCGCGGCACGCGCCGGACATTACCTGGGCGGCTGCCGATGGTTTGCACATACTGGTAGGAAACATCGTCTGTCCGTGTAAAGAGGCCTAACAGACTTGAAACAACGTTTTGTAATCACATGGAGACTATATTTTTATTTATGTGATAGCATTGACTGGAAACTCGCACGGACTGCAAACCAACTAGAAAATCAGGGTATTTCCCAGCCTAATAAGCAGCGCTCCAAGCGATTTTTAGAGAACTAACTGAAAAAAAACTTCCCCTACCAACTTTGAGAATTTTTATCAGTTGTCATATACTGTGTAAATTTAATCAAATTGACTTTAATTTAATTAATTTTAATAAGTAATTTAATAACTTAATCAATTTTTCATAAAAATAAGGTAGCATTTTAATTTTAGTCATACATACCATGACCCCTTTCTACGTGGGCGACACTCGACAGTTTTGTATCGCCGTTGTAGCATAGAGATACTAAATGAACAAAGTGTGCACCAAACGTAATCGCAAGACGGATAAATTTTAAGAACAATAGGTCCTTGAATATAGGTCCTATGCTCTAGTAAAAGCCGAAACCTGAGTAATCCAAAATGGAGTGAGAGTGGACTGTGATGGAAACAAAGCATATGTTATAAAAAACGTGTTAAAACAAAAACGGTCAACAAATTTGCTGGTATAAACGATGCCATTATAATATCATGTACTCTGACGATGTCGTTTTTGAGGCGCAAGAAAATGGCTTGACGAAACACGCGTATATAGAACAGGCAGTTTATGGTGATTAAATGAGGTTTCATATTTGATAATAGTCACGCTTTTCGGTGATTTATGTTGGACTTTAGACTGTACCCCGCCAATTTCTGTAAACATTATTTACCCCATTACTTTGCAGACTATTACGAGAGTATAGTATTAGTGATGTTCCTTTCAGCCCTCATCAACGTCAGCATAGCAATGTCATTTCAAGAGGGTTTCACATTCCCAGCAGAGTCTAACCTCATCATTTTGCTTGCATATTTAAACATGATTATCCCAGTTTTTTTTTTTTTTTTTTTTTTTTTTGGTTCCGATAGCTCAAATCTAGACCAGTCTCTGTAATTGATCCACCCAGATGTGATGTGGGCCACCGAAGAAATGTTGAAAGGCGAGTGCCGACCTGATGCGGTCCGGCCTAATCATCATTACAGCGAGAGTTGTCCGCCTATAATACTCGTAACAAGCTGATTCACTTGCGCATGCCTGGCCAAAATGGAAAATACAGAAAAAGGATAAATACATGAGTAGGCAGAGATTTTATTAATGTTGTTTTGAAGACAATTAATTGTCTTTGAAGACAATTGTCTGAAATGAAGACAATTTCTTTAATATCTGCTTCAACCTTTCTTTAGTAATTACTAAATTAGTTTAAGAAATTAACAAAGTATTTCTTAAAAACTTAGGAAAGTAATAGGAAAGTAGTAATTAGTAATTAGAAAAGTAATAAGATTTAGTTAAGTCTCAAACTATGTATTTCAGGTGTCTTTGTAGGCCTCTACATTAACCTACTTAGGAAAATAACTCAACTGTCCATCACCAACATGATTTCTAATTCAAAATAATGCTTTTAGGAATTATAAAATTGGTGAATGCGCACGACTAGGCCTATGTGTGAAAACAATTATAAGCAGGGTCAAACAAGATTAGAAGCTTCGTGAGTTTACTATGACTATGATAAAAAATCCAATTCTGTAGGATAATGCCACAGATAATAGACCCAATCGAGAATTGTTTTATCTTCGATTGATTACAATTGAGCCTGTTTTAAACGTAATGTTATCGTGAAGGTTTAAAGCCTCCACCGAACATGCTCGTCAGAACCTGTCCTGACGTCGGACCCAGCATCCTAAATGACATGTTGGGTGTTTTCCACACACCGTCAGACGTAGCTGTGTTTCAGTTGGGCGGTGCTGTCGAACCGAACATCTGACCCAACAAATCCACAAGGCATGTTGGGTTGGAGAGCACACAGACTATAGAAAACGTCGGGTTCCGACATGCTCGTCTGACATGTTTGTCAGTTGTGGAGCCTTAAAACACATGCATAGTCTGGGTACTGAATATTTCGCTTAATATTCCATGAAACCAAAAACTCTACTTATAATAGTGAGGAGTACAATTCTATTTGCTTTATTAATTTACATCCGCAAAATAATTCTGTACAGTAAAATTCTTCAATTAGTGCGTTAAAAACATTTTTTACGATAGACAATTTACCAAAGCAAGTTTTAATCCTTTTTAAAATTACACCAAAATAATTTCAAAGATTTGTGTATTTATTTATCATATAAGTAGGTAGTAAAACTTGTTAAATATACTTCTCATAAAGAATATCTTAAAGGTCGGGTCAACCGCTCCACCAGACCCGCGACGTCTGCATCTGCATCACTCATCTCTGCTGCTCCAGGCGATGACAACGCATCCAATCAATATTCCAGATTAATCGATCTCCTTTCCATTTCATTTTCCAGTTTCTCTCAAGTGAAATGATCCGCTGAGCATGTTACGTTATTTAATTTCAGTGAAATCTGCTTTACTGAAACTGTTAAATTATTTTACGAATAATAATTTAAATTAAGATGCTTATAACAATTACATAAAAAAATTATTTGACTTTGATTTTACAATAGACATACATCTTGAGTTTTAAATATAAGTTTATGTATAAAACTCTAACGAACAACAACTAAACTGATTGTAGGCCTTTGAGGAAAAAGTTTATCCGTATTATTTATAAAGGTGTCTTTTACACTTGTCTCAAGGTCTTGTCATTTTGTATAAGATAGGAAGTAATACCTGTTTGTTCAGAACAAGAACCACGAAGCTTGGGTACCAAGAGGCCTGCCAGTCTTGTTGAACAAGTTTGGATTACACGATAAAAAAATAATACTGTAGCTCGTATCAAATTATGTCCGTTCCTGAATAATTTATTGTACAAGTACAAGAACATCAAAATGTAACCAAATTCATATCGAAAACAACTTCACTTTCAGTGAAATAAAGCAAATGAATGAATTGGATCATTATATCTCTTAATTTAAAAGCCATTTTATGTCAACTGATTAGGGAATCTTTAAGGCGAAAGACTCAATTTGAATAATAGATTGTCTTTCTCTTTTACAATACGACTATGTGAACGTTAAACATAGGTTCACATACTTTGTAAATTAATATTTTAATATAGAACATTTGTTGAAATATTTTCAATCGTGAGCATCAAATTCAAACTAACTTTTCACAATGTCACTATACGTTTGTCAGCGCATAAATAATTTCTCCAGGCTTTTAAATATTGTGATAAAAAAATTCTTGATGTCGGGATTGTAATGCCTTGCTATATATCTATTTAATTGGTCATTAAAATTCTTTCCTTGGTAGTTTAAATCGCACTATGAAACTTTTAATTACAATAATACACATTAATTAATTACAATTAATTACAATAATAATATTGAACTTTTCCTAACATTCATGCAGATTCCGGTTTTATGCTACAGGTACACCCCTGTACCTGCCCTGTAATATCCAGAAATGACAATCCAAATTGGTTCGAACTTCTATACTTTAGGCCTACTCACTCGATAAAACTCTATGTAACTTTGGAGAAGCCGTTTTTTTCGAAATAGTCATATTTTCGTTCGAATTATTAATGGGAAAATATTATAACAAAATCTCCGTACCCTGGCCGATGTTATTAGTATGGGGAATAATAAAATAACTTGACTTCGCTGAAAATTAGCTGTGTAGGCGAGTATGCTGCGGCTGCGATGTACCTAGTGGCGGGACAATCGAATGAAAAAATAATCGATTCCTTTGACTCAATTATTGATTATTTTTAAAATATATTGTATAGTCAATTGCACGAATATAGTCTTATCTTGTATTTTCCCATTTCTCTTAAAGATAGTGTCTTTGTTACTCATATTAACTGACTACACTTACAAATTATTATTTAGTTCCGTTATTGTTTGTCCTACTTAGTTGCTTATGTTTCTTCCACATACAATAATAATAATAATAATAATAATAATAATAACAACAACAACAATAATAATAATAATAAAGCGTCTTTAAAAGAAACAAGCTATTTTTTACTCTGGATACTAGGATAACCTTACCGTTATGTTAATATGTGAACGAATTATTAATGCAAAAGATTTTGTTTTAAGTTTACCGAGCAAATACTCTGCTCCACTGGTACTACTTACTGTGTTTAAAATCCATCCCCCCATCAATATGCTGACTGCGAGCATGGGGCGACTATGGGGCGCTAGCATATCTCCGCGCCAGCATCTCCCACCACTCTCGGCTCGTCTCCGCTCCTCTTCGCGTATTATGTCAGGATATTGCCGTAATTATCACGTAAAGAATCATTAAGGCGGAGATTATTTTCTGGCGCGAAGAGTAAACCACGAGCGGCGCTGTAATCATAGAGGCGGCGGCGGAGGAGCGGCCGGCGGCCGAGGCATCCGCGGAATCCTACAGCGGGCGGGTGCGAGGATGTGGGGACAAGTGTGGAATAGCTTCCTACACTAAATAGCCTCACTTTCAATATCTGTGCTCAGTTGAATAAAAATACATCGAGTTATAATATGTGACACCCCGTTAAAAAAACGAATGTGCGGTAAAACCCCTTTTATTTCTTACCAAATGAAAAATTCTCTCCTACTTTCCCAAATTCCCTTATTTTTCTTCAAATTTAGTTTTACCATACAGTTTTTCTGCATTTGACGTTCAGAGAGATAATAGAATAGATGATAACGATACTTTTCCTTAATTGTCGTTGATAGTGTTTCTTTTTACAACTCAAACGTCGCAATATGCATATTCGTTTACAACAAAAAAGTAAATCAATGTCATAAATTAACATTGAAGAACACTGCATGAAGGGCGGCACTACTAACTACATTACAATGGCTACGGGAGTTATCGTCGATACAAGTTCAAAGCAATGGAGCATTGTGAACCAAAAACACTCTTGGAAATTAATATTTTATTGTCGAGGAAAAGGACATTTTTATTTTTGCACTTAGCTCAATATCAAGTTCTTTGAAATTTAAAATCACTCTGCTGAAGTATTTAGTGAACTTTAAAATTTTATGTGTAAAACAATATCACTAAAAATAAATGTGTTTTCACACAAAAAAATGAAACAATGTCAATAAAAATGAAGGTGGCTTCGATAAAAATTTGTTTATTTGACTATGAATTTTAGTTGAACTTATTTTGACTAACTTCATATTTACTTAGTCTACATCAAACGATTTTAAGTGATCACGAGATAAGATGTAAATTGTTTTACCAAGTAGCGACATTTTATTGATTTATTTCAAATGTTCTCATAATTTTAAGAATAATAATCTTCAAACTACCAAAATGTCAATGCTGTACTTAATTATTTATTTTTGCACTTAGCTCAATATCAAGTTCTTTGAAATTTAAAATCACTCTGCTGAAGTATTTAGTGAACTTTAAAATTTTATGTGTAAAACAATATCACTAAAAATAAATGTGTTTTCACACAAAAAAATGAAACAATGTCAATAAAAATGAAGGTGGCTTCGATAAAAATTTGTTTATTTGACTATGAATTTTAGTTGAACTTATTTTGACTAACTTCATATTTACTTAGTCTACATCAAACGATTTTAAGTGATCACGAGATAAGATGTAAATTGTTTTACCAAGTAGCGACATTTTATTGATTTATTTCAAATGTTCTCATAATTTTAAGAATAATAATCTTCAAACTACCAAAATGTCAATGCTGTACTTGGTAAAAATTTAACTAAACGTATACACCTCAAGTCAAACGATCTTGTTTTTCCGCTTCAATTCTTTGTTAGTCACACCGGTTGCGATACTCCGTATTCTGCCATGATTCATATGTTGCGTCGCCGCTGACTGCGACTGCAACATCACCGGACACACCGAGCCCACGGTAGACACGTGCGCCGTGTCGTATCGCAGCTCAACACTCGCAGACTTGACTCAGGCTTTATTGCAGGTGAGTCAACGGTTCGCTCAAATTGAACGCAAATAATGTATAATGACGATGTGCACTAGAGATAATGCGCAATTACTTTCAACCAAACGTTACGTAGACATGAGCGGTATGCAAAAACACTGGTGTATTATGATACCGAGCAGAATTTCATTTGATGAGAAGGGATCTATCAGAAACATCAAATTATTTACGGAAAATCCTTTACGCAATTGTCAATGGCAAATCAATAGGTGTTGAGGGAAGCAAACCTCCGACCTGTTAAAACCGTAGACACTCGTGCATGCTTTAACCATTAATTGGTCTGGCGAAACGACTTGCGCCCTTCATATATACTTTCCTTAATATACGCCATAGAGTGATTCGTTGTTTCAAGACATATTTATCTTACAAAACTATCTTGTAGCGATCCTTATCTCCTGTGTCATTCGTGCGAGAACCCAGAACCCACACGATATCATCGTAGTCGAGTCAACTTTTTACATTCCCCTAAGACGTTCCATCGTTTGCACCATACTTGGTGGTTCGCTGAAGATGGTACGCTTACGTAAAATGCAACTGTCACATTAATATTTTTCAATACTGATTAATCAAACTCATTGACGCTTGTTTCCTTTCTCAACACTAAGACTCCTGATATTTGCGTGGTTTGGCAGATTCAGGCTTACATTCCCCGATGAAGGAAAGATCCATAGCGCCGTGCTCCGCACACTTCCGCCTCGCAGACGAACAGACGGAGCGGAAACGTGTGAGATGGGATCGCTCACGATCGTACGCGCTCGTGCCGTGAGCATCGTGCATCGTGCGGTACACTGCTGCAGGTGTACACCGTCCTGTCGTACAGTACCATCAATACGCGGGGCTGCACCACCGTGGCACGACCACACCGGGGCGGTCACCACCGGGGGTGAACCGCTGCCACTTGGTAGCACAGACAAGTTTGTCACAAGACTCTTCAACTTATCCTTCAGCCTGGTCACGGATGGATCCGTGACCAGGCTGAAGGATAAAAAAAACTGTTGAGGCATAAGAAATAGCACCCTCTAGTTCATAAACGGGTGCAGAACGCAGACTGGGTAAAGTGGGTGTGTGCAAGATTGAGAGCTCTTTCATGAAAGAGATTGGTTATAGAATGAAATGCTTATAGCATATTATACTGTATAGAAGAGACAAAAGTCGTTATGAGGTTAGGGATCTGCGGGCTGATCTTTACAGTGTCTCTGCCTATCCTATAATAGAGGAATAGGACAAAAAAATGAGTCATCACTTTTTCATCACATTAAAATTATTATAAAAGTGTTAAAAGACTACTTTAGAAAACCGGGACCAGTTTGTTATTATGTAAACCCCGGTAACAAGAGGACATCGGTAAAATTAGATTTACTCGAATGAGTATATTTTAACTTATCGCAGTATGGACACACACGGAGACAGCTATTAAACATTAAGTTACAAATATTGATGTAATGTTTGAAGTTTGCTTAAGTGACGCTGCAACTCCGAGTTTCAAGAGAGATGAGTGTGAACAAGCACTCCTGGGGTCATCACCAGACCCACCAGACCTCTCAGGACTATGTATTCAAAACAGGTTTGAAAATTGCAGAATATGATCACCACAATTCATAGTTTAACAAAATGTTGCTTTTATCAATGCCCAAAATATGTGGAGTAAATACAGCATTGCAATTATGTGAGTTTAATGAAATAACATGAACTACAAATCTTTGCTGTATTTAGTGTTGCTGTGAAAACTGAGGTAATAGATAAAACGTTGCAGAAAATGTCATTGCGCAGGCAAGTCATATATTTGTTTACGTAGGATAGGTTACTGACTTTTTGTGTTTACCCAAGGAATGGTAGATTAACTTGTGTATTTAGATATTTTTGACACCTAAAGACCTAGAATGCCATTTTAAATCAAGTCCCCGCGACCGCGCCGGCCAGATGACATGCCCAGGTAGGCCTACACTCTACACCGTGTGTCCCCGTGACCGTACCGGCCAGATGACATGCCCAGGTAGGCCTACACTCTACACCGTGTGTCCCCGCGACCGTGCCGGCCAGATGACATGCCCAGGTAGGCCTACACTCTACACCGTGTGTCCCCGTGACCGTGCCGGCCAGATGACATGCCCAGGTAGGCCTACACTCTACACCGTGTGTCCCCGTGACCGTGCCGGCCAGATGACATGCCCAGGTAGGCCTACACTCTACACCGTGTGTCCCCGCGACCGTGCCGGCCAGATGACATGCCCAGGTAGGCCTACACTCTACACCGTGTGTCCCCGTGACCGTGCCGGCCAGATGACATGCCCAGGTAGGCCTACACTCTACACCGTGTGTCCCCGTGACCGTACCGGCCAGATGACATGCCCAGGTAGGCCTACACTCTACACCGTGTGTCCCCGCGACCGTGCCGGCCAGATGACATGCCCAGGTAGGCCTACACTCTACACCGTGTGTCTCCGCGACCGTGCCGGCCAGATGACATGCCCAGGTAGGCCTACACTCTACACCGTGTGTCCCCGTGACCGTGCCGACTAGATGATGGGTATGATGACATGCCCAGGTAGGCCTACACTCTACACCGTGTGTCCCCGCGACCGTGCCGACTAGATGATGGGTATGATGACATGCCCAGGTAGGCCTACACTCTACACCGTGTGTCCCCGCGACCGTGCCGACTAGATGATGGGTATGATGACATGCCCAGGTAGGCCTACACACTACACCGTGTGTCCCCGCGACCGTGCCGACTAGATGATGGGTATGATGACATGCCCAGGTAGGCCTACACACTACACCGTGTGTCCCCTAGACGTGACCCCGTCATTGTCCGTGACCTCCGCCCAGACACTACACTTATCATGACTGGCTGCTCCCCCCCCCCCCCCTCGCTCATCAGTGTATACCGTGAACGTCCCTAGTCGATGGCTTGGTGATAAAATTCTTTTAGATACGAAATTGAATTAAAATAAATTTATTTGATAAGAAATTTCAGATAAGGTCAGTTAAAAATATTAAGTACGCCTAAATTAGTTGAAGGTAGTGAAAATATAACGAATCTCAAATATTAAATTATAAATATTTGGATCTAATAGATTGGTTTACTGATAGTTAAAGATGCATAGGATAAAACCGGGTTCATCCAGCGAGCACATTTGGCTATGTGGCCGACGAGTTCATCCAAGTATGAGTTGTAACAAAACTTCAGGTCACGCACCATTAATCATCTTTCATTGATTGTCATGATGGAAAATGTTGGATTGTAGGACGGAAGGTCCGAGGGTAATCCCTTCAATCGTCGATTGTACAAAAAAATGACAGGGGCGGACGGAAGGTCAAACCCCGGACCCTAATTAGTAAGCGGACCTAACGTCCGCCCTGTGAAAAGCAGGTAGGCGGATTTAACACTGGTCACCGTGGCCCACGCAACTTCTCTCCGTGGTTCACATAAAGTGTTCCGTGTTTTAGATTTCCATCGTCACAAAGTTATAGGCTTTTTATTTGTGACTAGTATTACAATACTGTGAAACTGAGAGAGTAACAATATTGTATAGAGAGTGAAAATTTGCTTTGAAAGTTAATTTTAAAGTAAAATAGTAAAAATAAAATAAAGAGAGCCTCGGAAAGCATTGTTTTTTTCTACATTTTGCTTGATTTGACAATACGTTTTTAAATTTAGATCAACTTGAACCCAAATCACTCCTTTAACAACATGGCTTCGTTAGGACCTGGTTTATGGGCAGTTTTTAACTGCTTTACCACAGCCTTATTGATTAGCTTGTTTGAACTTGCTAATTTAGTTTATATATTATTTATAATATTTTGTTGAACAAACCATCATAATCATAAAAAATCTTTATGTAAATTGTTAATTTTTAATATGCCGCTAAAGTACAGTAAGCCTATGTTTTTTTTTTTTTTTTTTTTGTTTTTTTTTAACTTGATCCTCCTCCTGAATATTAGGGTGAGGGAGAGACGGCATATTGAAATGTATTTAAAAAAATAAGCTCGTGAAAACATTTTACAGTACCAGATATTCTTTAACAACGTCCCATATACTTTTATAACGTTTTAATTACTATAACTTCTTACAGCAGTAACTCCAAACCAGCTGTATGTTTGTAACCCAAACCTATGCCTTGTTGAAAATGTAGCCATATCATTTCTAAACTACAGTTGAATTTCTTTAAGTAGAAGGTCCATATTAGGTGGAATATCTTTGACAATGTTTATTTATGTATATGTTAAAAACGGGCTATAGTTTATTTCGCAACACAAATATATTTTCTGCTGTCTATTTTATGGTCATCTTGAACTAGGATAAAGAAATCAAATACATCTAAGAACATATGTTTTTTATTACTTAAAAATCTAAATACAGTACTTCCTCACGAAGGCCTGATGTATACATTTAAAAACAAATTTAACAATCTTATGCAAAATATAAATGAAAACATAACGTGAATCAATATAGTCTATAGAAATACAATATTAGGCCTATACATTGAAACAAAATGATTTCTTGTATTTTTTTAAGCGCTGCATACCAAAATATAAAAGACAACAATTCAATGTAAAATTATGACAAAAATCAATCTAACTATTAATTTAACACAATATAAATATATAAAAGGAATCATTGAATTAGGATCATGGATCACGATTCGGATTGAGTATTTTAATTCGAATATTGATGTTTGATATATATTGACTGTGTAAGGTCAAGAACAGTAAACAATACTGTCAATATTTATCACGATCCAGAATAACATTAGGCCTATCCGTATTGAGCGTGTATTGTTAATCCCCTCTGGATTTTGAACATGGTGATAATCAGAAATCATTCATATTTTACGATTTAAGACTCTGTTCAGGAGATGTAATGAGTATAACATGTTTGTATTGCATTTTCACTTCAAAATTAATGTATAGTTTTTCATAGTAGGCCTACAATATTTAACAAAATTTCATTTAATGAAGACACCTATGTCCCTGTCAACCCTCGTCAAACAGTCTCAAACGGCGAACGCAGGGGCGGACGTTAGGTCCGGGCACGATCTGCCATTAGAGGTTTGACCTTGTGTCCGCCCCGTCAAAACAGGTAACAAATTTCCAGGTCATTTCTGAAGCCCGGACCTTCCGTCCGGCTACCAAAATGTTGACAATATTGTTTCATGCTGTAACTTTTAATAAAAGTGCTGTAACTTTTAATAAATATTGTTTCATGCTGTGATTTTAATAAAAAAATCACTATTGCACTATTTACACTAAATTTAACGCAGTGGGCTACTCTATAGAGTTAGAGAATGGTATGAAAATGCTGTAGAGTACTGGGGGGTTGGGGGGCTAGCAAAGTAATAAACCAAAGTTCTATTTTGAATATAAAGACTATAAATTTATGCATTTTTAAACATTTTAATAATAACAATAACTGTATGAATATAAATACTCAACTCCCTTAAATAAATCTCTTCTATGAAAATAAAAGATAGAAATTGACTAAAAAGTAAAACTAGAAATCAGAACCTGAGATAACCACGCATTACCCATTAATCTTCAATTTTTTTTAGATACGGTCCAAAAATGACCAACCTACACAAGTGATCGAGCTAATGATTTCATGACAAGGACTTAAAATCTCATAACTTTATAACCATCTCAAAACATCGGCACGTTATTATGCCGTCTATATCGGCATATCTTGTTAGTTTTGGCCAAACTCCTAATCCCCCGCCGCGTTATCAGCTGTTCTGTGTTGTTCTGGGCTATCGCTATAGTCCTGTCGTCCTTGGATATCCTTCTTCCTTATTAAATTTGAGGAATCCAAAAAACCCGCTCGACACAGGCTTTAGGCTAATCAGCGAGCATCGCCCACACACGGATGTCCGCTTACACTTCGGGCGGAAAATTCGGTCCTGGCAAAAAATGGCGAGGCATAAGCCTGTCCTACCTCTGTGTGCTCAAATTTTGAACTGGCTACGATTCAAATGTTTGTTTTTTATAAAAAAAACCGTTTTATTTTTATTTTTGACTGAGGTTAAGTCTCGTTTTAAAGTTAAAATATATTCCGCCCAGTTGAAAACAAGAGGTGCTTTTCATAAATTGCAAAGTGATAACTATTTTTTTATACCCTTATAATGTCAAGTGCGGTGCGGACCGTTACTGGGGATTGCTCACCGGACCAGATGCGTGTTCCGAACGCAGATGTTCGGGCTTCCACCCCCTCTACACTGATATCGATTGTTGACATTATGGTTGGTACTCCAGTAGAGGGCGTTGCTGGGGCTGTTGGAAAGTTGTAGTGTTTTATTTCGAGAACAATTTTGTTACAAATTTATTACAAACCTTAATTTATTCTACATCTAAAATATTAAATATTGAAAATAGTGTAATACTTTATACACGAAAGCCAACTGTATTATTGTAAGAACAACTAGTTCTCATAAATACAGTGTGTATTAAGTTGCAAAACCAATCTATTCTTAGCTATGAAGAGGATCAAAACAAGTCTTTGGTCGTGGGAAATAATATGGTGTAAAGTGACTACAGAGTTGATGGCAACCCCGAGGCGGACCAACAAACGCAAAACAAAACACACTCCATATTTATTTCAAAACAGCATTTAAGATCAAGTGAAAGTGATACATTCGATTTAATTAATAAGCTCTTTACTCTCCGATAACAAATAATTATCCTGACAAATTGTCTATATGTGTTTCTTGGATATTATTTATTGCCTGAAATTTAAATTTCTAACCACAGTTGTAAACGATTTTAAAACCATTTTCAATCAATTACTCCTTACAGTATAACATTTACTAAAGATAAACATCATTAAAAACCTTAAAAACTCTAATAAAATTTGAAGTTCAATATCTACCATTATTCTTGAAGATATTAAAGCGACAATTAAATGTGTGAAAGCCCACAGCTCCCGACAATAACGTATACGAGTCCAATGATCTTTCGCGGTTTATAACCTGCTATAACAGTGGTCATAACCTCACAGATTGAGCCCGCTGTTGGAATACCGCGCGTTACGGAAAAACTTCCACACGTAGCGTAATTATAACAGCTCGGAATTTCCGAGTCGTTATATCAGAGCGTGATGTGCGGAATGAGAGATAACTTGGGGATGGGATGCAGGGTGGTGACCAGTGAGTGGATAAAGGAGTGGACAGATGAGTCGGTTCTTTCGATTCGACTATCGACTCATAAAAGTTAGAATCTATCAAATAATCGATTACGTAATTATAATATTATTTTATTTTAATTGTTGGGAGTTTCCTAGTTAGTATGTGAATTTTGAAGAGCCATATTCATAGATTTTAAATGGATTAAATGTTTAATTGTTAACAGTTTTTAATAAATTAAAATCGATTTCTCATCAGTTAAGAAAACTGACTACTTAATTTAAATTAACTATACTGTACCACATAATGTTTAAAAAAATTGTAAATACAATAATGTTTTTGTAAAAAACTGTAGTATTTTTATGAAAAGCAATAAGATTGTTAATTAATCTGGAAAATCGGAAAAATATAGAAGGAGGAATACAAAAGTTGTTGATGAATTGATTAATCAATCCCAACAAAGCATCGACACATTTTTAATCGATTCTATAATCACCAACGGAGACTGCGACGGCTGGGCTGACTGAAGTCGTCACGGTCGCCACCAGTCGACTGTCGGGTTGTGAATCAGAATGAATTTTCTTTAGCTATAATCAATATATAAATTCATCTATTTATGAATCGTTTCTTTAAAATCGTCTGAATTCCCCCAACATGTATTTTCAATATTTATCCGATTACAAACTTTTACAATTAATTACAATTTTTTCCTCAAAAACAATTTACGAGCAATTGTTGAAATATTATATGGTTCTAGAGCATTTAGTAATTTAACAATACTTTTTTATGCTTAATAAACTAAGTATTATATTTTCTTAACTAATAAAGCGATTATATAGTTTTTAACCTATTGAAAATTTAAATCTTTACAAAATATATTTTAATTTACAATATTAACTAAAGAAAAGTATAAATTACTTTTTATTCGATTATTCGATCATATAACCTGAGTTTATTATTTATGATCTTAACACGAATATTAAAACTTGTCAGATTGAATATCATTATAAAAACAGACAAAAGTTTCAAAAAGTGTAAAGTACAGTAATATTTTAAGAAGTGTAAAGACAGACAAATAACCCCTAGGGAATTTCCATAAGGGGTCGTCCATAAATTACGTCATCTGAAAATAGGGGGGGAGGGTCCAGATTGAAAATGACGGTAAGGTGATGGTGCAAGGGGGGGGGGTTGGCTTTCATATGACGTCATTTTAAATATGATGTTTTATATGAAATTTTAACAGTAAAACAATGATAAATCCTAACACGACTCAACTATTATGAAATCATTATGTATAAAATACATTAGACTATTTTAAGGCGTTATTTTATAGTTTATTTTTTCCATTAAGAAAGTCATTTTGGCTTTATTTTTGAAGGTAATTTCAGATTTGATCGGTCAATTTTTTTAGTTTATCATGTAGCGTTTGAAATGTATTATTTTTACTTAAAACGGAGGTTTGTTAAAAATGACGTCATTTTTCCGAGAGGGGGGGGGGGGTCAGACAAATTATGATGGTAGAATGATTTTAGGGAGGGGGGGTCCAAAAATGGCCAAAAAGCGATGACGTAATTTATGGACGGCCCCTAACTTGCAGAGAAATGGAATTTACTCCAGACAACTAAGAGATAAGAATCAGTTCGCAAAATAGATTATTTAATTTATTCATATAATTCTCAAGTAGAATGGATCGATTCTTGTTTTCCTTCGATCAGCCCGTCACTACTGTTGGCAATACTGTGGGTTCGGGCGCTCGATGCCTATCTCTGCACATCTGCCCTCATTAGGATTTTACACCGGGAATTATTTCCGAAAACTGTCAACTTTGTTGGTATTTATCGAGGTGTTTATTGGCCCTTCGGAGCTATCTGGATAACGAGTGTTTGGCCTAACTGCCGAGAAGGAATGCAGTAAACATTGGAGTTTAGTGTTGTGGATTTGGGGACAAGAATTTTATACTTATGTATGAAATAAATGGGCAACTCTGAATGGAAATAAACTACTGTAGGACGTTGGTCGAATATACGTAAATATTTAATATTTAGAACGTTACCAATAAAACCCAATACGAATTCATTATTTAACATGCTTATTGTAATTTTAAGTAAGTATTGTAACATTAATGTAATTGTATTTCATTGAACTTTTTATAAAATGTGACTCATAGAAATAAATTATATAGCCGATTATTCAAAAGCTCAGCTAAACAATATTTCATTAATTTATATTGACTTCAAAAATTAGTTTGTAAAACATTAATTGGATGTATATCGGAGGACTTTATAGTCTTATCACATTGACTGCATAAAACTGTAACCGCGTTGCTGTTTAATAATACTGTAACAACTCTCCTAAGGCTCTATGGAGCCCCCATGCTCTTAATTGGTTTCACAGAATTAGTTTATGATATTTAGAGTTAAAATTGTTAATGATGTTTGATACTTTTCATAACCTAACAAATCACCTACTGTTCCGCCCAGATGCCCCTTCCGAATCCTACCAATTTCGCAAAAACTCCTAATTCTTTATTTGTGTATTACATTTAACCTTCGAATAAAATAGTTCAACTTTTTTTGTAGTTTAACTGCTTAAAGTTGACAAACAAATTGTTAAACAATTACCAACGAAGGATAAAGTTACCAGCGTGTCAATTAATGTTCCAGCTCAAAGTCCGTGAAAACACAGTTCCATAAAATTCAGTCTAAACGGTTAACTGGTGTGGCATAAAACAACTAAGAAAACATATTTCCAAGACTTAACTTTCTCCATATATCTTCCATGTTCTCTCTATTCACCTTAATTCAAAATACTGTTCATGCAGAAAACTCTACTTACAGTCTAGATAAGAAATATTTTACATCAAGGTTTATTAAAAAGTAAACATTTAAAAACATAGTCGTATTTATATTAATTGAATTAATTAGGGATAATGTAAATTTATTAAATTAATTAATACATTTGGTAGAATATCAATAAATTAATAAAAAATTTATAAATTAGCCTCAGGGATGATGTCTTATACAAATCAACCTACATGGTAACATAGCTATAAACAAATAAGTTATGAACACCTGCATTAATTATTTGAACACAGATCTTAACACATCAAATAATGAACAAGAATCAGTCCAAAGTGAACCCAATCAAATCGAAGTCCCAGGGCACCGACCAGGTCCGAGTGCTCTTCTACGGGTGCGATCGTTCACATTCAAATTAAGCAGCGAGTCCCAGCAATTACGAACAACAGTACAGGGTCAAGTGTTGGTGGTTCCCCCTCCCCTCCCCCCTTCCGCGTAATACAGGAACTATCTTCTTTCTCTCTCACAATAGTACATCGGCTAATGGTCCCTCTGTGGCACTGTTGGGATTAGAGTCAGCACATATTTTCAATCAATTTATGTAGACTCTAGTCTGATTATTTCACGGAGTTACTTTGATCACATGGGCATTTTTTACAATGGCGAAGGATGAAGCTGGGATCTTCACTGCAGTCAGCAGAAAAGATCAAAATTAACCGATCGAAACAGCGAACAGAGGAACGGACAATAATGGTAGACTGGGTTTATTGGATACCGAATATTTAAAGTTATCAAATTCAAATTGTATTCAGTATGATAAAAAATGCCGTATTGATTTATTTTGTTAGTGTGAGAATTAGGCCATGCTGAAAGCAAAATTTTACAGTACCTGCCTTTGAAATAAGATTTGCACGGGTTCTTCTAGTTGTAGCACTAAAACTAGAAAATATTATCTTTTTAATCTCAACTAATAAAATGTTTACATCTTCATTTTTAATTAGTTAAATTGTAAGGTCTGCATGGCCTAAATGCTGCGGAGCAGCACAGTCCCCATTGTTTAAAACTTTGAAAGTCTCAAAGTCTGTAAGGTGTAGCCCTGAGGGTTCAGGGTTCTTCTGCTGTCTAACGGTAGGTCTACACATGGATTTCTCCTACGATGCACATAAGCTGAGAACAAATTTGTGCATGCCTAATTAATATAGAGACGGTTTAATATTTTTCTTTTGTTTGTTATTTTTTTGTTGAATGATCGATATTGTACTTCACAAGTAAGACATAATTTGATACACTTTTACTTTCTTATTATAGTTATTCGAGCTCTAACCATGACATTTATTTGCATTCGAAAGTACTATCTTAACAATAATATAATTAAAACAGTACTCAACACTATTTAAATATATAAAACCTGTTAATAAAGTTAATAAAAAACAGCTTTCATTAAATGTGAATGTAATTTCCGAGCGACCTTCATCGTTAGTACCTTGTTCCCGCCATGTTAAAAGTTTTGTTCTCTTTTTTATACTAACCTGCATCAATAACAATTTATTAAACTTTATATTCTTGATTGCTCGAATCCCACCTTGACCTACGGAGCTCATTGTGTAATCGTTCCCTCCGTTTTCGACCCCGCTTCTAGTAGAGGGGGAGATGGTAGTTTACAATGGAGCCCCGATACAGCAAGGGTGCGCCAGTATTGATGTGCAAATTGAAAACGGAAATCCAGGGGGGGAGATCACCTGCTCCAGGAAGTGGAGGAAGTTGTGGTCTGGGTTTCTAATCTGAGCTGCAAGATTAAAACAAATTAACCTCAATCTACTATCTCTTGGGGCT
Source organism: Neoaliturus tenellus (assembly GCA_030545055.2). Taxonomy (NCBI): domain Eukaryota; kingdom Metazoa; phylum Arthropoda; class Insecta; order Hemiptera; family Cicadellidae; genus Neoaliturus; species Neoaliturus tenellus. Next base: position 172,668,467 of record CM061531.1, on the reverse strand, counting down.
GGTCTGTATCTGAACTTTTGTTTTCCTTTACAATATATATGTGTCATCGATTAATGATCGCCGATTTATGTGTTTTTGTCTATGTGTTAATCATTAGAATATTATCTTTTATGCAGAGCCATTTTCGAGCTGCATAAACATAAGGTTTCTCGTTTCTGTTTATTATACAAGAGAGTATTAAAAAGATAATAATCCATTTTTGCATCAGTAATTTTTTTTGCCATTCTGCTCTCTAGAAATAGTACATTAGGCCTATAACTGGACTTAGGGCTCAATATAAAATAATACCACAAGTCGGAAGTCAAGATAAAATATTAAAGAAATCCATCTCTCCCATTAAAGCCCATTAAAGAAATCAATCTCCAAAAGACAATAACTCGATGGGCAGTGAGCCAAATGACATTCCTCCAGAGACTGGAACGGCGGGAGCAGGAGGTTTTATATCTGTATTTAAAAACCAATAATCACTCAAACTGCCAATAAAATCCGGAATCGCTACGGTTTATTATTACCTCGAATAAAATCCGTAATTCCATCCAACCAGTTATTTAAGCATTTATAAAAACCATTTGAATGTATCCAAATCTTCTAACCAATTCAGCTCTATAACTTCGTGATATAGGCTACTATAAAACTATATATTAAGATTAATCTATCAGGGACGTCTAAATCTTCTTTTTGTGTTTTGAACGAGATTAATATAAAAATAAACCTTGACGTACTATATTATTTTTTAAATAATTTTTAACTCTAAAGGGAGAGAGTAAGGGGGGCCTCAATTATAGTAGTAATAATTTTTCTTAATTTATACTCACTCAAATGGGGCGATCAAGTGCGTGTGAAATCAGCGAAACAAAATAGCCTTGACCTGTAAAAGAATAAGAGGAATGAGCCTTATTCTTTAACAAAATAAATATAATAATAAGAGAAAACTATACCATCACTATTAAATGTGGTTAAAAGAAAAATGTTACTTAAAATATTAGTGAATCAAAATCTTCCTTCATTGCAGAATCAGCAATAAACAAAATCATAAGAAAAATAATGTTATAATGAATTGATTCAAAGGCAAAGGCCCAGAATTATGCAGATTCACTGTTATGCAATGAAGTCATCTGTAATGCAACTAATTGCACCGTCGGTGACTACCTGGGGAATTTGTCACTTATTATTCAAATCCAGTGAAAGGAGCCTGTAGAGGGGAGGAGTGTTCGATTCTATCTTCCGTCAAACGCGACACTTTCACTTTATAAGCATTTCCGAGTTGACAATCACCAATCAATTTCGTACTTTCATCGTTAATGAGTGTCGTTTTCCTAGAAAGTCTTATTAATAATCATTGTGGTTTGTCAAAATAGACGTTGTTGGTCTTTGTCGATTCTGGTATCCTCTAGGAGTCATGATTAAGATATTATTAATTTCTCTTTCACTAAATAGAGAAAATGAAATTTTCATCTTGTTACTTGGAGTATTTGTTTTGGACACCCTTGTCTCTACAAAATCATTTTTTAAGTAATGCTTATATGTAGTGTATATGTAAGTAGGGACCACCAGATATAAATTCGTAGCAAGTAGCACGATTTCGGAAATATGTTTGATAAAGTATGCACAATTTCAAAGCACAATTTATTTTCGTAATTTCAATGGAGTGGGTTTTATAATGCTTATGAATAAGAGCTAAAAGTTGGCCCTACCTCACGGATTTACCTGGAGATGGATAGTTGAACAATAGACTACGTGGGAAGTTACGCCCGGCTATCCTGGAGTGTTTTGGTATAACAATGCTAGAATTAACCCGAGCGATAAAATAGTATGTAATGCACGCCTACAAGACGTCCCACTAGATTTGGAAACCTCGCCGCTGGTGTTGGCTTTTGATAGGGATACAACAATATTCACATTTACACTAATTTTTCTATTCACTGACATACTCTATTTCTTAGTAATATATTTTTTCGTCACTTAAATAACTAGCATCTTAGGTGTAAGAAAAAGAGATACAGTAAACTTATAAAAGTTTATAACAGCGTAAGTGTCCATTTTTAGATTGTAGAGTTTAAATATAAGGATTTAAAAATAGATCAAAATTAAATGATCAGCTTAGTAGTTGTAATTGATTTATTGCATAGACTTCGTATATAGATAGCTTCAAGTTACATCATTAGGATCTTTAAGGTCCTTTATCTTTAAAAAAGTCAAGGACCTTTTTTACTTATTTGAACGCCAAGCAACTTAGCACAACTTAAAGGTTTCAATAATATGTTGGAAGTTTCAATCGTATAATTTTAAAATCCCCTGCTCGACTATTTTGGCTGGTTGCTCTGAAGGTGTTGTGCGATTATTTTATACACAGCCGTTTCTAAAGACTTCGTGATTTAAGGGCCGCAGAAGGTGTAGAATAGAGATGTTGAAGATAGCTACGAGTGCTGGTCGTCCTACATGTGCTGGTTTTACAATGCGTGGTACTTTTAGACACTAAATGTACTAGATGTACTTTAGTGGTTCTAGATTCTAGAGGTACTATTAATTTTCTAAAGTGCTAGAGGTGATATAGCAGATATAGTATAGATATTGTAAAGGTGCCAAGGGGTTTAAGGACACTATAGAGTCGCTAAAGTTTCTAGAGGTTCAGTAGAGGTGTTCAGTTGCTATAAGTGCTAAGGATATTCGATGGAGTTAATAAGGGGCCGTCCATAAATTACGTCATCGCTTTTTGGCCATTTTTGGACCCCCCCTCCCTAAAATCATTCTACCATCATAATTTGTCTGACCCCCCCCCCCTCTCGGAAAAATGACGTCATTTTTAACAAACCTCCGTTTTAAGTAAAAATAATACATTTCAAACGCTACATGATAAACTAAAAAAATTGACCAATCAAATCTGAAATTACCTTCAAAAATAAAGCCAAAATGACTTTCTTAATGGAAAAAATAAACTATAAAATAACGCCTTAAAATAGTCTAATGTATTTTATACATAATGATTTCATAATAGTTGAGTCGTGTTAGGATTTATCATTGTTTTACTGTTAAAATTTCATATAAAACATCATATTTAAAATGACGTCATATGAAAGCCAACCCCCCCCCCTTGCACATCACCTTACCGTCATTTTCAATCTGGACCCTCCCCCCCTATTTTCAGATGACGTAATTTATGGACGACCCCTAAAGGTTCTAGAATTTCTAGAGGTGCTTAAGTTTGAGGTGGTGTAGATGTGCTGTACGTACTTAAGGTGCTATAGAGGCATCAACTGTTCTAGATGTGATATGAGGTGCTGCATATGTTATAGAGGCAATACATTTTCAATAGGTACTATTGTAGTGCCGCTATAGAGGAGTTAAAGGTTCTAGAGACGTTACAGATGTGCTAAATGTTCAAGAGGTGTTATAGAGGTGCTAAAGTGTGTAGATGTGCTATAGAGGTGCTAGAGGCAGGTCGGCGGCCGCGGTGGGCGTCTAGGTTGAGGCTCTCGACATAATCAACGTTGACAAGCATGGCTCACAGCTCACAGTTCATGGACCGGCGCGGCGGCCTCACGCGACCACTGATGTAGAGACTTGGGCATGGCCTTGTTTTTACCTTAATTGACATTTTCTCACAAAGAAAATTGTTCGGGACATTCCATCATGATTGTGTTTTTTAATTACTGATGAGGATTAAAATAATTGTAAGGTTAATTACAATTATGTATTTGATGAACGTTTAGTATGCTGTAAAACTTTTATTTATCCCCTAAAATGTAAATTTTAATTTACTTTTGGCTATATTCATGAGGTAGAAAATTACTAAATTGGACTTTGTTTAAACGTAATAAAGTATATACTAACATCTTAACGTTTAATAGGATAGGTAGAGTAAATTAATTGATTACGATTTTATTCTATACTTATTAATCTCAACCAGATACGAAAGTAATCAAGAGAACTTCCTAATCATTCATCAGAAAAAAACACAATTAAAAAATTAATTTTAATGATTTTTTACGATTTTACACGAAAATAATTTTAAATCTTTAAATGGAAATTGTATTAATTCAATGTTTAAGTAGTTATACGATTTACTAATAAAAAATTATATTATATCGCGTCATACCGATACTGTGAAATTAAAATACCCCCATTACTTTTCAAGACAAATTGAAAATTTGCTTTAACAATCTACTCAAGTAAAATGTATTGCTATGTTGAATCTAAAGGTAAAAACAATGCCATAACCCAAGGCAGACACTGCAAATCATGTGGCTGGTTATTTCCTCAATCAGATAGATACTGTATGAGATAGCAAACAGATACAATCAGTAACTAATTGATAGTAGAGGATAAATCATGCAAACTCGTTGGTAACAGGTAGGAAGTGGGGAAAGATAAGTTATATAAGTACCGTCTAAGCTGGGCCGATATCTATGCTGTGTGCACTGAGTGTTTTTATCATAGAGGGGCGAGTAACTTTCTTCAAAGGCCCCTTTCTCTGTGTTTTTATGTTCTAGTCTATACGTCTTAAAACTAATTCGCCTTTAAATAGAAATATTTAACACATAAACATTAACAACTGCATCTTAGATCAAGATAAGCAGATAATGGAGCTTATTAAAGCCTGGTAACATTAGGTAATGAGATTAACCTTATAGAATCATTTATTAGATTGCACCTATAAAATAAAGGTCATTTGATACTAAGCGCCAGTACCAAACGGGTATAAGGAAGTGCTAGGTTTTGTTAAAACGTTTATAGGACCTAATAAGAATATACCAAAAGGTTAAAAAGCACAAATGAAATGGCAATATTTTTAAATTCTTTGTGTAAAAATAATTAGACCTACCACAATAAGGGGTGTTAGACACAAATGCCAGTTTTAATGTAATTTTATGATTTTTATATTGTTAGATAAGGCTCGGCTTGAAGTAGTTTACGCCAAAATCAAAGAAAAGATTGTACCTCAGAGCTTTTTCTAACTGGCTTTAAAAATTACGTAGCGATTTGAACACATTATATAATTAATAAACGGTATCAGTTAACTGACACATACTTTCTCCCAACAATATAAAAAAAGGTGTTAAAAGCTTCAAATATTAATGTCTTGATGACTCAGTCGGATAGCTACCAGCTGAGCAGCGCTCGTTTGATCCTACGCGCGTCTGTGACTTTTAACAACGTACTGCGTTTACCGCTAAACGAAAAATTGAATTTTCTCCGCAACCACTTGACGTAAAGCAATAATTTAAAATACTGGATTATTTAGTTTTTTGAGCTTGATTTAATGGTGATAAGTAAAATTTATTTCGAGACAACAGCTATTTTGAAAATCCAAAAAATTGATTTTTTGAAACACTTTTTACTCCATAACTTTTGAACGCGCATTTTCTGGGAGATGCGGGTGGTGTCATTTTATTCACCATTTTAAGCTTAATAAACCATAAAATTTTAATCAAGCGTTGTTCAATTCTGTTTTCAACGCAGGAAAAATGATTAATATAATTACTTCAATAACTTTGATCTTTTTTTAAAGCTTTTGTCAATAATTCATAATTAAAATGACAAATTTACAAAAGGAATTATTATATCAATTTAAATTTGCATAGTTGACATACTCAGATTTGAGTGGCCGGTTATTATGCTCGTCTTTCAATCCTAAGATAGTCAGTTCGATTCTGAGAAAACTAGAACTTTTCTGTAGCTCTTTGAATTTTTCCTTACCCAGTTGCAATTTGTCATTGGGCTACTAATTAATTATGCCACCTTACAACAGATCGGCTTTGGATAGTAACAGGACGGAGTTTGGGCCGTTCCCCATCAAAACGTACCCCCCCCCCCCCCCACATGCGTTGATATACAAAGAGTAACCGATTATTCAGTTTTATCTCGGAGCGGCCGTATCGGCAAAGGAGCGGTTGGCGCGAGATCAGTTCGGAGGTCGCAGGTGACAAGGCGGCGTGCCGTTATCACAACGAGCTTATCAGTGGACGATAACGCGAAACTGTGACCCCGCACTGATAACGCCGGGCCGCCGTGTGTCACACACCTATAGCCCGGGCAGGCACGGAAGTGTGACTCACTTTTAATTACATCACAGTTAGAACGATTTGAACTTAGCTGGCACACTAGCTTTAAAGATGCTGAGTAATTTTTAGATTATTGATTGCTTTATTTATATGGAAAATTTGAGTAATTTCCCAAATAATTCGCATTCAATTTAGTTACAGCATTTAGTGCATTGCTATTGACGTGTAATGGAAAGAAGTTTATGTTACATAATTGCATTTCTCAATACTGCCGAGATGAGGGTGGAAATTGGATTATTGAATGGTGCAAGAGGGAGGGGGAGATAGCATTAATGTTATACTGTTACGTAATGTGACGTAATGTCGTAATAGTTTCTAAGAGAAGTAACCTGATAAACAAAAAACTCGATTTCATAAAAAAAATACTCGCTTAACATAATGGGGCTAGATAACATGATTTTTTAAGTTGGAATTGATTACCAACCTATGCTACTGCGAAGTTTTGTTTGCAGTAGAATTCATGATAAAAATTCAATATAATTTGTAAATTTTAACAATATTTTTTCAGAATTAATTTTTTGGCTAAGAATGCTAAAATAATTATGAGGACCAAACCGTCAGTTTGGTTAATTTTGTCAAGCAGTTTCAATAAAACACAATAATTAATTATTTCACGGAGTGTACTGTTCCTTTAATAGCCTGAAAACTGGCTATTTTCAAGCCGGCGAGATGGCAGCAGTGATTGGGTTATTATTTATGTGGCGCGGTTGGTAATGACTGCAGTAACAGCTGTTTGTCGGCCAGGTGGACACGCGTCCGCACGCGCCAACACGCACCGCTGCGTACACACACCTGGGCCTCCCCTCGCCGCAGCGCACTGCGTACTCTCGCACATCGGAAACGGAAGTTGTCGGGTGTAAAACTAGCAGCGGTCCCGCGCTGTAAAAATATCTATCCTAAGTAATAATTAAAGATTATATGATTTTTTATACAGTATTTTAAATCTGATGTGTTGTGGAAAATAATTTAGATCCGCTGAATAGAAAAGGGTTAAAAATAACAACTAATTTTATTTGTAAACCGCTATGACTGCTTTTATGTTTTCTACTAATGTCATCTACGCTTTTTAATATTTTAATTTTTGTTGTTTACTGTTGGGAGAAGGAATGTTCTAAGTAATCTGTTATCTGTCTGTATGATATAGGCTTACACAAACCGTTTTTGTTGCTGTTGTGGTTGTTTTTTCGATTTGCTACATTTCAAAAACTAAAATATTCATAAACACGGAATTCATCTAGGCAATATATTTACTAATTTGCTTTCCTTTCCATGGGCGTAATGTTATTGTTTCGATATTGTGTAAGGATATTCTAAGTAAAACATGGGATGACTAATAACGTTTTTCTGAAAGTGTGCAATCGCAAATCAATGCTGGAGGTGTTTAGGCATAATTCGAACCAACAACAATGTTTTATTCTTATTCACATCACTCTTTCCTTGCTTCCGCCAAATCCCTTCCAAACAATACTTAAACTTATCATTTAGTTTGAGTCAAACCGAGCGTGCTTGTCACGAAGCCCTGATTTCCATGTTTACCTTCAAGGTCCCCCCTACTATGATCAAGCCGCCTGCATTGGTGGATATCCCCTGCGCCATCCCCGTCGTTCGTCGGTCGCCCGTGTATCCCCGCCAGGTTGGTACCGTCCAGTACCGGAGATGCACCGGAGATAACGCCGTGTGGAGGGAGTGGACTGTGAAATTGGTTGTCATCCGAGGCAGAAACACGGCTAGCCCGCGGCCGGCCGGGATTTATAAGGCTAATGCCACACTAGGCTGTTTCTGTCGCGCGATAATAGTCGCGACGGGAATAGTCGCTGAGGGGTGCCACACTGACGCGACAATAATCGTGGTGTCGCGACGGTTTTTGTAGCGCAAAAATTTACCCGGGGTGCCACACTGGCGGTAAAAATCGTCTGCTTTGGCAGTTGTCTTGCAACAAATATACGAGACGCACCATGCAAGATGAGTTGTCACTCAAAATTTCAATATTTAGCAGGAATATAGCATTGTACGTTGTTCGTCGCCGCAGAAGACGTAACTGGCAACGAAAATGGTGGGTTCATCCAATTATTAAGAGGCGTCCATATGAAGGAAAGTTTGTTTTGTTACACCGTAATCTTTATAATCTTGAGTTTTGGTGTTATAGAGGCAGGGATACTTCTCTACCTCTATTATAATAAACTCTGTGTCCAAATGATCCATTTGGAATAATCCACTATCTTCAGTCATGACAAAATATTCAACAATCAAGTACGATGAAGCTGCTGCTCGACTGACGGGAAAAACAGCCGAGTGTGGCAGGGTTGCCGGCGACAATTCCCGCCGAAGAAATAGGCCCAGTCCCATTCCACCGCGACTGTCGCGGGCGGCAACTTCACTAAGCGACAATTCCCGACCGGTGTGGCACCCTCCGTTTGATCCCTTGAGTTCTATTTCTGGCGCGACAGAAACCGCCCAACTTCAGCGACAAAAACAGCCTAGTAAGTTAAGCCCTTGGGTAATGCCACACTAGGCTGTTTTTGTCGCTGAAGTTGAGCGGTTTCTGTCGCGACAGAAATAGGGATGAAGGGATCAAATGGAGGGTGCCACACCGGTCGGGAATTGTCGCTCAGTGAAGTTGCCGCCCGCGACAGTCGCGGTGGAATGGGACTGGGCCTATTTCTTCGGCGGGAATTGTCGCCGGCAACCCTGCCACACTCGGCTGTTTTTCCCGTCAGTCGCGCAGCAGCCACGCTTCATCGTACTTGATTGTCGAGTGTTTCGTCATGACTGAAGATAGTGGCTATTCCAAATGGATCATTTGCACGCAGAGTTAATTATAATAGAGGTAGAGAAGTATCCCTGGCTCTATAACACAAAAACTCAAGATTATAAAAATTGCGGTGTAACAAAACAAACTTTCCTTCACATGGACGACTAGTGACGAGTCTAGTGACAGTGACAGAGATGTATAGAAAATGTACAATAATTGCAAATCATGTTACCTAATTTTACATCTTTACTAATTCCAAATGTAAAGATACCGATACACATAAAGCTATTTTTGAGATAAATTTTAAGCATCGTAGCGGGGCGCGGGCGGGCGCGGCGCCTACCCACCTGAGTTTGACAGTCAGTTTTGCCAACTGTAGGGCCTAAGGTTATATTTTCCCTTAGCGATCTACGAAATATCCCTACTTAGTAGTTCGCGCACATACAAAAGGAAGTTAATTTACAATGATCTATTATTTATTTAACTTACTTTTCAGTATGAACATAGGTCGAAAATGTAAATAGAAAATAGGGTTATTTTTTAGAGTAGGCCTAAGTTAAAGTGTGATAAAACTTTGAGCGTTAGTTGAAAGATAGTTATTTAACCCATAAATTTTGTTTTTACATGAAATTTTTGAAATTTTTGGGGGGGCCCGGCCCCCCCCAGGCCCCCCCGAAACTCCGCCCATGCGCAGCAGCCACGCTTCATCGTACTTGATTGTCGAGTGTTTCGTCATGACTGAAGATAGTGGCTATTCCAAATGGATCATTTGCACGCAGAGTTAATTATAATAGAGGTAGAGAAGTATATCCCTGGCTCTATAACACAAAAACTCAAGATTATAAAAATTGCGGTGTAACAAAACAAACTTTCCTTCACATGGACGACTCATTATAATTGGATGAACCCACCATTTTCGTTGCCGGTTACGTCTTCTGCGGCGACGAACAACGTACAATGCTCTTGCTGCTAAATATTGAAATAGAAATTTTGAGTGACAACTCATCTTGCATGGTGCGCCTCGTATGGTCGTTGCAAGACAACTGCGAAAGCCGACGATTTTTGCCGCCAGTGTGGCACCCCGGGTCAATTTTTGCACTACAAAAACCGTCGCGACACCGCGTTTATTGTCGCGTCAGTGTGGCACCCCTCAGCGACTATTCCAGTCGCGATTATTATCGCGCGACAAAAACAGCCTAGTGTGGCATTAGCCTTACACCGCAGATTGCAGCATCCTCACAGAGCTGTAGCTGTACCCGAGGTTGCGGTGCGGGAGCTCCCGGCGCGGTGCGGGCGGCGACGGCTATAGATGACTATATCGGCTACGCGGTGTAGAATGACATTGGTATTACATTCTCAGATATCTGAGGAAATGCTTTAAAAAGGGGCTGGTACAAGGGGCGTCTAGCTACCTTAACTGGGTTTATGTAGGAAATGTACTACCGTATAAACATTATCACTTATATGCTTTCAGTCAAAAGAGCAACAATTTTTTTATATTTTTAAAATTTTTTTCCAACGGATCAACCATTTTATATAGAGTATAACAATGGCATGTACATGTAATATAATACTTCACAGTCATTAACAGATGCAGACGGATATAAAGTTTCACATTACAATAATGAAAAATAAATAATTAATAACATAAAAAATAATTTAAGAACGTGCAATGATAATATTTGTGCCGTTGATAATATTCGCGAACGTTTTCCAGTAGGCCTATGCATAACTATTTACAGGAAATATTAGACTATAATTCATAACATAGCCTTTTATAACCCGGGAAACTCGAGTAAAGATCATTGATTGCTCACAGTATTACCTCACTAGACCTCACCCGTCTCACCTCTTTGTGTTAATTAGTCATTTCGGTCATTGGTCGAGAACTATCAGAACATACTATCAGGATATTCTATATTCACAATACTTTTGCAACACCTCACTGCTATAAAATTTGACATTGGAATATCACAACAAACCCGTCGATAATACCACGGCAACATCGGCAACACCGGTAATGATCGGTTACCCCGTTTATCCGCACAGACGCTCGTTTACATACACTCGACACTGCCGGACGGAGAGGCGTTGCTTGCGTCACAGATGCGCCGAGATAAGGAGCTTCTTTCCCCAGCGTGTTATTATCGCCGCTAGGGGCGCTAGGGTCACGGACGGTCCGTCAACGGTGTTGCCGGTATTGACGGTTGCTAATAAAACCCGTGGACGCGCAACGCGATGGGCCACTTGATTGACGCATTTGTTGCAGCAGAATGGTAAATTGGTAAAATTCGTATACATTTTTTCTATTAGTACATTGGTATACTGTATTGTATTGGATAAACTTCAGTTCAGGCATCCCTATGTCGATTTTCGGCAGGTAAACCAACACAAGCTAAAACCTAATTATTTATTTTAACAAGCTACATAACAGTTATGCTAAACAAAACTTCAAGTAACATAAATATGCTAGTGTTATGGTTTAATCTTTTTCAAAGACATTTTATTTTCGCAGTAGATAACTGTCGGTAAACATGGTTCAAGATTTTTTAGTTTCCTATAGGTAACAAGTATCTATAGCCGATTCTTACAGTTTTTTGGGGATTCTAAATTCCATTGTGTATGTGTATTGGTGTAGGTATTTAATACTTTCTGATTACAAAATGTGTCACAATTAATTGTTACATCATTAAAGTTTCTTATTTTCTCAAGACATTATCAACGATGTGAGTGATATTATCACTCCGAGGTAAGTTTAAATTTAACCATCGTATCTATAAAATCACATTAAGTCACTAAACTACGAGCAACTAATTCACTCTAAATTTCTAAACTGTTCCGACCGCTCACTTAGTACCGTAGCTTCTAAATACAGAGACATTAGCGTTTCTCCGACCGTTATTACAGGGTGTCCCGGAGATGCCACGAGCGATAGTGCGCTACAGCTACAGGTGTGTGAATGGGCCTAACCTTGGCAATCGTGATCGTGAGCAATCAGCTGTTCCCACAACAGAGTGACTCACCGCGGACGCAACTCTCGCACTCGCAGGTGAGTTGTTATTGATTCACGGTGAAGTCAGCCACGGCTACAACAGAGGCACGGTACTGGGATGGGCTACGAGATCACGATGGGGGGCCTGGGGGAAGGGCGGGGGTTTTGCATCCAGATAATTCGGAGCAAAATTAAACTGATTAATGACATTTAGCCTATAAATATTTGCATTACAGGTATGAGTTGAACCGAATGTCTATCTGTAACTTCTATTTTACTATAATTATTCTTACAGTATTTATTCCCACAGGGAGGGGAAAGTTCCAATTACAGAGTTATATACAGTGTGCAAAGAATTTTACCAACAACTAAAAAGTTGAATTTACAACCGTGAAGATGTGCAAAGTTTACATGTTTTTTTACTTATAATTATTTAGCCTATCCATTATAACTTCCCTTGAGCTCTTATTTCAGAATGAGATTTTAGCTACACGTAAAATTTTGGTGTTTGGTATGTCACCTTACAACTGAGAAGGATTTCTGTGGCTAAGATCACTTCGACAAACGGAAACTAAAACAGCTTAGAAAAAATTGCAAAGTGTTTATATAAACTCTCATAATTTATTTCCATTTCATTTTATTAATCTTCATAGATACTTCAATAGTATTAATAAAGATTCAACCTCTTCCATTCATTCCAACTTAACAACTATGGTTTTCCTTATGTCCTCTCCCTAACCATATCATTGATGTCAGTATCCGTTATAGCTGCTCATCCCAGCCTCCCCTCCCCCAGTTGCTAATTGCGACACAGCCCAGACTCTAAAACGATTATCAATTCCAACCTTGACTATCCCCTACCCAAGGAGCATTTTAAAAATCACATGAAAATGTTTCAAATAACAATAGGCCTACTGGAAGCACAGAGAACTGGAAGTCACAAATTAGAAGAAACCCGAGACCGCGAAATACGTTTAACAGACTCGTCCCCCGGGGGATGACGATTACGAGATCAGTGGAGAGTGGAGGGCATCCTTCCTGCAGCCACGACCATGACGGGGGCCACATGGCGGCGCACGAGCAACCGACATCAGCACATGACATGCTCGAGAGGATGAGGGTGCGGGGAATACGCATGCGCGGGATGGTACAGTCCAGTCGGTCCATGAAACGATCCGAGTGCCCAAATCAAAATCCCCCAGTTTATTAATCAAATCAAACAATTTAAAGGTATAATATCGTGCAATTTGCTACACAAATGTCCAATACGACTCTGCTTGATGTGCCACTACAATGTGTGTGTCTTCCCATTTATTATTAAATCTAATCTTTTCCATTGAGGTTTTTAATTTAGGTTGCAATCTTGTATACTTTCTATCTCTATACGCAAAACATGGAAATACAAACAAAATCTTAAGGACAAGAGGACTCCTTTTGAGAGTACAGTAATAAAATAACTAGAACAGAAGTGAAGAGCTGGCAACACCGTTAGCTACATTGAAGAAGATATTTATTTCTTTTTATGACAGCGTAAAACTAGTCAAGTGCATCTGAACATCGATTGCAAGATCAGTGCGGACAGAAACAGTATGTATACTGTAGGTGAAATTGGAAAATCCCAATCTACAGCAAAAAACAAAGTTTGTGGCGTCTTCTGTAAATAATTTCTTTTGCAAAACATATAGGCCTACGAATGGTCACTGTTTCATTGCAATTGAGTTATGTGAATTACGCCTAGTAATTGCTACATGGTGTTTTCTAAGCATAGTACTTACTTTCTAAAATCAGAGTGAATAAAGTAATGGGAAAAATACCATTTGGCCCTTAGTAATATTTAGAAAATGTTAAGTATTCAAGGAAAATCTACAACTTACTTCCTCAAGTAGATACTTAACATAATTTTTTCACTCAAAATTTAGTATTTGCAAGAAAAAAGATTATAGGTTTTTAATGCTAGGTTTTACTCACATCATCTAAAGTCTTTAAATCGTTCTGTAAATTTAAAAGGGAGTAATAGTGAATGTATATTTTGCACTGTTTTAAGAAGAAAGAACTAGTAATTTATTGGATTGATGAGTCAGAGGTGCGGTCATGGCCGGAAGAAGCACGTGATTGTTGAAACTGGCATTTCTGATTACGAGTCAACTTTGGCCACTACAATGCTACCAACTGATGATAACAAGGCCAAGGTGAGTAACCTTAGAGGAAAAACTGTAGGAACTTATTTACACCTTGACATATTATTTTGATGTTACCATTATTATATAAAGAGTAACTTTCATCTAGACTATACCATTTTGAATGCTGTAAGTTATAACCTATATAAATAATAATTGAAACAGAGTAACAAAATGAAACAATGCAATAGGTCTATACAGCAATATTTAGAGGAAGTACCGGTACGACTGTCGTTTTAGAGACGTGTCTGACTTTTACATCTTCAGCTATAAGTTAGTTCTTCAACAGTCATAATTTTTACTAAAAATAGCTCTCATTACAAATTAATAGCTTAGCTAAAAAAAAGGGTAAATTAACATAGGTTATCAGTATAATGTCTGAAATTGGTGTGTACTATTCCATGCGTACTTTTCAATCTATTGTGACATCCAAGTCCAAGTATAGTTCATTACTGTATAACCTTAACGTACGTCCTTCCCATAGCTTTGGGAGGATTGGGGTCACATGTAATTCCTGAATAGAATGTTCGTCGACTCAAAACCCTGAAACGTCCTTTTGTTAAGGCAACCCAGTTTGCGATTTGGTTCCTAAGTCAGTAATCTGAGATTCAGGGAGTTGTGATAGCTATACGCCTTCGCCTTCTCGTGATAAAACACCGGATTCTTACCTTGTGTCCTGTAAGAGTATTTGGTTTGATCGATTACGATTGTGTTCGAAAGGACCGTTGAACGATTATGCAAATTATTGAACAACATTCAAGGAAAACCTCCGTGATAAAGGTTCAGACTCTCTTTTGGATGTTTGCCAAACATAACATACCGTAAAAAGGTAAATGGTTTTAAAGAGTTACTAAATTATTATAGTAGATAATGTAATGGAAATCCTTGTCCTTCGTTCATATAAGGTCGTTAAATTCAAGTAAAGGCGCTGTACAATATTTTACTACGGGTGGACAGTTCTGAGTTCTGAGTTCTGAGTCCTGAGTTTCAAAGTTTTACTGCTTGGCAACCCATCCCTCTCCGCATTCAACGGAAATATTATCAGAATTTTAATTACACTGGTTAGTTGTCAAATAATTGACATAAATATTTTGTGTAAAGTTGATTTTTTCTTACCATATACCCTATATTTTCAATTATTTGATGGGTAATCTAATTTATTTCTGGTGAAATTTTTGTGCATTTTTGTAAGTGTTCAATCTTATTATAACCACAGAGAAGTAATACTTCTCTGTGTTATAACTGAATCTTTCTAAATTTTACAGAGTAACCTTTTTTGTTGTTGATACTTTGCGTTTTAATAGTTCAAAATATGTATTTATATAAAACACCAAATTCTATGATAATTTCAAACCAGTTCAAGATGAATTTCAAGTTAAAAGTACCCCAAAGCGAAGAAGAATAATTATGAGCATCCAAAGTTAATTATCATGCTAATTATCGGCATTGTCTTTTTTCCACCGCTAGAAAATCCTTCTATTTTACGATACATCAAAGAAAGCTGATTTTGATGTGTTGCTCGGCCTCTACACTTGATTACTGATATTAGCAAGGGATATTGGTTTAACTGTACCCAATGTAGAGTCTAGATTTGAAAACCGCAAAGGAAATTAGAGTTTCGTGTAGTTGGAAGTTTGGAAATGAAAGCAATTTCGAGGAGGAGTGCTGCGATTGAGAACGACTGACTCAGTGACAACTCAGCTTAGCCTAATTGCGGTGACAGCAGACCGGAAATATATTATGGATGAGTGTGACTTCCACCACCAACACTATCACCACGAGGTGGAATGTAGACTGAGTTGGTTTTATTTAAAATTTAAGTTTATTACCAAATGCTACAAATCCTGTAATTGTCAATTTTTAATCTGTGTTGTGTCCTAACAGCTCGTGCCTCAAACCTGCCGAATACCTCGTCTCAGGCTTAGTTAGATGGTTGTAATTGATCCCTAAAGTATCCTTATCTACAGTACGTCCATTACCTTCATGCGGCTTAATGTCGCGTTTTAATACAATGAATGTAAAAATAATGTATTAAGAAAAAACATGTTATGTAGTATCAACCGTAAAAAATAACAAATTTTATTAGCACCAGTGACATAGCTGGTGCTTTAAATGATAGCACCTGTCAAATAAAAGTGACGTACTTGGTGCGAAACCATTGGAAACAGCAGCTGTAGTTATTATCTCCACTTACCGTTAGAGTATTCTAGTTTCAATTCGGTTGAATAAATTTGAAGATAAAGGTTATACATGAACAGGACTGCGAAACAAACAATAAACAAAAGAAGAGCTGATTCATTCCTTTAATGTTAGAAAATGCCACTTTTGAGTCAGGCCGGTGACGTAATTCATCTGATGTCCATAAGAGTAACATGCACCAGCTTGATCAGGCTAGTGACGTATTGGGTATAAAAAATACATAGTTTTACAAGCTAATGATATAGTACTTGTCTATTACATTAGAACAGTTTTCCCCAGACCTTACACATGAATATATCGTAGCTGAACGGAGGATTGAACGGTATGTAATGTACACTGATCCTTTCAGAGAACAACCCCTGGCCTTACTTTGAACTTCAAACCTCATAAAAGGGAAGCTTTGAGGAAAATTCCTCTGCGTTGATTCAAAACAAATATTTTCAATGAAAATAACGGCGCGGCGTGGGGTTGAAATGGCAGTAAAATCTCCTCGGGGAGAAACAATTTACATTTATTTTAAAACAGTTTTTTCTAAAAACTAAGCAAAACAGAATTGCCTCTGCGGGTAATTTGAGTTATCATTGCCCGCGAACACATTCACTCTATCACTTTCACGGCGAGAGCTGTGGTTTGTGGCCGGGTGTAATTATTACACATTACACATCGTACACGACGCCGCCCCGTCTACAATTTCATTTTCTACTCCGACGACTTTTTAGTTCCAAGCTGCATTCCACAGAAACATTTCTATTTGAGTAAAGAATATTCTCTGAAATGATTTATTTTGTTTTATTACACTATGGTGTAACAGATAGTGGCCATTTTCATTTGTTACATTTAATTGAATCTTAATTTTAAAAGTTTTGCAAATAAATAATATATTAAATATTTTATAATATGTTACACTAAATGAGGTTTTAAAATAAGGAGAAAAACTTATGACACATAAAAGAAGCACAAAACAAAAAATACCAGATATTATTTATTTTCATGATGATGAACGATTTCACCGTGAATTTACATAATAGTTACGTGCTTTTAAAACAGATGGCACAGATGTTAAAATGAGCTTGCAATTAAAATAATCGCCAAGGTTACACAAAATACTGACATGTACACTCGACCTGGGACGGGACTGCAATCGAAAACCTCGACTGCAATAGAACATCTAGACTATACCGTTCGTTGCTAACTGTACATTTATTTGTTTAAATAGCTTAGTTTAAAGTTTCTAAAGAACACCACGACAGTGAAATGAGTTCGAATTACTGTTTAATCGTTGTGAAGATTAAAATATCCTGTGACCTATTGCAGGAAGTATTCCACAAAACTCATAAAACGGTTGACTCAAGAGATTACTTATGTCTGTTTATGAGGGTAGGTGAGTGACGTGTAGGCTGCAGCAGCGCAGGCTTGTCACTGGACACTGGACACTGACACTGGACACTGCTGTCCGGTCCTTGTCACTGGACACTGGACACTGGACGGTCCACCGGCCGGGGATAATCTGGGATTCCCCATCTGAGACGGTCTGGATGAGGCCAATGTTGTGCAACATTTCATAAGTCTCCGGTCAAATACGTTTACAGAGGTCACTGAACTTGTTGCTATTAACATGAACAAGCTATATTTTATATCAAGGTCATTCCGGTGTTTTGGATTTCAAGGCGTACAGCTCAGGTTGTAAACATAGTCCAGGTTGGAACGCCGTCTATTAACGCGTTAATGAGCTATTATGCAAATTAAAACGATAGTGGTTTTGTTTTTAAAGAATGCTCATTTTTAAACACGTTTGACTTTAGAGTTTCTGTTTATAACTATTATCTACGATCATTGCTACAAGCACTAAAAATAAAATTACAGTATATTCATCATAAAGAGACACGTTATTAAACCAAATTCAAATCCGATGTATAATGAGCTCTTATAGAACAGGAGAGTCACATTAAAATACAAGTTCCAGACCAATGAGAACCCAGCATTTGACGAAAGTAGTGTTATGATAATATAGAAATTAATTATAAATACAATTTGCATACCAGCTAATTGTTCCATTTAAATTCATGTTTTGGTTTATTTATATGCTTAACCTGAAATAGAGTAATCAGAATATGTTTGGGTGAGGCTACGTTTTAGATAGGTGGCCGCCTTTGACCTATAAACTTTCGACATTTTTATTACAGTGATTTACCAAATTTAAGTTGGTTGTATATAAAGTAAACCACTAGTGAGTTATTTACAACACGAGCGAAGTGAGTGTTCTAACTTACCGTATAGTAGGTCTGCATCTCACTGGTGGCTTAAAGGTCATCATAATACAATCTTGCAAAACACTACGTTAAAAAACAGAAGACAGAGACAGAGAGAACGGCCTTTCGTTATAAATGAAGTTAGTTTTTGAAGCAGATGTTGGAAGGGCGGGGAATACAAATCCCTACATAAATTTAATTAATTAATTTACCCCATGTTATTACCCAGATTAAAAAAAAAAAAAAAAAAAAAAAAAAAAAAAAAAAAAAAAAAAACAAGCACAGTACAGACAAAATAGGAGACGTATTAGAAAACACATAAATACACGTACGTAACAGCGAAGACTCACCACTCAACCTCCCTTGAACAGTTGATATCCACGCAGTAGCAATAAAAATGTGTAATGATGCGAATGGAACGACCTTTACACGGATCACAATTTTCATACTTTCACTTTCTTTTGGCCCAATCTACATTGAGCAAAAGTGGAATTTGACTCAGTCTTCTCACTCTTGTTTCAGATTTTAGCTTCCGTAATTATCACCGGGGACATGAAAGTACGTATTTACATCAAAAGTAAACATTAATTCCTTTCACGCTTAATGTCTCGTCTCAAATGGTTCCTTAACTGTACAAGATTATGGGTTAGACAGACAGTTTACTTAATAACGCTAGTGCTACTAAACACCATAGCAGATCTCTCTATCGTATATTCTATCTATAGATTTATTTCCATGCTAAATCACTTAGTTGACGTTTTTATAGTATATATAACTTTGCTACTCTGAAAATGTTTAATAATTTATGGGAATTTACATATCAGTATTTTAACAATTTTTATATTTTGCAAGTTCGCATTTTTCATTAAATTAATTTTATATATTCTAGGCATACCTTATGATCAAAATACGTCTAATTTATGGAGACCTAGGTTTCAGTGTCGAAACACTATCATCAGTCCTTTTTGTTTTTAGGCCTAAACCACAGAGTAAGTAATACATTATAAGTAATATTACTTCTCTGTGCCTAAACTACATTCTGTTTTTGCCGTCTCTCCTGAGCAGACTTTGTCAATTCAATTTGAAGATATTTACAGATTAAAGAGTTAAATTTAGTACATAAAATTAATTTCCGTCCTATTATTGTATGTAAAATTATTTTATGTACTAAATGTGAACTTTTTAACACGTAAACATCTTCAAATTGAAGTGACAAAGTCTGCTCAAGAGAGACGGCAAAAACAAAATGTAGCTTAGGCCTAAAAACAAAAAGGACTGATGATAGTGTTTCGACACTGAAATCTAGGCCTACAGAAATCAGACTTATTTGGATCTTAAGTTAAGCCTAGAATACTATGTTAAATAATGATCCAAAGGCTATACCCTCAATGAAATTCATTTTTATTTGTTTATCACTCTTTGCAGTCTAATTCTTTATTCAATCTTTTTTATTTAATTTTTTTATTTAAATTAATTACATAGTACGTAATTTAATAATATTTTTATTTTATCAGTAGAATTTGTAAATTCATGAAGCAATTTTTGATGTTCGTATGGCCTTTATAATTGACACGTTTCGTTCATCAATACATATTATTGTAACAAGTTATTGGTACTTGGTATAAAACATCAACGGTCTACTTTCCAACTGAATTTGATTGTGCACTAATTTCCATATAACAAGTACAGTAATTGTCTTGTAAACAAACTCTGTCTATTTTGAGTTATCAATCTAAAATTAATTGCTGACCTCATTCTCTTGAACTTACTTTAAAATATTTTTCATTCAATTATTCCCTCTCATTTGTGCCAAAAAATTAGCCTAGCCAATTTTCCAGGTTCGGTAACATTCTGTCCCAGTAACATCTTGTCCTAACTCGAATTTCTTGGAAAACCAGTAACATCTTGTCCCAATCTTTTTTACAGTTGATTAAATCAGCTAACGAGGTAACATCTTGTCCCAAAGAAAATTTGACAAGGGTTGAGGAACGCAGCTCAGGTAGTAAGAGCAGATCAAGTCCGAGCGGCATGAGGCCGCATGGAGCGCCGGCCTGGGAGGGGCGCAGATTAAAAGTACGGTGTTATTGATAGTTACAAAAATTAACGCCTTGACAACCGTGTATAGCCTATAATTTGGTAGTGTGTGTCAAAACAGAGCTTAAGGTCGTGGACACACGGGACGGCTAAACTCCCCGAAATCTGTTCCATTTCACAGCCGCCGGCGCGCCGGCTGTATATATTTCGAGAGCCCGAATGCAAGACAACGGCGAAATAGCCGGGCTTGTGAGACTATCATGTTACTCATTATGAAACCCATGTTGAATCTAATACGTGGATTCTAATTATTAAGTTAACGGCCCTTATCATCATTCTTACTAAAGCTTTTTTTTAATTTCAAATGCAATTCTACAAATTGATTAGTTTTATACTTATTTATTGTTACAAATTAATTAATTACAAATTTAGTGTTTTATACTTTTACATAACTGTTATTTATTTAAACATTAAGTACCTGGGGGCCGAGCGTTTTCTCGGTAAACACTTCAATTCTGTATTGTAATATCAGTTACAGACAGTGGGCTAAAGTAACAAGTAGCAAAAGATTTGTTCAAAACCAAGACGAGCTCGTTCGCTTCGCTCACTCGCCTTTCAGACTATTTCATTGTAGGCCTACGGGTTCTGCACTCCGGTGTATATTTGTTGAACCACATGTTGAATTTGTAACACAGGGAATCTACCTATTTGACTAACAGCTAATTTCATAAAAGTTATTAATTGTTTTATTTTAAAATTTAATTGCAATTCTACAAACTAAATAATTGTTTTATACTTTTACATAACTTTCATTTATGTCAATATTCATAATCAGCAATATCAAGTACGATCTTAAACTATTGTTATTAGTACAATTTTATAATTTACTAACTGGCTTGCAATCGCAAACCACATATTTACACTTTGACAGTTCATTCCGCTGTTTTCGTTGTTTGTTTGTTTTGATTTTTAACTCCATTCGACCAATGTTAAAAGATTTAAACGTCAATTTATGATTATTACGAATTAAGATTTTTTCTTACATAGAGACCTGTATTTATATTATTTTTATCCCAGAACTAAGTTATTTGCAAAAATTTTAAGAAAATCGTTTGAGCCGATTTTGAGATACGTATGCAAACATACATTTGGGGGTTGTTGCTTCCCTTATATTGTTTAGTCACGGGCATGGGGTACTTCTAATAAACGCATTACCCTAGTCAATCCCGCCCCTTCTTCCAGCGTCGTTCTCTCTCTCCCCACACCCCAACGCGGGTCTACCTGGCCACTGGCCCAGCAGCCAGTGGAGCGAGATGGATTTGAAGGAGTGAAGACCTGTCAAATAGTTTTTGGGACAGAATGTTACTAGGGAGCAGGTAGAGAGTTGGGCATCTGAGGAATTTAGGACAAAATGATACTGGGACAAAATGTTACCTGGGACAAGATGTTACGACACGATTTTCCAGAGTATGAGCTCGAAGCTAATGTCTTTCTCAATACTGTATAAGGCCTAAACCTCGGATGAACGAAGCCCCGTCGCGTCGGACCAGCGGTGATCTGTTGAATATGAATGAGGGGCGCTATGGCGATGGCGCCCCAAACTGCACAGTTCCCCACCGTGTCTCTGACCGCGGTTGCAACGTTCCAAAGTGACAACCATCGTCGCGGTCACCGTTGCCGTTGCCGACCAGTCAACTGGAAACTGGTACGTTTGTAATGAGCAAGAAGTTCCAAGGACGAAGAAATGTTCAACATTGAGGTTAGGAGGATTCACCGTTGGTCAACAAGGTCGAATTGCCGATAGTTTCGTTACTCTCCTTAAAAAAGAGTAAAATGGGTGATATTGGTAAAAATAATAAATAGGGTATTCGGGCTGGTAGTACTTTTAGACTTTCATCAATCTGATCCACCAAAACAGAGTAAATTGGCATATAATGTATCTGCCTATGTTTTATTTAATATCTATTGACTTTTGGGATCCGTTACAAAAAAAGGTATTATTTACACCGATTGCGTTATTTTTTTACAGTAATAAACTTTTTTTAGATAATCATTTTTAGAGATAATTTTTAGACACTCAAAGTACTAGAAGCATTCTATTTAATGTCTTTTGTGCAAAATTCCGTTTATTTCCAAAAATAATAAATTAGTCATAGAATCTATACTTATTTAATACGCCAAGGGTTTTTGTTAAGAGAACTCCTCCTACAGTTTTCAAACCGATTTTAAAGTTTTTGGTGTCATTGGATAGGCTTCGGTCTGTAGTTGTTCTCCCAAAAATTGACGGGAATCGGACTTAAATTGAAGGCACTATTCATCATTGAAATTTGAAATTGTCTCATTAGAATAACGTTGGGATTGGGTCCAGGACTGGGGAAAACTGCTATATGTTCTCCGCAGTCCTGATTGGGTCGAGAATTTTAAACATATGTTAATGTACAGGTATAAATACAGTTTACTTTATTAATCCAAGTTTACTTTGTTATGGTCGGGTCAATGGTATAACATAGTAAAATAGTGACAAATGCCAATAGACAGGAGTGCAGAACCCCCCCCCCCCTCCCTCCCTCCATCCCCCGCCCCCGGTCGTGCAATAACTGAACGAGAACATAAATCCAAAGTATTTTTAACTGACCAATAATAACAGGTCAATAATCTATGGTTACATTTTCCCCCGTTTAACTTTTTGACCGGCGAGCGAAGGTTCACTACGGTAGTTATTTATCTATACTTATTTAATACGCTAAGGGTTTTTTTGTCTTGAGAACTCCTCCTACAATTTTCAACCGATTTTCAAGTTTTTAGTGTCATTGGATCGGGCTTGGTCTGTAGATGTTTCCGCTAAAAACTGATGAGAATCGGACTGAAAATAAAGGCGCTATCCACCATTGAAATCTCAAAGTTTCCCATTTAAATAACATTGGGATTAAATAAAGCATTTTAAACATATGTTAATAATCAGCTGTAAATACGTGTATTTTTGGCGATTAAAGATATTCACAATATTGGATTGGTCGGATGTCATTGAGTTAGAGCTAAAAAGTAACTTTTGTATTGTATTAAAATAAATTGCTTGATTTCTAGCAACACGTATACTAGTTTAACTAAGTCGTCGAAGTCGTATTAGATAGCCTAAAGACTAACCTTATCAAAGTCAAACTCATTACTTCCCATACAAATTAGTTGATTGCGTTGGACACGTAATTAAAGTAGGCTACATGTAACTTAAGTCTGAAAAAAAAAGAAATACAATAGTTTGTAAAGCATTAGGTCTACTAAAACTGAACTGAATGCTCGACTAAATAAAATAGGCCTAGATGACTATAGTCACAAACTACTAAAAAATTAAGTATTTGATTACATGATAAATACAAAATGAATCCAACGCAACTAAAATATATGACTGAAATATTCATTAGAAAAACCTGCAAATGTAAGAATTTTTTGCTTCAGTTTTAAATGTTGCCAGATTTAATTCTCGTATATAAAAAGGAAGATTGAATATAATAATGGAAGTACAGAGGAAACTCTTCAAGGTTTTAAAATAGATAAAATTAGATTTGCTTATATGAGAACGATAGAATCCATTACACACACACACAAAAAAAACTTAAAATATCTCAAATAAGTGTAAATTGTATAAGATTATTTTTATGCGACGAAATCAAATGGTTTAAGTGGCTTATCGCAAAAGTGATTGTGCAATGCATCGATTGGTTCAGACGGGCTTCTTATGAAGCTTCTTAGACAACCGCTGACCTAGCGCCCATGTCGCTTTACCGTTGGTTGGTCAACACGTATTTTATAAGGCTGCAAAGCGACCAACGTGGCGGCATAAACATAACCAACGGAGGGCAGGATGTATAATCAACTTGAAATTACTGGAATTAAGTGCTCTATTTTACTACCACGTATCTAACTAGGGGCATGTTTATGCACCATAACACAGTAGCTATTTAAAAAGGTTGCTTAAAGAGTAACTCTTTATTTTTGATTGCCTGAATTTTGATCACCGTCAACACAGTCCTGATAGTCATCAAACTTCGCGATTGTGCATTGACAATGCCAAGCAAAGAACCTCACTCAATTTTTACTTTCTCCCCCTATACCATAGTATATGGAGAAAGTATTGTTTTCGTCAAAATTTTCGAATTTGAGTTGTTGGTGGATCTATCCATTTTGGTCCCCCCTGAGTCCAAAAAAGTGGTTTTCGGAGTGATGTCTGTGTGTGTGTGTGTGTGTGTGTGTGTGTGTGTGTGTGTGTGTGTGTGTGTGTGTGTGTGTGTGTGTGTGTGTGTGTGTGTGTGTGTGTGTGTGTGTGTGTGTGTGTGTGTGTGTGTGTGTGTGTGTGTGTGTGTGTGTGTGTGTGTGTCAGGATGTATACAGAGCTAGAGAATACCCCAATGGTCCAATTTTGGTGAAATTTTGTACGTAGGTCCAAACCCACGATAATTCCAGGCGTTTTTTTCATTTTTTTGAATTTTTGATTTTTAAGGGTAGTTTACCCCCAAAAACCCTCAAAAATCGTCAAAAATCCAAATTTCTCAAAAACGGCTCTAACGATTTTGATTAAAATTTTGTGGTTAGTTAAGCTTAAAATGGTGAATAAAATGACACCACCCGCATCGCCGAGAAAATGCGCGTTCAAAAGTTATGGAGTAAAAAGTGTTTCAAAAATCAATTTTTTGAATTTTCAAAATAGCTGTTGTCTCGAAATAAATTTTACTTATCACCATTAAATTAAGCTCAAAAAACTAAATAATCCAGTATTTTAAATTATTGCTCTACGTCAAGTGGTTGTGGAGAAAATTCAATTTTTCGTTTAGCGGTAAACGCAGTACGTTGTTAAAAGTCACAGACGCACGTAAGGTCAAACGAGCGCTGCTCAGCTGGTAGCTATCCGACTGAGTCATCAAGACATTAATGTTTGGAGCTTTTAACACCTTTTTTATATTGTTGGGAGAAAGTATGTGTCAGTTAACTGATACCGTTTATTACATTCTTCATAATAATAAAATAATCGCCTTGGACTTATTGATTATGAAATTATTTTGATTTTGATGTAATTTACATAGATAAAAATTTACAACAGATTCCGTTGCACAATTTTCACATGAACACGATATTCTGTGGCATATGTTTACCTACCAGAGACATGCTACACAGTGATGGTCTCACGTTAAAAGCAATTGTTATATCGCGTCAATAACTTTATATATTTATAATTGTAGTATGTAATAAACTAAACTCTACGTACTATATAATAGTTAAAAAATTATAACTTTCTTTCTTTTATAGTACAAGTCAGTTTTCCGTCTCAGTAATAATCAGATTTTGGATATTGGAGAGTTTTTGCACATACGATAAATGAATACGGTAAACGCTAAACGATATTTCATTTGTGCTTGATTTGCCTATTTATAATGCTTGAGGCTACGTAAATCTTGTTGAAAAGGGACCAGCGGTAAACGTTATACATTATTTATGCGGTTCAACCACCGTGAACTGCGAATTTTTTATAGATTTCCCAATATAAAAATAGCGTTTAGCGTTTACTGTAATGTTTACCGTATGTTGAAAAACTCTCTATTATTTAGTAAAAAGATGAAGGAGACGTGTTGTGTTACCAGCCAGAAAATCTACGGAGGGTTTTCAATGAAAAATAATGAAATTATATTGCGCCAATGCAATCATATACCGTATTGTTTTACAATAAATAATAATTGAGGGCTAAAAGTCAGAAAATAAGTCCTACAGTAAACAATAATGCATATTGAATGAATTTCCATTCATCTACAGTAATATATGAGTGAATTATCAACCTCAGCTCAGAGAGACATAACTAAAGACTAAACATATATATTCAAAGTAAAAATAATAAAAATTAAACTCTGAGACAATTTAGATCTGACGACTGATTTATATAATATAATTTTTGAACTTGTTTCAATTTACTCTTCTAAAACTATTGTATATCGAAGAAAAGGTACTGTAGTAGTGATTTACGCCAATACGTTGTACCGTCGATGAAATGTTTGATGTTTTATAGAGTACTATTGAAGTTTAGTATTATAGAGAGCAGAGAAACTAGTTCGCTGATATTAACCCGATACTTCACCAGTCTGTAAATGATCGCCTGCCTACCTTGCTCGCTCCAGTCGCCCAAAACGCCGTTATCTAGCGGGAGTGACACTCTACTGTCATACCAGCCTACGGAATGGGTCGAGTTGAATCAAGTATTTTTAGAAAAAAGTAAAATTAAATAAATGTACATTGTAGTAAAATGTAACAATGCAAAAACCCCAACATTATTATTAACCCAATTAACTTGGATGCAATATTATTATTTATTTAGTTTTCTTGCTTATGAAATAAGCCTAGTTCTAAATAGGTTTGCTTGACATTATGGTATGTATTAAATGTTTGTATACCGTATAGGAATAGAAATAAACCCTTTAAAAAGAGGTGATTGTTGCGATGTCATTAATAAAAAAATCTACCATAACATAAATTTAACCAAAGAATGGAAACTCATAACTACGACACAAGAACCAAGAAATTTATAAACTCCCCTACATACAACACAACTTTTTACCAAAAGGGGCCAAACTATATGAAGGTCAAAATTTATAACAATCTGCTAGAAAAACTCAGAGAAATTAAGAGTAATAAAACCTTTAAGAAGACTTTGAAAGAAGGCCTAATACAAAATTGTAGATTTTTTTAAGAAGATGAAGATTTTTTTATTATATTAAGTTAGTTTTAATTATAAATTTAAAATAGTTTATACATATTGTATACCTATTTGATATGATCTAACCATATAAATCAATGTATATGGCAATTAGATCTTAAATAAATAACTAAATAAATAATAATTACATGATACATATGTCTGTACGAGTATATTTTTTTTATTTTCTGATAGTGTTTAAAATGTGTGGCCATCAGCAACGGAAGAGTATATCCGGGGAAATAGTGTTTTTCGGGGAAAATACAGGTTAAAGGTGAATATAACATAAAAAATTCAAATATAGTAAAGATATCAGAGGTAAAATACTTAGGCTACATCAACATGCCTAACAGTAAAAACTGATTATTTTAAATTATATATATTATAAATTCAGTTTCTTATCGAGCGGCCAGTGTTATACCTGTGTTTCCAAAAATCATTGTACAAAAAAATCGTATGAATATGAATTAAAACAATTTATATAAAAATTGTAAAGTTATCGTGACACGTTTCGTGATAATCAATGTTTTAAATTCTTACAAATATTTTATGAGAATAAAGAATTACTCACTGTTTTATCTGTTAGAACACTTCCAGAAACTTCACCAACAACAAATTCGTAATGTTTATTTATTACACTTATCGTAATCCGCATAGGCACCCTCAACTAACCACGAACACCCGCTTCAAACAAGCGTGAGCGAATGAAATCTGCCGCCACTGCAGTTACCGCCGCTCCGCGCCGTTGCTACCTTCGCTCACAGAGTGCAGCACTGCACGGAGCGGCGAGCTGTCTGTTAGTTGGTCGAAATCACACTGCAGTAGTTGAGCAGCACTTTTCTAATAAAGAAAAATTGTGTGATGTAGGGAATTTTATTATTACGACTACTGTTATTACTTTATTTATTAATTAATTTTAATACTCATAATTATTATAGACGAAGTGGCCCGTGGGCGAATTGCGAATGTTATGATTCTGTATGAGTGAAACTCACCTATACAGTACTTGAATGTTTTAAGAGTGATCTTCACCCCTGGGCCAGTAGCCCATTGTTGCGCAGTCGGCAATGTTAATCATACGGCTTTTATGCTAAAACATGGTCTTGTATTCCCCTGTTTCGGACGCCGTTTTTCAACCGATTTTCTTGAAACTTGGTAAGTGTTTAGTTGAATAGTTATACTAGGTTTCTCATACCTCACAATTTTGAAAATTTAACAAATATTACTCTCTTTGAAGTCGCAAAGTAACTCGATTTTCCTTAGTAATATTTCCAAATTTAGTAAAATTTTCAAAATTTCGAGGTATGAGAAACCTAGTATAACTATTCAACTAAACACTTACCAAGTTTCAAGAAAATCTGTTGAAAAACGGCGTCCGAAACAGGAAAATACAAGACCATGTTTTAGGGGCCGTCCATAAATTACGTCATCGCTTTTTGGCCATTTTTGGACCCCCCCTCCCTAAAATCATTCTACCATCATAATTTGTCTGACCCCCCCCTCTCGGAAAAATGACGTCATTTTTAACAAACCTCCGTTTTAAGTAAAAATAATACATTTCAAACGCTACATGATAAACTAAAAAAATTGACCAATCAAATCTGAAATTACCTTCAAAAATAAAGCCAAAATGACTTTCTTAATGGAAAAAATAAACTATAAAATAACGCCTTAAAATAGTCTAATGTATTTTATACATAATGATTTCATAATAGTTGAGTCGTGTTAGGATTTATCATTGTTTTACTGTTAAAATTTCATATAAAACATCATATTTAAAATGACGTCATATGAAAGCCAACCCCCCCCCCCCTTGCACATCACCTTACCGTCATTTTCAATCTGGACCCTCCCCCCCTATTTTCAGATGACGTAATTTATGGACGACCCCTTAGCATAAAAGCCGACGGCGCAACAATGGGCTACTGGCGCAGGGGTGAAGATGACTCTTAATTATGAAGTGACAGAGAACTATTTTTGTTTACTATCCGGCTTTTAAAATTCATGTGAAGGTAATCAGCTGTTAAATTACAATTCACATTAAAGAACTTGCAATAAAAGTTGGTCAACATTTTAAAGCGCCCTCTAGAAATAAATCAAAGGCAAGGGGGGCGAAGCCCGAAACAATATGACCTTTTTAATTACGATTCGTCACTGCGGTATATCCTAAGCTTTAAAATTACACCTCAATCTTAAAAATCGGTTCAATAGGTCGAGAGAAAAAAGGACGTAACAAACGAAACCCTTATAGAAATAAGAAGATAGATTCCTTGACAGGCACGATGGCCGTTAGTTGAAACTAGAATGGAATAAAATACCATTGTATTTACCACTGATTTGTATTTACAATGATGTTTACTTATTGAGACGGATAAATAATACATTACCTGTATTTATTTATTTATATTTATTGATTTATTAACGGACAGCCTTTTATTAACAATATACGTACAACAAGAATACATTTGCAACAGAGAACAATATAAATATATGGTAAGGACAATAATATGGCTGCGAAGTAGAGTCAGACAAGATGCAAAAATAAACGGTATCAGATAACTGACACATACTTTCTCCCAACAATATAATAAAAGGTGTTAAAAGCTTCAAACATTAATGTCTTGATGGCTCAGTCGGATAGCTACCTGCTGAGCAGCGCGAATTTGACCCCAAGGTCTGTAGAGGAAGACGAAGCAAAACTTCTTCCTAAGGCCTAAGGTCAGCTGAATAGCTTTTTTTTTGTGTTCCGGATATGAAGCGTCTAAACTAAAACGGCAGTCGTTACGTTATAATATTTATTATCATTACACAGCTGATTGAAAAAGACAATGAAGCAGTCTTGCCACGGGTACGATATTTATCGTAACGACACCGTATTACTCTATTTTACATTCGGTTTATTAGTTAATGACAAACCATTAGGTAATGACCAAATTAACAATTATCAATCAAGGTAAATCTAAAACCATAATTTCTAATGAAATAAAATTACCTTATCCAATCACTGGTTATCAAAAGACAACATTTTTCGTTCCTTAGAACTTCTTCAGGTCTATAGTAGGCTATTATAGACCTGAGTATAGAGTATTATAGTATTATAGCACGGCCATCTCTAGTACAAGGCCATGTCCTTCGAACTGGCAACGCCGCAACGGTGTCACCCGTAGTAACGTTCTTTTCACTCGCGCTATTGTTGTCAATAGAACTTACACGTACTTATTTTCCGTTGCTGCACTTAATTAAAATATGAAAGATTTGGAAATATCCTTAGTTGGTGGGTCAATTATGATTTAAACAATATAGCATGTTTTAATTGAATGGCAATTTGCAATAGAAATACAATGTTTATTCAACTAACTCGTAACTGCTTATATTCAACTTTCGATTTTTTAAAAAAAGCTTATTGAACCATTATTTGTTTGGAATAAATTTAATTGTAATACTACATACATATACTTATTTACAAATTATTTAGTTGTTTAACAAAATTTTCGCTATTAAAGACACAATTTCAGAAATTATTACGGTTGTTATATGGTTGGCTATATGTGGTTACGAAACGTCTGTTATTTCTTTGATCTAAAGTATGCTTAGTAATTGATATAAATTGTTCGTTCATTACTATATTTTGAATGGAAAACAAGCAAAATTTATTCTGTAAGTTTACGATAAAATGTAAATAAATTCAGATTTAAATTTATCGCATGTATTAAGTTTAAAAGAATCTTATAAAAAGTTTTAGTTTAAAATATTAAACTTACATTATATAGTTAATCTAGTTAAATTGGATGTTTTGAATTTTTATTCAATGATGTACTGAGAATTAATTTTCATGAAGATTATAAAAAAATAATGTTTAGGTTATTTCAATATGTAAGAGATTATGACCATTTCTGCTAAGGATTGCTATCAATCACACACGCTAAATTGTTTAATGCTTTTTTTACGTTTATTTTCTGGTTAGTAAAATAATCTCAATTACAAAATTTATTCCTTATGTATTAAATTTAGAATTTTGTATAAAAAGAGTTTATAAGAGTAGTTAAGAGTAGTCATCGTGGCTTTATCCGCTCCGTCCGCGCACCATCAAGTCTGATATAATTTCATCTAGAAATGAAAATACCGCTTTTATATATGGCTGTTAATTATAGTAAGTTCGACTCTTCCTCTAAATTACCATAGAGGCTAAAGCTACACTTTTTAATTAAAAATGACAATATAGGCGATTAAAGTTAACGGCGCACGACTTCCTCCATTTACTGCAATGCTACTGGCAGAGCGCCGAATACTCCCTGTGCAACGTTGCCACTTCTCGTTCGCCATGGCCTTGTACTAGAGATGGCCGTGATTATAGACTTCAGGTCTTCAGTACTATAGACCTGAAGAAGTTCTAAGGAACGAAACATGTTGTCTTTTGATAACCAGTGATTGGATAAGGTAATTTTATTTCATTATAATATATTCCAATCCAGGGTCACAATGAATACCATAATTTCTACCCTAGTTTGTTTTGAAATTCCTTATTTTAGAAATAGTTTAGACAAAAAATCTCTAACGCAAACGAGAATGATAGTGGTTTCCTGCAGCGTTGGCAACACTTGCAGGTAACAAAGAGTAAAATGTTGGTTTTTTAACACTTTTTTCACCAACAAAACCTTTATGGTGACATCCACGAAAGTCGCAGAAAGTGACACCATTGCTCTTATGGGATGTAGCTCACCTGGCCCTGGCCTACAGTCACCTTGGTTTGACCCTACGATCGTCTCATAAACAATCAAATTCACAAAAAATAAACCTTTAAATTTTAGACACAATTGCCACCAATATAACTTAAGAAATAAACTAAATTTAAACTTAGAACAACATAGGCTCCAAAAAACTAGCTCACCCCCCCCCCCCCCCAAATCACGGGGACCAGACTGTTCAATCGGTTACCCGAAAACTTAAAGTCAATTCAAGACAACAAAACTTTTGTCAAAAAATTGAAACAATATCTTCTTGACAAACCATATTACAATTTAAATGAATTTTACGAGGAACACAACTACCCTATTAGGCCCTAAAAGGCTCACAGTAACTGACCATTCCCCGATCTTCAAGACCGTGGCGAAGAGGATTTGGTAAATGGTAAAATAAATGATTGTATCATTGATTTTGTATGTTTTTCAGATTTACTATAAATCACTTTCAATGTCGATTTTATCATTGATTAAATACGTATATTTTTCATTGACGATAAATGTTTATGAAATCAATATTTAAATCATTGATTTTTGATACTACGAGAGTATCTAAAGTCAATGATTTAAATTACATTCTATCATTGACTATTGATACTACCATAGGATCCTTAGTAGATTCTATACTGTAAGAACGGGGTGATAGATGCTCAAATAACCAGAGTAGAGAGTGATCGATGCTCAAACAACACCGTGATTAAAAGGCTACCTTTTTTATTCTTTTTTTCTTTTCCGGAATTGGACGTCTTGTTCTTCTTTCCATCGAAACGTTTCCTTTCGGCCGTTTCCACGAGGTTAGATTGTCATATACACAATGCAGAAATCCACTAAGGTACACAATTTTTATTATTATTTGCGCAATCGATTAAACCTTTTTAGAATAACTATCCAGCTTGACGTTTATTTATCATTAACGTGCACATTTTGTTGCAGACGGCGAAGGAGCCAATCCAGAGCGTCCAAGTTTTCGGACGAAAGGTTAGTCATGGTATTTCTGGCAAAGTAATTTTAGTACTAGCTCTCAGTTCTTTTGGGGGTTTTATGCAATTAATTTCACAGTTATTAAGCCTATTCTTTAAGTCTATGTACTATTTGAGTGGTAAAATAGATCCTAGATAAAATATCCTAGGACCCAGGCCCAGCCCATGAACCTCAAAGTCTAGGCCTAATGGATTTTTTTGACCAACTTCGCCCATTCCTGAATCTGATTATCAGTCTAATATACACATATTTAATACTTGATAGGCCTATGGTTTTTTTGTTCAAAGGGGTCCTCCCACAGATATTAATGTATTTGGTTTCATTGGATAGGGCTTGGCGTGAAGTTATTCCTTAACGTAAATTGGTAAATAGGCCTAAGTTATCTATTTCAAGGGAACGGCCCTTCATGCTCTCTAAGTTTACCATTTCCCCAATTGATTATCATGGGTTTCAGGAAATTGATTGATATTAAGTTAATAGGCCAGGGGTAAAGTGAAAACACCGGACATCAGCGAAACCGTTTCAGTACTTCTCAGATATCTATCTCAGTATTAATTCTTTAAAACTAGTTTCATGTCTATGGCTAAACCCACGGCTCAGAAAAAGCAATCTCTTGAGAGGGTGTTTTGCACATTACCCATGGTTTTATCGTGTAAGGAATTCATCGAGGAATCTTACTCAGTTGATTATTAAGGAGTGAGTTTGGACGGTGATCACCTGTGGTCAGATCATGATGATAAACTTGCTTCTATGTTGGCTTCTAGTATTTAGGCCTGAGACGTCCTAAGAAATCTTTCCGTTTAAAACTATGTTGGACTCTGTTAATTAGTCTTATTTAGATTGATTGAGAGTCATTTAAGATATTCCATAGGCCTAGGGCTTTGGGGTTTGTCAAGTAAATCAAATTTGAGTAGAATTTTTGTTTGGCAGAATAAAACAATCAGATGTCTCTATGTAGGCCTAGAGAGATAGGCCTAGGCCTACTTGCAAAGAAAAATTAAAGTTCAGATTCTCACTGTCCTTCTCTTTTCATGTTTGAAGTTATTATGTATGGGCCTATCTCATAAAACTTTGCAGCCAGGCCTACTGTCCGTTTCAAAAAGCAATATACTCGAGTTTGGACGCTTGTCATGGATGGACCAGTTGACCTATTACGATTAAATATTATATACCAATATTTAGCTTATTTAATTTCACGTTTTTTAGAATAAGTTAAATTTTTTTTGAAACCTATTTACATTTTTTATTGCGGTCGGAACACAAAAAAACACGTTTTTCGAGCGCTTTTTAATGAAGAGTAGACTTTGAAAAATCGTACACCAAAAACTACTCGGCTGAGATGAAAAATATTTTGATACCAAATAATAGACATACTCAACTACCTTTTTGTCAAGTTTCATAATTTTTGCGTAACTTATAAAAATGTTCTTGTAGTTTTAATAAATCCTTCCTATCTCGGGATCCGTTGATCGAAAAACTTTTAACTTTGGCACACTCATCCAATATTGATAGAAAAGTTAAAATATATTACTTATTTTATTTATTAATTATATAAACTTCTGATTTTATATCACATGATTAATAAAAGTATACTTGTGAGCGTTGGACTGTAAATAATGTGCGCTAGCGCCCGGTCACGAAGCGGTTCGGCGGTAGTCGGCATCGTTCGGAGCGAATGGCGTTGCAACTTCCTGCGTCTGGCCTGAGGCATAAACAGTAACAATTTCTGTGCACAGAGTTATACTTTTAGAGTTTTATACTAGAGTTATACGTTCGACGGGATGCTGCAATGACGTGTGACTCCATGAGAAATGGTTTGCGATTTAGTTTCTTAAATCTGAAGCCCAAATTCTTCACTCTTCTATAAAGTGTTGACTTAGAAACATCAGGAAAGTCCGGCATGTTTTCTTTCAACTTCACTAGCAAAGCTTCAATAGTCGGAAACATATTGTTCAAGTAGAAATCGAAGATTGTCCGTCGTATCACACCCAGAGTGAATTCATCAAATTCTATCTTCGGCCGTCCCCGCTGAAAACACTGCCTTTTTCTCGTAGTAAGTGAAGTCAAATTTTCTTCATTTTCCTTCATACTCGCACTGTACTTTTTCACTGTGGCTAGCGGAACCCACAAACATTCATGCACCTTCTGGTTGACCGGAAATCTCTTGTCGTTCAATCTCTCACCTTCAGACCGAAAAAAACAAATCACACTCAATATCATCGAAATTTCCCTCTCGGAAAAGGGCGCGGGCATCTTGAAGAGATGTTAACTCGACAATAACAGCTAGCGAAATGAGCTGCCCAAACTATAACGTCATTGGCAGTGAAGAGGTTGTGTGACTCATGTACCCAGGAACGGGGTATGTGTCATGGTATAAGGGTGGATGACCTACGGGGTGACTCATTCGAAAGTTCAGTCGCACGACGTGGCAACATCGCTCTCTCAGGTCAAGCCGACTACCCCAAACGGCTTCCACCAGCCAGGCGCCAGCGCACATTATTTACAGTCCAACGCTCACAAGTATACTTTTATTAATCATGTGATATAAAATCAGAAGTTTATATAATTAATAAATAAGTAATATATTTTAACTTTTCTATCAATATTGGATGAGTGTGCCAAAGTTAAAAGTTTTTCGATCAACGGATCCCGAGATAGGAAGGATTTATTAAAACTACAAGAACATTTTTATAAGTTACGCAAAAATTATGAAACTTGACAAAAAGGTGCTTGAGTATGTCTATTATTTGGTATCAAAATATTTTTCATCTCAGCCAAGTAGTTTTTGGTGTACGATTTTTCAAAGTCTACTCTTCATTAGAAAGCGCTCGAAAAACGTGTTTTTTTTGTGTTCCGACCGCAATAAAAAATGTTAATAGGTTTCAAAAAAAGTTTTAACTTATACTAAAAAACGTGAAATTAAATAAGCTAAATTTTGGTATATAATATTTAATCGTAGGTCAACTGGTCCATCCATGACAAGCGTCCAAACTCGAGTATATTGCTTTTTGAAACGGACAGTAGGCCCCTAATAGGTTATGCTTTAAGTCATCCACTCAACAAAATTCTCTAGCCTGTAGGCCTATCAAAGTTTTCCTGGCTAAAATGAGTTTTTAACATGAATAATAATTATGAATAGTATGCTCGAAATCGAGCAATTTATTCTGGACTATCCCATGTAATTGCTAGAAAATGGTACGTTTTGTTTTAAATAAATAACATTCAACCGTATGGGATTGATCCAATATTGTCATTATCAGGATCTACCTAATTGCCAAATATACACATATTTACAGCTATACATTAACAGATGTTTAAAATATTAAACCCAAGCCCAATGTCAGGCCTATTCTAGTGGGAAAATTTTAAATTTTAATGACGGATAGCGCCTTTATTATAAGTCTGATTCTCATAATTTTGTTGGCGGAAACAACAACAGATCAAGCCCTATCTAACAACACCAAAAACTTGGAAATTGGTTAAAAATTGTAAGAGTTCTCTTAACAAAAAAACCCCTTAGCTTATTTAATAATGTCAGTATAGAATAGACCCTAGTTGAATGCCTATGATTTTAATGTAGGCCTACACGTAGGTCTAATTATATCATTTTCCTATTTTGTGACCTCGTTGTACTTAACTGCTCCGAGCGTTAGATGTTGATTTTTCGGCCCAGTATTCTTCCCTCGAGCGTTAGTGTCGATTTTTCGATCTTTAGAAAACGTGACATAACTTTACAGTGAATGACAGAAATTCAGCTATGAACACTACCGCTGTTTCCGTGAGGTTTTGGGCTATCTGAAATTACTGTTGCATTTTTTATATATTTTTCTCTCTGTCTCTAGCCAAGCATGTTCAGTGCCAATTTTGCCCTCATTAATGCCACAGTCTTGCATGTTTGTCTCTCCGACAATTTTGTAGGCCTACATGTTAAAATTCTTTATGCTTGTAATTATTATCTTTGTGTTTTTGCTTATTATAGTATTGTAATGTAGGAATAATTTCACTCGAGCAATGTCTTCACTTATCGATAATAATGTTCTGCACGTCATTTCTTTGAATGTAAATTTTCTTCTTAATATGTCATCTAGAATGCTGAAATGTATTAATGTATCGTTTAATTGTGTTATTGATGAATTGTATTGTATCATGTCATTGAAATTTTTTGTATACTGGCGTTCGGTATGCCGTTTGTTCTCAATAAATAAATATCTGAAAACGCCTATTTCAAATGGCAGAACGTGATTGGTTATTTGTAATATGCAATGAAACATGGGGGAAAACTGTTGCCATCTTACAACTTCATAAACAACGAAATGCGTATTTAACAATCGTTTAAAGGTTAAATGAATGATTAAAAGTTTTATTAATACTGTTAGGCTAATTTACATTATTGGAATGAATTAATATGTTAATCAACGTTGAACGTAACGTTGCAAATATGCCCGGTACCAGGCGCTGCCACTTGATCCGCAGCGGAAATCGCCTGATATTGGGCGCTGCCACTTGAGCCGTGGTGTAAATCACCTGATATATAGTGCTTACCAGCTCTAGGGTTAAAAATCAGTGTTACTATAACGGGGTGTCCATATTGTGGAAAGTCAGGGAATAGGCAAATAGTCTGGAAAGTCAGGGAAATCCTCAAAAATGATAGAGGATAGAGGATAGCATTTTTCAGGATTTTTTGCAAATGTTGAACAATTTATTTCTGTACACTTGTGCTTGGAATATTTTAAATTGTTAATATTTTTATTATTTTTTTTTATTGTTTATAATTGGTTAGCTGTACAATGCCTGCTAAATAGAGTAAATTTCATATAAATTGTGGCCTTATGCCAAAATATTTCCTGAAACAAGCGAGTTGGTTAGACTTGGTGGTTAAAGATGCAAATTTTGCTTATTGTGAAGGGTGTCACAATTCATTCAAGTTCAGTAAAATGGATAAACAAGCTGTAAAGTCACATTTTGAAGGACTTAATAATTTATTCGCTACCAGTAATATACGTTTTCTTTAAAAAGAAAAGTGTTGGTGCCATCATTATGAGAAAATGTACATATCCTGTACCGAGTACTTCAAGTGGGGACATAAGATAAAAACAAATTAAATGAAGAAACCTGTTTTGAATATTCTACTTTTGAAAAATGAATAGTTTTTTATCTTTTTTTTATATTTTTTATGATGTAATTGGCCCTTGCAGTAATTTTTTTTTTTTTTTTTTTTTTTTTTTTTTTTTTTTTTTTTTTGTGTATTTAGTATTGTAATTTTCTATTAAGTCCGTGAGTCAGGGAAATCAATGGTAAATAAGCAGGGAAATTAATGACAAATTTTCTGTGGACACCTTGTAAAAGAACAACAAAGTGAATCAATGACCTTATCCATTTTTTTAAGGTTCAATGTGTCACTCTACAGACATTGCCTTGACTCTTTCAGTCTATGCCCTTATGGCTTCATAGCATTCTTTTTGCTTCTTGTCCCATTGTCTGTGTTTTAATTCATTATGTTAGTGTTAGTTTTGTACCATTCTTGTCAGTAATGGGATTTTCGGATCATTTGAGCAGTCCGGATCATTCAGATCAGTTAGCTAAAATGACTGGTCTTCATCATTATGGATCATTACATCTCAGGTTGATTTTGTGTTCCGTGCACCAGTTATGAGATATAGTTAGGTCATTTAGAACTGTATTTCTCTCCAGTTAGTCATCTCTGTTTAAGTTTTTTCTACGCCTAAGCCTAATTTTTTTTAGTTCAATCAATTATTAAAACTTTGTTTAATATATAATTAAATAGGCCTATAGAATTTAATGGTCATAAAGGTCCATGCCAAATATGAACTTAACACAACAAACAGTCACGGAAATAAAAATTATTATGTTTAAAAAACAAAATGGCTGATTACGGTTTAACTAAGCCAAAATCCAAAAAATGTTATTCTTCATTATTGACTTATTTTTGCATGTAGAATCAGGTCCTGTATAGCCCAGCACACTTTTTTGAGGCACCCTGTATAATAATATATTATTTATATTAAATTAAACGAATGGTGTTTTTGGCTTCTGGAAACCTCAAATTGAAAAAGTATTAGGCTATGGTCCCGGACTTAGGTTTCACCATGACTACTACCGTACCGTAATAGTGTATTCCCTATTACAGGGAAATTCGTTAAAAGAAGTCAAGCCTATACTTTTATATGATAGGTAGAACACAACATATTTACAGCCTTAAAGTAATAAATGTTCATGTGGTAAAATACATGCTAGGCCTATCAGATAACTGACACATTCTTTCTCCCAACAATTAAAAAAAGTGGACAATGTCTTGATGGTTCAGTCGGATAACTACCAGTTGAGCATCATGAATTTGACTCTACGTGCATCTATGACTTTTAACAACGTACTGTGTATACCCCTTGAAACAAAAATTAGAATTTTTTCCGCAACCACATAACGTTGAGGAATAATTTTAAATACTGGATTATTTAGTTTTTTGAGCTTGATTTAATGGTGATGATTAAAAATTATTTCAAGTTTATGGTTTTTTTTTTTTTTATTGATTTTTTAACACAAAACTCTAGCCTATAACTTTTGAACAGGAGTTTTCTCGGAGTTGTGGGTGGTGTCATTATATTTCTATTTTTATCCTTGCATGTTTCCCTATAGGGAAATTCGCTAAAATTCCTGAAATTATAATTATAAGCGGAGCTACAGTAGCGCGCTACTCCCCAACACTGCATATTTTTTAATGTATTGCATTTTTGTTCACAGATTTGACATTTGAGGGATAGAAAGAAGCACTTGCCATGGCATTTATGAGAAGTAACAACATAAAGAAGTGTTTTATTCTACTCTGGTTTTCAGAGGCAAAACTTAAGTTTAAAAATATTTTTCTTGTTGCAGAAAAGTGCAACTGCTGTGGCATACTGCAAACGTGGGAAGGGCAACCTTAGAGTAAATGGCAGGCCTCTGGAGATGGTGGAGCCCAGAGTGCTCCAATACAAACTGCAGGAGCCTATTCTTCTGCTGGGCAAGGTAACACCTAATAGAAATTAATCAAGCCTTGTTATAGTGATATTTTAAACTATGTTTTTTAATTGCTATTACTTTGCATTCACTGTTTCCCTTAAGTGTAATAGAGTTTAGTTGAAATCTAATAAAATGATTAAGGTAAATTTTTTATGTAATATGCTTTTTCTCCTCTAAAGATTTGTTAAAATGGTAAAAAAATTGTTGCTTTTACTTTTGGTCTTGTCTGACTCAGAAAACATTCATCTCTTCTGTTAAGTTTGTTGGCTTAAAAATATATGTAGTAATTGATCAGTGTTAGGCCTACTATGAGTAAGTGCATATTTATAGAAGTGCATAATGCAGGTGAATCAAAGGAACTTGAGAAGTGATTCATGAAAATAGTACGACGAACATTTTAACATCTGTGGCCCCCCTCAACTCGTCTCACCGTGCAATGTTTTATTTGTTTATTTCTTATGGTAATACCATTTTACAAAGATTCTTAAGATAAGATGGCTGTCAGAGACATGCATAATGCTTAACCTACATTTTGGAGCAATGATGTCATTTTTTATGTTTACCATATGTAATATCATATAAAAGTATTTTTTCGATAGATTTGGCAACAATGCATTAACTCTCATTGGACCATTTTGTGAACCTTTCTATGATACAATATGTATAGTTACTTTAAAAAAAAGTTAAACGTAATAAGTATGATAAAACTTGTTAGGAGCGCTTCTCTGGAGTCGACATCAGAGTGAGGGTGAATGGTGGAGGTCACGTTGCGCAGATTTACGCCATCAGACAAGCCATCTCCAAAGCCCTCGTCTCATACTACCAGAAATGTAAGTTTGCCTAAAATGTGCACAACATAGCCGAAGTTTGTTATAGTAATGATAATAGCCTAATTGATTATTTAAAGAAAAGTATATTCAAAATATTACCAAATTTATTAATTCTTTTCATACATGATTCTTAGCCTTCAACCTACTTTTCACCAAGATAATACAATACGGGGAGGTTGTCTCAGTTGCGAATGCATCAAATTTGTGCTAGGTCATCGGCCGACCCATCAGCTGGTTGTTTTAAATCAGATGTCAACTTCCATTTTTTACATTTTCTTTGTTTTTGTTTCCCTTTTTACCATTAGTATTGTGGTTAGGTTATAACGATAAAGAAAGTAATACAGATTAGATTATTAAAATTAATATAAAAAATGTATTGTATGAAATGTGTAGGCTGTTTTAATTATTAGCCAACAAATACGAAAATAACAGGTTCTTAATTGTTATTATTAAGATTACTTAATTTAATTTTATATTTTATTCAGTATCGGCAGCCCGATAGTCAAACACTGCAGTGAAGGCCATTGGACATGATAACGTGCTACTGCAGCGACCGCTTTTTTCATTACCAGTACCACAGTTGTGGATAGAGGATATTACAATTTTTTTGATCCGTGTTAGGCCATTTAACGATGCTAAATCGGTACCGTAGCGATCGCCTTCCTGCGGTCCGATCTTCCTTTGAACCCATGTTTCACGGTCTCATCGGGTATACGGCAGATTAGTGTAAGCTCCGCAAAACCTACATCCACCAAAGTCGACTAGTCTACGTTGAGTCGTCTACTTTGTGGAGTTTTACTGCAATAAATTAAAAAAGGTATAATTGTAAGTGATGCAAAGAGCAAAAAAAATAAATGTTCAGGGAGACCTAAAAATCAATTACGCCACTGCCGGCATAGTGTATAGGGCAT
Source organism: Neoaliturus tenellus (assembly GCA_030545055.2). Lineage (NCBI taxonomy): Eukaryota > Metazoa > Arthropoda > Insecta > Hemiptera > Cicadellidae > Neoaliturus > Neoaliturus tenellus. The sequence continues at coordinate 172,626,791 of CM061531.1, read as the reverse complement.
TTATGCAGGTTTTATTTCACTTCTGGTAAACTATCTTCACGCAAATTACACAATGTATAATAAGCAGGAAATTCATACCCAATATCCCCATAATGACCTGACTTTTGCAACAAACATAAATGTTATGAAATTTAAAATTAAAATACCTATAAAATTCACTTAGACAAACAAAAATGGCCCGAGTTAACCGTAAGTGCACCGAATTCCTAGATTTTTTTGGATGATAATTTTTAACTAGGCCTATTGCAATGAGTTGTAATAAACTAAGGAAATGATTATTGTTGGATAACATAATCTAGCTTAACCATATCATGTAACATTTATGCATTTAAATTAGGATTTCATGATGAGTAGTTTTTCCATGCAAATATTTTTGGCGACCTCGCTTCTCCAGATACTAAGACCTAAAATCGCTTATGTAAACTCGTGTAAGTGTGAAGAATCTGAAAGAAATTGTATGGTAATCAAAGTAAACAATCTTGAAAATATGATTTAAAATCTTTTTTAAACAATAATTTAAAGATATAATGAAATGCCAGTGATAAAATATGTAGGGATGTGTCGGTACCTAAAGTCGGTTCTCGGTACCACCGGTTCTTGGCAAAAGTACCGGTACCGAGAACCGATGTCAAAATCTCGGTGCCTCGGTACCGGTACCTCGGTCTGTTTACAATGAAATTAACTGAAACCAAACGCGCCCGTCCACAGATTTCATGGAAATTAACAATGCGATTGTAATTTGAGACAACCAGGTGGACTGATAAAAACGTGATAAAAACTCCGATCTCTTATCTTATCAATAAGTTATTGTTCTGTCCGTCCGGCGCATGGATGAAGGGGGGGGGCAGCCGGGCCAACGCGCTTCCCCACAACAATTGACTGATAAGATAAAGAGTACACTGAATTATTTGTCCAACAAAAACAAATTATGGATAATTTTTCGTCTAATGGTTACAAATAGATAGAAATATAATCGAGGTTCAATGATTTTTTGTTGAAAAAATAGTTTATTATTTTGTTTCAATATTATTTTACTGAATTAAAACTAAAAACAATTATCTAAACAAAATGCATTTATCCCGAACAATAGTTGTTTACGCAGACGGCGATCTCGCTAACAAGGAAAACGCGACGCAAAAACCCGGCACATTCCTTGAGCCGCCGCCGGAGACGATCTATTGTTCAGCTTATCTGTTGTTCGACGTCCGGCAGTAATTTATTCATGAGGGGTGTTTTTTGCTCCTAGTTCCAATTGCTACTTTTTGAACCAATTGCCATAGAAAGCTAAGAGATGGCTCGTTTGATTCGTCTAATTCTCACAAATTAACACTCCGTTGGTCGCGCCCCTTACCGTGACACCAATGGTCGCGTGGGGTAGTGTCGTACCCCACGCGTGTGTTTTTTCTTTAAAAAATAATCTTACGTTACTTTTTCTTTATTTTATGTTGTTATATGCTATTTAATACATCTTTGCATATTTCTGCTTGCTAAAAACACAGTTTGGGTCTACTTTATGGAGAAAAATTGTTATAAACATGTGAATAGGGTTTTGATACAAAAGAAAACGTGGAAATGCACACAAATAATTTTAATTTTAGAGAATAAGTATAATTAATCACATACACATGTATTATTTAATAATATATTAATATATTATATATATATATATAATATATTAATATATATAGGCCTATATATAAATAATATTATATATTAGGTTTTTTAAAAAGTCTTCTTTGAGCCGTTATATATATATAATATATTATATAATATATATAATATATTATTTAATAATACGTCATCCCTAGCAATGTTTATTTTTAGATGATCCTCTTCTACTTCTTCCGGATCTTCAACTCCCAACACACTTTCATTGTCACTATCGGTTTCCTCCAACCACATTCGCAACTGAGCAGTAGAACCTTCACTCATGTTTGTCATAGAACCGAACTAACACAGAAAAAAAATATGCAAACTATTGTTCAAAGTGTAGCACAGTTGGTCGCGTGGGGTATGCCGCTACCCCATGCCATGCAGTAGTATTTTAAAATCAATGTGAGCAGCCGCACAGTTGAGTCAGACATATGAAATGACACTGACGTCTCGATGAAGAGTTGAGGGGAAGGTATTGACCTGCTCAAGGTCAGGAGTGTTGCCAACTGTCAATGATCAGCAAAACAAAATCACTGAGGTATGGGACTACCCCGCGCGACCATCGGAGTGTTAAATAAATCGTCAACTAAAGTTGTGTGACTTTTCATTCAAAATTAGAAAAGCATTGTTTTAAGTAAATCATTCTATAATACAATTACTGTTTTATGTGAAATGTGTCTTGTTATAATTTAATATAATTTTTTAATTAAAAACTTCAAACTCATTAAATATATTTCAAAAATGAAATATAACAAATACATTTATAATTAAAACAGATAGTAGTTGGAGAATTAATAATTAAAAATAAAAATACTTTTCAGCCCAACTCGTTTTTGGTTTGAGACCAGTGAGACCTAAGGGTAATGATTTTTTACCAGGCCCAACCTTAAGTGTGAGTGTTAAAAGTTGGCTTGAGGACCCCTGGATACGTTACTGTACATTAAAAAATTATTATAAAACATTTTATTATTTTTTATAATTTTTAGTCAAATAAACTTTTGATGATTTCCCATACACACCCCAACACTGTCCCTTCCTTAATTGTCACTCAATCCTTATTCTTTTACTTGCATGTGCTGTTTAATTTAATCCCTAAATTCTCGCTTCTTTTGAAATATCACTTTAATATACAATTTTTTTCATATTTCCTATTATATTAACCTCATAAAAAAATGAGTACTTGGTACCGGTACCGAGAACCGAGAACCGATCCTTTAAAAGAACCGGTACCGGTACCGACTTTGAAATTTTGGTACCGACACATCACTAAAAATATGACAGTAATATTAAATCTGTGATCCCCGATAGAATGGCACGTCTATAGCAATTCTGCTGATTAGTTCCATTTTATCTCACTAGTATCGCTAGGGTGGACTGGGTCGGCCGGTGACATAACGATTCCAGCTGTTACTGTCTACATAGGCCTTATGGAAATGAGACAACCTCTTCTGTTTCTTATTTAATAGCCTTGACTTTTCACATCCACAGGGCTTGTAACAGGTTATTTTTTTTATTTTTTTGCTCTTGGTTATTTTTTGGGGAATTTGGTTATTTTTGTTATTTTTTGGTGATTTTGGTTATATTTTTTTAATGGCAATTAGGTTTTTATTGCTCTATTTGTATGAAGCTCATAAAACTAAATAGGGAAATTAAAAAAAAGGAAAAATAGAAAAAAGTAAGAAATGGATCTGGGAGGGTTTTTTCCTATTTAAAAAATTTTATTATTATGATTGCTTTAGTAGATGATTACTTACCGAGTTCAAAACCATCCTACATCATTTTTATTGCCTACTTATTTTTAATATCCCGATAAAACGCCGGTTTTTGGGATTTTTAGCGACATTTTGGGTTTATTCAAGGTTATTTTTTGGTTATTTTTTTAATCATTTTGGTCATTTTTTATTTTTATTTTTATTGACCTCAAGAACTGTTACAAGCCCTGCTTCCACTGAGTAAGTTTGATCATTAAAGTAAATTTGTTTTTTCTCTTGTATTCGAAACGTAAATTTTACTGGCCAGGCCTTAGTTAAGACTAATGTTGTGAGGATGGTGATGGTTAGTAATACTTAACTATTATCACTATAAGTGATAATTTGTTATTTAAAAAATCATAAAAAGCTTCTAATCAAAGAATTTTAAATACTTAATTGGCTGCAATTGATAAGCTATTCTGGTGATGAGAACATATTTGATGAAGGAGAGTGGCAAGGACGACAGTTGTCCCACAAGGGATTAGTGTTTACACAAACAATTGCCATGCATTTACATTTATAATAAACAGACTGTGTAAGAATATTTGTAATGATTTGTTTTGAGTTTAATTTTTAATTGGACTAGACTTCTTAGGAATGTTTGAGAATCATGCAATAGTTGAGATAAAGATGCAAGAGTTACATTTTCATCGGATAAGGTAAAGATGATGAGCGTCACTGGTGTTTCAAGAAATTATCTAAATGTAAATGTATGGAACAGATGTGGATGAGGCCTCTAAGAAGGAAATCAAGGACATTCTGATCCAGTACGACAGGACACTGTTGGTTGCCGATCCTCGTCGCTGCGAGCCCAAGAAGTTCGGTGGTCCAGGAGCCAGAGCCAGATACCAGAAGTCATACCGTTAATGTTCTTCTGTTATTTTATCAATAAAATGCTTTTTTAAAAGCTTTCTTTTTATTCCTTTATTTATGCAGTATAACCAGGGTACCCATCACTAGAAATCGAGCAATTACATTAAACCTCGATAGTTTGACACCCCTTATAGCTCGACACTATCCGTGACAACCTAAGGTGTCAGTAACAACCCATAGTATCCATGTTGGAGACTGACAAAGGTGAAAATGAAAACCAAGTGACGAATTATTTCAATGTTGGTTGTGTTAAAGATCAATCGTGTTATTGCAGGGTGTCTACTGATACTGGAATTACTGGAATTATACTGGAATTTTATTACCATACTGGAAAAACTGGAATTATACTGGAATTTCAAAATAGATACTGGAATAATAGAATTTTATTAAAATTGTTGTTTTTAAAATACATAAAATATAGATTTTGTCCTTCCGTACATTCTGATATAAAAATGTTTCACATTTCATTATTGATGTTCAAGTATGTTTGCAAACCAAAATCAGAAAACTTGTAGTTCTGTTCAAATAATTAATTCAGCAATTAAGAAATCTAAACATTTGTGTAAAGATTGAGCTTAGAAAAAGTTTTTTCTTAAATTTTATTCATGATGTGAGTATTTATTTTACTTTTAGCATTATTCTGTTTCATTAAGTTTTAGCAGATAACTACTTTTTTATAATTTTTTTTATTAAAAAATACAAATAAACTGGGCGGTATGGAGGGCTATAAGAGGAGTTTAAATGGCCTAATAAAATGAAATACCTACTAAAAAGTGTTATCATTGGATAGTAGGCCTGCCTATTAATCACAACGACACGTATCTACATATTTATAGGCAAGCACGTTTATTTTCCTTCTTTTTTCTCATCTTGTGTGTATTGTAAGTGAAATCCGCGCATACTCATAGAAAGGTTCATCCTGTAGAGGAACAGAATGTCACTATAATTCACATCAGCTTCCAGGGGTACGCCCTACACGCTTTCAAAGTTTCAATGTTAATCTTTTGGAAGAAGGGTAATTTATTAAATAAATTAGAGTCCAAATCAGGTGAATTTTTGGTAGAATTTGACCAGTGCTGCTCTTAATACAAAAATCAACATTAAATTTGTTTATATGTATAACATTTTGTTATTGTTACTCCATATTCAAGTTCACGAGTGATACTGGAATTTTTTTTTAAATGTACTGGAAATATACTGGAATTCCAAAATCAGATATCAGTAGACACCCTGTATTATTTCATTAAAGTTTGGTTTTTACGAAATAAACTCATGATTTTCAATGCTTCCTATGTTAAAATTGCCCATTCCCTCCCTAGAGTTCGGCATTTCAATACTTACCCACTCTTAAAGTCCACAAAGTGTTGAACTATCGAGATTTTACTGTAGTTGTATTTTGATAAAAGGTACTTTTCAATTAGCTCGACCACATTACAATTTTAGTTTTTGATGTATGAAAATTATAAAACCTATATTTTCAAAAGAAACTAGAGTAAATTTAATATATACAGGATAACTTACACACTTACAGACGATTAACAAATTTTAAGACTTCAAGAAAGAAGACCAGAAGGCAGCGATGTCACGGAGGGGGTCTTTTTTGGAATGTCCCCGCATTTTAAAACAATTTTCTATTGAGTTCCCACATAATAGAAATGGTTAAGACACGACTGGTTGTCAAGTAAGAAGTTATTTTATCGTGATCGTTATCAGTAAGATTATCTTTGGGTCCTTCACCTGCTTATCGGTAGGCTGATAAAAGGTTGCGCGCTCGGCTTACATATTCAGTCGTCATCATGTTTCTAGTTTATAATTTTATCCTGCAGTAAATTCCTTAGACATGTTGGAGGCAATAGAAAATTGTTTAAAAATGCGGGGACATACCAACCTAACCAAACCTAACCTAACTGCCCCGCGGATCTCCCGGCGGGTCAGTCGCGGGATAGCTGTGTGACGGCCTAGGTTAGGTTAGGTTAGGTGTCTTAACCATTTCCATTAACGAACGGTGTAACGGGTCGCAGCCGTCAGCTGTCACTGCAGACCGCCACATGTACTCGGATATGTGCGGATAATATGCAAATGACGACGTCGCGACGCACAGGACAGTGAGTGACCTTGTTTGGTAAGGGTAGGGTGGGAGGGGGCGGGGAGAGGTAGTCTTATCGCTTCCAGACAGATAACAGATAACAACCATATCTAAAATACTCCTCTTTACTAATTTTGTTGTCCTGACCAGGTAACCCGACTCATCCAATTAAAATTGTGGTGTGGTCGAGCTAATTGAAAAGTACCTGATAAAATACCTAGGTGTCATAGCCGACCTGCGTACTCAGCACATATATGATCAAAAGGTATTTTTTCCTTTTACCATTATTCGTGGTGATCGCCCTAAGAGGGGACTAAAGGGTCAGTCCTAGTGGACATGGCTGAAACTACTTGAATACATTTTGCATTATTTACAAGCATACTGAGGTCGAGAAACAATATCTAGTATTTCATGTAAAACACTGTGGATAAATAAACGCTGCTACACTTCAGCACATGTAAGACCCAAGACTCAGGTAGATGATAGTGAGAAAGGAGATTTGGCGGCAGAAAAGGCTTTTAATCAATACATGCTATTCATTGCATACGTTCATAACCTGCGCGCCCAGCAGTTTCAGCGGCTGCCGACAGATATTGTCAGTATCGGGGGTCTCACGGGTAAAAATTCATCGTGCTGTGTTTAATCTGTTCCAATTTTTCAGTTTTATTTTAGGTCCGATAAAAATGGGAGTAGTTTTAAATGAAAGATAAAGACGTTGGCTATTTTATGTTATTTTAAATATTTTGAATCTATATCAAGCTATAATGGATCAAAATCAACTTTGATATTGAATTACCCCAAGTCTTATCTTTCATTTAAAACCCCTACCACTTTAAATCCCCTCTAGCTTAAAATTGGAGCAGGTGAACCACTGCATCCCCCATAGGAAGGTGAATCTGAGAGCGGCCCTTTAAACCCCTCTTAAGTAGCTGTCACTTGATATTTTTCAAACAGCAAGAGTTAGACCCTTTGCTGAATGCTTGTGTTTTGCCATAGAATTTTAACCCTCTGGCTGATTAGTATTATCGGCCTTAAACAACTACAGACCGAGCCCTAGCCAACAACACCAAAAACTTGAAAATCAGTTGTGAATTGTAGGGGGAGTTCTCTTTAACAAAAATCCTTAACGTATAAAATAAGTAGATAACCCAATTGCAAAACATAACCAAATTGAAAAACAAAATTCGCAACAAATCAAAATTGACAGCATTTTAACTTTCTATTATAATCAAGATATTGATTATGTTGACAGGTTAACAAGTTACAGCAAGTCTAAATCTTCTACTTTGATAACTTCTTGATTAGCATTATACGTGCTGGTACTGATATTCAGGTTGAAATAATAAAACGTCTTCCAACACTACTCGAGAGTCTCGGATTGGGCCTGATGATGACCGGTGTGACAGGTTGAAATCGATCGCCATTATAAGATCTTTTATATATACAGGGTTTCCCTGAACTCTCTACCAACTTTTTCAGGTATTATTCCTGGGCCATAGGCAAGTCAAAATATCATATTCAAAATTTTGAAAACTCAAAAGTTACTCGTATAGCCGCCATTTTGTTTTTTACACAAAATAATTTTTATTTCCGTAATGGATCATTGTATTAAGTTAATATTTGGCATGAACCTTCATCATAGCAATACCCATTTTCAAGAAAAAAATTATTTTTTTCTAATGTGTATTTTCAAAATGGCGGCCATTTTAAAATTTTAAACTAAAATATCTCAAAACCGGTAAATTTTATAAAAATTTTGTTAGACACAAAAAAGTTGACAAATTTAATTATCTAACCAATGGTACCAAGTTTGTAAGGATCTGACAACAAATAAAGGAGTTATTGAGATTTTTATGCATAAAAACATTGATTTTGCATTGTAATTAATGCAAATTAAGGTAATTTTAATTGAAAAATCTCAATAACTCAGTTATTTGTTGTCAGATCCTTACAAAGTTGGTACCATTGGTTAGATAATTAAATTTGTCAACTTTTTTGTGTCTAGTAAAATTTTTATAAAATTTACCAGTTTTGAGATATTTTAGTTTAAAATTTTAATATGGCCGCCATTTTGAAAATACACATTAGAAAAAAATAATTTTTTTCTTGAAAATGGGTATTGCTATGATGAAGGTTCATGCCAAATATTAACTTAATACAATGATCCATTACGGAAATAAAAATTATTTTGTGTAAAAAACAAAATGGCGGCTATACGAGTAACTTTTGAGTTTTCGAAATTTTGAATATGATATTTTGACTTGTCTATGGCCCAGGAATAATACCTGAAAAAGTTGGTAGAGAGTTCAGGGACACCCTGTATTTACCGTCTTGTAAACAATTACAGTATAAGTGTAAATATATCGAGTAGTGTTGGAAGACGTTTTATTATTTCAACCTGAATGTCTACTTTGATGTAAAGCTCATAAACCATAGGCCTAAACCTAATACATAAAATATATAATTAAATATTATAGAATCCTGATGATGTTGACAAAAATGAGAAATATTAAGGATTTGATTTACTAATTTATTAAACTCAAAACGTTATGAAGGCCGAGGACACACGGAACAGCCAAACTCCCGGACGGCTTTCTCGCCGTCGGCTGTTTGAGAGTAGTCAGAACACACGACACGGGGAAACAGCCGGGCCCTGCGGAGCAACAGTGTTGTGCAGTCTTTTAATTGAGGCTCTTAGTAGAATCACCTCTGTGTACAATTTTATATAATACATTGACTTTCTAGTAGCTTACGTTGTATTTTGTAATACAAAATATTCCCTATAGGGAAATTCGCTAAAAAACAATTTATGATAAAAAAAATAAAAAGTTTTAATCTTTGTAATAGTATAGAATGAATGCTTGATAAATATTAGACCTACTGTTTCAATATTAAAATTTTACGGTAACCTGTTAAAAAACTGTATGGTATACATAATAATTGACTTGGGATTTATAAAAAATTTGGTTACTGCAATCCACTGATTTATAATTTACCAAATAAAAAAGACAAATTTCAACTATTAAAATTATAGGTTGGTTGGGGTAAAGGTAGGCCTAATCAGTAAAAAGCCGTCCGGGAGTTTTGCCGTCCCGTGTGTCCATGGTCCTCGGCCGCGGATTAGATGTTAGTGTTAAGTAAGGCACTAACATGTTAGTAAGGCAAGTACGTTGTGCATAGGGGTGGTACAGGGGAAGGGGATAGTTTGTAGGGGCGGCACTGTTGCACACGAACCTGACAACTGATAAGTGCAAGCGTTTGCTTTAATCAGATTCATAGCACGGCACAATCGGTGCCAGGGGTGGCAGCAGTACAGTCAATGCTTTACTGGGATTATTAACTAAAAAAAAGTAAATATCAACAATTAATTGTTTTGTTATACAATTTTTTTACTTGTGTTTTATTACATTTTTAAAGTATTTATATTGGGGTAGACATTTTTTTCAATTGTTGCCGCCCCCTAGGAAAATGCTGCCCTAGGCGATCGCCTATTTCGCCTGATGGGTGCGCCCTCGTGCCCCCATATTCCCGAACCCCCTATGCTCCCCATAGTCACGTGCCGCCATCTCCGCCGTCCCTCCCTGTACCTCCGTGCCCTCCTGTGCCCCCCGCCATGCCTCCTATTTCCCCTATGTCTCCCCCGTACCCTCCATGCTCCCGTGCCCATGCTAGCCGTTCCTCCCTGTGCTCCTATGTCCCCCATGCCTCCACCGTCCAGGATCCAGTGCTACTGACACCCCTCATCACATTTTTAAAGTATTTATTTTGGGGTAGACATTTTTTTCAATTGTTGCCGCCCCCTAGGAAAGTGCCGCCCTAGGCGATCGCCTGATGGGTGCGCCCCTGTGCCCTTCGTGCCCCCACATCCCGTAACCCCCTGTGCTCCCCATTTTCACGTGCCGCCGTCCCTCCCCGTACCTCCGTGCCCTCCTGTGCCCCCCGCCGTACCTCCTATTTCCCCCATGTCTCCCCCGGGCCCCCATGCACCCTTAATCTCCATGCCACCAACGTCCATCGTGTTTTGATTGTAGTCTATTTTGTCTGTTTGTCAATGAAATAGTACTTTAATATATTGTTAGTTTTCGCACACCATTAAATTATTTCATGAAAAGCTCCCCGTCTTTATGGAATAACGGGCGTTTTTCGTCTCCCTACGACCTACATAAAGAAAGAAGCAGAGAAGGGATAGAACAAAAAATAATGCTCATACGGAGGTTATCCAATATTAGTAGTTTACTTAAAATGATCCATTCGAAAATAAACAAACACTCAACAAAATGATTCAACTCTTCAAATCTAACTACTAAAATAGCCAATATATAAAGCAGTAACTTAATAACTAAACGCCATTCACTGAGTAAAATCAATTACCCATTATATCAACCATGTCCCGTCTAAGAGAGTTTTAACTTTGGCATATTCAGAATAAAAATCATTCTACTCCTGGTTCCCTAATGACATAGATGAGGTCACAAACATGAAATATCTCCTGTGGATCCGTAATCTGTTCATGACTATTAGTGTTCTCTTTTTTATAGTGCATTGCCAGTTTTAAAAAGTTGTAATTATATGGTTATCTTAACTCAAAATATCTGCTCAATAACCAGCTGAGTTTATGATCAAAAATATACACCGGAACATCTGCTTATTAATCACATGTGTAGATCTAAAAATCTTCTTCCCATTAGATTAACATTGGGATTTCAAAGTCCAATGGGGCAAAGCCCAGGGAACTTTGGATGATTCTGGTATTTTTCCTTGCGTCCTTGGACCTCAAGCTTTAAAATGAGCCATCTTACATTACCATATCTTTCTTCTAACTCGAGATATTTCGTGGGGACCAATTCGCTTACGGAATTATATACAGGGTTAGGCAAAAGTCTGGACACCCCCAGTTAACTTTTTAATGCGTTGCAGTAGGAAAACCAAACTCAGCACATGTTAACAACATGAAAAAACTGCACTTTTTCATCAACTACACAACTTTGCCCCAAATTTTCAAATGTAAACCCCTTTTGAGTGACCCCTCATTTTAAACGGTTTATCAAGAGAAATTAAATCGTGCAAACCGGAGGTCAATTCCTCACCCCTAACCAAAATGGCGGCCATTTCAAAATTTGAGATGGGCAAGCAAGTATAAGTCTGGACACCCCCAATTAATTTTGTAACATGTTTCAGTAGGAAAACCAAACTCGGCATATGTTATCAATACAACAAATGCAATTCTTCATCAAAGAAACAACTTTGCCCTGACCCCCAAAATGGGGTATTTTGGGGACAGCCCCAAATTTTCAAATATAAACCCCTATTGAGTGACCCCTCATTTTAAACGGTTTATCAAGAGAAATAGAATGGCACAAACCGGATGTCGATATCTCATCTCTAACCAAAATGGCAGCCATTTTAAAATTCGAGAAGGGTTAATTGACATTTGTTAAAATTAAATCGGAAAATAGCTTTTTAGAATCGATAATTTCTGGAATTATTTTAGAATTAAACCTAGTAGCAGAAATGAACTAGTAGGTTCAATTCTAAAATAATTCCAGATATTCTCAATTCTAAAAAGATTTTCGATTTAATTTTAACAAATGTCAATTTACCCTTCTTGAATTTTAAAATGGCTGCCATTTTAGTTAGAGATGAGATATCGACATCCGGTTTGTGCCATTCAATTTCTCTTGATAAACCGTTTAAAATGAGGGGTCACTCAATAGGTGTTTACATTTGAAAATTTTTTGGCTGCCCCCAAAATACCCCATTTTGGGGGTCGGGGCAAAGTTGTGTCTTTGATGAAAAATTGCATTTGTTGTGTTGATAACGTATGCCGAGTTTGGTTTTCCTACTGCAACGTGTTAAAAATTAATTAGGGGTGTCCAGACTTATACTTGCTTGCCCATCTCAAATTTTTAAATGGCTCCCATTTTGGTTAGGGATGAGATATTGACCTCCGGTTTGTGCCATTTAATTTCTCTTGATAAACCATTTAAAATGAGTTGTCACTCAATAGGGGTTTACATTTGAAAATTTGGGGCAAAGTTGTGTAGTTGATGAAAAAGTGCAGTTTTTCATGTTGTTAACATGTGCTGAGTTTGGTTTTCCTACTGCAACGCGTTAAAAAGTTAACTGGGGGTGTCCAGACTTTTGCCTAACCTTGTATATAGAAGATACTTCTGTTTAGCAAATGCAAGCCCCGAAAAGAAGATCAATCCAAATCATAGTCCCTACCTTGTATGTTGTAATTATTTTTTTATAAATAATTTATAAAGTTGGCTAATTATACTGCCCCCCCCCACCCTTTAACACCACTTTTTAACCATTTGATGAGAAAGAATTTTTATAGGAAATGAGTTTTGGCGTTCTGGAACATCCAGCGTCAAACTAAAAAATTAGTAAATAAATGCATTCTGAGAATGTTTTTGGATATTCAATTTTTTATCAGGTATTTAATACAAATGAGTAACAACAACTTTGTAACAAGTTTAAACTTATAAAACTTGCTATTAACCCTATTGATGAGTGTTTTATCATTGAATTGATATAAGAGGGCGTGCATGGCCTGACTGCTGTGAAACACATCGCTCCCCACCTGCAGCGCTCTCGTCGTAACTTGACACTCATCGGCGGTGAGATCAAATACAAAAAAGCATTGTAACAATCCTTTTGTGGTTGTATTTCACATCTCTAATGTAAAAATGAATAGAAACATAGATATTGAAAACACTGACTTTAAAGAAATAATGAAAATGGGACAAATATGTTTCACTTAATTTACTTTTATATTGATCTTTCGCTTTTTTTTAGTTATAAACTAATGTTAAAATTAAAATTTGGTGCAAAAACTAAATTTTTTTCTTCTCATTTTTTGTCACTTGGCTTCTCCTCTACCAACAGGACATTTGGACGTTCAGTAATGTCCATACTCATGAAATGGTTAACATTCAGTGCCAGTGAGGATAACATAGGAAATGTCCAAGTCGGTGGGGCGAAGTCTTGATGGACTGAAAAGAAAATGGTCCTTGGTTGTCTTCCATGTAGTGGTTTTAGTCCTATTAATTTTATGATGATAAATTGAGTAGTTGATTCGTCAACAAAACCTCACTCATTTATATTATGCCTAGTTAAGATTAAACTATTGCATATAACTCTGACAATGGATATCAAAGTTGGATTTTAAAAATTCATTTTTCTTCAAAGAAAATTTTTATTTAAAATTTTATTTCTTACAGCAAAAACATGTTTATTTCAAAAAAGTTTTACCTTTTGCTACACTTTAACTCCTTGCCTTGAAGGTGAGAGTGGCGTTGGAGTCCTCGTTGACCTCTTGATACAGCACCTCGTCGGGGCTGAACGTCCAGATGCTGGTCCTGGCAGCGGAGCCATCATCCCCGTGGGAGACCCGGGTCAGGGTGGTGCCATTCAAGGTAAACGTGGACAGCAGCCCTCTGCTGTCTTTGGTTTGCTTCCCTAGTTGAAATGTTGTATCATACACATTCCATACAACAGTTAAAACAAAAGTGTCATTTTTCTTATTTAGTTTCACAACTAACGGATATTTTGCAATAATTACATCTACTGTACATTGAGTTAAACCCATTTCATTAATTATTTTTTTATTACTATCCGAGAGTTCCAGGATGTATTCCTTCTCAAACTCAGCACTTAAAGACTCAGTTGTCTTGAGTAGAAAGGAATTATTTTCCCTTTGTTTAGTTTTAAATAATAAACTTTTATCTGGTGTAGTATATGGTGTGGAATTGACAAACCAGTTCAGCTGCATCTCTTTACTTGTCAAGTCTGTCTTCAATTCTGCTTTTTCTGTCCTTACTGTAAAAATTGTTCCATTCAGAGTCGCTACACATGTGGCATTGTGTCTGTCGCATATGAATTCTTGGCCAAGCAGAAACCTATAAGTCATCCATTCGACTTTGGCATTTAGAACAAATTCTCTTTTGCTTTCACTGAAGTTTAAAACCAGTGGGTACTGGAATTCGTTTTCCAAATGATAACGGAAGTAATTTATTTCACACTTAGAGTAGTTCCAAGCTCTAACAGTGGTTGGGTTTTGGTCTGATTGAACAAGGACGTATTCCTTCCCCAAGGCATGTACTAGACTGGAGTAGGGTTCTTGAAACTGGTCATTTGAACTTGTAGTAAACTCAACAAATACGGTCACAATCACCAAACAAAGACTAAGAGCGAGGAACTTGGGATGACACTCCATAGTTGCTGTGATTGTGAAGTCACCAACACTCTACCACTGCTAAGTCTTAATAAATGATAGTAATTTTTCAATTTGCTTGTATCTTTGCCTGTGGAGTTTTTTAACGCTAATTTTGATAGGGAATGTTTACAGATTTAATTAGATTTTTTCTGTACTGAACTACATTATCATTTTTCTTATGTATTAATTTAATTTAAAGAATGATATCGTCATGCCCTTTGAACCATTCAATTTTGACCTTTTTGATCCAAAGCTGTCTGATAGATACTTGCATCAAATAATATAGGTTTACCATGTACCATCGGTCAATTCTAATTTCTGTAGAATACCAAGGCCAACATTATGATTTAAACAAAATACTGTATGACAATCAGTTTTTTAGCGAATTTCCCTATCGGGAATACGCTATTTTGGTAGTACTCGTGGACCATATTACTTTTTTGTTTTGAGGTCCTTAGAAGCCAAAAACATCGTTTGTTCAAATTCATATATATATATATATGTAAAACCAGTTTGTAAAAAAATTTTATAAAATTTGTTATAGGAATGAAATAACTTTACCTACATTTAATTCAAATCTTACAATCCTGACAAAATACTTACTTTCAGACACCGGTAAAGGAATGAAAATAAAATTTCAAAAATTCATTTTACTATTAAACAATATTTATGTATCAATTTTACAAACTTGACTACAATTTTTATTGATGATGAATTTTACCTTTTGCTACACTTTAACTCCTTTCCTTGAAGGTGAGAGTGGCGTTGGAGTCTTCTTTGACCTCTTGATACAGCACCTCGTTGGGGCCGAACATCCAGACGCTGGTCCTGGCAGCGGAGCCGACCCGGGTCAGGGTGGTGCCATTCAAGGTAAACGTGGACAGCAGCCCTCTGCTGTCTTTGGTTTGCTTCCCGAGTTGGAATGTTGTATCATACACACTCCATAAATAAGTTAACATGAATGATTCATTGTTCTTGTTCAGTTTTATGCCTAATGGATATTCAAAAATAACATCTACTGTACATTCAGTTAAACCGATTTCGTTAATTATTCTCTTATTGTTTTCTGACAGTTCAATTAAGTATTCCTTTTCCAACTCAGCCATTAAAGACTCAGTTGTTTTCAAAGGAAAAGAATTATTTTTGCTCTGTTTTGACTTGAATGTAATAATTTTATCTGGTGATATATATGGTGTGGAATTGACAAAAAAGTTCACCTGCATATCTTCACTATTTAGGTCCATCTTAAATTCAATTTTTTTTGTCCTTATCGTCAAAGTTGTTCCATTCAGGGTCGCTGTACACTTAGTATTTTGTCTGTCACATATGAATTCTTGGTCAAGTTGAAATCTTGAAGTCATATATTCAACTTTGACAGTAAGAAGGAATTCTCCTCTGCTTTCACTTAGCTTCATTACAAGTGGGAATTAGTTTTCATAACAATCATTGAAGTATTCTATAACACACTCGGAGTAGTTCCAGGCTCTAACAGAACATTGGTTTTGGTCTGACTGAACAAGAATGTATTCCTTCCCCAATAAGTTGCGCATGCCTTGACACGAATCTTGAAGATGATCATTTGAACTTGAAGTAAACTTGACAAGTACAGTAACAATCACTAAGTAAAGACTAAGAGACACAAACTTGGAATAACACTTCATAGTTGCTGGGATTGAAGTCTGGATCTTTGCCAGTGGTTTTTTGTTACATTTTGATTGAGAATGTTTGCTAACTTAATTACCATACATATTTTATCAACTAAACTGACTTTTATATTTCTTTTAAAATTGTCTTGTCTGTTAATTAATTAAAGTAATGCTATCATGATGCCCTTTGAACCACTCAATTTTGACCTTTTCTATCTAATTATGCAGTCAGATGTAACCATTACTTCCATTAGCAGGGCTGGATTCAGGCATATCCCACATGGGCCTGGGCCCAGGGCAGAAACTTTTCAGGGGGGGGGACAGATTTGAGGGATTATGTTTTAAAATATCAAGAGTGGCTCATTCAGATTATTTGGTTTCACTCAAATTTATACACTGAATAAAACTTGAAAAAGTTCAGTGAGCATTTGAACAAATAAAAACTTGATATCAGATTCTACATAGTGTTAGCGTCACTAAGACGATGGGGCAGCATTGATAAAAAAGCGACTGAGGGCGCAAACCACATCTATAAATCTTGTCATTATAAGGCAGGTCTTGTCCTTTCACTCGACCAAAATCAAAATCCCGATGGTAAAATTAATATGGTTAATTAATATGGTAATTAATATCCCGATGGTAAATTGGTAATATGGTTGAGATGTGTATCCTGTTTTATTTAACTTTATATAGATATATTGTTTATCCTAATTTGGATTTTGAATATGACGTTTTATCTTGATTGTAATTTGAAATGTTTTATTTCTAAACCCCTGACCAATATTTGCTAATTTTCATTTTGGATTTTCTGACTCCATTTTAAAACATAAAGTCAGTGATTTGTCATAAAACCATATTTTTTCCGTTCTGTTTGTAAATCGGTTTACAATCAGGGCCGAATTTACTTATGAGCTAAAAGAGCCCAAAGCAGCAAAATTAGGGGGGCAGAAAATTTTTGGAGGAAAAGTTATAAAAATATGTATTAATAAGCCTATACATACGTAAAAAATATTTTTTTTCACTGCAGTAATTTTTTACGCCTCATTTCACTTTGTAACATGGGCGTTATAGGTGAAGACTAGTTGCCCCGTCGCGTGTTTCAATGAACTCAAATAAGAAAATCAAATAATAATAAACTCAGAACAAAACAACTTTAACTATGGCAAAAAATTAATGGAAAAATTAATTAAATGGAACTGGCTATCCAACGTCATGTGATAAGTTATTATACCTTAAAATGTAAATCTATTTATTTTGTTAAGACCATTGACAATTCTTTACTCTAATCTAATAAGAGTCAGGTATATTTGTATGTGTGTATTTATGCACAGAGATCTAAAAAACGGCTCGAACTATTTTCTTCAAAAATGTCCAAAAACGTTCTTTGATAAAAATAATATAAATGCAGGTGTCTATGTAAGAAAAACTTTATTTCTTTATAATCTTTGATTGAAATTTAAAAATTTTTAACATTGCAAGTTTTTCAAATCTTATGGAGTTACAAATCAAAACTAAGAAATAATAAAAACAGCTGACTCAACTGTCAAAGTGCAGAACACATGTTCTAGTATAAACATGTGGTTTTGCGTTGTATCCAGTTACTTATTAAATGGCAGGCCCGTGCTGGCCCACCGGGACACCGGGACATATCCCGGTGCGCCCTCCAAGTAGATAATTTTGGGCGCCCTCCAGTTTCGAAACAGACTTATTTTACTCTGAATACCAACAACAAAAAGTAAAATTGTTTGAAATATGACTCATGTAACAGCTTTAAACGTCGTCTTAAGTAATCAAAACAATAATTTATATTAATAAAATTTAATCTGGATCATTCTTGGAATAGGATAATTGATAATATTACCGAGCGGAAAACTGGATTTTACTACTAAATGGAACTCATGGTCCACGGCAGGGCGCGCGGCGCCCTCGGCCTCGGCCATTGATGAAGGCTGAAGGGGGGGGGGAGTCTGCCATTGCCTTCATTTCGTCTGCTTGCTGATATTTGTCACTATAATCAGTGTTAATAACCTCACGCCGTATAACAAACACGGCATGTGTGTTGTTTGTGACATGTCTGGTGAATTATTCTGTGATTTTTTTACCTTCTCGTGCAAGTGTCTAATTCTTTATAATAAAGGTAGCTAAAGTGTCGTGGTTTTTCTGTTGTCTATGTGAATACTGGAACAACGAGGTTAACCTAGATGTAGTGTGCTACAAAGGTAAGGAAATTTGCCTCCTGTCGATTTTCCCCATTTCACCCCGATTCCCGCTGTTTCCTTGGTTAACAGTCCTTTGTTTACAGTTTCCCATCTGGTATCTCCCATTTTACACATAAATGTTCGTCGATTCTATATGGTAACTAACATAAAATAACCTCAATAGCCTGCTCACAGACCACCAAATCAAAGTGGGTTTAAAAAACAAATAATCAGATGTTTTAAAAGTATAATCCAAGGCAATAATTGCCTTGGTATAATCTGTAGACTATTATTTATTAAATCTTGTTGTGGCCACCTGGAATAGCTAAAATTGGTTACTAACGAAACGAGGGTAAAGTGTAGAATGGTTACCAAGGAAACAGGGGGAATCGGTAGTAAAATTGCTCAAATCAACAGTGAACAAAAAATTAACATGTTTATCCCGACTCCCGAGGACACTATCTCGGGATGAGAATCCCTCTCAACATAACGTTAATTTTTAAATGAGAGTTGTTGAATGCGTTTACCGTAGTTATGGCGTCTACTACTATTACTCTTCCAAAAGTTATTAGATATAAACAATAAAACTGAATTTATACTATTCAAAATTTAAAATAACATTATTGTCAGCGGAATTATTTTCTTAAATTCCATAACGATTCATGTTTTTTTGTGCAAACGGCATTGTTGTCAATAATTTTCATTTAGATGTTAACATACAAATAAGAAAATACTAGATTACCTTGAAAACAAGAAATGTTAGATGTGTTTGGCTATAATTGTGTCCTTGCAGCAAGGCTATCTAATCAGTGCAAGACTGTGGACACCCGGTATATTTTTTTATTTTGGCGTCCTTGTTTAAGTGATATAGAAAGACAGGTAATATTTTTACTTTTTATTTTTATTTGAAGGCTAAATCAATGCAATGAAAGAGGCTGCCAAGCAACTAATATCAAACAGTAAATAACTATGAACGAAGATCGAAACCGTCGCCGAATCTGCCGCAAGGTGACTGGCACGCGGCAGACCGACGACTTGGAGTCTCATCACCGGTCCCTATAGTCACCGCGAGCGCCGAGCGCCCAGCAACACTGGTGAAGGAAACTGTGAACTGTGATTACTGAAATTGGTAACTGTGATTTTGAGATTTTATGACTCGATCGATAGTATTACCGGTCATATCGAGGGGGAATCGTCCACAGACATTGTATTTCACTGTTTCAAGGAATATCAAATCTAAAACCAGGAATGGTGAAATAATAAGTACCTATAAATTTGTGTAATTAATTAATTGTGATGCGGCTTGTCAGTAACGGGGACCGCGTCACAGTGTAGTATGGCTTCGCCGGTGCGGCACCTTACTCAACGAAATGATAGAATGCTTCGAAAACTGTCTCGCCTTAATTTTTGTGTTAGATGCTTTATCGGTAATATGTCATTACAGTGTGTTCAGTGTTATATGAACTAAAGAAATTATTTATTAAATTCTGACAGTTTTTTCTTCTGACCTGTATGTTATCGGAAAAATGTCTTTACTTTTTGTTTTTGTTAAGCCTAATTTATTGTTACTGTAGTTTTTTTTTATTTATGTTTAGTTTTAAGAAATTAATTAGTAAATATGGTAACTTAAACAAATGTATGTATAAAATATTTAATTTTTGTGTTTTTTTTTAATTGTTAATAGTTTGTTATTATGCTTTGCTTTTAGTATCATGAAATTATGAAATTATCAAGTAAATTCTTACAACCTTTTATTGAATGTATGTATTGTATATTTATAGTTTATGGCAGTTGCTTTATTGTTAGAATGTTATTATTGTGTGTTTAGTGACATTTTAATTATGTTTAAACTACTTTTTTTGTCTCTTATTCTGTTTTGTTCTAACAAACTATTTATATAGACTGGCCACCATTAAGTACCTATAGGGCTATGAAATATTTATTTAACTAATTATGAAAACAATTTTTATCCTGAAGAATAAATGAATAAAAAGCGTGAATATTATTTGCACGTATATAAAGTGGATTTAAAGCTATCAAATCGTTTGAGACGTGTATTTAGGGGTTAACATTTCAAAATATATCCAGTATATTCAACTATATTCAAACTATATTCAATAGGCTACTCTCCCGAGCTAATTCTTCTTGAGACAACAACGAGTGGGGAGGGGTGGTGGATGGGGGTACACTGGCGCCCTCTGGCCATGGCCGTCCACCGCCCTAAGAAGGTAGCCAGCACGGGCCTGTTAAATGGTACTATTTTATGTAAAAATAATTAATAATTTTTTAATCGTACTTCATAGGCCTACTGCTGTTATGAATGTTTAGATAAATAAAAATCCTCTAAAAGTATAAACAACTAATCAATTTATAGAATCACTAGCTTACCTGACATGTTTTGAAATGCCAACTTGAGAAACTTTTTGCCCTTTTATGTGAGCTCATTCACTACGCTCACTCCCCGTCAGGTTTACCTCATTCGCTATGCTTACTTGCCGCAAGTCTATAATATTTTCTAGTTTTTTAAAATTCACATCGGCCTATGGGGCCTACGCCCTACAGGCTTTTAAAGGTTTAATGTTAATCTTATGGAAGATTGAATCATTAGACAGCTGTTGTAAAAACAAATGCTAGCACATCAAGAAGAACAGATGTTTCAGTTATAAATATTTTTAAACTAATTGGGTCTAGATCAACTGATATTTTGGTTGAATTTCTACCATCAGGCGATCTCTAGTATGTATAGATTAGGCAAGCATGTTTCTTTTCCTACTTTTTTCTCGGCTTGTACGCAATATAAAAGAAATCCGCGCATACCGTTAGAAAGGTAGTGTCCTGTGAGCAGAATTGCATTATAATTCACATCGGTCCCTAGGGCTCCGCCCTATACAGGCTTTTAAAGTTTCAATGTTAATCTTTTGGGAGAAGGATAATTGAGTGAATCATTAGACAGCTGTTTATAACAAACGCTAGCAAATCAGGAAGAACAGATGTTTCAGTTATAAAACATTTTAAATCTAATTGGCTCAAGATGAACTGAGTTTTTGGTAGAATTTCAACCAATGTGCAATCCCTAGTTTATAGAAATAAATTTGACTTTGACAATAAAGCATTAGTAAGAATTATGGAAACATCTGTTAACAAAATAATTAGAATCTAAGTATTACATTTTCAACAAATATACACCAGAGTGCAGCACCCTAGGCCTACATTGAAACCATCTGAAAGGCGAGTGAGCGAAGCGAATGAGCTCGTCGTGAAGGTGAGTGAGCGGAGCGAACGAGCTAGTCTTGGATAAGAAATAAGCCTTTAGCATAGGGCATTTTAGCTTACCGTCTAACTGATATTACTTGCAATAATATTACTGTTTGAGTTTACCGAGCAAATGCTCGGTTCCCAGGTACTGTACTATTAACTAAGCAGCAATGAGTGCTGCATTCTGTTATATTTGTTGAAAAATCTTAATCAAAACAAAATATATGTTTAAGTTATTCTACGGCTTGATTAAAATTTGGTCATCTAGAGACAGAGTATCTGAACTCTCTGAACAGTGGCTTAGGGAGTACTGTATATATTCGTTTTTTTCATATATTCCACTGATTGTTCTAAATTATGACAGCAGTGGGTTGTAAGGTTAATAAATTAACTTGTTGTAACATAGTAAAGTATATTCCTTAATAACAAAAAGTGTAAAACATAATACTGTGTTAAATATACAACATATATTATTTATATTTCATTATAGAAAAAATTGTGAAATAAGACAAAGAAGTGGTGATTTAAAATCAACCTTCATTCCAATTCCTAATAATAGAAAACTTTTAACATGAATAACAAAACAAAATAACACAAGTAACTCCAACAAATCTAACTGATAATTACAGAGACACTAATGAAACCACAGTATTATTTAAACTGGATCATTTTCTAAGGAGAATGGAGTGGCTGCCAATTTTAAGTTTGGAAACCACATGTGGTGAACCCCCTCATGTAAAAAAAGATTGTCTAAGTTATAGTAGTACCGTATAGGACTTATAGCTATCGTAGTATAGTAGTTCTATAGTAGTTTTGAAAAGGTCTGATTGTGAACACTACTTATTTACCCTCTTGGAAGGAGATGGCAGCACACCATTTTTGAAACTGAGGAGATAATTTAGTTATATACGTACGTATTAGCTGAACATAGTAAATGCCATTGTCAACAAAAAAATGGATACCATTAATGAAATGTGTGGTCAATGATGGTACACAAATTATCAACAGAAAAAACTGGCTAAAATTAATGGTTATAATTTCTTATTATAACTTACTTTATTTGATAAGTAAATGGTATGAAGGAAACTAGCAAAAAGGAGGTCATAGGCTTAATTATCTTGCTAGCGTTCCACAACTAAGTCAACAAATGCTATGTGAACCGACCTTTTTTTCTAACTCATCTTAAGATTTGTCTATCACTATCTTAACCATCGAGACGTTTTTCCAATATCAACAACTAATTGGTAACTTGACTGACACATCATTGCACATAGAATGGCAATCTATGATTCAACATACTATTTATAATTTAATGATGTGAAACAATATAGAAAGGCAAAGGCAAATATCTCTGAGTGAAAAATTATAAAATATTAGAATAAAAAAATATTTTAAATTTGGCTTTAGGAATTATTTTGATTTTTGCTAGGAAACTCAATGTTTCATATTAAAATCTATAGATTATCTCCATTTTTGTTCTCAAATAAGTGCTGCAGTGGGACTTGATATGAACAACGGTGTGCCGAAGGTGTAACTAGAGATGCTGACGTTTCCGTGAAATTTTAAGTGATAGCTTAAATGCTCTATTACTCTAGCACTTGAATCAGTGAAGGTGTCTCAAGGTACTTTTCTTTCAGTGCCCCTAATAGAAATGGTAGCTACTTGAAATTACTTGCACTGTATTTGAAGGAATTATTCGTCTCAGCTCATTGCCTCAGTATGATTAAAATAATTTCAACTTATAATTAAAACCACACACTTCTAGCAATAAGCTACTACACAATTTGTACTACTCTAATACTATATCTTACTAAGTTATATCTGCAAAGTACTAGCAGATATGTGTACTCCACCTAAGTTTACTAACAGGAAAAATGTCTTTATTTTAAGAGAAAAAGTTTACCACAACTTACTTTTAAAAATAAATTTGTGTTTTTTTGTTTACCAAGTAATTACAGTATATTGTTTTGTCAGATTATCTATTCTAGAGATGATAATTTCTACTGTAAGACAGAATCTATTTTTTGTAAGTTTGTTAGTTTAAAACTGATTGATACATAAAATCCATAAGGAACACACAGTCTTTAAAGCTTAAAAAAAGGAATTTTATTTTTCATTTTACTCCAACTATGTCTTATTATTGTTCCCATTTTATTAATATGGGTGTGAGTCTGGTGTATTAGTTGAAACTGAAAAGGGCTTGCATGATAATTGAAAATTTAACTTGCAATCCATTAAAAATTATATGAACAGTAAGCTCTCTGTTATCGGAGCCATCAATGAAACTTACAGATTAAAACTAAACTAAAGTTTGAAGTAGAGGAGAGGTTTTAAAAATATCTTACATGCATGGTTATTAAAATAATCAGCTATTATTAGGTCAAGTTATGAGCATTGACTCTAAAATACAATAACAGTCTCTGTGACTGTTTCCCAGAAACAATTAAGAGTTAGTCAGCATTGTTTCCCAACACTCAGAAGGATCAGAAGTTAAAAAAAAAAAAAAACCTAGAGGTTATAGATTTTCAATTGTTCCCAAAGAATTTTTTAATTCACCATATTTTCTGTCCTTTTCACGATGATGCCTAATTTCCATGACACTAAGTATAACTATATCTGAGGTGGTCTGTACTGATCAACTCAAAGCATTGAGAGCTTACTGTTTTTCTAGTTTGTCACAATAAAATTCATAAATTACAATACTTTTATTCTCAAGAAAAATGTCTTTCTTATCGTTATATCTTAAAATAATCTTAAAAAATAAATCTTAAAATCAATCATGTTTCTCATATTGTCACTTTTTAGATTAAATTTAAAACTGCCCATAAATGCCACAATTCTGTTTATGAAAAAAATGCATTGAATACTAAATCTACATTTATGTTGGATACTCCTTTAATTACAGTAATATGTTTAGGCCCATCCTCGTCAATCAGTATTAGTTTAGTCCTAAATTTTCTTGAAAGAGTTCAGGATTGCCTCTAAAATATATTATTGCATATGTGTTAATGGAGGAATAGGTATGGTTTTAATTTTTAAAACCTGCTCATATTTTCTAAAAGTCAAGCTTGGCCCCCATTCGGCGCAGGGCGATGATGGTGTTGACCACCTTAATCCACCGCCGCTTGATGACGTAGCGCTTGAGGTTGGTCTTGTCCAGTCTCACGTCGGCTGCATCGTCCAGCCAAGTGTGCTTCAGCGCATAACCAGGGGTCATTCGCTCACTAGAAAAAAGATTTACAAATCATAAGTACGCTCAAAGTTTTTATTTGAGTTTGTCCCTCAACTCAAGTGGGTATTTAAACCCGATTTAATGTGAGTTTGATTAATCCTTTTTATAAAAGAAGTGTCAGTGATTCTGTTGAATAAACAAGGTATTTATTGGACAATAAATACCTTGTTTGTTGTTATTTGGACAATAAATCTGTGTGTATGTGTGCATTGCCCGAAAGGCTGTGTAAGGGGTGAGGCAATGTTAATGTTCGCTTTCAAGAGAATTACTTTAGTAAGGTTCACGAAAATAATCCGATGAAAATTTAAACATATAAACCACCCCGGTCTACCCCTGGCGCGCACCCAAATGCAAGGGTTTTTTTAGAATCGTGTTATCTTCTGCCAAATGAAGCCTAGAGCTATAAATAAAGTGTCATATTAAAGAAGAATAACGGTACTAATTTCCCTCTGTTACACTTTTGTAATTAATTCATTAAAAATAATAAAAAACTTCAGTTAAAAATCGATAAAAAACAGTTTTTTTTAGACAGTTATAGCTGAAATAAGAAATTTTATTTTAAAATTCTAAAAAGATAGCCGACTAGATCCTTTTTTCTACGTTAAAAAAAGTTAACAGCCAATCTCTATCTTAAGAGGTTACTTTTAAAACACGATCCCCGTAAACCTCTGCATTTACAAAACTAAAAAACAGATGATTTTAGACAGTTATTACTGAAATTAGAAATTGTATTTAAAAATTCTAAAAAGATAGCCGACTAGATCCTTTTATCTACTTTTATAAAAAGTTAACAGCTAATCTCTATCTTAATCGGTTAATTCTGAAACACGATCCCCGTAAACCTCTGCAGCGCCTAGCGCAACGGCCGCGAGGGGGCATTCGGCATTGTTGTTGTTTTGGTTGGGGTAGACCGCAGCCTTAAGGTGTTGCAGTAAGAAAACCAAACTCGGCACATGAACAACACAAAAAATTCAATTTTTCATCAAAGTCACAACTTTGCCCCGGCCCCAAAAATGTGTTATTTTGGAGGCAGTTCAAATTTTGAAATGTAAACCTCTATCGAGTGACCACTCATCTTAAACTGTTCATCAAGAGAAATTAATATGTGCAAACTGGAGTTCGATATCTCACCCCTAACCAAAATGGCAGCCATTAATATTCAAAATGGGTTGATTGACATTCGTTAAAACAAAATTGGAAAATTGCTATTTTAGAATAAAGAATTTTTGGAATTATTTTATAATTGAATCTAGTAGTAGAAATATACTAGTAGGTTCAATTATAAAATAATTCTAAAAATTATTAATTCTAAAATAGTTATTTTCTGATTTAATTTTAACGAATGTCAATCGACCCATTTTGAATTTAAAAATGGCTGCCATTTAGGTTAGGGATAAGATATCAAACTCTGTTTTGCACCATTTAATTTCTCTTGATAAACCATTTAAAATGAAAGGTCATTCGATAGGGGTAAACATATGCTGAGTTTGGTTTTCCTACTGCAATGCCTTAAAAAGTTAACTGGGGGTGTCCAGACTTTCGCCTAACCCTGTATTATTGACTTACCTGCTCGTGATACAATGTGTGTCCGTAACCTAAAAAGCTAAAGACTACTTTTTTAGGGTATTTTTATATTAATTTGACTGGGGGACACACCTTTACGAAACGCAAAACGACATATACTTTGTTTTATTGACTCCAGATATTCAGGGGTTGTCAATTTAACTACACCATATCAAGTTAGACTACATATATATTTTCATTTAAAGAAGAATCAAATTTAATTGATAATTTTTAAAAGATGTAACGGCAGTCCCTGTAACGACGGTCCCCAATAAATTATTTACAGGGACCGTTGTTACAAATTATTAAAAATTTTTACAGAATCACGGCTTTACTGATGACAGCCATATTGGAACACTAATACTCTGTCTAACTACTTAACCCAATAAAATAATCTTAAACTAATATAAGTGAAACTTGCTATTACTTACTTTATTCAAACTAGTGGTGTTGAATAGCTCATATCATGCGCTTTTTATAATACCAAACACAAGCCCTAAAGTGTTCTTATTTTAGGTTAGGGTTGGAAATGCTACGTCATGTCGTTTTGGGACAGTACCGTACTTCTTGCATGGGGCAATACAGCGCAGGGTGCAAGGTGTTCACCACAAGTAAAAGATGTTTATGTACAAGAAGTTTATGTATTGTTTGAATTATAGTGTAAGCTTATGTTTTCTTTTTTTATTAAGTCAATATTTAAAAAAAATTAATTAAAATTTTATTTTTTTACACTATTTTTTTTTTATTTTGATATTAAAAATGTATTATGTATTGCTTGGATTTTAGTGTAATCTTATGCTTTCTTTTTTGTATTGATTCGATATTTAAAAAAAATGAATTTATCTTTATCTTACACTATTTTTAACTGGGGCACAGTTTTGCCCCGGCACTTGAGGCAATACCGCACAGAGTAAAGGTTTTGTAAAATGGGCTTAGCACTTAAAGTTTGTTGGAATTCCAAATATGAACCAAAAATTGTGGCAAATCAAAATTGTGGCAAGTCAAAAAATTCCTACAAAATTAGATGATAACCACACTGAAGTTTCCAAATTAAAGATAAAAAACAATATAGCTTAAGTGCACAGTATTACCCTGCTCTCCCCTATGCAGCTGAAGATCGCACCACTGTCAATAGGTTTCAAACTAGCCTATGCTATGAGAAGTCTATTCAAGTTAGTGTATATAGTCAATGGTTTTACCATATTTCTCATTTGCTTTAGAAATTTTTTGACATGCCGCTGTGTTCATAGTCCCAGGAATCGAATCCCATGTTTGAGACCACTCACATTTTTCTAATATTTTTGAATTGCTCACGATTTTGCTTGATTTGCCACAATTTGTTCGCTTACATACCCGATACTCCAAGGTTTAACATATAACGTCTTTGTTATGAATCAATATGCTAGTGCTGGTTCACTATTACAGCTAGTTAAACTTGAAAATAAATTAGTTTCCTTACCAATGTTAATTAAATGGAGAAATAATCAACTTAAAGGGCTGGTAAGGGCCTACTCCATTTTGATGGATATTTATCAATTTACTTTTAAAACAATTTCCTGCCAAGCTCCATCCAATGAAATCAAAATCATTAAAATTGGTTAAAAAATGTGGGATGAGTTCCTTGTACAAAAAACCGTGTCATCACATATTAAATATGTATAGATGTAGTTTTACATCAAATAAACCTCTCTGCATATATTATGTTCGTGTTTTGAACTTATTTACTGATCATACATAACCACATAAGTTCATGTATGGTGCAAGACATCCTACCACTGTAAAAATCGGTTTCATACAAAACTATTACGGGTATAAAAAAGTCTATTAAGAAACTAATGATTTTATGTTGTGAAATAAAATAATCCATGAACAATTCAAAATATACATTTAATACAAATTTACATATATTTTATACATAAAAGTACATTCAATAATAAGAAAATGTAATCCCAAATTATTGTTATGTTTGCTTCTTACACGCTCATTATTTAAAACTATGCGTTTCAAATATTTAAGTTTAAATTACCTATAAATGACATTTCTACATCAAATATTGTTCAATATACAGAAATGTCATGAAATCAAAAGTTGCAAACAAGACATTTCCTATCCCAGCCCATTTTATGTCTGTGGTTTTTTTTTCTTAGTTAAACAATAACATATTGTGTTTTTTGTAATCAAATGAATAATTAATTATTGGGCTTATCTAAAATGCTACTCAAAATGTCTGACAATTCCTTATATACAGTTTTATTCACAAAGTAAAATTTATTTCATAGAGGATCCATATTTACGTATCAACAGGGCCGCCCCGAGGGTAATAGGCGCCCGGGGCGAGATTTTGATCCTCGCCCCCTAAATTAATTGTTAAATTACAGTCAGACGCATTAAATTAGGTGCATGGTTATTGTACTATAAAGCTTTGTTGACACACCCATTTGTTGACAACACATGATCTGGGTCTGGGCAGCGGCAGGGCCTACGGAAACTAACATGCCTGCATACATTTTTGGTCAAGTGACCAGATGCGGCCGAATTTAAGCTAATCCTGTAATTATTCTATAATTCTAATTCCCAATTAGGTAGTGGGAGAAAGTATGCAGGACAGGCCCGTTGTTTCGTGGGCTCTGGAGCGAGCGCTCGAGCCAATTTTTCAGTTGATAAGATCAGCTGACCAGTAGGCCTACTTGCAGCCAAATGCTACGCTATCATGATTAGGTTTATACGCTATCACGACAAGTTATAATAAATTTGTCACTACTCATTTCTGACTTCATATGAACAAATAAAAAATATTACTGAACCATTTGTTTCTAAAATATTTATTGGTGTTTTTTTTACAATTTTTGTAAAGTGTTTGAGCTTTTATAAAACGGGGATTTCGCCTCGGCCGCGGCGCCCCCTTGGCCGTGGCGCCCGGGGCAACTGCCCCGGTCGCCCCGCCCTCGGGGCGGCCCTGCGTATCAAGTCTGCCACAACTGGAAATTTTCTGTCAGGTACTAGATAGACATTGTTCTTATGACAGGAATTAAATAAATTTTTTTGCTACAATTGCTCATAAAGTGTCAGTTTAAGCAATGAAAACCAATCATAAAACAGCTGTTTACTGAGGAGCAAGGGATAAAGTCTTTAGTCTTTAAAACTTTGCCACGTGATTACTTTAACGCTCGCCAGCTGATTGCATTGTTACTCAGAGCGCTGTAGCGTTCCTTTCCGCTGGCGCATTCAGCTACAATGGATGTGAGTAACTGTGATTGAAATTATTGTTTGGGAAATTAAAACTGCAATTGTAGGAAACATTTTGTATGTATTTTGTGTGTAAATCGTCTTTCTTGCTTTTGCTAAAATAACACTACGCATCGCGCAGTAACTGTTTAGCTCAAGCAAGAAAGACCTACTTTACTCTCTTAATATCACTCATAAATGACAACTATAGATTCTTTCAATATTATGAATGGAACAAAAGGTTAAGTTTTAATGTAAAAATTATCAAAAAATAAACTAAAAAAAATAATACTGGTATCCTGTTTTAGATAATTACAAAGAAACTCACATAACACCTATAACCTATATTTTAGAATTCCTAAATGTAATTCTAAATGTAATCCTAAATAGAATTCCTGTTATGTAAATTAACTGTTTGTATCAGTTACTTACTTTTATGAATGAATATAAAAAATAAAGGTCACTCCCCTTGTTAAAAATTGGCAAACAAATATTTTGCTATAAATTAAAATTAAGCACTCCAAAAAAAAAAAAAAAAAAAAAAAAAAAAAATAGCGGTAAGGAAATATAAAAATAATGAGAGAAAGAGGGAGTTGTTAAATTTCTTCAGTATTGCATCATTAATAACACACACTTGCACAAATATTGGCTCAGATTATTTTTCATTATCGGAAAGCTTTTTCAAAAGAATCATTATTTTATGTCATTTAACCAATTAAATGTTAGGGCTTTGGCCTGTAGGCTTTCAAACTTCTAATGATACCGGTATTCATATTGAGATATTTTTCATTGTATTTCACTCATATGCTAATAAAAATAAACTATACTTTTTAGTGAGTATGTCATCATATAGTAAAGATAACATTAAAAAATATCTTAGGCTCCGGCATACTACACTACTGGATTCGAACTGGTAACAATATGATGGACCGTACTAAAAATGTCTGTAACTTCGTCACTCTATTCCAATTATTTGAGCTGTAAACGGTCATCTCAGGCCAAGATATTCTGTGTTATCTGTATCTCGCTATTTTCAAGTTTATTTATTTAGGGGGGTGATGCAAGTTTAAAATTTAGCTCTAAAACATGTGGAAGAAGAAAGTGTTCGTGTTGATTGTAATTGTAGGATTACGTCCAGGGATGGAAAACTGTAATTTTTCTGATTTCCAGTGGAAAATAAAGAGATTTTTAAAACCCTTTTAGTGATAAAGTACACGGTATATCAGATAACGGCTTATTAAAAGCTCTATGATCTGATGTATTGGATCTCGCCTTCCATCCGAAAAGTCTGAAGATCTGATATTGTTGTTATTGGTTGATAAGGAGACCCCGGCCGAACCGTTAAGCACGTCTGCCTCTAATTGGGGTTTTACGCAAGTCTCTGGAAGGGTGGGATATTGAAGGAAGAGAAAGAGTGAGAGACGGGACATCAGATGGTCGTTTGACCATTCAGAGGGCCAACCCCGTGTACTGTGATAACTGTCCGCTCTGCCCTCAAAACGGCCCATCCACCGACTGTCCAACCATCTTCCATGCTCACATGCCCGCTGCATTCTACCTCACCCTCTGCTGTCTTGAACATGAATATGTCCCAGCTAGGGGTTTTCATGCCCGATGCAATCCTCACCCCTTGCTGTCTTGAACATGAATGGATTATGAAGGAAGAGAAATTGTCATAGTGGACAGCCAAAAGACTTACCACAGTTTATGACAACTTCGTTTGCTGTACCCAATGTCAACTTCACTAATAGTATAAACCAGTTTAAAAGTTGTCCTGGGATCCGATACTGTATATCGGACTTCCACAGATGACGATCCTGTGTTAAACAGGAATATCGGTTGTCTAGATTGTTATTTCAAAACACCGATGATATTTTGATTCTCCATACAATCGAGATCTGCAATATCATACTCTGGCACTTTTGAGTTGATAATTTATTGTGTTGTGGATTTTTTCTTGAGCACTCGCGTCTGCCTTCTTGGAAACCCCAGCACTTCTCGGAAGTTACATGAATAATACCCCAGCACTTTTCAAAAGTTATGTTAATTTTTTCCAGCACCGAAAGGGTTAAGAGAATTATTAAAAGATATTTTACTTATTTCATATTTATGATGTTTATAATTGGAATATTAAAGCTAATTGTGCTAGACTAGATTATGTCAGATTTGCGATTGTGAGTGTGAGGTGTGTGTGCGAGAGCGAAGCTTTGTTGGTGACTATCTGCAACGAAGTTAGAATTTAAACTAATAGGTTACTGTCACTTAGTGGAGTGCCCTATTACATCGACTGAAACTTCCTTAACCATTTAGTCTATAAGGAGTGACCTTCTTTATTTTATTTTTTTTATTTATTGCTTTTATTTTGCAATAAATATAAAACAGTACAGTAATAACAAAACATGTGTAAACTGATAAAACATAAGTTATTTAATTTATTGTATTTATAAAAAATTATTTTACAAATGTTTCAAATAAAAAAAAAATCAACATGATGTAGACCAATATTGTTTCCTCTACGACTTCCTCTAGAGACTTCCTCTAGTACCCCATGATGTGCCCATTCTGGAAAGGTGGCAACATTGATATTTTTTATCTTTTAGATGTCCCCAACAATAATCAAAAGCCAAATTTTGTTAGACTCGCTACAATACCTGCTCAACCCATTTAGGGCCGTCCTAAAACCACTTTATAATTAATTTAACCTGAAATATACCAGGCAGAGTTAAAAAAAAATTTAATTCTCTGATCAATTTAAATAGTTACTGAAGCCTTATTTAGTTTTTCTCAAAGTAATTCAGTCATTACTTATTACACACATTTATTTAAACCATATTATATGAAATAGAATTATTTTCTCCCATTTTATTGATTAGAAATGAAACTTCAAATGTCATTCCCCATTGATTTTATTGTTACCCTGTTTAAAGAATAACTCTAATGCATGATCCAGAAGGTCACCTATAGAATCATTTCCCATATAAAAATTGGTGTTTTTTTTTTTTTTTAAGTCCTGCTCCATTTTTTCATAATATTGAAATGTTTTTTGTACAATACAAAAAGAACTACCGAAAGCGATCAACATCTGAATGCCCAACATCTTCTAAGTCTGTATAAAAGAGAATATGACTAGAAATAAATATTAATTGTGCATACACATGTATGGAGTATTTATACATTTTATCAAGTAGATAAAATTATCATGAAACTAATCTAATTTCAGTTCTTTTAAGAAGTGGATACATAAGACCTTTGAATACAAAACATCAGAAGGAGGTAGTGTCATCCTTGTGATATATGAGTCACACTTTGTTTATAAATGTATACAAAAAAGAATAGTGACAAGTAAAGTGTGACTGTGAGATTTTTCATGTAATTCATTATTACAGAACTTATGTGACTTTACCAGGATTCTCAAGCAAAACAGCTAATCATGGATAAGTTCAATACATTTTACTGCATCTCCTTCTGGTGTTTGATATTAAACTTTAACTAGAACAAGTTTCATGCACAGCCCAGTTTGACGCTTGACTGAATATCACATAAATGTTTCAAAACAAAAATGTTTCATTTAGAAGTTATCGAGGTAACCTTGGTGGTCTGTTTTTCGCTGGATCTGTGTCTGGCATGGCGGGAGAGAGACTCGACTGATGCATTTTCGGAATGCCCCTCCAGCTTGTCGAATAACCTCAGTATCACATCCTTGTTGAGGGGTTCGAGGACTCTCTCCGGCGAGGTCCTCGGTGTTTGAGGGGCAGAGTGGGTTTGGCAGGAGTCAGGGCTCAGTGGGTTGGGAGGGATGAAATATGTCATATTTGTCGCAGGTGGAGGGGATCCGATCGGAACGTCTCTGTTCAGATTAGTAACCCGAAACTTTGGCCGTCTAGGAGCTACACCGCGGTTAGCTATCTGTCTCAAGTAGCTGCTGCTGTTGTTATTAGATTCGTCTAACAGATCGCTTTCAAACAACCTGGTTGAGAGTTTTTTTATCTCGTTCATGATGCTCGCACCATCAATGGAATTTTCGATGTCATGCATGAAGCATGAAATATCTGAACATCTTCTTTCAAATCGATCTGTTTGTAGGTTACGCAAAAGAGGGTTCAACCTTTCATTATCAATATTTACAGGTTTGGAAGTATTAGTAGCCTCTTTAGGTTTTGTGGTAGTCGGTTCTTCCGGTGTATCTTTCCCTTCGACAAATATTTTATGTGTGATTACTTTAGGTTTAGTTTCAGAGGGCCCACTGTCATTGGTTGATTTTGGAATCTCCTTCTTTGGCAATAAACTATCAGACCCCCTAGGATGTGTTTGTCCAAGAACGATTCCTGATATTTTTGGCTGTGGACTTGGATTGAGGATCTTTTTCGTAATGTTAATTTCAGCCCCTCCTTGTTGGATTCTTGAATTGAAAAGATTTCCAGAACCAGAAGGCTTTAACGGGAATTTTGAAGGGAATTTAGCATCAGTTTCTAATTTTGAATCTGTTTCTTTTTTAGTTTTGGTTGGAATTTTACCTTCGGGAGCACTCATTTGTGATTGAACGGCAGGTGGTTTCTTATGCCAAGAATATGTGCTTACTTTCACCTCTTCTGGACCTGTGTCCTTTATCTCCTTGCTTTTAACAGGAACTAAATCTATTTTTGCTTGTTTAGAAGGACTTGGAGATTGAAGGTCCCCGGGGTTCTTTGAACCTTTCGGTGGCTTCTCTGTCTCTACAATGTCTGTCCGAGGATTCTGAGGAGGTGCCGGTGAAGGTTCCTTTTTCTCCTCAGCAGGTGGAGGGGCAGGCGCAGGTGTAGGCTCGGACACAGGTGGCTGGGCTGCCGCGGGCGCAGTTGCTTGTGATGGCACAATGGGCTCCAGTTTGAAGCCCGGCGTGGCGGGAGGTGTGGGGGGCAAGTTGTGTACGACCACTTGTGCCGGGCTTGGCTCGCGGTCTCCCCACCGCTCCACTGTGTCACGCAAGTTCTCCTTGGTCGTGTCAAGTCCCACCGGCTCCAATGGCGGCCGTCGCGCCAGCCACGGGTGACACAGGCATTCTGCTGCGGTGTATCGGCCACTGCAATGGTAGACAAAGACCCATGTTAATAGCGAGGAAATGATGCAACAAACAGTGAATTACAGTAATGGTTAAACTTGTAGAATGTAAGTGAAAATTAAACATATCATACAGTGTTAACACTTTGCACATTTCATGCATGAACTTCATGTGTTTACTGAATACAGCACACTTATTTCAGCACACATCCAGTTATTGTTTCATAGCCAACGTGGCAACCCAAAAGTGTGTGGAGTTTGGTGTTTATACCAATAAAATCCGTTCCAAATTCAGAAAGTAAAGTAAGTTGTTTATGTTGTGAAAGAGCTAAGTAAACCTAGTGATAAATGGTTCTGTTGACAAATCAATAGCTATTTTGATAGGAACTGTATTTGCACCATAAAGCTGAACAAGGAAATGTATACTTTGATGTCTTTTATACATCTTAAATGTAGTTATATTTTCCTCACTATCCCCTACACCTTGAACTTTCCATTCACTTCTTTGTTTAGTGCTTAAATTGTATAGATATTTTTTTTACAGATAGGCATAGAGAGTGAAAATGTAATGAATTATTGCTATAATCAATTGTTTTTATTCTTAAAAATAAAACAGTCTAAGACTAAGAAGTACTGAAGAACTAAGTAACTGAAGACTAAGAAGTAAGACTGAGACTAAGAAGAATTCAAAGAGGAAGGGC
Source organism: Neoaliturus tenellus (assembly GCA_030545055.2). Classification (NCBI taxonomy): domain Eukaryota; kingdom Metazoa; phylum Arthropoda; class Insecta; order Hemiptera; family Cicadellidae; genus Neoaliturus; species Neoaliturus tenellus. Next base: position 172,591,350 of record CM061531.1, on the reverse strand, counting down.
TGTATTGCTAACTACTAAAGTTTTAAATCCTAACAAAGTTCCTGCAATTTTCAAAGGTAAACCAACTGAGTGACAGTGTAAAATATTGTTAAATGAAGTAATTTTAATTAAATTAAGGTCCATTTACTCCAAGTCAGTGTAAACTCAAAAGTCAAAAGTTTAAACAAAAAGTTGCCAAATGTTTAATATTGGATTAAACTAACTTTATTTTAACTATGCATGAGGAAATATGTCCTTATTATCATTTCCAACAATTTATCCTCTGATTTGGTAGTGCAAATGTTAAAAAAAAAAATAAAATAAAATGTTTGTGTTCAGGAAATAGAACAAACTGCAATTGAGCATTAAATCTTGTACCCTAGAATTGGTAAAAATATGTCAAAACAGTCAAATCTCAGTCTTTCATAAGTTTGAGTGTCCAAGATTAGAAGAGTTAAATTTTGGTAGAGAAAAAAATAGCTAGAATGATAGAAAACATGCAAGTACAATTTTATAAGTACGTTTCAATAGAAAACTTTAAATATCTTTCAGATACATAAAAATTATATAAGTATTAAAAAGACTAAATAAATTTAATTAGAATGAATTGAATTTAGTTTATTTTGATCAATTGAATAATTAGTACTGGTCACCAATATTATATCCAGGCTCTTTCATTGTTTTTAATGACCATCTATCTTTTAAGGCATGGTTCATGTAAGTTTTACATCATATTCTAGACTTTCTATTAAATAAGGTAAGGTTCAAACAATATTTAGGTGTAAAATTATAACCATACCACCTCCCAAAAAGCAAAAACTTTACCTAAAAAAATTCAAAGTTTAATAAAATTACCCACAAATTTCTTGTAACATTGTGGGGAAAAGCTCAAAATACCATAGTAGTGAATAATACTTTTCACATGTTAATTAAAGCTTTAAAGCCTAAGATCATGTTAAGTCAAAACAGCTCTCAGCAAAACACTGTCTAAAAAGCAGAAAATAATGTAAGCTATAAAAATAAGCAAAAAGCTTGGCCCTGGGTCTTTGTCCCACATTCACAGCAGCTCTTTAACTTTATTTATAAATTTTGTAATTTTTACCATGTATATGTTTTAGTTTCTACACCTTTGTTTATTTTGAATTTGCGTATTTTTAATTACTATCATTCTTTGTTCTAATCATTGTTGTTTAGAAGGATACTAACTAATATGAATAACACAAAACTGGACCGACTGACTTGTCATAATAGCGAAATCTACAGAAAGCATTAGAGATTAATTGGTAACTACACTAAACTATAGATTTTTATATAATTGTTTATAGTTCACTTCCATGCTCTGTTGGGAGTGGTTCCATCATTTTAAACCCATTGGTGTACTAACTCCAATAATTATATCATGTCCAAGAAAACTCCAGTATTAAATATTAAAACTATATTTGTAATATACATTCTAAGGGAGTGTATTGGGTTTAATCAGTATTGAAAGAAAAGTATAGAATACAATTTATGGCTATTTAAACTTGATTGCCTAACTCCATGCTTCACTCTGGCATGAGTTTGTTTACTGTAACACCTGTGTTTGATTTTATCTCTACGGTTAGTAATTGTTTCAATCGTTGTTGCTAATTCTTTTGTTTTTAAATTTAACTGCAATTCTACAAATTGTTTAGTGGTTTTATCTTTTTACTTTACTTTTATTTAACTAAATAGTCATAATCAACAGTATATACAGTAGTACTATTTAATAACTGATAAATTATTTTTATTATAGTATCATTCAGTATTTTACTTGCTGTATACAATGACAAAACCACATGTTTTACTGGAGCACGTGGTTGGTACTTTGACAGTAGTCAGCTGTGTAAAAAAGTAACTGTTTTGTTTTGATTTTAGACTTCATAAGAACAATGTTGTAAGAACAATTTTTTTAGAAGATTATAACGAGAAAGGATTTTTCCTAGATTAGAGACCTATACACACAATACTATTTTACCAGAACTAAGTTATTTGCAAAGTTTGAAGAAAGTTGTTCTAGCCGTTTTCGAGATCCTTGTGCACTTAAGGTACGGCCACACGAGCGTTTTTTCACGCGGTAAACAATAGCTTATTTTCACGCTGCTTCAACTGATAGTTTAATTTTAATTATAAAAGCTTCGGCGGGAAAACACACTACGTGTGGCACACCCCATTACATTTAATGCTGCTCATATTTCTGGCGTATTTTCATGCTGCGTTTGTGCGTGAAAAAAATGCTCGTATGGCCGTGGCTACGAATACACCTTACTCAGCTGCTCAATTCTAGAAGAAGTGCAAATTTTGCCTGCAGCTTTGTGAGTGATAGCAAATTACTGCTTTGTATATAGTGTCAACAGTACCATAAACTACTATGTATTCACTCCACTTACTCTCTGTTTTTGACGAGCAGTTTTCTAATGAAGTCTTTTGCATCTTCGGATATGTCATCAAAAGCTTCATCATCAAAATCGTACTGAGCAATAGTGACATTAGCCATAGTCTCTACATCCGTCTCTCCCATGAAAGGTGACAACCCTGATAGACTGGAAACATGAAATGTTTTCAATTAGGCTATGTTAATATATATATATATACATCGTGTGGGTAATTTAGCCAGCCACCAGGTTTTAAGAATAGGAAAATAAATTCTGCGGTGCAGAGCACCTGAGTCAGTATATGTAAAAAGATAAAGGCTAAAATAAAAATTAGATCTCTCTTTATAGAGCTAACACGGTATTATTTTTTTTTAGCGCTGCAAAGGGCCATTTGCATTTTGTCTGGCAGCTGGTATAGCTGAGAGATCACGTGCGTGATAGTTCAGCTGCCAAAGTTGTTGTTTGTTTAGCACCACCTGGGGAGTACGTGCAGCTTTAATGGAATGCTGCGGACACGAACAACATCACCCCCCCCCCCCCCCCCCGTATATTATATTAGCACGTATGTTAATACATTATAATTTTTCATAGTAACATGGTGAATGGTATGTTTATACAAAGACATGAAGGTGAATTAAGAACGATTAAAGAGAGTTTATTGTACAGTAAGCACTTGTTTAACAGGCTACTTTGAGAATGAGATACACATAGAATAAACCATCAATAGCTAAAACTCATTAAATTGCACTAGTTGCAACTTCTACTACACTAATTATTGTTCACACTCCTCTGAGGAAAACAAAAGTGACAGGTTGCAACTGGTATTTTTCATATTTTTAGGTAAAGTGACTATGTCATGCCATATATTTTCAGTAGAAATGCAGCTGGTTGCTGGTCGATTAATTAACAGGGCAACTGTAGACAAAAACTTGTTCTGTATTAAACCAATTTTTTTCGAATATAAAAATAATAATACTTAATGTAAACTTACTTTTGCTTTTTGTTGAATGAGTGTTCGTTTAGAATATAAACACAAAAAACTAAAATTAAAAATAAAGTTCTCTGAATCCTACACTCAAACAAAAACTCACTTTATAAAACACAAAGATATTACTGCTAATCAGAGAAAATTGTTAAATTTCCTTGCACTTTTCAAGATTTAAAAATTTTCATAGGTAATTGTGAGGTGTTTTAAAGGCCGGCTTACAGCAAAATACATAAGTTATTAACTTAATTGTATGCTCGACCCCACCCAGCCTCGTGGATTCTGTTTAAAAAATATTAATTGTAATGTTACCCTTATGGCATACTTTGGATAAAATTGTCAATACTCCAAGTGTTGCACTCGTTTTAATTGTTTTAGCGAATTTCCCATAGGGAATAAGCTATTACCGTAGGTCTCATGGTAAGACCTAAGCCCGGGACCATGTTACTTTTTTGTTTTGAGGTGCCCAGAGATCAAAAATAATAGTCATTAAAATTTTTATATATATGTATATATATATGTATGTGTCCCTAGACACGATAACTCTCGTAAAAATGGTCCGATCGACACCAAATTTGGAAGAGATGTGTAATCCTACGTTTATTCGGATGAGTTCGAAAACCAGACATATCGACCTACCGGAAGGGGTAGTTTTGGGGGGTTTTGTACCCCAAAAATGGTTTTTTTGCATTTTTCATATTTAAATTTTAAAAATTTTAAACTTTTATCTTGACCATTGGATTTAGCTAAAAAAAACACACAATTTAGTATTTTGAAGCTTTGCTCTATCTCCATTGGTTACCGAGATATTACAAAGTCTAAAGACAGTACATTGTCTTTTGGGGCTCCAATGTTAATCTTATGGAGGATAAGGATGTGTTAATATTTCACTTATTAACCAATATTTTTGGATGAAACTTGGTATTTAGCTTCATTTTGTTGAGATTCATCCATTTAAGGTAAAAAATCTTGGTTTTTGTACTTATCATGGCAGCAAACCTGCATACTCTTTTCCCATGTTAATCATATGGAGAATAGGCAAACTCTTTTATTTATGGACAGATATTGATGATGAAACTTACTATATGGCTTTATATGGTCGAAATAAATTTTTTCTATGCTAAAAACCTACTTTTAGTGTCCCCCATGGCAGCATACCTGCATACTCTTTCCCTATATTTATCTTAAGGAGAATAGACATTTATTTCCCTATTTATGAGCACGTCATGAAATTTTGTTTACAAGTTTAGCTGGTCAAAATTAATATTACTAATTTGGAAATTCGCTGAGTACGCAGGTCTGCTGCGACGGGGGGTATTTATTTATTCATTTAAATCATTGTAACTGTGTGTCACAATATTAGAATAATCAATAGTCTAAAAGTAGGTAGGCCTATTGCCTTTTGGTAGGATCTTGGCAGTTCTGTAAAGTACTTACAGGACGTAACAAATAACGCCGACACTCCACATGTCTGTTCCAAAGCCGATGGAGTCAAAGTTGACGACTTCCGGAGCCACAAACTCAGGTGTCCCAAACAGCACTTGCAGCTTCTTGGTGGGGTCAAACTGTCGTGCCAACCCAAAGTCGATTATCTTGATTCTGTTACCCATTCGGGTCAGGCACAAGATGTTTTCTGGCTGCAAGAAAAAATAGCACATGTATGTAAAGAATACCCCCCGTCGCAGCAGACCTGCGTACTCAGCGAATTTCGAAAGGATCTTGAGTTTTTGTATTTTCCCCATATGCACCATAGAAATGAGTATGTAGGTTTGCTGCCATTGGATGTTGATAGAAAATGTTTGTTTTTTTAGAAAATGTAATAGTTAGGTAAGGTAAATATCAAATTGTATCAATATTCGACACTTAAATTTTCCCCATAAGCCCCATGGGGGTGAGTATGTAGGTTTGCCGCCATATGGGTTTTGTAAGCATATATCAGTTAAACCCTACCTAGTGAATGTACATACCAAATTTTATCAAGTTATTCCAATAAAAAAGCGAGATACAGGGTTTTGTTGATTTCCCATAAGATTAACTTATTAATTGGAAACCTATTTTTAGCTTTTCTCCCTAACCTGTTAAGCCAAGTTAAAAATTCAAAATACTAAATTGTTTGTTTTTTTAAGCTCTTTTAAAAGGTTTTAGTTAAAATTGTTGAATTTTTAAAATTAAGGTCCAAAAATGTCAAAAACCCATTTTTGACCCCTTTGAAACCCTATAAAATCCCGTTCCCATAACCCGATCATGCTGGTCCGCGAACTCATGAAAATAGATGGTCTTACACCTACATACCAAATTTCATCAAAATCGGAGGTCACTGTCAAAAGTTATCAGTACCACGGACACATAGATATATAGATAGATATATATATACATATATATGAAAATGAACGAATGGTGTTTTTGGCTTCTGGGGACCTCAAAACGAAAAAGTAACATGGTCCCGGGCTTAGGTCTTTCCATGGCTACTACCGTAATAGCGTATTCCCTATAGGGAAATTCGCTAAAAATAGTCTGTGCAAACAAATTTTATCACCTAATGTCATTGAAAGATGTATTAACAACCAGCATAAAAAATTTATAGGTAATAGTCAATAGGTATAGGTAATAGGTATAGGTAGGTGTATAGGTAATAGGTAATTTATAGGTTAAATGTATAGTTTTAGCGAATTTCCCTATAGGGAATACGCTATTACGGTAGTAGCCATGGTAAGACCTAAGCCCGGGACCACTTTACTTTTTTATTTTGAGTCCCCAGAAGCCAAAAACACCGTTCGTTCATTTTCATATATATATGTGTCCGTGGTACCGATAACTTTTGAAGGGGACCTCCGATTTTGATCAAATTTGGTATGAAGGTGTAAGACCAGATCTATTTTCTGGTTCGCGAACCAGCTTTGTCGGGTTATGGGAACGGGTTTTATGGGGTTTCAAAGGGGTCAAAAATGGGTTTTTGGCATTTTTGGACCTACATTTTCAAATTTAACTAAAACCATTTAAAAGAGCTTAAAAAAAAACAAACAATTTAGTATTTTGAATCTTTAAAATAGCTTAACTGGTTTTAGAGAAAATTCAAATCAAGTTTCCCATGTTATTTTTATGGGTAAATCTTTAAAAAGTTATATATATCGCTTATTTATCAACATATCTTAATAAAAATTTTTATGAGCCTTCACTAGATAGTGAGTAATTAAGATTTGATCAAAAACCCACATAGCAGCAAACCTACATGCTAAATCCCATGGTATTCTCATGGAAAATAAGTGTATAATGGGTGCAAGAGAGATGGGGATAATAAGGTACCTGTTCCTAATCAGCTGATCAGCTGTCTTCTGCATATTTGTCAAATTTGAAATGTTTATGTTTTGTTATTTGTAAACAAATCATTCCTTTTAGCGAATTTCCCTATAGGGAATACGCTATTACGGTAGTAGTCACGGTAAGACCTAAGCCCGAGACCATGATTCTTTTTCGTTTTGAGGTCCCTAGAAGCCAAAAACACCGTTCGTTCAAATTGATATATATGTATATATATATATCAATTATATATATATATATCTATGTGTCCGTGAACACGATAACTTTTGAACGGAACCTCCGATTTTGATGAAATTTGGTACAGGGGTGTAAGCCAGCGTCTACTAGGTTGAGTTCGCGAACCAGAATGATCGGACCATGGGAACGGGGTTTTATGGGGTTTCAAAAGGGTTAAAAATGGGTTTTTGGCTTTTTTTACTTTTATTTTGAAAATTCAACAATTTTAACTTAAACCATTTAAAAGAGCTTAAAAAAAAAACAATTTAGTATTTTTAATTTTTTACCTAGCTTAAATGGTTATGGAGAAAATCGAAAAAGTATGTTTTCCATGTTATTCTTATGGGAAATTAACAAAACCTTCTAGCTTGCTTATTTATTGACATATCTTGATAAAATTTGGTGTGTACATTCATAATGAAGCGTTTAACTTATATTTGCTTAGAAAACCCATATGGCGGCAAACCTACGTACTCACCCCTATAGGGTTTATGGGGAAAATAAAAAGAACACCATAGCCTTATAAAATTTGGTATGTACAATCACTAGGTAGGATTTAACTTATATTTACCAACAAAACCCATATGGCGGCAAACCTACATACTCTCATCCCCATGGGAATTTTATGGGATTTTATGGGGAAATAGAAAATATACCAAAATTCCATTGGAAATTCGCGGAGTACGCAGGTCTGCTGCGACGGGGGTATTGCTTGGAAGCTTTGGATATGCAGTTTTATTACTGTTAAAAAAAGTCATTTATTGCAACATATATAAATTATTAAATAAAAATAATTTACTCAGAAATATAATGCCATTAAATATATTATATTTCCTTGTAAAGATTATTAATTAAAGCCACAAAGTTCTTTGATGTTGAAACAATAATTCTTTGGAAATTCGCTGAGTACGCAGGTCTGCTGCGACGGGGGTATTAGTCTTATTTTGCTATGACAATGTCACCTGTTTCACCAGCTCCGCTGGGATTGTGAGATGTTTTGAGACAGTAAAGCGATATTTATTTATTTATTTAATAAAACACTACCTGTGGTGGTTTTGTAAATTTAATTAAATTTGTTTTAGGAATAAATTTAGTAACGTTTTTTTAGTATGTAAAAAGTAAATTAGTAATATGTTTTTTTAGTATGTAGACAGTTTCAGCAATGATTGAAATAGGTGTATATTTAGACATGTCAATGTATCGATAAAAGTAAAAAAGTGGATTATGTAATTGATAGTGTTTTTGCAAGTACATAACATTTTACCAGGATTGTGTTCCACTGGATTGTGTTAGAAAATTACAACAATTTCTACATTTACAACTAACAATTTCAATATAATTACAATACTAAGTACTTTTACCAATTTTCTAATAAAATATTAGTAAAGTGGGTGTGTGGAAATACTATTCAATATTTTTAAATAAGTTACCTCTGAATGTTTATATGTTTGGAGCCATTAGAATAAAAGAACTTGGAAAGATTACCTTATTTCTTAAAAGTATATATAGAAGCAATACTTTAAAAGTTGAAATAACCCTCAGTGTGATTCAAAAGGCACGTTTCAAGTCAAAAAGCATGATCAGGAAAAAATATATGATTTTCCTATATAAAGCAAAGATCATTTATCGGTAACATACCTTTAAATCTAAATGAAGTATGTTTTTAGAATGTATGAAAGCTACTCCTTCACAGATCTGGCGGACAAAAACTGTACAAGACTTCTCTGTCAGGATGAAATCATCACCAATCACTCTGTCAAAAAGCTCTCCTCCCTCAATCCTGAAAATGAATACAAGCGTTAGTTTTTATTCATTCTACAAATTTTCTGGAGTAAAGGGTTTTGAGACAGAGTTCATACAAATCCAATGAAAACTCAGGTATAAATATAAATTTTTTCTTTTTTTGAAATATCAAGCAGTAAAACTGCATCATGTGTACCTAATAAGATAGCAACATGAAAGTATTTTTCTTCAAGCTGATGTAATATGGATTTAGTTTCCTAGGTAGAACCATTGACTATATACACTTTTGTAAATAGACTTCTCATATCATGTACATAGCATGTTTGAAACCAATTTACAGTGGCACTATCTTCCATGGCGAACATGAAGTACAAGTGACATATGATAGGTAATTCAATATTACCTATCTTTTTAACCAAAGATGTAATATTTTATAACTAACTAAGAGTTATGGTTATGTGATAAAGTGTTTTTGCAGCACTGTAAATAAAGCTGAATAATTACAACATCGATTAGAACACCTCTGTCACGGCGAACACAAGCCTTCCAAATTACAGTATCAAACAAAATGCATTGGATAAGAAGTCTATTCACATTAGTGTATATTCAAAGGTAATACATTACTTTTAATTATTGCTTATAAATGGTAGAATGATATTTTAACAAGCTTTTCGGATAAGTATAATCATTCAGCTAAACAAGAGAAATACCGGCATTGACTATACACTCGTACTAGAGTGCCAACCTAAATGGGAAATGTATTAACAAAAATTGGAGTTACACCCCTAAGGGTTACACAGATATAATACCCCCGTCGCAGCAGACCTGCGTACTCAGCGAATTTCCAATGGAATTTCAGATTATTTACTTTCCCCATAAAAACACCATAGGATCGAATATGTAGGTTTGCTGCCATGGGGTGTTGTTAGAAAATCTAAGTTAATCAATAATTGGTGAATGTAAACACAAAATTGTATCAATCTCTGGCTATTTTGTGTTTCCCCCATAAACCCCATGGGGGTGAGTATGTAGGTTTGCCGCCATATGGGTTTTGTAAGCAATTATAAGTTAAGCCCTATCTAGATAATGTACATACCAAATTTGATTAAGTTATGTCAATAAATAAGCAAGATATAGGGTTTTCTTGATTTCCCATAAGAATAACATGGAAAACACATTTTTGGATTTTCCCCGTAACCAGTTATGCTAAGATAAAAATTCAAAATTCCAAATTGTTTGTTTTTTTAATCTCTTTTAAATGGTTTCAGTTAAAATTGATGAATTTTGAAAATTGAGGTCAAAAAATGCCAAAAACCCATTTTTGACCCTTTTGAAACCCCATAAAACCCCGTTCCCATAAACCGACAATGCTGGTTCACGAACTCATGAAAATAGACCTGGTCTTACACCTTCATACCAAATTTCATCAAAATTGGAGGTTCCCTTCAAAAGTTATCGGTACCACGGACACATATATAGATATATATATATATATATATATATATATATATATATATATAGATAGATAGATATATAGATATATATATAGATATATATATACATATATATGAAAATGAACGAATGGTGTTTTTGGCTTCTGGGGACCTCAAAATGAAAAAGTAAAGTGGTCCTGGGCTTAGGTCTTACCATGGCTACTACCGTAATAGCGTATTCCCTATAGGGAAATTCGCTTAAACCACCTTACCAGTTACAAGAATAACATTTGAAACTTGATGTAAAACTTTTCTACAAAACATCTACATTTTCAGTGTAAGGTGCATGCAAAATTATTTTCTTTTCATAAAAATTCATTTGTTTTTTTATGGGATTGTGAGATGATAAACCCTGTTAGTACGCAATAAGGTATGCAACATAAGTTGACAAGTGGCTAAAAACAGGAGGGATTGGTGAGGAGGGAGAGGGGTATACTTTTCAAATAAAATTTGGCTTACACATTATGTTAATATTTATGGAGCGCTGATTACCCAATACTTTGAACAGAATAAGATTCAAATTCATTCATTATATTCATAAGTTATGTGGTGAGACTTACAGTAGATTGCACAAAAATAGTCTGATGAGAATTGATACACTGAAGCCAAGTCAACCCAGAAATGTCAGCTGTGGTATTACACATGGTAAACAACAATAATTGACAGCATTGAATGGTGAGGGAGGTCCCAGCTGTTATCATTTTCATTGGACTATTTTCACGTAATTTACTGTAGTCAAGGAAGTACACTTTTTCAGTTAGTCCCCCCAGAAGATCCCTTGGGGCGCTGCTAACTTTGCTAACCCATTTCAGTATTGGGTTGGCAGGGCTGGCTCTATCAGATAGGCGACTGCCTAGGACAATTAGTGGTACAGAGCGCACTCAGTTGGTGCTTTATAGCTCTCCTGGTCAGTGATAAAGAGCGCCCTCAATAGGCAGGAAAGAGCGCTCCCAGTTAGCAGTAACTCCAATAGGTGGTTGGTTACTAATGCCTCCGACCTTCAGTAAACAACACCCCAGAACAGCTGAAAAAATGCCCTTTATGGGTGGTAAATAACCCTCCCAATAGGTGGCAAATAAAGCTCTTTAACAGCAGCAAAGAACGATCACGAGCAGGGTGCTTGCTCAGGTGTTTTTATTGAGTTGACTCTGATTTTTTTCTTGGTGTCTGAACCTATATCTTAGCAAAGGATAGATAATTTTGTGCCAACTTTTTTGGCATTGATATAAAAAGTATTGATATTGCTAGTAAAAGATATTGATTTTGAACCTAACTATGTTTATAAAAACGGCTGGTAGAAATTCGGGGTTCTAATCAGAGGGAGGGGAGGGGGGGCGCCAATCGACACTTTTGCCTAGGGCGCTAGAAAACTTAGAGACAGTCCTAAGGGTTGTCAGTCTAGTGATATAATCAATTATACCATTCTTAAAATTTCAATTTTAATCCATGCACTTGTTCCAGTAATCTTTTTTTTCTCAAGCGACATGCATTACCCTGAACTACCAATCTACCCGTATGTCAGCAAGGCACTCACAGTTCCTGCACCACGCACATGACGTTGCTGGACTCGAAGGCGTCGTACAGTTGGATGATCCTCGGATGCTGCAACATCCGCATGATGTCCACTTCTCTCTCCACATTCCGTCGGTCCTCTCGCCTTGCGATGCCGACGAACTTGGCTGCCAACGTCAGTCCTGTGCTCTTCTCCCGGCATTTGTACACCGTCCCGAACTTTCCTCTGTAATATCACACAATCAAGGAAATATGTACCGTAGTATAACTTTTCAATTGTTGAAAACACTTTTTTAGTTGTGAAAGGAATTAGATGGTTAAATTTAGTAATTAAGATTTCAAAAACAAATTAGTACAGTTTGTATATAGTTCATCCTTGAACCAATGATCATTTTAATTAAAATTTTGAAAGATTAATAAAAAGAGTCATAGTTTAGTTTAGGTTTTTAAAACACATCAGGCTTCCGTCTTAATGGCTTTGCAGTTCCCATGTTGTTCATAAGGGCAAAGATTTCAGATTATTATTTAAAGTACCAGGGAGACTGTGCATTTGCTCGTTACACTTGTAAGGCGATCTCATTTGCTGCGCTCACTCACCCCCTTAAGGGTGCAACAATTTGGTTCAAATTTAATGAATCACATGTACATGTTGGTTTATTTCTACAGTATCAGCTGGTTTTGGTTCAATTTTAGTAGCTATTTTGAAATGTTCATAAGAATAAAAATGGCACTTTGAAGGGCTGCAGGACGGTAACCGGATTTTCCCAGTCATATGGGACCAGTTCCAATCAATTCATGGTGGTTGAAAGAAACCCTCATATAATAAAAAATTAAATCCTTGGTCAGGAAGAATTTTGCCTGTACAACAGTTCTTGTTTCAGAATATAGGAATAAGACCACTTAAAAAGATGTTATTTTTAAGCCAGTTTTTCATTATAATAAAGGTGAGTGAGTTAAGGAAACAAGCTCATCCTGGGGATGATTGAGCAAAGAGTGAACGTGAGCTTATCCCGCAGACAAATAAAAGACCAAACGAGCTCATCCTAGGGGTGAGGGAGTAAAACAAACGAGCTTATCCTTGGAGCGAGTGTACAAAGAGTGAACATGAGCTTATCCCGCAGACAAATGAAAAACCGAACGAGCTCATCCTAGGGGTGAGGGAGTAAAACAAACGAGCTTATCCTTGGAGCGAGTGTACAAAGAGTGAACATGAGCTTATCCCGCAGACAAATGATAAACCGAACGAGCTCATCCTAGGGGTGAGGGAGTAAAACAAAGGAGCTTATCCTTGGGGCGAGTGTACAAAGAGTGAACATGAGCTTATCCCACATACAAATGATAAACCGAACGAGCTCATCCTAGGGGTGAGGGAGTAAAACAAACGAGCTTATCCTGGGGGCGAGTGTACAAAGAGTGAACATGAGCTTATCCCGCAGACAAATGATAAACCGAACGAGCTCATCCTAGGGGTGAGGGAGTAAAACAAACGAGCTTATCCTTGGGGCGAGTGTACAAAGAGTGAACATGAGCTTATCCCACAGACAAATGATAAACCGAACGAGCTCATCCTAGGGGTGAGGGAGTAAAACAAACGAGCTTATCCTGGGGGCGAGTGAGCAGAGGGAACAATCTGAGTTAACTAAGTACTGTACGTCAACAAGAGCGAAGCCGAGGGTAAAAGCCATAAAAATTGTGATTTAACATTAATTAAAAAATCACTATACATCTCTCATGTATAATTTTTTTTTATATTTCATCTTTCCCAATATTTTTTTCTGATTTCTTTTATTCTTTAGGTCGGATAAAATTAGCATATTTATACCTAGTGTTGGTAAATCTTGGATAACAAGTTTTTTTTTTACAAGAGAATCACTTATTTGCATTATTTAACAGATTTATGTTACAACCACTTTTCTAAAGTTACACCATAGTTTGTGTGGTTATCTTTAACCAATTGTTATATTGTAACCCATTGTATTTTGAAATAGCTATTTGTTTAATAAGAACTTAAAGTACGTCATTGCCACTCGAGAATTGTAGATGGCCGCACAAAGCGTCAGCTGAGTGAGGCCAAACAATTCGAGAGCGGCAATGACTATTTGCGCTCGTAATACACACAAGATTTTTCCTACCAACATAATTGTTACATATTATATGTCTTATTGTATACAAAATGTCATTTAGATTATTTTCCTACCACTGCATGGAAATAATTGCATTGCCACACCTGTAACCCCTATGCAAAACAGTTCATTTCCGGTTTCCGTTTCTTTCCCGCTCTAGAGCGGCAATGATTCTTTACCGCACGCTAGATCAAACAGCAATGTTAAATCAGCTGTTATTACAAACCATGTTACAACTGTTATTCATTGTTGTCGTTTAGTAATTGCTTCTTTTTAGTTTGAGGTTATGTTTGATAGTTAACATTATGTTCCAACAGAAACAAATAAAAAATAATCTAAATGACATTTTGTATACAATAAAACATGTAATATGTAATTTATGTTGGTAGGAAAAATATTGTTTGTAATACGAGCGCAAATAGTCACTGCCGCTCTCGAATTGTTTGGCCGCACTCAGCTACGCTTCGTGCGGCCATCTACAATTCTCGAGTGGCAATGACGTACTTCACGCTCTTATTACACAAATAGCTATTTTGATTTGTTTCTGTTGGAACACAATGTTAACTATGAAACATAACCTGAAACTCAAAAGAAGCAATTACTAAACGACATCACTGAATAACAGCTGTAGCATGGTTTGTAATAACAGCTGATTTAAAATTGCTGTTTGATCTAGCGTGCGGTAAAGAATCATTGCCGCTCTAGAACGGGAAAGAAACGGAAACCGGAAATGAACTGTTTTGCATATGGGTTACAGGTGAGGCAATGCGATTATTTCCATGCTGTGGTAAGAAAAAGCAATTTTTTAAGGAGTTGTTGCACTTACAAGGGTATAAAAAGGCCTTAAACATTGTTAGTCTTATCATCATCTTTTGACATAGGCTACATACACAAGTTTTGGCTAGACAACACAGGTAAAATGTAGACTTTAGCTGCTTATAGCTGTTTGAAAGGATCATTCTGAAGAAAAGAGCAAAAGAGAGAACTTTCACTGCTGGTAGGTTTAACAACCAATTATCATTCCGTGGCTTGTGGAGACAGAACATCTCCGATATCTATATTAGGCTTTGGCTCTCGCTTGCATTGGCGGTCAACCAACACTGAACATTGATTTCTTTCAATGACCTTTAATTTTCACTTTATCAATGTTGTGTTAAGTTTGTTATAAAGTGAAGAATAGAGTTTTGCAAAGTACAAAATCGACAATTTTTATGAGTAAACGAAACCAGCATTGGAATGCGTCACAGATCACCATCCAAGGCTTTTGAGCCCGTGGACATAGAGATTACAAACCTGAAGCAATATGGAGTAGTTAGTGGCTAACTTTATAAAAATTAAAAAATACTAGTAGTGGGAAGTTATAATATTTTCGTCACTCCCGGTCAAACCATTCCTAGTCACCACTACCAAAGGTTGTTTAAGTCACTCCAAGTATTGGAGTTTGCAGCACAACATATAGTTTAGCCTTAAGAGTCATCTTCACCCCTGGGCCAGTAGCCCATTGTTGCGCAATCGGCAATGCTAATCATACGGCTTTTATGCTAAAACATGGTTTTGTATTCCCCTGTTTCGGATGCCGTTTTCAACCGATTTTCTTGAAAGTTGGTAAGTGTTTAGTTGGATTCTTATATTAGGTTTCTCATACCTCGAAATTTTGAAAATTTTACTAAATTTTGAAATATTAACTAAGGAAAATCGAGTTACTTTGCGACGTCATAGAGAGTAATTTTTGTTAAATTTTCAAAATTCCGAGGTATGAGAAACCTAGTATAACTATTCAACTAAACACTTACCAAATTTCAAGAAAATCGGTTGAAAAACCGCGTCCGAAACAGGGGAATACAAGACCACGTTTTAGCATAAAAGCCGTATGATTAACATTGCCGACTGCGCAACAATGGGTTACTGGCCCAGGGGTGAAGATGACTCTCAACAGATAGTTAGATGGAACGATACCGTTAATCATTGATTAACCGTAAAATACACTTAAATTTGGGTTGTTTTCTTCCTCATAAGTTTGTTTCATTCTCATTGGGTTTTCTTATTCAGCTGCACGTAAATATTGTTCACTTAGGTCTATATGTTTAATAATAAATGCACGTTTCCCTTTCCGGCAGATTTAAGGTTCAACTTCCGCGCCACCATTCGGGAAAATCAGTTTTGCCAATCCATCCGAAACAAATTAACATAAACTTTGATAAACCTTTGGTTATTTTTACATTTGACGTAGATTGGCTACTTGGTACAAAAGTATGGCGGCTGCAGACTATTATCGTGTCTTTATGTCACCTAAGAGCAAGGAATCTAAAATTTATTTTAGGTTCCTTGTAAGAGTGTATTTCACTTTGTATACAGTAATTTGGGAGAATTTGAGTGGTTGGGAACGCTTTTCATAAATGTGTTGTTTTTGCAAATTGCTTTCGAAATTCAATTGTACGTCGCGGCGTCGCGTCGGCGCGGCGGTGAGAGTAGTGTCTTGTGGTGCGGTCTGCAGGGCGGGGGAGGCACTGTTTACCGCTGCTGTTTGTTCGACCACTCTGGCCGTCCGCCACAAACATCGGCCAACATTCCTCATTCGCTACCGCTACCCTCCAACGCCTACCCTAGCGCTAACGCTATACACATACCCTCATACACCTCAAACCATCTATACAACACTCGAACGGGGTGTATCCATTTTGCCCCACGGTTTCGGGCCCATCTCACAACAGGACACTTGCCCCACGGGGTTAACAGTCAGAAAAAATGACCGCTAAGAACAGGACACTTGCCCCACCATAAGAGAGCCCCTCCCCCAACGGCCTGCTGCTCTCTCGCCTATCTCGCTCTCTCTCTCCCCCTCACTCGGCTTGGCTGGTGGTTGCCTGAATGCTCTGTTGCGTGACGTCATCATAAAGCACAGTCCCCAATGAATTATTGCATTGTAGCCCCCTGCTTCGCTTACTCACATTACGACTACATGCGACCCTCTAATTGAGCCGAATAGATCACTTAACATTCCTAAATAAAGATTCCTTTGTTATTCGATATCAAGATTCAATAATAATTAACGTATGCGAGTATTAAAAGAAATACAAAGTGCTAACATCAAAATAAGAGAGCGTGCAAAACAGTTTCTCCCATAAAACTGTAAGTTAAAGTAACCCTCTTTCCGTGGCGCGAGAATGAGAGTTGTGATGGTAAAAAAGTACTCAAAGAGTTATCGTATTCTCCGGCTTGGTGGTATATTTAGTATAAAACACAAGAATGCTTAATGTCTACTAGTTTTTTCTTCAGAATATTTTTTAGGAATAGTGATCCATTAAAAAAACATTAAAATCATCCTTGTTGTTGTTATTGTACAACGATGATTTCGATACATCATGAGAAGGTAATCTAATATAATTCTCGTGTGAATTTTAAATTAATTGCCTATCTTAAAATTAAATTTATGCAATACACTGTGTGCAATATTCCAAAGAGAAAAACTAGTGGATAGGAATCATTCATGCGTTCTTTACTAAATATCACCAAGCCGGAGAATACGATAACTCTAGGAGTACTTTTTTTACCATCACAACTCTCGTTCTCGCACCACGGAAAGAGGGCTACTTTTTAGTGGGACGCATGTAGTCATAATGTGAGTAAGCGAAGCAGGGGGCTACAATGTAATTCATACGGGACTGCGCTTTATGATGACGTCACGCAACAGAGCATTCAGGCAAGCACCAGCCAAGCCGAGTGAGGGAGAGAGAGAGCGAGAGAGGCGAGAGAGCAGCAGGCCGTTGGGGGAGGGGCTGTACCGCCCTCTCTTCTGGTGGGGCAAGTGTCCTGTTCTTAGCGGTCATTTTTTCTGACTGTTAACCCCGTGGGGCAAGTGACCTGTTTTGAGATTAGCCCGAAACCGTGGGGCAAGTGGAACACACGCCTCGAACGAATCTTGATAACGGAAGTAGCAATAATTAATGGTGTTATGTCATACTGTAGTTTTGAAAAGGTTAGTTATTTCGGCTAAGTTTTTCTTTATTTGACTTAACACTAACAATATATGATGTTCTATAAAGATCAAACACTGTTTTTAAATATCAGTTCCAAAATGTTCATAAAATTCATATTTAACCTAATCGTAAAACCTCTTGGAAACTCCCTTTGCCTACATGAACCCCGGTCAACTTTCTGGCATTAGTGAAGAAAAAAGACTCCATAATCTATATATTACATCGGATAGTCTTTATACATGGACAGACCTAAAGAGGAAAACGTCTTAAAACAAATAAGTTTATAATATTTAAATATTACAAACGTCTTGTTACATAAAAAAACCTATTAAGGCCTCTATGGCAATAGTCGACGACAGTAGAACAGGCGGGTCAAGGTCAATGAATATAAGCCTCGTTGCATGCAGCTAAATGAGAAAATAATCAGCTGGCTTATTGAAAGACGTGACCTTGGCCAACACCTCCTAGAGTAATAAGAGATTACTTATTATTCTCTTATTATTCTAGGAGGTATTGCCTTGGCTCGCCTGTTCTATTTCCACCGACTCTGGGAAGTTCCCTCCAACTTGTCTTTGTTAACTGGAATATTGATTATACATTCTGAGAAAATTAGTATTTGACTATTATTGCACACAATTCTTGAAATTATTACAAATTAAAATTTTTTTACAGAAAATCATCAATGAAAGGTGTTAGCATAATTAATTATAACTAAAGTTTCTGCTGATCGCAAGTAAAAATCTTCTATGTGAAATAAACAAGTAATAAGAGTATGTTTTACTTTTTTACTAAAAATCGCCCACTGGTCGAAATTTGACCAAAAATTCATTTGTTCTGGACAAAATTTGGTTTAAAATATTTTATGACTAAAACATGATTTGCATAGCATTTGTTGTTATAAATTTTGTGTAATAATTAGATCAATTGTCCTAGGTGTACTTCCATCCATAAGATTAACATTGAAACTTTGAAAGCATGTAACTGAAACTTTGTAGCCCTGGGGGCCAATGTGAATTGTAATGAATGGGTTTCTGCTCATCCACTGGACACAACCTTTCTTACAGTCTCCGCTGATTTCTCATAGGATGCACACAAGCTAAGAAGAAAAGAGGACAGATTCAGATGCTTCAGATAGATTCAGATAGGCCTACCAAATAATGTATCTATTATTTTATATCACTTTTTATTTTCATTTTACTGTAAAACTTGTAAATTATCAAAACGTAAACGGATAATTTACATAAAAAAACTGATAAAAAAACTTGATTGCTTGATGTTTAATTTATTGATGATATCATAACACTTTCTTCGTCATTACTATGTTATTATGTAGAGGTAGAAGTTTTAAATGTGTTTGGAACCTACAGTATACATTGAAGGTAGAGCATACAATTTTGTAATCGTGCCAACAAGCTAATGCAGTGCCAGATGCAATGAATCTGGTCGGTGGGGAGGGGACACTTAATAGAGTGAGTGCGAAAATATTGAATATGCAATGAAAGCCTTATTTTCATCGCCGAAAATATGATCATAACAAATCTTCCATTTTGGTTGATACTTATCAACTACTGTATATTGTAAATACAGCCTACCAGTGGCTTAGTGGCTTGTAGGGGTAACCCCCCCCCCCCCACCAAATAGGCACAATTTAGAAATTAAAATATAAAAAAAAATAAACGATATCAGATAACTGACACATACTTTTTCCCTACAATAAAAAAAATTGTCAAAACCCCCATAGGACAATGCAGTAAAATAGCTGCAAACAGAGCAGCACGAGTTTGACTGAATTTTTGCAACATACTGCATTTACCGCTAGAGGCTAAACGAAAGATAGACTTTTCTCCACAATCACTTGACGTAAAGCAATAATTTAAAATACTGTATTACTATACTTAGGTCTCATGTAAAATCCCACAGTCTAGTGACAAATATAAATGCACAAAAAGGCTGATTTATTCTACTTCAAATAACACAAGTTTGATTTGTCAAATATTCTACACTAGAGAACCCCTCGTTTGGTTGATGTTCTACCAAAGAAGATTCAGTTTATGTAAACCAATATAGTAGTGTCAAATTGTTGGTGCTGGCTCAGTTCAAGGTCACCTGAGGGATGACGTCATCGAGGTCAATGACCTCACCGATGACGTCATCGATGACGTCATCGATTGCGTCATCGATGACGTCATCACTAATGACGTCATTTCTATGACGTCACACCCATGACGTCACAGAAATGACGTGCTGATGACGTCATCACCCCTTACGTCATCAAAATGACGTCACCGACGCCACTGAGGTCAAGGTCACGCCGAAACTTAAAATTTTTTGGCACTTTTGCCGTTTCTCGCACTACGCTCCGAGTTTCAGTCAGAGTCCCCGTGACCTTGACCACTTGGAGCGAATTTTCGACGAGAAACGGCAAAAGTGCCAAGTTAAACTCGAGTTTCTGACATGACCCTGCCTAAATGGGCAATCGGTTATCCCTCAGGTGACCTTGAACCAGCACAACACCAACAATTTGATATTACTGTGACCTTGAAAACCTAACAACGGAGCGCCGACACCGATGCGCACCCCACGACAGCCACCGAGTGACTGACTGTCAGGCTCTGTGTACTCTAGGTATATGGGGAAGTGGAGGGGGAAATCTCAAGGTCATCCAAATGGAGTTTTAAAAAAGTTGAAGAGTAGAAAGACTACTCTTGTGCTTCCTGGGCGACCTCATCAATCTCTAATGGATCTGTAAACCAATCCGATCTGTAGCGGCAGGAGTCCAGAAAACAGGTGCACCACCCATCAGGTTGTCCGTAGCATTTCCGACAATTGGTAAGATTGGAGAAGTGAAATTTAATACACCGCTGCGGACAACAAGTATAAAAGTATTTGGATTTGTAGATTTTGAAAGTTTGTAGTACCGGCGGTGGCAGCTGTTGGTTCTTGCATCTACACCTGCAACATCCGAAGCATTCACATTGCCGGCAGGCCAGCCCATCCACTTGCCACTTTGGTAAGAGGAAACACTTATCCTCACAGCAATAGGTTGTCCCCGTCTCTTCCTCCCAACGCTTCTTTGCACAATATGTGACGCCTTGTATCTCCAAACACCTATGCTCGCAACATGAGATGCGCTTACTTTCCATAGTTGATGTTGCTTTGACGAGGGAGCACGATGAAGTGATGCTGTGGTCAGTGGGAATGGGGTTTATATAAACTAAGGTGGGTGGAGGGGGAAAGGTCAAGGTCATCCAAATGGAGTTTTAAAAAAAGAAAAGAGTAGAAAGACTACTCTTGTGTATCTATAGCGATTTCATTGATAGTGAGTGCTTCTGTATGCCAAGTTGATCTGTACTGACAGGCTCCTAAATAATGTTTGCAAAAACCTGCAAAATGATTGTTGCACAATTTGCAGCCAGTTAGCTGTTTTAATGTGAATTCAATGCAACGTTCAGGGCAACAAGTGTACTTATGCCCTCTCATCTGGTACACATGGAATGTCTTCAACTCCGGTTTTGGCTTCTTCCAAGACTTGCACTTACACATGCATTGACCAAAAGCTTCACATTTTCTACACGCCAGGCCATCCGCAACATCAATGTCATTCGGCCATGAAAAACATTTCCGTTCGCAACAGTAGTTGAGTTGACTCTCCATGTTGCTGTGGTGAAGGTGCGTGATGGAATGATGCTGCAGTCATTGAGAGTGCACCTTAAATAAACTCAGTGGAGGGGGAAAGGTCAAGGCCATCCAAACGGAGTTTTAAAAAAGATAACTAGTCGTCCTCCTCCTCCTCCTCATCCGTTGTACTTAGAGAGCTGTCAGACGAAGAGCCCCGTGCAGGTGCTCCCCAGATGAAAAACAAATCAATTTTAAAACGAAGACCAGGATCTTGCATCATCAATTCCTTTAATTTGTCACATACTAAGTCGACCTTGTGTAAGGTGTCAACAACAAGCTTCCAATTCGTTGGTTCAATATAACTTGTAGTAGAGTCTGCCTCGTCGATAACCACATCCTCCGGCCGTATTGGAGTGTAAAGATGTGTAAAGTTCTTTGGCTGTAGCTGAGGTTCAGGCTGGCTGGAAGTGGAAGGTTGAGTGTGGACCCCTGTCGCATCGAAATCCATAGTCATTCTACATTCAATGTTGGGGTTTTCGTTTAATACATACACCAATTTCTCATGCAACATATCCACTTCTGCCGAGTCTTGCAGATGAACATTCCAGGAAAATGGCCATTCTTCATCCGTAGTGGAGTCAACTCGAGAAAGAGTGCTGTCCGCCATGATAGCTAAGCAAGGAATGATGTGAGCTACAGACTGTGGTAACAGTATTGAAAAGTAGAGGGGGTAAACCAAAAGTACGTGGAGGGGGTATTTTCAAGGTCATTTAATTTGGGTTTTAAAAAAAGGAAATAGTGGAGGGGGAATTCTCAAGGTCATCCAATTTAGGTTTTAAAAAAAAGGAATGAAGCTTACTCCTCTTCAGCCTCGTTGTCCCCTGCATCTTCATCAGCCTCATCTTCATCGACGTCAGACTCGCCGTAAGGATAGATGATCGGGGACATGGGCGAATATTGTGGAGATTGTTGACCGTTGTTGTCGTCCCCTTGCATTCTAACTTGGGACCAATCATAATTTAAATTCATTTGTATTATGATCCCAGGGTTGTCCCGCAGTATTTCCTTCATACGTTCGCAAATTGACTCCAAATAGTGTACACTATCGATCGACAGTGTCCAACCCGTACTTGTACCGACATCAGTAGTGGAGTCAGCTTGGCTGATGGTGTTGTTGTCTGCCATGGTTGCTTGTCGGACAAGGAATGACGGTTGATGTGATGCTCATGCAGGAACATGGTGAAGTGGTGGGGGTGTGGTGGAGTAGTGGGGGAATTTTCAAGGTCATCCAAACGGAGTTTTAAAAAAAGGAAAACTTACAAAGTAACATTGAAACTTTCCAATTGATGGTGGCGAGCGTTTTCTTCTGCAACCTTGCCGACACATGTGACTATGCCGTACAGTATGAAAAGTACAACCATAATAAGGCCGAACAATAAAAGATAGCCGTTGACTATCATGATATTTTCTGAGTGGATCTGTTTTCTTCTTATCGCCCTCTCCTGCATCCTCTTCTCCAACTCGTGGACGAAGTCACAACATGCGTGAGGACATCTTTCATCTGTTGGTAGGTTTGCCATTGTTGATGTTGTCGGTGTGGCTGTTGAAGATGGAATGAGGTTTCCAATTGCGATGTGCCATGTACACCAATAGTCAAGTGGTGGGGGTAACAAAGCAGTGGAGGGGGAAGTTTCAAGGTCATCCAAATTGTGTTTTAAAAAAACCTATCTTGTTACTGAGCTTATATGTCAGTAACAAGATAGGTGTTTTTGCTCTTTTACTTCTTTAATATAATGAAAAAATATACATATTCTACAATGGTTAGGACAAGAAATACAACTGCTAGTCAGCTGAAGTAGTCCAAGTTGTCTGGCTCGGTCTTCATGGACGCTGGTGAGGAAGCCGTCGAGGAGTGTCCAGGCTCTTCCTTTGACTGCCGGGTGTTCCGTATATTGCAAGCGTAAACTTGCACATTTATACGGTAGCCTCGTGCCACCATCAGCTGCAACTCCTTGTATAAGTCGTTTAGCTCCTGCTGAGTCTTGATGCTCACCTCCTCGTAACTTGCGCAACTAACGTTCAGAGACATCTTGATGTTGCTAGGTTGGCTGCTGGAGTAGAAATGAAGCCGAGGCACAGCGCTTGGAGGTACATGAAAAAGTGGTGGGGGTAATAGTGGTGGGGGTATAGAAAATCCAATTAAACAGTTCTAAACTTTTTCCATCGATACAATGGAATGGAACAAATAGCGCAGGTGTCCTTGTAATTTTCAAATCGAAACAGTGGCGCTAGAAATCCGAATTGTTTTATACCACCATCCTGTACGAATCGCCGAAGGTCTCTGACGGCGGCCTCGCCACAAGGCCTACAAAACTTTTCCCCGTCGTGGAACTTATACCAGGAGTATTCCGAATACCCTGTATTTTCCCTCCTGTAGCGTTTGACATCTTCTTTTATTGTTAGTGGGATGTTGTCTTGTAAACATGTTGGGAACAAGTCCTTGTGAGTTATAACTCGTTGTATGCAAAGCTCGTACAAGGTGCTCATCGTTTGCTAGTTGGCAACAGACTGACCGTTTTTCGCATCCAAGCAGGTTTGAATCCTAGTGCGGTAGTGGGGATAATTACAGTAGTGGGGGTAATTGTGAAATGCAAAGGTCAAAGGTCAAGGTCACCCGCGAAGTTTAAAAAAAATGCAACATATCAATACGTGAAGTCTGTCACATATTGATATGTTGCATTTTTTTTTTTTTTTTTTTTGTCTTTTATGATTCGTTTATTTATAAAACATTACAACAACAACATATGTACAACATTAAAACTTAAATCTAACACTGCTGCTTGTCAGCGATGTGGATGGTCAACTCTGTAGAATTGCTACCCGTGCAGCCGTGGGACACCAGGTATAGACACCCGGGTTGAATAGAGCGAAGATCCTCGTTTTGTAGAAGATGGACGAATCTCTTGGGCAGGTACACCTGGAACTTTGGTTCATCCCCCGGAGTAAACGGTGCCTCGCTGAGGCTGCAGCAGATGGCCTCCCCAACTGTAGTCTCCATCTTCTTCATAGCATGGATTATGTAGTGCTTCTCGTCTTTTAGTTCCGAGCACTTCTTTACAGGTAATATTGTTGACTTGGAGTGAGCATTGAACTGCTCGACCAAAGTCTGAAGGAACTGGTGAGATGCCATGGTCAGGTTACAGATCGTCTTCTTGCTCGGAGATGTTGTCGTCTCGGAATCTCGAGTAATACTCATGCCAGGTCCCTGTCTGCTCCCCACTTATATACTCTCCGTTACCCCCACCACTCCCCAATTCCCCACTTTGAAGGTAAGAGGCGAGTTTATAGGCATTTTTCAAAGCGCAATGTCTATCTTTATCATGTTCTGGGCTTTTTGTACAAATACATATGGTTTCCAGCATGTATTGATAATTCTTATCCAATTCCACATCATTAACCGGAACATGAGTAAATCCTTCGATCCATCTTTTCTTTTCCAGCCCCTTTGTGTAAATATTGGTAAACTTGTCTGAAAAGTGATGCATAATGTGATACAAGTCCGTGTAACTTGTAAAACCATCATACCAATCGATATGATGGAAGTGTTTTGAAATCCATCTGTTGGTAGTAGCGGCTTTACTAGTTAAAGACGAATAAGAACATGGTGGTTTAAATAAAAACGAATAAGGAACACTTGTATTCATGTCCAAAAACACAAGTTCTTTTATAATGAATCTATCATCATTACCACGAAACGCTTGAAACTCAATAATACCAGGCTTGGACTTTACTTGTTGTTCTTCTCCCTTGTCCATTTTGAAGGTCACACGTCTGCTCATTACGAAGTCAGGAGGTCAACTGATTTCCACACCACGGTAGGTACTACTTTTATACCAGGCCGTACAGTTGTTGGCGCGTTGGTGTATATTTAACGTGGGCACCGTCCCCAATAGGCCTAACCCCACAAAATGTTGGTTATTGTTTTAAAAACTAACCATTGTCATTTAAGTTTCCATCTTTATATTTTCCTTATTTTCATTTTCATCACTAACACTTGATTCTTCTCCTCCATCTTCCTCTTCTTCCTGTTTTACTGATTTCTTATGTAGTTGAGCGTACTTTTCCAATTGTCTCCACATCTGTACTTCATGAGGAACTCTATTAAATATAGAAGTATCCACAGGTCCGTATAATATAGGTGCGTCCGGTTGTTTGTCCAAAGTGTCTTCCAGATAATCTTTAATAATCGAACTTGAAAACACCAGTTGTCTCAAGTATCTTGTTATAGGTTCAGTAGCACAAGTTAAAATGAAAAACTCCTCTCGATTAAGTTGAATTTTGTTATCATGTCTTGTTGTGTCTCTAAACCGTAGCTGATGATCACCACGTTGTTTAATGATATCAATTTCCACATTTGAATCCAAAAGTCCTACCCTTGTCTTTCTTCCAAACATGTTACTACTTAAATAGCATTCTAGCAGATGCAAATGTTTCATAAACGATTCCCAAGCACTGTCCGTAAACAAAATCATTTTGGGTCCATGAGTTAAAATTACAGTAGGGGAATAATCTGTAGATTTCATAACACCGATTAAAACACTTTTATCCAAACTGGAAGAGATTGGATAAAATATTCGCAAAAATACCTCACTCAATATGTTTGGAGAAATATTATCTTCAATATCCCTTTTTCTCTTTTGTATAGTCTTTCTTCTTTTACCTTTTTCTTCAACATTATTACTGGTGTGAAGTTGTCCGCAAACGTTTTGTTCACCTCCTTCCTGGTGACCTTGAGGATCTAAAAACTCAGATATCTCCTTCTCAATATCTACCACATTTTCAGGTGTACCACTAGGAGAAGCCATATTGAATACGATGCTACCCATACAACAGTAGGCAACAAACTGATGAGGAGCGGTCTGTACGCTCTGCTTTTATACTCGCGGAATGAAACAAAACCGGTTCTTACAATACATTTTTAACAATTCCAGTTAAAGGTGTGTATGTTACGATTTTATCATGTAGAATTAAACAGTATGCAGTTGTATTAGCCGGTATAGCATCGTTGAATTCCATTTCTATTTTTATATCCACACTTGAAGACTTTACTGATTCATTTTGTTTAGAACAATCGATTACAACTATTGGGTAGGCATCGAAATATTTGTCAGGTGGTAATAAAGGTGTATTTGTTTTACCGTAATATGAACTTTGGAATCTCGCGTACATATCGTACAATATACTGTATTTCTTCTTAGTGAATGACACATTTAAATTGTCGTATGGAAAGAATTGTGAATTTAAATAAACTTTAATATTTTTCAAGTCACAATGATCAAATTGTCCTGCATGTTTAGTAATGGCGTCTCTTCTACCTGTTTGTAAACCAAATATAATATACCTGGCTCGTTCTACATAATTCGATGTTTTAACAGTCCAAGTGTGTCGATCCGTAGTAGGTAAACTGGGATGCTCATGAAATTCCCAACTTCTAAATGGAATAACAATATCACGATCGGCTTTTAATTTTCTTAAAAGTAGCATTCTATGCTCGTCAGCCAATTTAACATGTGGAACCCTCCATACAATTTTGTCTAATTTTAATTTCCATTCTAAAGTCGCATCTGTAGTAGCATCTGCAGCTTTAATAATGTCTTTATCGTTAGACGATCTCAACAAAACTAATTCTTGTTTAACGTTTAATATTATTTTCCTATAA
This sequence comes from Neoaliturus tenellus, assembly GCA_030545055.2. Classification (NCBI taxonomy): domain Eukaryota; kingdom Metazoa; phylum Arthropoda; class Insecta; order Hemiptera; family Cicadellidae; genus Neoaliturus; species Neoaliturus tenellus. The sequence goes on along the minus strand of CM061531.1, from coordinate 172,564,274 downwards.
TCTTCAGCAAAACCAAGCAGCAAACGTAATGGAATATGAAAATCAAAATATCCATTTGGATTTGGAGTGATCGTGTCAATCGTAGGTAATACCCATCCGGCAGGTTTAAGTAAATTGGTTTCATTGGGTGTTATAGATGTTAATCCTTTTAAAGTTGTCGTAATACCTACTTTTTTAGTGGAATCAACTGTTACACCTGATATTTCATATCTAATTTCATCAAATAGGAAAGCCATAGGATTATTTATAAATGGAACTGTTGTACCAACAGTAGTACCGTCCTTTTTAGTAACTTGTCCTTCAATATACAAGTAACTTTCACATGGTAGTGTGTAAATGTCTTGATTTTGTATGGGAATACGAATTTCATCGTTATTGTTTAATTTCGATGAAGTGTAAGGGTTGTGGGTGTGATATTCTTTTTCCCATAGGGTTTCGTCGAATGTTGGACCCTGCGCTATATCCAGTATATCCATACTCGGTTAATTTTAATCCAATTCTCTCTAAGAAACGAATGTTCTCGCGTGTTAACTCCTCCACAGCTGAAGAGCTACTAATGCGGTTTCCCGTAGGTTGTTCGCTTTTAAATGTTAAACCCATGGTTTTGTATTAAAGTGTCGATTTTAAATGTAATCTAATCGTAATAGGCTCTTCTCTGAAGTCTACCAAGTTACCGTCTTGATCCAATACGCTCAACACGATGTCTGAAATGAAAGTGGTGTTCAACGGTAGATATACCAGGTTTTGTGGCTTTTCAACAATTTTAAATCCAGGTGGTACACTTGGGTAAAAAGTATGTATGATGTGGGTGTTAGCCCCATCCCTGTAAGCACCTTGTATAATGTTACAAGTTATGTCTATACTATTGACTTTTAATATTGTTACTGTTTTCTTACCGGAATGTGTTACATCTGGTTCTAAAACAGGCCCATCGTTGGAAAATCCTAATAAATCACCAATTGAGTTTGGTTGAGTGAAATCTATATAATATTTGGAAGTAATTTCAGCTTTCATCGTATTATTATTACCTTTTAATGTTATATTGTCTTTTCCCATTTTAGTTTGCAAAAATTCATTTATATGATCAATTTCATAAGAACCTGTGGGTAACCTGCACTCTTGTAAGTCTGTAAATTTTCCACTGGCATCCTTTCCCTTATAATAATGCAATACGTTATTTTTACCTTCCGTAACATTGGGGATAGAGTTGTAAGTTGTAAAATCCAATAGTGCCGCCTCCCAAAACCTTCCTTTTTGCAAGCGTAACGCTGGAAAAAGGATACTTCGTAAAGTGGACGATTTTCCTGTTAATGATACCGTATAGGAAGACATCTCAATAGTGACTGATACTTTTAGCTAGAAATTCCAAACATAAATGGCCGCATATTGAAGTATTATCAGGTTGTTCTCTTTTATAGTTATAATATATGTTTTTAGCAGATTTAAAGTAATTTTGAAGTTCTTTTGGTGGTGGCAAATTACCGAAACTATCAAAATAATATACATTGTTATTTAGTTTCTTATAACAAACCCAATGGGTGCCAGGCCCTTCAGTATTATCCAAATTTACAATTCCAGTCTCATTTTGCCACATTTTCTTTGGTAAACTGTCTTTCATAAACACACCGCGGAAAAATGGTATTTTTAAACAGGAAATATATTTAAATAATTCAATATTGGTTAATGCTTTATGTGGTATGACCAATTGATTTCTTTCATTTAATATGCACGATAAGGTCTTAGGTAAAGACCTGCCCCGTTTTTTACCATTGACCATACGGTGGGCTTCTTCCTGCCTTTTCTTGTAGATCGTCGTCTTCTTTTTATATTTCCTCCATGTTTTCTTGTGGTTGACCTCCTTTTTACTCTCCTTCTCCTCCTTCTTCCACCTCCTACTGCTGTTTTAGCCTTCATACCTGCTGTTACTGCTAAAGCTGCTGCTTTTTCTGCTATGCTAGCGTCACTTGATTTTACTCGTTGCCAAGCTATGTCCGCAAGCTTTTTGTCAGCTATTGATCTATTTTTTGAATCGGCAAACGTGGAATATGCGATATCGTGTTCTTTACAAGCCTGATCTAACTTGTTTATGCCAGGATCGCCTCTTTCCAGTCGTTTTTTCAATTTAGTTCCTGGTCCGCAATACTGATAACCTCCTGGTATATGAAATTCGTATGGTAATGCGTCTATTGCTCTATTTACTATGGATCCTACTGGAATTTGTTTTAAAGCTTTACTTAACAGAGAAACCGCTGTGGACGTGATCCCACCTCCTTTTCTTGCAGTGTCTCGATATGGACTGATGTACTTGAACGTCATTATTGTCCTTTTATAATGGCAATGTGCAACTCATGTGTTAACTCTATGACAGGTTGCACATAAATGAAGTCATTTATTGAGTTATTTACTTAAATATCAATATCACCCCAATCTGATGATCTAAACTGTTTCGTTTTAGGGTTAATAAAGTATTTATTATAAATTTCTCGTTTAATATACTCACCTCTCATGGATTCAGCATAAGTATTATGACCTGATTTTCCTTGAAGAATATCTGGTGTAAAATGATTGTGTAAATCAAATATCGCATTACCTAAAACTTTTACAAGAAAATTAACAGTGACAGCGTTATCTACATGTTCAGGGTCTTTAAGGTTTGTTATACGTTTATTATTACAATTATACACTTTACTATCCTTTAATGATGTTGTAATGGTCTGTCCTACAGTTGCAGCATCATTTGCTTCTCTTCCTTGTGCCAAGTCTCTTATCACTCTATTTTTACATGTAAACCATCTAAAATATCGATCTGGATCTAGATGTACGGTTTGTGATAAAGCAGCTGCATCTTGTTTTTCATAACCCCATCCCATATTTGATAACTTTTTATCCATGCAATCCCAAGCATCATTTTTGTATGTTAATAAATTAAACTTTTCATTACCTTGAACAAATTCATCCCCTTGCTTCGATACTACTTGATCTTGTTTTACAAAAGAGGTTGTTTCTTGTTTTAAGGTTTCCATCATTTGACCCACTGTTGCACCATCTGATGGCGCCGAACCATCTTTAACATTTGCTAAACAATTATTAAAACAATCTATAACCCCTACATCACGTATGATGCAATGATCTTTAATATATTTTAGATTTACAGCATCGTTTTCAGTTTTTGGATAGCCTATATCATTAATAACAAATTTATAAAAAGAAAATCCATCTTTTGTCTTTTCAGGTATCAAAGAATGTAAATAGCGTCTATTTACGCTGTCTTTTGCATCTTTAGGGTCATCTACGTTGGATATACGTTTATTGTTGGCACTATACGTTTTCCCATTGAATCTTAACGTATTTTTTAATTCAGATGACAAATAACCTTTGTTTATCGCATCACCGTTTTGATTTGGTTTACCAACGTTGATAATTCTATGATCTTCTGCGTCATATGTGTTATTTTGTAGTTTTAATGTTGGCGATATCTTTTCCTTTAATATTTTTAGATTTATTGCATCGTTTTCATCCGTAGGATCTTTTATGTTTTTTAACCTTTTATTACTCATATCATAATCTCCATCAGGTGTTTGTGGTAAACCAGCACTTCTTTTTAAACTATTGGCATAATATAACCCATCCGAGGAGTAACGTCCGAACTTGTCGACACTCATGGTGCAACTGAATAGTATTCTAGGGAGTAACGCATTTTTATGAGATTACCCCACGGTTTCGGAGTTCATCCACTAAAGCCACCCATTCGTTTTCCAATCCAGTATGACCCGCTTCTTTAGCTTCATGTATTAGTTTCATTCTATCCACCAATTTATTGATATTATTGTAATAAATCACATTTGTGTTATATAGTTTCTTCATTAAACCTGTACCCGTAACGGACTTACTTCTTTTTCTTCGTTCCTGAGCACTTACATCCAAAGTGGATGCCATAAATCTTCGTTTTACAGGTTTTCTTTGTGTTAACGGCATTGTTTGTCTTCTAGTTGGTATTAACTTGGATACAAATTCTTTATATTTTAAAGACTTAGATCTAAAAGGAGGCTGGTCAGGTAAATACTTTCTCCTATATGCATTTGTCTGTTCCAAAATATTTTTATATGCTTCCATGTCTTTTTCTTTCACTACCGATACTGAAGGCTTATTTTCAAATAATAATTCAAATAATCCTTTTGTGCCCTTATACCTTTGATCACCAATGACAATATTATCATGTTCGTCAACGTTTAACGGGCTATTACCTATCATTAAACCGTCTTCTGTTAATCTCGCTCCATAACTATGGTAATTCTTATTAGGAATTGTTCCGAGTAACATTTTTACCATGTATTTCCTTCCTAAAGGTCCTTTGTTATGAATGTTTTCACCCAATAAGCTTATGTTTGACGGACCTTCCCTTGTCTCTTCTTCTTTTTCCTCTTCACTAGCAGTTGATACAACTTCATGTCCTCTTTTGGCTTTTACTTCATATAAATCTTTTATTCCACTATAGCCCGGTGATTCTAGCTCTCTTTCGGGTTCTCCACCGGTAAAACCACTATACGTAGAGGATTCCAGGTCTTCATCACTAAAATCTTCTGACTTTACATTTTCTCTTTCAAACTTCGTAATAGGTGCAATCGCATCTCCTTCCAATACAGGTTTAGCAAATTTTTTGTTTAATTGTTTCAAGGGTTCAGTAATAGGTTTAAAAGTAGATTCAAGGAATTTCTCCCTCTCGCTAATACCTAGTTTCAATGCTCTGTTTTTAGCCCGAATAGAATCACTAAGTGATTTTATTTCTTTTACTAATTTTTCTTGGTTAACCATGTTTGTAGCAAGACGTGTTGTACAACAATGAATGTGTTATACCACGTTTAATGTATTAATATAAATTTATCAAATCCTATCCTGTATCGACCATTGTTTAGCGGTTGTTCCTTCATAATTGTTAGGAACCCATACTTTTCAGCCCAAGCCTTTCCACACAACTCTTTAAATCGTTCAAATGTCATATCCGCATTTACATGATCAAAATATATATGTTTTAGGTTGGTTTCGTCCTGTTTAAATACAATTAACATGTTTGCATTGTCTCTAATGAGTTGTTTAGGTATTTTGCTGTAAGTTTGGCCAATATAAATGCTATCTATGTTGTTATGTCGACCCATAGCGAAGTAATTCCTTATTGTGTTTTGGTTTTCACAAGATACATCGTCGAATATAAACACGGAGAATGGTTTAGCTTCTTGTGGCTGCATGACACTCTCGCTTGCATTAAACTTTAAATATTTAACTTCAGGCACATTAGTCAGTATTTTTTCCAATAATTGATACTTTGGTTGTTGTAGTGATTTTGAAAATACATATAGATTGTTAAATCGTAATCCTTTAGGGTTTGTAATCAAATTGAATACTACATTAGTTTTTCCACAGTTGGAAGGTCCGGTAACCAGACAACGAACGGTGTTTGGTAACAAATTGCCATGCTTCCCACTATTGAATTCTGAATTATCCACTGTGAGTTCATCTATATTATTAATAGTAAAACTCTCTTTTTGTGGTACTATCTCCATCCTTTGTAATGGTTCAACCTAAAATGATTCTCTATCGTTATATCAAATCCTTTTTAGGTATCCAAGAATCTTCCGTCTTATTAAATCCTAACCATCGTACTTTGACCTTATCTTTTTTCCGTTGCAACACCTTTTCAACTAAATATACATCGCCTACTGTTGATTTTAACATTTCATGTCCATAAAACCCTCCTTCAAGCAATTGTCCTTTATTATCTTTTAAAATATATGTCTCAGGTACTGTAGGTTGTACTTTGAATACAGTAAAAACCTCATTGGTCCAATTTGGCAGGTATCTTTTACTGAATACACCTTTATATTTACTTATTCGCACTTTATCACCCACATTAAATTTTTTAGGCTTTAGTTTTTCAACTTTTGGTTTAGTATTCGTTTTTATACGTTTTAATACAAGGTTTTCATTTTTACTAGTTACTTGGTTTGGTTTCATCCCGATAGTCCTATGAAATTTGTTATTGTAATCGTTTATAAGTTTTGGTAACATATCAATCCATATGTGCGATCCTCTGTTGGAAAACATTTTATACATTGCACTTTTTAAAGTTCTGTTGAATCTTTCGATTATTGAGGCTTTTACTTCTGAATTGGTTGAATAATGGTTTATATTGTGTTTTTTCATTAAATTTGCAAATTCCTTATTAAAATATTCTTTTCCATCATCTGTTTGTAAATGTTTAATAGTATGTTTGTCTCTTTGTATAGCTGTTTCCATTGCTTTTGTAACACTTTTGCCACTTTTATCTTTTAGTGGTAAAGCATCTGCCATTTTTGAAAAACAGTTAATAACAGTCAATATGTATTTATATCCTTTATTTTGTTTGCTATAAGGAATCATTTCGATTAAATCCGCTTGATATAAATCATTAATTCCTTTTATCACCGTATTTCTTCGTGGAAACTTTCTTCTTGCAGGTTTATGAAGTTCGTTGACAATTTGTTGCTTTAAGTCCTTCATATTGCAGGTTTCAATGTTTGTTGTATCACATGTATAATCACAATGAATGTTGTTTTAAATATTCACATCATTTATATGGGTCAAGGTCATCCAAACTTGTGTAAAAAAATGGGGAACACGGCGTTGGACTTGCCGTGTTCCCCATTTTTTTACGGAAGGAGAAAGGAATAAGGTCGTAGTTGTAGAAGGACGAAGAATAGGTTACTAGTTGATAGGGTTTAGAGAGTAGTGGCCAAAAGGAAGAGTGTGGATTTTGTCGGGCATAATGTATCTTTTATCATCCCGAGCTGACAACGCTTTTTTAATTTCGGTGACACTGTAGACTTGATGCTTGAAGCTTCGGATATTGTTGAATGTTGCTGATATCGTAGTATCTTCAAACAAACAAGTCTTGTAGTGGTCAAATGTCACGTGTTTTTTCAAATAAGATGTCTTCACTCCTTTTGCTTTCTTCACTGTCGGTGTGTTGTTCTCGTGGTACATCTTAAATGAATACAATTTCGCCATCAGCGCCACTATTTCTTCTAAAGGCATTCCATTTGCTTCATCTTTGAATTTTCCAATTACTTTTTTATATTTTTCATTAAAATTTGGATGGTTTTTCGGATAGTCAGAAAAATCGAAATCTTCTTTGTATGGAAAAGTCCTTAGGTCTTCATACATGTCCAAAGTCTTTATCCAGTAGATAAACGCGTCCGTATCCATGTATGCGACTCCAATGTTTTCCCTTCCGTAATGTTTAACCATTTTGTTATAATGGAAATCATACATCAGGGTTTTACTTATATCCAAAATCGACATACCTATGTATAACGGACGGTCCATGACTATTGTTGTTTTCTTCATACTGACAGCGACTAGATTTTCGTTTATAATCATGGATGTTCCGAAATTTGGTTTTTGCACTAATTTTTCCAATTTCCTAGGATCACTCACTAATTTTACATTTTTGTGTTTTCTTTTGTTCTCCAAGGTCTTCCCAAAGATGGCATTGTTCATTAATTTATAGAAGTCCTTTTCAAATGCTGTTGTCGCTGCAGCTCTTCTTGCAGTGTTGGAATCAATATATGGTTTCAACCAACAAGACTGGGTGAATTCAATTGCTCTATGAATTCTCACTATACGTAGACCCAATTCAAGAGCCTGTTGAACTACCCAGTAGTGAGCCACATAGCGATCCTTATTCTCCAAGGTCATCATCAATTTTGGCCATCTTCCTGTCGGTGAAACTTCAGTCTTGGCTAGGAGAGGCAAGTCGTAGTGATGGTCATGAAGGTGCTCCGGGTATTCAAAATCACAGTCCAAAATATAGCCTTTTGGACCATCCTTTGGAATCTGTGAGATGTCTCCGATGGTGGCCGGGTCGATCCACTTGAAGTCAGCGTAGGGAAGCGGATTTGACATTGCCCAACCATAAAGGTTGTTTGCATCAAAATATCCAAGGTAGACCGATGGTTGTTGCTCGTCGAAGCCGGGGATGTACTTGTTGTTGGCTTTGACATGACGTGTTACAGCTTGTGTCAAACCGCCCCGTACACCAGATTCCATCATGAGCACCATATCAATATCCGTTAGAAGTTCCAGTCGACAGTTGGTTGACTTTAGCATAGCTTGCCATGCTAATCCTGGAGATGTGTACGAGTGTAGAGGGTCCAGTCCATAGGCGGAGAAGCAGGTGTTTCTGAATTCTTCCATCACATCGCACAGCAGAGTTACGTCCAATTTTATATAAAAGTCAGAATATTCCCCTAAGGTTTGAATGTTTAGTTGGTTCCAAACATTACATGCATGATTGTAGTCTTCAACGGAGATTTCACTTTCGTTTAATTTGCTGTTGAAGGCTTCAATCGGCGGTAGACTGGTTTCTTCAAATTTTTCTGTAGAAGTTATGTAATCGTAGGGGAACACTCCTTTCCGTAATACTAGGTCTAATTTATCTTCAGGTACAATTTTTCTGGTTTCTTTTAGGTCTTCTCTTCTTAGGTTCTCTGACAATTTGGCTAAACTAGATGCCATAAATCTGTAAGAGTCTACGAAGCGAAGTTTAATTTTACCTACTGTTTTTGAAAAGCTGATGTACTTTTCCAATGTTGTAGCAAGAACATCAATTTTACCGTCATCTCTTCCTAACTCCGGGATAATAAAGTGGGAGTCGTAGCCGCTAAGATTGTGTAAAACGACAGGAATAAAGTTTGGCAGTTTGTAATTTATATTGCATGAATTACAAGCAGCTCCTCTGTATAACCCTGTCAGGTGATCGTGATCTCTTACTTTTGGATTTTCTTCACTGAACATCTTCTTGCATAAATAGCATCTTGTCGCTAAGTTGTATTCTTCTTGTTGATTTTGGTTTAAAGGTTCCATAGGTACAATATTACCGAACAAGCGTTGAACCTTTCCAGCAATATCGTACAGTTGGTCTACAAAATACTTAGCGGCTTCTTCACCACGGTAGAGTATTGGAGTGGATGTTAAACCATAGTCTTGCAATTGGTTTTTAGACAAGGTTGATTTAACTAGTAAACAAAAACTGTTGGGCTGATGCAACTGATATTTTGTTCTTCTAGTCACTTCGCCGTCCGGCAGCTCCTGTGGTACTAACGTTGATTCAAAATCTGCATAGACCACTATTGGAATTCGGTATTGGTGAACTGTCTTGTTAAATTGGATACACGCTCGAGATGGTGGTGGCAGACTAATCTTCACTTCATAGTTCTCGTTGCAAAGTCTTTTATGTTCCAATAACCAGTCCAATCCTCCACGTCTTGAATCTTTCCAAGAAAAGCAGAAACATCTCTTGCAAACTGTAATCCTATTTACTCTTTTGGTCAATTGTTTTACAACTAAGGCTTCAAAGTCCTTTATCCATACATAATGGGAAATTTCACCCTTAGTTATCAATAGCAAGTCCGTGTGGTTTCTTTGCTCAACCTTTACTACCCGCAAAGGATAAACGTTGTTTGAATCATCCAGACCAAAAACATTCACTGAAACGCCAGGATTTTTCTTTTCAAATTTGTCTATGTCTTTCAATGTAACTGGGTAGGTGAGGCCTTGAAAGTTGTAGCGGTGTTCATTTTCGTAATATTCTCTACCAACTCTTTCAGGATGATCTTTAACATACTTGGTTAACATTGCATACTTAAAACATTCATTACCTTCATTTTGCACATTCCTACACGATTTAGTGTTTTGGATTTTCTTTGGTAAAGGGATAAAACTACTACCCCTTAAACCATATCCATGCTTGTGAACCCTTACATCCATACCTTCGATTGATGACAAAGTCCATCCAGATCCTCTTCCTTCATGTTCTTGAAGTTTTGTTATAAGTTCTTCCAAGCATTCTTCAATAATATCATCGATGTTGGAGGTGAAGGTAAGGGTTCGGTTTTTGGTAATGAACGCTCTCAATGCTGTTTCACCATCAGTATTGTTAAACATAGCCTCTAACACCATTCCAAATTTAATAAAATTTAGCCTTTGTAATTCTTCCCTTAACGTTTGACCAACAAGTTCCTTAGCCTGGGTTATGAATGTTTCCAATTCCAATTGAACGTTATTAATTTTGAAATGTGTTACAACTCGTCCTGGCAAGGCTGTGGTGCGCAGTTGTCTTACATCTTCCAGTTCTTCTTCTTCCATATCCTCTTCTTCGGTGTCCTCTTCTTCGGTGTCCTCTTCTTCAATAGGTCTTGTAGCAGTAGATGGTCCAGCACCAGCAAATTGAATCACACTAGGTCTTCTTCTTTGCATTTGCTGTAGATAGCTGTCGTAGTAGTCCATCTGCTTCTGGTGCTCTTCCAAAACCCGGTCAATTGAGTCTAAGTCTATTTCATCCATGGTAATATCTTCTTTTCTATCTTCGTCTTCATGTAATTCTCTGTGTATGGTGAAAAGATCTTCGTCTTGAAAGATTTCCCCACAAATGTCGCAAAGAGCCATTTCAAACAGTTTGGCTTTGAATGCACACTCTGTGAATGTCCACGCAATAATGAGCAGCGCACTCCACCGGGACCCTTTATATCCGAGGCAGATAGGTGGGGAAAGTGACGTCATATGGAAACAGGTTATCACTTATGTGCTAAATTTAGCCTTTACACAACCGTTTGTAATACATTTATCAGTAGGCTTGATAAATTGATGATATTTGGTCTAGATTCAATAATTTGTACAAGTTTTTTCAAAGATGTCTGTTTGAGCAAGTTTATGTAGGTCAAGGTCATTTGGAATTATTATTTTGAGCGGGGGATAGAGCACTAAGCAGCATCATTTACTACAAAGTGCTCTATCCCCCGCTCACATTCTTTTTTAACTTTTTGTTTAAACTTTTTACAAGGGTGAAACATCACCATCAGAGTCGGAATCATCCTCATCACGGAATAGGTAGCGATGACAATACATAATTCTTCTGGCAACTAACATCCTATCCATTGGACGATGGGGAGTGTCTTGTTCTTGTTCTTCTTCTTCTTCGATTTCCAATTGGAATTCCATTTCCGACTCAGATGACGACTCTAATGTTTCGTAGGCATGCAAGTCCACCTCATTGTCCGTTGAACCAGCTTCGTCAGAGTCCGTTTCAATATCCATTATCTCTTCCTCCTCCTCTTCTTGATCAACCGCAGGTAGTTGGTCCTCTACTTCTATAATTTCTAGAGGTATAACCTCCAGAATAGAGACAATTCTGTTGCGATGGAACACGGTGTTGTCAAGTGGAGCCATGGTATGAAAGTGGTGTATCTATCCAATTGGTTTGCCCTTTTTATACCCCCACCAACTATACATTTTATGTGGGTCAAGGTCACGTAAAGATACCCTTTGAGCGGGGGATAGACCACTAAGCAGCATGCTAGTCCATTGCCGCAAAGTGATCTATCCCCCGCTCTATTCCGCAGACCACACTCAAGTCCAAGTCCACATCCAAGTCCACATCCATATGTTACACTTTATTATTACTGCCACCAAGTAATTGTCACTCGCACATTTACTTGGTTTTGATAAAGGTACTGCACAAACTCCATATTGGTTGTTTGTTCGTTATACAAATGCATCATGAAATATGCAATCTTATCGATTGCGGCATTGTCCAACGGTTCGCAATTCACAAGTTCCAATGTGCCCTGGCTGGTCTTCTCCTCTATAAGTTCCACCACTTCGTTGATGTCTTCTTCCAAGAGGATGAACTCAACACTGAAGCTCTCCATTGTTGTTGATAGTGTCTAGACAAATGCTTGACTAAATGCTTTATTCATCAGTCCTACATATATACCAATTTCCCCCTCCTATTACCCATTCCCCCTCTACCTTTATATGGGTCAAGGCCATCCAATAATACCCTTTGAGCGGGGGATAGACCACTAAGCAGCATGCTAGTCCATTGCCGCAAAGTGATCTATCCCCCGCTCTGTATTCCACACAAGTCCTAGTCTTTACACACACACATAAGCCCCCAGTCTTTTACACTTACTCATATACTCTGTCCTCCCTGCCAATTAAGAGTTCCCCATGTTTGCCACTATTTTCAATTAACCTTTCCAAGTCCCAAAACACAATGTCCAAATTAACCAAGTTCGCTCGTCCAATTTGAAACACACTATTTCCCCCAAAGTCACTTGCTCTCACTTGTTGTCCTGTATACTGCTTCTTCTTCCACGCTACAATCACTACCCTACCTTCTTCAACAACCATTCTTTTAACGTTATCATACACCTTCTTCAACATCCCTTTACAGTTTAAATAGTTTATGGTTACATACTCCCACTCCTTACCAATGATCAGTGATCCACTCATTTTCTAGCGTTCCACTGGAAGGTTCAAAGCAGAATGAAGTCGGGATGTACAGACCCCCCTCTTTTATACCAGTTAACCGGTTGTCCTTGCTGTAAAGTGGGTCAAGGTCATCCAATGCTACCCTTTGAGCGGGGGATAGACCACTAAGCAGCATGCTAGTCCATTGCCGCAAAGTAGTCTATCCCCCGCTCTGTATTCTACACACACACACACACACACACACACATGTCCCTGTCCAAGTCTTTCATTACATACCCAATATATATTCAGTTCCTTCATCATCACTATCACTCATCACTGCTTCCACAAACTCCACAGGATTAAAGTTAAATTGTTTCAATTGTTCTTTTAAGTTTTCAATTTGTTGGTCCTTTACTTCTAAAACACTGTGAAGGTGTGATATGTAGTCCGCTGCCTCGTTGATGCTTGCTACTCTCGGATCGCCTAACTTCAAGCTGGGAACTACACCCTGCAGCCTGTAGTAAGCCATACGCCTTTCTTGCTCCTGCCGTTGACCAGGACTGAGCAAGCCTTGCCCGTCTTGGCTCACCTCCAGCAAGGTCCGTAGCATTGGAGCTTTGCAGGCGTTTGCCCGAGCAACAGTTATGCTGTGGAATGGTCGAGCAGGTCCACGAGTAGCAGGCAGGACGTTGGCAGCACGCCTTCTTGAAGAAGAAGAGGAAGCCTGAGAAGTTTTGCAGTTGGAAGCCATGTTGAAGTGAGGTATTCAGCTAAGCGATACAAAGCAGAAACCAAACTGCACATCAATACCCGTATATATACACTTATCAGTGGTGGGGGTACTAGCTAGCCTTGGTAAAGTGGGTCAAGGCCATCCAAAAACATTACCAGAACGGGGGATAGATCACTAAGTGGCATGTTAGTCCATTGCCACAGAGTGATCTATCCCCCGCTCTGTATTTCACATTCACGCACACATTCATACATACACACAAGTCCCAGTCCAAGTCTTTACCCACACACCTATCCACTCTCATCCTCACTATCATCACTGTCCAACAGGCTTTCACACTTCTTAATCAGTTTTTCCCATTTACTCCTAACATAAAGTAGCTCCCTGCGAGTATTCTCTAGCATTCTGTCCCTTTGCTCTATCACTTCGTCGTACCACTCGATGATGTTTGGTGGAGTCTGAGTTGCTGCATCCGTCGTGGTTGGTTGAGACGCCCCGCTGCTCCGCAACTCCTTCCTCACAGGACCAAAGCCGGAGAATCGGACACGACTTCTTGACGAAGGCCCCGATCGGATTGGTCCAATGCTCGGGCTGGAGTTGGAGGCGACCGGGCCAGAGGTAGAGGCTGGGACGTTCATAGCAGACATGGTGGTGTTCAGCTTAACGGTGTAAAGCAGAATGAGAGGACGGTTGATCACCACTCCTATATATACCCATTTTTAGTGGTGGGGATAACACTGGGGGGGGGGGGGGTTAAAAGAAATTTTGCTTAGTCTTCCCGGTCATCAGTTTTACATACCTTTAGCACACCCATTATTTTGGTTTCTTCAATAACTTTACACACCTCAAACACCCAAGCAAACAGCTCATCTATGTTGTTATAATTAATTTTTGTCCAGTGTTCATACTTATGAGTTTGGTTGTTTATAATACATAGATAAAATGTAGACCCGTCTTGTCTTATACAATACTCAACTTCCATTCTATGCTGGTTTAGCACTTCCCAAGCATTGTGTTGATCTATCAAGAAGTCACCACCTTTGTAATTGTACCGTGACATGTTTACCACGGAGCACAGAAACAGACTGAAGCAAATGAACGGCTCATACAAGCTTAGTAAGAGCGTTAGAGTGGGGGTATCACGTGATACACAACATTAGTTGTAAGTAATTTATATGGGTCAAGGTCATTCAAACTTTGAAAAATTTTTACCTCCAAACACTTGTAGCAAGCTACAAGTGTTTGGAGGTAAGTTTTTATTTGTTAATGATTTATTTGTAACTTAGTCTTCACCCTCAAGGACACGGTTTGAGATTGTCCCAGTGACTTTACATCACCGCCAGGTTAAAGTATTATACAAGTCAAGTATTTTTTTTTTTTATTAGTTGACTTGTATAATACCCCTCTCCCTTACTTTAAGAGGGTTAAGACTAAATTTGGAAAAATAATTTGGAAAAGACTTTTAAATATTGTCCAACACAACCTAACAATTTTGGCTTTTTCTTTTTAGTGAGCCCATGTCCTAATCCATTTCCCAAACAGATCGGCATCCTTTTCTTCGAATTAAATAAGCCCCGGGGACAAAAAATTCTCTTTGTACCATCGCAGGTGGTACTTTCATTCTATGAAGGCGGCCATCACCTTTTAGAATGATTTGCACATTTATGTTAAATGCTCCATAAGCTTGAACAATGAAATAATATTTTTTGTCCCTCTTGAGCCTATTAATTTTCAGCTTCTGCGGACTGTTGGGGTGTTTGAACTTGGACTTTTCAGGCATAATATTAAGGCTATAGGGCTTTGGTGTCGGAATTTTGATTTTCTTATTCAAGTGTCGTTGGCAACGATCTTTTTCTGGAAGAGCAAAACTCGGACAACAAAGAACCACAGCCTCTCTGCTAAACCAAACATAATCGCATTTATCACGCTTGCCAGCAGGGCATTTAACACGATTACGTTTCTTTTGTGTTGGACTCTTAGTGTTTTGGAGCTTCTCCGAATTAGGCTGGCTAGAAGAAATAGGGGTGGAAGGGGGTGGAAGAGGCAAAGATTGGTCAAAAGGAATGGAGCAAACAATTTTGGGTGGGGTAGGAGAGCGTGTTAGGTCTATGGAGGGAAGTTCAGGGGAAAAGATGGATTTACGGGATGCTTTGGTTGGTGTGGATGGCATGGGGGATATGGGTGAGGGACATTGTGATTTGGTATAGGATAGGATTTTTTGGGTTCTGCTGTAGGGGGTTATCCTCGACCTGGACGTCTCTTCGAAGACTGCAGACTCCGATCCTGAGTCCGATAGCAGCGAGAGTGCTGGAGAGGCTACCGGGACTCGACCGCTGAGTTTTCCTGACGATGGTGGAGGTGCACCGGCCTCTTCCACTGTCGGCGGCAGTGGCGACAGGCTGGGCATGGAGGCGGGCTGTGGTGGCGGCGGCGGCGGTGGTGGCATCGTCAGGCAGCTCAAGATGTTTGCAGTCATCAGATATTCCAGGATCGAGGCGGAGGATGATGGAGGTTGAGTCGTGTCGGTTGAGGTTGAAGCTGGCGGGTAGTTTTTGAGTTTAAGGCCCATTTTACCCATTGTAATAAATGGACTTAATGAGAAGAATAGATGAGAATGAAAAAGTGAAGTTATTATAAATAATCTCAAGAACAAGAGAGAACCTGTCCGTACGGGAGCTTGGACGGGAATGAGAAGTGCATGCAGCCGGGCCGCCTTATATCCCCACCGGGGCTGCCACGCCCAGGATATCAGGGGTGGGGGAGGGGGTGGGGGTAGGGGTGGGGGTGGGGGTGGGGGGGGGGGGTGTCGCACTTTTTGTCGGGGGGGGGGGGGGGTGTCGCACTTTTTGTCGGGGGGGGGGGGGGGTGTCGCACTTTTTGTCGGGGGGGGGGGGGGGGGGCTCGCACTTTTTGAAAAAATAAACCCCACTTGGGACATTTATGTTGCCATCGCTAAAGCCTCCCAAGAGACCCAATTCCAAACTTGTGCGTTACTAATACCTAACTGTTAACTTTTAAAAGACCTCTATATATATAAACTGTGTTAGTAAGATCTGACTGTTAAAGATTTTGAAAACTTTTATATTTAGGTCAAGGTCACGAAAAAACTTTAAAAAAAATAAGCCCCACACCCCCCTATGGGGGTGTGGGGCACTTGGGTTGTCATCGCTGTAGCCTCCGAAGAGACCCAACTATGACAACAAGGCAACATCCAATGTCGTGTACCCTTCGCCACGCGAGACTTGTAAACATTTACTGCATTTCCAACTAATAACTTTTCCAATAGCTAACGAAATGTCATTTACATATTTTGAAAAAAACTGAGGACGCCCTAGTGGCTTACGTCCTCGGTCCGAGTGCAGAGGCCATCGGCTCATTACCCCCGTATAAGCGTACAAACGGACCACCTCCTATTTCTCAGCCGCATTGAAGCATGCATGAGAGGAGCCTAACAATTATAAAACAAGTGGCTTTACACGGGGGGCCTACTCCCGTAACCCTATCTTTAATATTTTTAATTTAGCAATGCAGTAAATTTTTACAAGTCCTATGTGGGTCAAGGCCACACGGACATTAAAAAATTTCGGCCCCCGTACATCCATGGCGAACCACGAATGTTCGGGGGCCTTGGGGACAAAAAAACACAAATAGCTAACAAAGTTTCATTTACATAATTTTGAGTTTCCAGAAGGGAAACTAACTGAGGACACCCTAGTGGCTTACGTCCTCGGTCCGAGTGCAGAGGCCATCGGCTTATTACCCCCATATAGGCGTACAAACGGACGCTCCTATTTCTCAGCCGCATTAAAGCATGCATGAGAGGAGCCTAACAATTATACAAAAGTAACTTTACACGGGGGCCTACTCCCGTTCCCTGTCTTTACGATTTACTTTGAGCATTGCAAAAGCTCAAGGGGGGATTGCTAAAACAAGCGTATACACTTTAGAAAAATATAACACACTTACAACACACAATTGAGCTCAACGTAGTCAATGCTGGAACAAGCACATACATGTTAAACACATATAACAAACAAGACACAAAGGATAAAAAACACACAGGAGACATAAGGTACAAGTAAAACACTCTCATATAAAACAATTCGCAATACCCAAACGCAAGCGCAATATCTTACAACTAATACAAGTCTTAAAGTTAGAGTAGACTTCGCTAAACACTGAAGGCGCCATTCAATGTTTAGTGATGCCTATGGCGGTCCGTCCCGATCGTTCACGTTCAACGCGCGGGAGCGGACTGCGAGCCGGCTCTGGCTGGGCCCCCTTATATCCCCACCGGGGCTGCCACGCCCAGGATATCAGGGGTGGGGGTGGGGGTGGGGGTGGGGGTGGGGGTGGGGGTGGGGGTGGGGGTGGGGGTGGGGGTGGGGGGGGGGGCACTTTTTGTCGGGGGGGGGGGGGCACTTTTTGTCGGGGGGGGGGGGGGGCACTTTTTGTCGGGGGGGGGGGGGCACTTTTTGTCGGGGGGGGGGGGGGGTCAGGTAAGTTAAGTGGGTCAAGGTCACCCACAACACTTGTACTCTAAGTGTTGGCTATACCCCCACCACAACTGGGTCCCTAGGCTGCACAACACCGCTTCGCCAGTATGTCTCCGGCTTCCATGTGGTGCGTCTCGCTGTTCTCTAGCTCTCTATATGTAAGTAATTTTACAAGTTCTGAATGTAGGTCACTACACTTTAACTCTGGGACGATATCGACTTGTAGTATTTCAGTGTTTTGACTCAAGGTCATCACACTTTAACTCTAGCACATCAGTTATCGTACCAGAGGTGCTCAATAACCTAACTTGTAATGTTTAGGGTGGCGTTTGCACGCCACGTGGTATCGCCATGAGTGTCCAGTCCAGGTTTTAAGTTAAATTAATTTTACTGTAATCTTTTCCATTTCCGCTTCGTTTTGCCAAAGTTTAAGGTGTCGCTTAATAAAGTGGTATTTCTCTAAAGTTATAGGAGATTGCAAGGATACAATTAGTTTATTTAGGAGACTCTTCATCTTGGAGTTTAACACAATTTCCACTTTGACTTTGCTTCCACGGCTCTCACAGCCTAAGCTGTACAGGAATGTTTCTTCTAGTGCCAACTCCGGCCAAGAGAACAGTGTGTTCACTGTAGGACAGCTCATGGTGAAGTGATGCGATACTCCAGCGTACCACCTCACCTTCCCCCGCCACTGTGACCTTCCCCCACTCCTGCTGTTTCCCCCACCTCTTTTCCCTTGACTCATGCGCTACAAGCAGTCTCTCAGTATTGTGCGGACTTTTGTGAGGTGAAGCCATGTCGCAGGACACTTTAGGTAAGAAACTTAGCCGTGTTAAGACTTTATTAGTTGCTCACTGTCCACCACTCAAAGTTAGGAGAGTTTCAACTTTAGCTAAGTGGCGCAAACTGTTGCGCGGACACCCTAAGTTTTATACAAAACAGACTAATGTCAGTTTTACTGATGAGGATTTGTTTAAAATATTGGATGAAATGACTTTTCCTTGCAAAATTCAGTTAGTTACTCCCATTCCTGACAGTTTAGAGTCTTAGTCTCTCAAGCCGATATACCTAGCATACACAGAGCCTGACAGTCAGTCACTCGGTGGCTGTCGTGGGGTGCGCATCGGTGTCGGCCCTCCATTGTTAGGTTTTCAAGGTCACAGTAATATCAAATTGTTGGTGTTGTGCTGGTTCAAGGTCACCTGAGGAATAACCGATTGCCCATTTAGGCAGAGTCATGTCAGAAACTCGAGTTTAACTTGGCACTTTTGCCGTTTCTCGTCGAAAATTCGCTCCAAGTGGTCAAGGTCACGGGGACTCTGACTGAAACTCGGAGCGTAGTGCGAGAAACGGCAAAAGTGCCAAAAAATTTTAAGTTTCGGCGTGACCTTGACCTCAGTGGCGTCGGTGACGTCATTTTGATGACGTAAGGGGTGATGACGTCATCAGCACGTCATTTCTGTGACGTCATGGGTGTGACGTCATAGAAATGACGTCATTGGTGATGACGTCATCGATGACGCAATCGATGACGTCATCGATGACGTCATCGGTGAGGTCATTGACCTCGATGACGTCATCCCTCAGGTGACCTTGAACTGGGCCAGCACCAACAATTTGACACTACTACTGTTACTCCAGATATCTCATATCTAATTTCATCAAACAGATATGCCATAGGGTTATTTATAAAAGGAACAGTTGAACCAGATTTTCCATCCAATGTTGTTACTCTTCCTTCGATATATAAATAACTTTCACATGGTAATGTGTAGATATCTTGTTGTTGAATGGATGGAATCCTTATTTCATCATTATTATTTAATTTTGATGAAGTGTAAGGGTTGTGAGTGTGATATTCCTTCTCCCATAGGGTTTCGTCGAATGTCGGTCCTTGCGCTATATCCAGTATATCCATGGTTGGCAAGTTTTAGTCCGATCTTTTGTAGGAAGCGTATGTTGTCCGGTGTTAACTCGTCGAATGTTGAGGAGCTACTGAGCTCCCGACTCTTCCGTTGTGGTTTAAATGATAATCCCATGTTGACTTTATGTTGCTGCTCTGATATGTAACCGTATAGTTATTGTTTCTCCTCTAAAGTCAACACTAATGCCGTCTTGATCCAATATGTTCAGTACGATGTCTGAAATGAAACTGGTGTTTAACGGTAGGTATATCAGGTTTTGTGGCTTCTCAACTATTTTAAAACCAGGAGCTACTGTGGGGTAAAATGTATGTAATATGTGTTGATTTACTCCATCTCTATATGATCCGTGTATAATATTACACGTTACATCAATACTGTTCACCTTTAATATTGTTACTGTTGTATCGCCAGTATAATCATTTCCAGGAGCTAAAATTCCTTTCTTCTTTGAAAATCCGAGCAAATTGCCGATTGAGTGGTCTAAGCTAAAATCTATATAATACTTTGAAGTTATTTCTGCTTTTAATGTATTATTATTACCTTTTATAGAAATATTTTCTTCTCCAAGCTTTTTTTGTAATACTTGGTTTATATCGTCTATTTCATATGCTCCTGTAGATAATGGAATTATTTTCAATTGTGAATAATTTCCTTTTTCATCTTTACTCTCATAATAATGTAGTAAATTATTTTTCCCTTCTGTAACATTGGGAATTGAATTGTATGTAGTCAAATCCAATAATGCTGCTTCCCATAGTTTGTCCGTAGATAAACGTAACGCTGGGAAAAGTGTACTTTTCAATGTTGACGAATTTCCGCTCAGCGACACTGTATACGATGACATCTTAAAGCTGACTGACGCTCTTCGCTAGGAACTCTAAACATAAATGTCCGCATATTTCTGTATTGCTAGGTTGTTCTCTTTTGTAGTTGTAGAATATATTCTTGGAGTCCCGAAAATAATGTTGAAGTTCTTTTGGTGGCGGTAAATTTCCAAAACTATCAAAGTAGTAAACATTTTCTCCAAGTTTTTTATAACATACCCAATGAGTACCTGGTCATAATTAGAGTCTAAGTTTACTATTCCAGTTTCATTTTTCCACACTCTATTTGGTAATGTATCTTTCATAAAAACTCCTCTGAAGAATGGTATTCTTAAACATTTCACATATTTTGACAGTTGATAGTTTGTTAATGCTTCATTTGGAATTATCAATTTATTCTTCTCATTTAATACACACGGTACGGTCTTAAGTAAAGACCCGATCCGTTTTTTACCATTGACCATATGGATGTTTTCTTGACTTTCCTTTTAGGGTTAGTGCGACGTCTTCTTTTGATGTTCCCGCCTCTTTTTGCAGCTTCTTTTTTACTAGGTTTTCTCCCGCGTCGTCTTCCACCACCAAACTTAGCTTTCGTCTTCATGGCTGTTGTCACTGCCCAAGCTGCTGCTTTTTCCGCAATACTGGCGTCACTTGATTTAACCCTTTGCCAAGCTTTTTCCGCTAGCGCTCTATCCGCTATTGATCTATTTGTTGAATCTGCAAACTTGGAATACGCTATATCGTGTTCTTTGCAAGCTTGATCTAATTTATTAATTCCAGGATCTCCTCTTGCTAAACGTTTTGCCAACTTAGTTCCGGGTCCACAATATTGATAGCCTCCGGCAGATGAAATTCGTATGGTAAAGCGTCTATTGCTCGATTTAGAACAGCACCAACAGGAATCCGTCTTAGCAGGGATAACGCAGCTGATGTTATACCACGTCCTTTCTTGCCGCTGTCTTGACGACGACTGAGCATTGCGGTCTTCATTATGTCGTCTTATATAACCAGCGTGTTTACTCCACGAGCTGCTTTACATAAATGAATAACACATGCACAATTTTTATATTTAAATACTTAATTATTCAAATTAATTATATACTGATTTATAATTCTATTTTTAATCCAAGCTTCTCGTTCATCGGTTGAATCATCACATGACTCGTTGTACTAGCTATATGATTGTGGGTATCGATAAGTAAATTGCCCACTATTCTTATTAAACAGTCTAAAGTTACAGCATCTTTTGGATGTTGGGGATCGTGTAACTGCATAATACGTTTATCATTACACGTGTAAGCAGTCGAATCACTTTTCGACGTTGTTATGACTTGTCCAATAGTAGCAGCATCATTTAAATCTTCTCCTGGTAAAATATTAATTATTTTCTTCATCTTTGCATCATATTTGGTCCCAAAGTGTTTATCCCAAGTTATTGTTTGTCTCAATGTAACACAATCATCATCTTCATAACCAGGATAAATATCTTTTATTCTTCTATTACGACCATTGTATGTACCTAATGTACCACCACTCGCAATTAATGTTTGCACCATTAGAGGTACATCTGTATCTTTTATACCAAATCTTCCATTTGTTATTGTTTTATGTCCTGCATCCCATTCATCATTATTTCCTTGCATTAAATCAAACTTTTCATTTCCATGTATAAATGTATCTCCTCGCTTTAGCACGGCATCTTCATGTTTTACAAAATTCGATGTTCCCCTTTTTAATTCTTTAGATAACTGTTCCATAGTAACAGCGTCTTTTGGTTGAGAAGCGAACTTTACATTTGACAACACTTTCCCATGACAATCGATTTCATCACCATCTTGTAAAATACAGTTGTCCTTGATGTATTTCAGGTTTACAGCATCCCCATCTTCCTTTGGGTATCCAATGTCATTTATTATAAATTTATAAAAAGAAAATCCGCGTTGAGTCTTTTCCGGTATTATAGAATGTAAATATTCTTTATTAACTGAATCTTTATCATTTTTTGGATTTGCCACGTTGGTTATTCTATGATTTCCAGCATCATATGTCTGTCCATCTTTTAAATTATTACCCCATTGTAATTTTAAAGTATTTGAAAGTTCAGATGATAAATACTCTTTATTAATTGCATCAGAACTGTCAGTTGGTTTACCAACATGAATTATTCTATGTGATTTAACATCGTAAGTATTCTTGTTTAATTTCAATGATGTTGAAGTTGCTTCTTTTACTGTTTTTAAATTTGCTCCATCAGTATCTTCTTCTGGGTCTTTAACAAATTTTAAACGTTTGTTATTCATATCATAGTCACCTTCAGGTGTTTGCGGCAATCCACTTCTTTTTCTGTTTTCTCCTCCTTGTACTCCTAGCCCGGAGTACCGTCCAAACTTGTCGACGCTCATGATTGAACTGATCCACTGTATGCTCACAGCTCTCTTATATATCCGTGATGATTTATACAACTATTCCACGATTTCGAAGTTCGTCAACTAAAGCCACCCATTCATTATTTAAGCCTGTATGACCAGCTTCCATGGCTTCATGTAATAGTCTCATTCTACCAACCAATTTATTTATATCATTATAGTAAATCACATTTGTATTATATAGGTTTTTCATTAAACCTTTACCAGACGTCGAAGTTTCTCCTTTTTTCTTTTTACCATATTCATCCATAAGTGATAAGTCCATAAGTGATAAAGACTTCCTCTTTAGCGGTTTCTTCAAAGCGGGCGCAGTTCGTAATGTTGGTAGTTTTCTCAGCGGAAACAATCTTTTTATTACAACTGTATATTTAGTTGCGCGTGTTCTATTTATCATTGAATCTTGGAGTAATTCTTCTTATGAGCATTAGTATTTTGCAAAATTTCTTTAAAAGTATTTAAATCTTGTACCGTATATTTTATAGGTATATTTTTAAAAATCAGTTCAAATAATCCTTTTGTTCCTTTATATTTATGCTCACCAATAACAATGTCATCATCTTCAGTCAAATGTACTTTTGAATCTCCTATTTTTAATTCATTTCCATCAATTCTCGCTCCATATACATGTGACTTGTGTAGTTTTGGGTTTGCTTTTATTTCATGTAACATCTTCATGATATACTTTCTTCCAAGAGGTCCTTGTTGCAATATATCACTACTTAATTTTGTTAGATTTGGAATTGATTGTTCTGCTTCAGGTATATGTTGTTCTTGTTCTTCTTCTTTTTGAACATTTATTTCTGGTTCTTCTTCTCTTGTTTCTTCTTCTTCTTTTTGAGAAACTTCACTATCACTTGTGTAAGAATCATCATCTTCTTCCTTTTTTAAACTCTTTACTTCAAATTTGGAAACAGGTAGCAAAACATCTCCTTCATAATGAGGTTTACCAATAGTTTCTGTTATCTGTTTTAAAGGTTCTGTAATAGGCTTAAATGTAATCTCCAGGAATTCTTCTCTTTCATTCAAACCCATTCTTAATGCTCGATTTTTAAGTCTAATCGAGTCACTCAGTGATTTTATTTCTTTTAATAGTTTTTCTTGGTTCACCATGTTTACGCTGCGAGGTCCAATCTATTACTAAACGTATCATTAATCGTTCAATGGATTAATACAAATTTATCCAATCCTATACGATATCTTCCATTTTTTATAGCTTCTTCTTTCATAATAACAAGAAATCCATATTTTTCAGCCCATGCTTTGCCACACATTTCTTTAAATTTATCAAATGACATATCTGCATTTACACGATCATTATATATGTGCTTTAAATTTGTTTCATCCTGCTTGAAGATAATAAGTAGATTTGCATTATCTCTTATTAGTTGTTTTGGAATTTTGCTGTAAGTTTGGCCAATATAAATGCTATCAATATTATAATGTCTCCCCATGGCAAAATAACTTCTAATAGTGTCATGATTTTCACAAGATACATCATCGAATATAAATATAGAAAATGGTTTAGCCTCGTTTGGCTCCATTATAGTTTCACTAGCATTAAACTTGTAGAAATTAACTTCAGGCACACTTGCGAGTACCTTATCCAATAATTGGTATTTGGGTTGTTGCAAAGATTTGGAAAAGATATAAATGTTGTTGAAACGTAATCCTTTAGGATTTGTTATTAAGTTAAAAACCACATTCGTCTTTCCACAATTTGACGGTCCAGTTATTAAACATCTTATTGTGTTTGGCAGTAGTTCACCATGTTTTCCATGATTTAACTTGTCGTTGTCAACTGTTAATTCATCAATATTATTAATAAAAAATCGATCCTTTTGTTGCACAATCTCCATCTTGTCTAAAGGTTAAACACGTAATGAGTTGAAAAATTGCTACACCAAGTCTTTTGTAGGGATCCAAGAGTCTTCACTTTTATCAAATCCCAACCAACGTACTTTAACCTTATCCTTTTTTCTTTGTAAAATTTTTTCAACAAGATATACATCGCCGACTGATGATTTTAACAACTCATGTCCGTAGAATCCACCTTCGAGTAATTCACCCTTGTTGTCCTTTAAGATGTAAGTTTCAGGTATTGTTGGTTGCACTTTATAGATTGTAAACACTTCATTAGTCCAGTTTGGCAGATATCTTTTACTAAATACTCCTTTGTACTTACTTATACGAACTTTATCATCAACTTTAAATGTTTTAGGCTGCATTTTTTCACGTTTAGGAGCTGTATTATTCCTAATACGTTTTAATACCACCTTAGCATTACTGCTATTTACTTGATTAGGCTTCATACCAATGGTTCGATGATACTTGTTGTTATATTCTTTTATAAGTTGCGGTAAGATATCATACCAAACATATGATCCTCGTTTGGAAAATGTTTTATACATTGCTCCTTTTAATGTTCTATTGAATCTTTCTATTATTGAAGCTTTAACTTCAGAATTTGTAGAATAATGATTTATTTTATACTTCTTCATTAAAGCTGCAAATTCTTTGTTAAAATACTCTTTCCCATCATCAGTTTGTAGATGTTTGATGTTGAATTTATTTCTTTGTATAGCCGTTTCCATAGCTTTTGTAACACTTTTACCAGTCTTGTCCTTTAGCGGTAAGGCATCAGCCACTTTAGTAAAACAGTCTATAATCGCTAAAATGTATTTGAATCCTTTATTCAACTTACTATGAGGTATCATTTCAATGAGATCGGCTTGGAAAAGATCATTCATTCCTTTTATAACTGTACTTCTTCTAGGGAATTTTCTTCTTGCTGGCTTATGAAGTTCATTTACAATTTTATTTTTTAAGTCTTCCATCTTCAGTTGTGTCTTCTACATCGCTTGTAAAGATACTGATCTCTAGAATGGTTTATCCTCTTTTATATACGGTTAGGATATAGGTCAAGGCCATTTTACGTTGGTGTAAAAAAGAGGGAACATGACATTGGGCTTGTCATGTCCCCTCTTCTTTACGAAAGGAAAAAGGAAGAAGGTAAAGGACGAAGAAAAGGTTTACTGATCAATAGGGATTAGGGAATAGTGGCCGAATGGCAATGTGTTGATGTTATTTTCAAGAATGTGGCGTTTATCATCCTTATAACTTAATGCCCACTTTGTTTGTTTTACACTATACAGTATATGGTTGTAGCTTCTGATGGTGTTGAATGTTGCGGTTGTTTCCACATTTTCAAATAAACATCTCTTATAATGGTCAAACTGTACTTTCTTCTTTAGATATGAAGTCTTGATGCCTTTGGCTTTCTTCACCACTTGATGTTCATCCTTTTCACTGATGTACAGTTGGAATGAGTACAGTTTGGACATTAAAGCGACAACTTCTTCCATTGGTACACCATTTGTTTCGTCTTTAAACTTGCCCAACACCTTTTTATTTCTATTGTAGTCATAGTTGGGATGATCTTTAGGATAATCTGAAAAGTCAAAGTCAGTAGTATATACAAAAGTACGTAGATCTTCATACATGTCTTCTGTTCTTATCCAATAAATGAAAGCATCTGTATCCATATATGCTATCCCGATGTTTTCTCTTCCATAAAACTTCACCATCTTGTTGTAGTGAAAGTCATACATGTGGGTTTTAGAAATATCCAAAATAGACATTCCCACATATAGAGGACGATCCATTGTTATTGAGATTTTGTTCATGGTAACAGCTACAAGATTCTCGTTAATAATTACACTTGTTCCAAAGTTTGGTTTTTGTACTAACTTTTGCAACTTCTCCGGATCGCTTACTAATTTTACATCTTTATGTTTTCTTTTGTTTTCCAACGTTTTGCCAAATATTGAATTATTCATTAATTTGAAAAAGTCCTTTTGAAAAGCGGATGTTGCTGCAGTCCTTCTTCTTGTGTTGTTGTCGATGTATGGTTTTAACCAACAAGATTGATTAAATTGTATTGCTCTATTGATTCTTGTTATTTTCAATCCCAGTTCTATTGCTTGCTGTATTGTCCAATAATGAGCTACATATCTTGACTTGTTGGTTAACGTCATCATTAATTTGGGCCATCTACCAGTTGGTGATATTTCCGTCTTTGGCAATAGTGGTAAATCGTAGTGGTGGTCATGCAGTTGTTCAGGATATTCAAAGTCCACATCCAAAATGTAACCAATGTCTCCATCTTTGGGTATGTCCATTATATTGCCTATCGAATCTGGGTTCGCCCACTTAAAATTACCATATGGAAGAGGATTTGACATAGCCCATCCATATAGGTTATTTGCGTCAAAATAACCTAAGAATGTTGTTGGTTGTGACGCATCGAAGTTTGGGAGATATTTGTTGTTGGCTTTTACATGTCTAGTTACACTTTGTGTCAATCCTCCACGAACACCTGACTCTATCATCAAAACCATATCAATATCTGTAATAAGTTCAAGCCTACACTTTGTTTCTTTCAGCATAGCTTGCCATGCTAGTCCAGGTGATGTATAAGAATGAAGTGGGTCCAATCCATATGCTTCAAAACAGGTATCTCTAAATTCTTCCATTATATCACAAAGTAAAGTCACATCTAATTTAACATAAAAGTCGGAATATTCTCCCAATGTTGTCATTCCTAGTTCATTCCATACTTTACAAGCGTGTTGATAGTCCTCTTCACTGATGTCCTCTTCATACAACTTACTCTTGAAGGCTTCTCTTGGCGGAAGTGATGTTTCTTCAAATTTTTCCAAACAATTGATGTAATCATAGGGGAAAACACCTTTGCGGAGAACCAAATCCAATTTATCTTTACTTACAATCTTCATTGTTTCTATTAAATTTTCTTTCTTTAAGTTTTCAGTAAGTTTACTCAAGCTAGATGGCATAAAACGGTAAGAGTCTAGAAAACGTAACTTCATATTTCCAATTGTTTTACTAAAACTAATAAACTTTTCAGTAGTTTCCGCTATCACATCGATTTTTCCATCATCTCGTCCCAATTCCGGTATGATAAAATGTGCATCATAACCACTAAGGTTATGCAAAATTACAGGTATAAAGTTGCGAATTTGATAGTTAATATTACATCTGTTACATGCGGCACCTCTATAATAACCTGTTAGATGGTCATGATCACGTACCTTGTGATTTTCCAAAGTATATTCATTTTTACATAAATAACAATGGGTCGAATTTTCATACTGAATCTCTTCTTCTTCATCCATCGGTATCATTGGTACAATATCACTATACAATTTTTGTACATTTTCTGCTATCGAATATAAGTGGTCAAGGAAAATTTTAGAAGCATTTTCACCGCGATATATGACAGGTTTTGAAGTTAGATCATATTTATTTAAATGATCTTCTGACAGTGTAGATTTAATTAATAAACAAAAACTGTTTGGATCATGCATTTGGTACTTAACACTTTTCTTGGCTTCATCATCATTATTTTCAATAGGAACAAGTGTAGATTCAAAATCCGCATAAACAACAATGGGAATACGGTACTGATGAGATATCTTCTCAAATTTTAGCTCGGCCTTATCTGGTGATGGTAACATTATTTTTGCTTCATAGTTGTTGTTACATAGTTTTTTATGCTCTTGTAACCATTCTTTTCCATTTCTTCTTTCTTGTTGAAAATTGAAACATCGTTTGCAAATTATCTTCTTATGTCTAGTTTTACACAGTTGGTTATTAACAAGAGTTTCAAACTTTTTGATCCATACATAGTGTGAAACATCACCTCTTGTAAGTAATAGCAAGTCCCTATGATCCGGTAGTTCATTCTTTACCACACGCAATGGGTACACTTTATTCGAACTGTCCAAACCGAAAACATTAACAGATGTTCCAGGGTTTTGTTTTTCGAACTTTGGGATGTCCTTTAAAGTCACTGGGTAAGTCAATCCTTGAAAATTATATCTATATCTGTAAGTTTCATCTTCTTCACTGGGTCTTTCCGAATTTTGAGGAGGTACAAATTTTGTCGTCATTGCATATCTAAAACATTCCATATCTTGGTTCTTAACATTTATACACGATTTAGTATCCGAAATTTTCTTTGGGAGCGGAATATAACTGCTACCCCTTAATCCGTAGCCGTGTTTATGAGTTCTAATATCCATACCCTCAATACTAACCAAACTCCAACCAGATCCTCTGCCTTCATGTTCTTGAATTTTTGTTAATATCTCTTCTAAACAATCTTCAACTATTGAATTAATATCTGAACTTGCCATGATGGTCTGGTTTTTTGTTATGAATCCTCTTGGTGACATTTCTCCTTCTACATTAATAAACAAAGCATGTAGTAATATGCTAAATTTAATGAAGTTTAGTCTTCTTAATTCTTCTGTGAGTGTTCTCCTTGCAATTGTACGCACTTCCTTAAAAAACTGCTCCAATTTCAATTTTTCATTTTGAATTTTGTGGTGCATTACTACTTTACCTTCTAAAGCATATACTTTTAAACTTGGTATAGCATTCGAGGGTCCTGCTAATGATTCTTCTTGTTGTTCTTCTTGTTGTTCTTCTCCATATAGTTTTTAAATCTTCATATTTGGTATCTTCATTATTATTATGGAATAACTCTTTGTGTATTTCTAGTAGAATATTATCATGAAAGATTTCTAAGCAAATTTCACATTGATGCATCTTGTTGATGTTTACTCTTTGAAATTTAGCAGCGAAATGAAATGATTCTCTACTGCTCCCTTTTTATAACCTCCCAGTTGTAGTGGGGAGGGGGGACGGTAAGATTTTTAGTGAGATGTTAAAAATAGTAGGTTAAGACTAAAGCTGAAAAGTAATGATTAAAGCCTATATTTTTTCTTCCAATTGCAAATACTCCACATATACCTCCGCCCATAGCCATAACAGATCACTGATACACCAATATACACCAAAGGTGGGTCTATCATCAACTAAAATTGGAGATGCTATGTTTACTAATCTTTCAATTTCTATCCATGCCATAACTTCAATTACAAACCTTCCTATAAATTTTTATTAAAACAAAATAATTTAATTCTGTCTTTATCACAATATTACTCTTAACTAGAGCTTTCCAATGATGTATCGCTTGCCCTATTCCGGCAAACCGTTCTCAAGTTATAAGAAAATTTGTTAGCACTTGGCTGGCGGGGGGGGGGGCGGGGGCGGGGGCGGGGGCGGGGGGGGGGGGCGGCGGGGGCGGGGGGGGGGGGCTATGCATGAATGGATTGAGGTCAAGGTCACCAAAAAATAATAATGATCCAAGGTGATGGAGGCGGCAATAACCGTCTCCACCACCCTGTGTTCCTCAAACACTCCCAATCCCAACCCAAAAAAGTTACGTCTTGCGAGGGATCCCAATTTTTTTTGCCCGCACGCACTTTGGCGATCCAGTTTGGTGAGCTGTGATACGGGCGGCCAGTCTCGGGCCATTTGGCACTGGGCTTGACCATGTGGTAGTTAGGGACACTGGAACAGCTAGTGCAAGACGCAACTCTAACCTCCCACCCTTAATCTAAACCCGCCCAAACATATTTTTGCCTGACCAAAATTAAAAACAAAAATCAAAAACAATAAAAATATGCGCTACCTACGGCACAACGCGCATGTCCCACCCATATTTAATGAAGTTCAATCCAACTTCTTAAAGTTACATTTAAATTTAAATTTAATCTACCCATCCTAACAGCTAGCTGTGAAATGTAAAAAATTATTAGTACACAGATAAACAAACACAGACATAGATACACACACACACACACACACACACACACACACACCATAAACCAATACTTAAAATTAAAAACACATTTTTTAAACATAAATAATACCATAACACACCTTAATGCTAACATCGCAATGCGCAAGTTAAACCTTAAAACTAACACATCTTAAGACTAAAACCAAATAAAACTTTACATAAAACCATAGACACACACACACACACACACACAACTAATATTAAATAATAATAGCCTAACAACAAGAGTAACTCAAATATATATCGGCCGCTTATACATTTGAGTTGCCCTCTGAGTTCGGAACAACCATCGCGTCCGACGAATTGTTCCGAACTAACTCAGCAATAGTCGCCAAAGAGGTTCTCGGCTCACAAAGTGGTGGGGGGCCTGGAGGGGTTTGAGGGGCGCGGAACTTTCCAGTAAGGTCAGTGGAAAATCCCCAACGGATGTGCTTTGTTACATGTGGGTCCCCCCTAACGCAGGTGGAGCCTTGTGCCTCTTAATTAGCATTAGATAACATCTAATTACATCCGCTGACAAGTACATCCGCTGACAGCTACATGCGCAGCTTTCCCCGTCGCGTGCGTGACAGCATAACTATCGCAGTTTGTTATCTGCCCTCTTCCACCGCTTAATTATACTTCCAACGGAAATTAATCGCCGGTACACGCAGCCTGTGGAGGGGGCGGGGGCGGGGGCGGGGGGGGGGCTTCCGGTTTCCGGTCCGGTCGGGGGGGGGGGTCATGCATGAGTAACCATCCGCATGTATATAAACGACGGGAAGCTCGCGCGCATCCCATATAGGGAGCTGACACCCCAACGGTAAACAACCAATCCGTGAGTTCATACCACATAGTACTTTAACACACTATTTATTTTAACATTTTTATTATTTTTACACTATTTCTTAACACTACATCAGTTATTTTATATATCTTAATTTTATTTTCGTGTCGAGTTTCCATTTTTTTTAACTAAAATATGCTAATTAACATCGTGTGCAGGAAACTGACACTGATTAATTGCAGGTTCCATTCTTACACACCTGTTTCCTCCTTAATATGCAAATTACTCTCTTACTTTAACAACACTTAAACTCTAACCGCTACTTCTCGGTCATATTAATATAATTAGTGCTACACTACGGGATTTACCTGTGCAATAGTGCACGCTATGTTTCCTGCACGTCTGCAGGTAATACACCTTACAATCATATACTTATTGCTACATTACACAAGACATTTCTTGCACACCTGCAGGTAATACACTTGCTGACCGTCTACTATTATAATTATTGCTACAGTACAAGAGACATTTCTTGCACACCTGCAGCTTATACACTTTACAACCGTTTAATATTAAAATTATTGCTATACTACAATGGTTACCTGTTCAATCACAGTTGTGGTCCCCCCACTTGATTATCCACAGAGCAATACTTGCAATCCTACAACTGAATAATTAATTAACTTCCGCGATCACCAGTACTTTTTTAAACTATCCGTCTCTTCCTCTGACTCTTGTGACCATAGCCGCAGCCAACTGACAAATAACCGAGCTCTCCCGAACCTCGCTCTTTTATGCGGTTTTCTCAGGGAGGGGGTTGGAGGGGCGTCGCACGTGACTCATCGATCGCATAAAAAGGGGTGTTGCTGCCGCGCGCGCGCCATTTCGGTGGCGGAATCGGTCGGGTGAGGTACTATCCGTTAGTCTCTTGCGCTTTTATAACTAACGCTTGTTACTCTAAAATGTGTTTGCACTTAATATGCTAATTAGTCTTTATATTTGTGCACAGGGCATTTCCTGCACACCTGCAGGTGATACACCTTACAACGGTCTACTATTATACTTGTTGCTACAATACAAGATTTACCTGTCCAATTGGCAATTGTAATCCCACTTAGTTGTGCACAGGATATTTCTTGCACACCAGCAGATCATACACTTTACAACCGTCTAATATTATAGTTATTGCTACAGTACAAGTATTCCTACTTATTCATGCACGGAACATTACTTGCAATCCTGCACCTGAATAATTAATTAACTTCTGCGGCTACCAATACTTTTTTTCGCCTATATGTTTCCCCTGCTACAACCTTTCGCGGCGCCGCCCGACAAATAACTGAGCTCTCCGAAGTTCTGTTCTTTTATGTCATCCTCTCAGGGGAGGGGTTGGGGGGGGGGCCGCACAACCCCCATATAACGGGCATCGGTACCGCGCGCGCGTCATTATAGTGGCGATAGGGCAACAGTAAACAACTATCCGCAAGTCTCTAACACCTAGTCTAACACTTTTTTACTTACACTTTTTTACTCTAACATATGTTTGCACTTATTATGCTAATTAGTCTCTATATATTCAGACACACTCGCGGGCGCCGGTCATATACTCGCCGATTGTCGGAGAGTACACATCTCCCCTTCGTGTATTATCATGGCTTCGCACTCTTTACAACTAAAGCTTTTACGCACAAAACATATTTTACAGAAACAATCTAACTCCACAGTTTCTAAACCGCGTACTACATTGGCTAAGCTTAAGAAATACTACAGTTTTCACCCGTTGTACTTTGCAAAACCTAGCCTGTGCAACACTGCATACTGTACTGATACTGTTTTGCACGCTGTCTTAACTGACATGCTGCAGTATCAACATTTCAATCTTGTTACACCTAATGACGACGCTATCCAATTATTCTTATTCACTATATTACCGGGTTTATATGATCGTTCTTCCTTGGACACATGTCTCATTCTACTGTATCGACTCCCACTGTAAACACCTAGGAGCTCTCCTATCATGCAACTATTATTTTAATTTAATTTTAAAAATAAACGATAACCTCCCGCGGCCCGGCGCCGCCCCACCCCATTCCCACCGAGCCCCTGCGGCTCCCACTTTTTTAAAACCCCCTCCGGATGACCTTGACCCACTTCCCAAACCCATCCATCACTGTCACCCCCACCCCACACTTCCAACCCCACACCTGCCACTTCCAACCGCTGACCTTGACCTGAGCCAGGAGTGGCCAAAAGACACTACTTCAAAGGTATTGGAAGATATTATTGAACCGCCAATTCGCCTCCGCACCAAGCCTGACTACAAGCAGGATCTGGGTCTCATGATGACGGGAGCGAGGAGGGGCTCACGACCTACAAGTAAAAACAAACAATAGCGTGGATGGGTCAATCCAATGAGACTAGTCTTTACCAGGGCAAGAAAACAGAAAATTTTATTTTTTCAAGAACAACAAGGACAAAATACTTGGAAAGTTCCTTCTTACGTATAAAGACATAAATCCTTTTTTTTTGGAAAGTGACCTTGTCCTCTGCACTCAAATAATTGTTCCAAGGGAGCCCCTTGATCAGAGTTGTTTACCAGAACATGTTCTTAAAAATAAATAATAAATTTAGACTACAAAACAACAACAATGGCTCGATTGTTCATTGATTGTTGACAACGAGAAAATCGTTAATATTTATCAAAATGCTTTTTTTGTTAGCATTGCTTAGCTGCTAGAGTATTAGTTACAATATATATGTTTAATGTTTTCAAATGTATAACTTAACACAGAAATGTTGTAGTGTATGTTAAACCATATTATCGTGTGTCTACTTTTGGTCCACCTTTATTGTTTGTAAATAAACCATTCTTTACCACTATTAATTCACAATAACTGGCAAC
This sequence comes from Neoaliturus tenellus, assembly GCA_030545055.2. Lineage (NCBI taxonomy): Eukaryota > Metazoa > Arthropoda > Insecta > Hemiptera > Cicadellidae > Neoaliturus > Neoaliturus tenellus. The sequence continues at coordinate 172,530,185 of CM061531.1, read as the reverse complement.
GATGACGGGATACTGCACCGATGACATGCAGACCAAATTAAGCGATTTGGGTAAATTGAACTTGTTGAACGAGAAACTTGTTCACGTGAGAAACAGCAAAAACTGATGGATGGAAACAGTTCTGAATTAATCCTAACTGCAGTGGAAGTCCTAAAACCCAATCAACACAAATATAACATGAAGTGGGAGCGTTGTGAAACCCCTGGTCAGATTAAAATTGTAACCAATTTTTAAGGGGAAGTTTTGTAGTTTACTAGTAATCGTGTTGCTCGAAATTGAGCAATTTAATCTGGACTACCCCATGTAATTGCTAAAAATGTTAAATTTATTTTCATATCAAGATCACCCTACCAAACCGTGCCTAATCACCAAAAATACACTTATTTACAGCTGTACATTAACAGTTGTTTAAAAAACTAAACCCAAGCCCAGTCCTATACGATCCAATAATACGAGCACTGTCTGAAGGGATGCGTGTTACACTATCTCGAAATCTAACGGGTAAATATTGCTTAAACTTTATATTTAAGACTGTTTGGCACAAAAATAAATTTAGAAACAGTCTCAACCCCAGGAAAAATTTAGTTTTGTATAAAATAAAGTTTAGAAATAGTATTTTTTAACATTGTTCATATGGGTTGCTAGTTTGGTAACGAAGTAACTAAAAGTAAAAAAAAAATAAAGGAACATTATTTTAAGCAGTTTTTTGAACAGCTGTCAACTGTGAAGAGTCTGGTGTAGATTTAATAGATTGATTACCATGACACTATGAAAAAAGAGAATTTAAACCATCAACGAGCAAAGATCGGTTAACCTGGTTATTACTCTTTTTTAGGGAGAGGCGGAAAAAAGCATTATGCATACAGAAGAACCAGCCTGTAGTGTGGGACTCCCCTAAAAACGGGTATACCCACTAATAAATGGCCTGGAATTGTTTGTCACATTACACCAGGCTAGGCTTAAATTAGCCTAAGCCCATTTGGGCTCACTCCTTGACCAGCCACACGGTCAGCGGGTCTGAGCCGCTTGGCGGTCCAGATCAGTCTTTTTTCTAAGGAGGATGTCCCGGACGCACTGTGACAAACAGTCCCAGCAGCCCTCATCCTCCAAGATCTTTTAGCAGACAGAGTCCACCGAAAATGCACCAAAAGTTTGTGTGGAAAACAGGTGGGGCCCTTCCCAACGGGGGCAGTGGAAAAAGGTGTGCTCCGCATCGTCGGGAACGCCCGGCCAATAAATGCAGTCCGATTAACCGGTCTTGTCATTCGCATACAGGTTCGACAGAAAATAGCCGTGACTTGTCAGGAATTGGGTCATGTAGTAGTCAACCTCCCCATGCCGTCGTTCCACCCACGGTTGGACCTGCTTGATGGGTCGCGCAGTCCATCGTCCTCGGGTGTCGTGCTCCCAGCTGTGTTTCCACTGCTGGAAGGTTCGGGAGCGCTCTTTTGTTCTTGCCGTGTCCTTGCCAATCTCGCCTTGTCTCTTATAAATCGCCTTCCTCTCTCCTGCCAAGAGCTTGATAGAGATGACTCCGGCGACCACCAGAACGGCACGCTCGGACACGGTCCGGTGGGTGGAACACATCCGAATTGATGCTTGACGCTGAACCCGGGCAACCTGTATAACTCTTTATCTAGAGCGTCTGCCCACACCTCTGCTCCATAAAGAAGCACGGACTGGACCGTGGTCAATAAACGTCTAAACGCTGGATCGGGGACCCCCGACATTGGCTATCAACTTACCAAGGTAAGTGACTATCTTAGGGGCCTTGTCCACTGTAGGGAAGATCTGATCCCTCCAGCTTAACTTGGTGTCCATCACAAACCCGAGGTGCTTGGCAGCACGGGTTGATTTGACGACCTCCCTTTCCACTCGCACGGACTACGGTGTAGATCCTCTTCTTCTTCCTTTCCTACGTCTTACTGAGAGCAAGCAAGGGGTCGTGATCTGCAAGGGAAAAGGTGATCCCGAGCTGCCGTCGTCCCACAGGCCTCTTTGCATGTTGGACACGGCTTGGAAGCATTTCGAGAAGCTGATCCGTTCCCGCCTGCATTCTGGTGGGGACTTATGCTCCCTTTAATGCGGCTTCAGAAAGGTATGTTCAACGATCGACGCTATCACCGAAGTCCAGATAGCTCTGGAGAGAGCTGAGAGCCACAACCATTTCTCCCGCCGAGTAGTGATTCTTGTTACGCTTGATGTCAAGAATGCTTTCAACTCGGCGAGGTGGGTATATATGTTGGATGAAATTCGCAACCCCTTTCGCATTCCTCCATATCTTTTGTGGCTCATCGAGGATTATCTCCGCTCTTGAAGCCTGGTTTACGACACAAGCAAGGGACTGAACCCGGACGATGGAAGTCACTTTTGGTGCTGTGCAAGGTTCAATACTCGGCCCGGATCTCTGGAACGTTGCCTATGACAGCCTCCTGAGGTCCGAGATGCCTGAAGAAATAGCTTTGGTTGGGTACGTTGATGACATCAATGCTCTCATTGCTGCACGCAACATTGAGCTGGCCGAACTAAAGTTAGTAGTGCCTCGGCCCCAAACTCGTCAGGATTTCACTGAGCTCTTCGAGAGATTACTTCGGTGAACTTTACCACGTCCAGTTTGTTGGTGTTCCACTGGCGTAGCCCTTCCCAAGATGCGAAACTCTTCGATTTGCCTCATCATGGAGGTCAAAGACAATGGATTGGTGGTCACTACCCATGTAATTCTCCACAACCATTTCCGCACCACAAGAGCCACAGATCCTCGGAAGAAGCGACTCAGACGCAAAGGTGACGTCAGGGAACGTACCTCTCTGCCCGGACCACCGAAAAGTAGGTGTGACGCCCTGGTTGAGGACGACAAGGTCGGCCCTGGTGATGAAGTTCAGGATACTGTTACTCTAATGGGAAAGTTTAAAATGTTAATAATGGGTAGCGATTTTATTTTTTTTCGATTCTCTTTATTGTTTTGCGGAATAAACTACAGATTAGGCCCTATCGAACGACACAAAAAACTTGGAAATCGGTTTAAAATTTTAGGTGGAGTCCTCCTAAAAACCCCTAAGGTAACGAGGTGACCCGTGCGCAATTTGCGCATTTTATGATTCTGTATGAGAGAAACTAACCTAAAGTACATGTATGTTAGCAACGGTGGTTAAATAGATATAGAGTGCTCACCAGATAGGGAAAAGTGTCCCTTTTTGACTGGCGCCATGTTACCCATGATTTCCTTGGTAACCAGTCCTTTGTTTACAACTTTTCAAACAGTAATTTACCATTTTACCCACACCTATCCGACGTTTCTGTGGTAAGCAACTTCAATAGCCTGCTCACAGATCAAATCAAACTAATTTAACAACAAACAACAAATAAACATATGTTTTAAAAATATCATCAGTAATTTTTGAAGCTTGTAGCGACTAATCAGAACTAGTAACCAAGGAAACGAGAGTAAAGTCAGTAAAGTGTGATATGGTTGCCAAGGAAACGGCGGGAATCATGGGTAAAATGGCGCAAATCAAAAAGGGACACAAAATTAACATGTCATGAGCACTCTATATCTATTTAACCTCGTTGTATGTTAGTTATAAAGTGACAAAGATCTATTTTTGTTTACTATTTGGCTTTAAAATTCATCTGAAGGTAAGTTTAATCAGCTGTTAAATTACAATTCCCATTAGAGATCTTGAAATAAAAGTTGGTCAACATTTTAAAGCGCGCTCTAGAAATAAATCAATGGCTAGGGGGGCGAAGCCCAATACGATATGACCTTTTTAATTACGATTCGCCCATGCGCTATATCCTAAGCCTTAAAATGGCACTCAATCTTAAAAACCGGTTCAGTAGGTCGAGAGAAAAAAGGCAGTAACAGACGAAACCCTTATAGAAATAAGAAGATATAAGATAGATAGATTAAAAATATAAAAATCACCTGATCATGTGATCAATTTTGGTTCATGTAAATTGTTTGTAAAAAAATCATTCTTGACCATTCCACTAAATCAATTACGAGGCTATCGAAACTGGGCCAGGGACGCATGATACAAGATTTCAGGCGTCATGAGGGGTATCCAGTGTCTATAGATCTTCCTCAAATACTATCGACATCAAAATACGATTGGTCGGAACCTATACAGACCAACCGTCTACGATTTTTATAAAGACATACACGTTTATATTTTGGTATGGTTATGTCTTTCTTGTAGTAGTTATGTCAGTTTGAAGGAAGAAAATATAGGATTGATCCATTATTTTAGCATCCAAACACAACTAGACGAGAACTATAGAAATAACTTCAATTCATGTAATATATTGAATCGATTAAAATGGTATTTTTAGTGATTTTTTCTGAAATAAATTGTATGTTGTGAAGTAAAAAAATGTATTGTATGAACGTAAATTTTACATCCGTATAAAATAAAGCACAAGAGGAAAATACAATTTCTTTATAAAACCGTCTGCCCCTCTCCTCATACGAATAAATGCACTGCTTGACTGTAAATCCCACAATAGATTCTATTTTTCCGTACACTCAAATCCTACAGAATATTGGATGGTAATCTTTATCTCCTCTCCCTGCTGATGGAAATATTTCCTTTCATGTGTTTTGAGCTACCATTTTCAGAAATGGCATTTACTCTCTTGTGACATATGTTTCTATTATTAAATCATTCTTAGATTCTAGGGTGTGTTTTGCATTATGACCATCAGTATACTTATAACAACATCAGGACATTCACAGCAAAATATACAAATGTATTTTTCTTGTTTATGTTTTAAACCCTTTACACATAAGCTTTTTATTGGAGGCAAATGTTACTCCAATAGTATTTTTCATCACTAGGAGCAAAAGTGGGTCTTTTTGGTGCGTAATCGTGTTTTAAAAACGAGGCGCAGCCGAGTTTTTAAAAACGATTAAGCATCAAAAAGACACTTTTGCTCCGAGTGATGAACAACGTTTTTTATCATAATGCGAAATTAGACTTTTGATCATTAAAAATATTAACTATAAAGATTTATTTTCGAGGTTATATTTACAAAGTTAGTAATATCCCGTGTTTACATTTATGCTATTTACAAACAATGTTCTTTATAATGTTTGAATTGCAAAATTCTGCTCCTCAACATTAATAAATGAATAATATTATACATAGCTAACAGCTGACTTTTCAGTACTAGGACCTAAAAAATTCTCCATATGATTTTTCAGTCCTAGGACAATAAAGAATCGGTTTTGGTACAACAGTTGAGAGAACAAAAAACAGGCTGATTTCGTGCAGAATGATAAAAAAAGATTTAATTAAACAAAGCAAAAAGTAATATAATTATGTTTAATATTAAATGACAAGCAAATTTTTTCGTACTTTATAGGCATTTGCTACATATATTTACTAAACCTTTACCTTACATTGGCTTTATAGTATTTTTACTCTATTACTATATATTCAAAACGAAATATTTAAATGATGTTGTGATGTTATGTTGCTATTGCATTGTTATTATAAACATTTTACAGTGAAGCCATAAAATAAAAAGGAGCTTTTGATGTTGATTTTTAATTGCGCTCTATTAATATATTGGAACCAAGAAAGCCCAAGTATTAAATTTATAATTTTTTTGTGCAAAATATAAACAAACATTTTATTTTATTTGTGAAAGTGGTATTTATTTTAAAGAAAATTTCATAGTTACCCTTTAGATTAGTAAATAATTGTTCTACATTGCAAAAGTACAAGACTTAACAAATATGTAATAATCTTAATATTGTTAATATAAATATTTAATTGGTTCGGTAGTAACTAACTGATAACATATCAAAATTGCATGACAAGATATTATGAAAAAGTTATGGTTTCAAGAGTGAGTAAAAAGCGGAATCTAAAGTGCCGCTTGACGAAGTTTACGCTCTTAAACACGGAGATAAGGCAAATTGGTAGCTTTGCCAAGTTTCGGCACGGCTGCTTAACCTCGTTGTTTCGTCCGTTTTTTTCTCTCAGCTTCTATAATTCTGTAAAACATATCTGATAGTTGAACGTAGAAGATGAACGAGAATTTACACAATAAGAAAAACTATGGTGTTTACAAATAATAATTCCCAATCAAAATTTGTTTTCATAAATGTTTCAATTCATAAACACTTAAATTTATAAAAAAAAATTAGATATTTTGTATTGAAGTAAAAGTATGAAAAAAAGCCATTTTAACCCTTTTGAAACACCACAAAACACGTTCAAAGCCCTAGTACAACATTTTCGTAACAAATTTCATTGAAATCGGAGGTCCCTTTTAAAAGTATTAGTACAACGGACACATGCATGCCGTATGTTGCAAATAATTTGTTATCACGTTTATTTAATATGATTTTATGCAACATTTTATCACCTGCCAATTCGGGCAAGGTTATCCTTTTGAGGTCCGGTTTGCGGCATTGTATTCATTGTTTCTTCTGACTCCTGGTGGGCCATTCCCCAATTCCGGATAAAAAGTCATTAAATGTCTCAAATTTAGCACTGGCGACCCGATATAGCTTTTTAAAGTTTCATTTATCTAATTTATTTATTTATTCATTCATTACTCAACGGTGACCAATATATTTACATTGCATGTATCTAAAACTAAATTTCATTCCAAGTATGGTATAAATAATTCAACAATAACAGAATCAACAAAATTAATACAATAAAGAATGGTTAAAAAATGGATAAACAATGTAACAGGCATAACAAATAAATTAACAAGAATTACCAAAACAGCCAACAGAAAAATCATATAAAAGTAAAAATAACAGTAATAAATAATAACAACATATTATAGGAACAAATAATAACAACAGATTACAGTAATAATTAATAACAACAGGCACTGTTTGAATCTTCATTTTTAACAAGTCAAGTTTTTATAATTGTTAAACGTTGCAAGACATTCACTTTTAAAGTAGAAGCTGAAACTCCAAAGAAGTCAAGCACAGTCATGTCTCCTCCAGTCCTCAGCAGTCTTGTCATCCCATGATGGAAGGCGTAGTTGGTATGTTGAAACCTCTGACTGAAGATTGCTCTGGATCGAGTGGTACGAGGGAAAGCAAAGTCCACATCACACAACAGAGGACAGTTAAAATGGCCATTCACTAACTTGAATAGGAAAGCAAGATCGACCCATTTCCATCTGGCTACAAGATTTAACTGCCCAAACTGTGATTCGACTAGACGACTACACAAATTGGGGTGTTAAAGTACCTCAACCCCAATCTCAAGCCGAGCATCCGTGTAAAGCTAATTAATTCCATACATAACATAAGAAGAAGAATTTCCTTCCAAGCCAAAAGGCACCCAGGTAGGTGGAAAACACTGTAGAAATGGTCCAATTTTGGTAAACTTTTTCCCACGTTAATTTATTTTCACTTCACACGTCGATGATAAAATTTTTGGGAATGTAGTTGCTTCCAGGTTAGGCCCTTTTTTCATATTTTCCTGACTATGATGTTTGCAAGCTTTTTAAAAATATATAATTTGCAATTCCTGCTAAGACAAGGAACTAGTGATGTTTCAATGATCATTTCATAAAAACAGGACTATTGTTGTTTTTATCAAGATTATATTTTATTGGCTTTGTTTTGCATTTGAAAGAAAAATAATAGGTTTTAATATTTGTACTTAATAATATTTGTAGCTATACTTTTACCGTGACTTAATATTACATACATTGTAAGATGGCATTTAAAAGAGCTAAACAACATCAATTAAATATAACTATGTATACCTGAGTGTTAAATTCTACCTAATGGGCAACAGTTTGGTGGGGTATTCTAAGCAATGATTGAATATAGAGAGCTCAATGGCTGGCGCTGATGCGTTACCACCACACAGTCCATCAGCAAACAATCCAAATTGATAAAAAAACTTAAACTGTTGATTTTTTAAATCTAAACTGTTGTACTTAATAAAAGTTGGCATTGTTTATCTTATTCTACTAATTTGGCTTATATATAGACTACTGATGTACTCTGTAAACAAGCAATGAAGTAGGGACGGCTGTTATGGACCCCATTCCCTAATATTAAATTTGTCATTGTGCTATTGATTTATTATTTTATTGTTAGGATTAGTTATATAATCACAAATTCCTTGTTTGATGAAACAAGAATATTTATTGAAAACTCACTGTAGACAGGTCTGCTGCGACAGGGTATTTTTTTGATTCGATATACTTTTTGGAACGACGTATGTACTGACAAACCCAGGGCTAAACCAAATCCATTTGTGTTTTACTTTGTTGAATTATTTTACTATACATGTAAAATAAATCTTATATCTTACTAAAAAATCTTAACCAAATTGATATTTATTAGCATGTGAATAATTGCATTAATTGAAACTCAATTAAATATTAAAGAATTTAATTTAAATAAAATTTCATCATTGCATCATCAGTTTGCATAATTAAATGTTTGTGTGAACACTATTTTAACGACCCTTATTACGCAGGGACATACTGAACATACTGTTGACTTAAAACCAAAATTATAGTTTTGTATTTTAATTTCACGGGCAGAACATTTTAAATATGTGATAACGATTAATCTACATTTTTTCCTAATAACCAAAGGCCCATATTTTAATATGGCTCCAGAAAATATAACATCTAATCCTAAATATATACTCCCGCAGGTGTAACTCACTGATGTATATAAAAGTTCGGACGGAACCGTTCAAGCTAGAAACTTGAAATTTGGCATTCTATTAGCTGACACGATTTACATTCACAAAAAATTCTAAAAACTACCAATTTTTCACTTTTAATCTATAAAAAAGGTAAAAAATATAGATTTGTCGGTAATGTAGTTCAGCTGTGTTAGCGATACCACCGTGATGACGGTATCGTAGATCACTTTGCAGGTTTAGTTCTCGCTCGTGTTTAATTGATCTCTTTCAACTAAACCCGTGTTGATAAAGTCTAATTATGAAACTTCCGTCGGTGTATTAGTGTATTGTTAGTGGTTAAAATTCCACCAGGATGATTTCCGCTTTGATTCTTACAGTAACATTGCCCAGCGTGTAGCTAATGCAGCATGTGCGCTAGCTTGGAAGTTCGTCAATGGTGAATTTTCTTCTATTATTGATGAAACATTGTATTTAGAAGTGCTACTCTCTTAAAAATTGAACTAAAAAGAATTCATCATAAATGCCAGCTTATATTAAGTGTTATTCTTTAACGTTTTGTTGGATAACCTATTATTGATGAAATATTGTATTTATAAGTGCAACGCTCTTTAAAAATTGAACTACAAAGAATTCATCATTAATGCCAGCTTATATTATGTGTTATTCTTTGACGTTTTGTTGGTCCTTAAGGCTCCTTTTATTCACCGCGGCATGTCGCAGCGGGCTGTCGCTGCGGCAGATCGCTGTGCCAAATTTTCACGCGACAAGTCGCTGCTGTTGACCGCTGTCGTGTGGAAGGGGTAACAGTGCTGCCAACTACATTTGGTAGTCGCCCAGACACAAAGGCAAGCACGTGTTGTGATGTTCGAGGCCGCTTGGGTTGGCAGCACTGCGAGAGTGAACGCGGGCTGCCGCTTTGAATAAACGGCCCAATACAAACCAATGCATATAGAAACCGCTCGTCGCCAGCGATTTCTAAGTGCACGCGACAGAATTTACAAAACGCCGCGACACATCGCTACTTCTGAGACCGCTCATTTCTGAATAAACGTCCCTATTTAAATCAATGCACTTACAAAATCGCTGCGACAGCCCGCTGCGACATGTCGCGGGTGAATAAAAGGAGCCTTACCCTCCAGTCAGTTTTTAAGTTAACTTATTTATTTATGTGGGTGGTTTACCATATGTGGAGGTTACTTTTTAATAACCACTGTAAAATTATTTAATTCCTTCAATATTGCGCATGGACATATCTTGAACGGCACCGATATCATTAAAAGCATCAAACATATAAAATAATTGTGATGAATGGCAGAATAAGTGATATTGAAGGAAATTTACTTTATTTTAAAGTTTAACACTAAAAATATTGAACTTAAAAAAATTATAATTAATGCCTGCTAATACTCGTATTATGTGTTATTATTTAACCTGTTCAATATGAACGAGTATCTCTGTTGCAGATTGTTTCCGAATTAGCAAGATATATCTAACATATAAAAATTTAACTTTTTGTCGTATCTCAAATCTTTATTTTGAGACCGTTTTGCAACTTTTATCATCACTGAATTTGATATTCTGTAACTTTTTACTAGGCCTAACGACAGTTATATTGTATGTGAAGTTCGAATTTTACATTCAATGAACTTTTACAATATCCCTGTAACTTCAACATGATTTATGAGGAGTAACTAGAATAATTATTATTTCGTAATAAACATTTTTATTTTGTATCGAATACTATTTTTGTGAATACTCTTTGGCGGGTTCCAAACGGTTTGTTCATGTTTTCCATTTTTTGTTTTTGTTACATTATTTATTTTTTCACTGATCTGCAAAATAGTTTAACTAGCTTAGTCATTCTACCTTTTCATCTATTTCATCTAGTTTATTTTTTTCATACTTTTTGCGCTAAGAGGGTGGGGCAAGGAATGGCGTCACATCCCCTTACGATTAGTTTACTACTGTATAGTTGCTTTTAAAATCCAAATTAATAATACTCAGATATAGTACCTAGAAACCACCCATACGCCCACACTCATAACCTGATCAGTACAGTTATCAAACAAAATTAACAATTTTAACTTAAAATATTATGGGAAGATTTTCAATGTTTGAGACTTGGTAAACTACTAACTTGTTCGGCGAACACAACGAGGGGTATGGGGGTGGAGGCCTCAACTAGCCTGTTCAGTGCTTGAGATTTTTACAGCAATTCAAGAATTGGGTTTAACTAATTGCTGGGAAAGAGGGTGTAGCCTCAATCCACCATAATACCTAGAATATTTGCATAGTTGATTATGATTTCACAATTCTAATTTTTTTACGAACTAAGGAGAACTAGGAAGTGGTTTTAAAAACGAGCTACAGGCGATTTTTGTATTAGCCGGTTTTCTTACTGTCTAAGCGGACCAGTTCTTCGGTGGACCTAACCTGCTACAACTCTACTTTTCAATAATTTACACATTTAGGACAAAGTTGCAACTTTCTTCATTTTAAGACTTTATAAAGACTTTAAGACTTCATGATTATAGTACCTACTACCCTGTGATCTATTACATACTACTAGGGCTCTTATTTTTATTAATTTTCTGAACCAAAATATATAATATTTTAAATTGTTAATTTAATAATTTCTGATTTTAAAAGATAAAAATGTTATCCTTATGTTATCCTTTCTTTTTTATGGTACATATATGATTCCTGAGTTTCTTGGAATCCCCGTGGCGGAACTGAAGCATCTTAGCCTATACTGTATTTTTTAATTTCAAATATCTTTATTTTGTCTTAATTTTCTTCTATAGCATACAACGATCCTCTATATAAACTTATAGTTTTATTCCACTTTTATCTTTTCAGAATACACCTATTACCTCGATCATGTGCAATTATAATCGTATCTACAAATTTTAACACAACAATTTTTGAGCATGGCTATTTACATAGTTAACACAAGTTATTTCACAACTTCATTATATTTTTAACGAATTAAGTGAAACTATGGAGTGGGATTAAATCATGAGCCGTGGGCTCAAAGATTATTATTATCAATTGTGAGTAGTGTGTATTGGCGGCTTCTGTTACTGTCATGGGAGTTGAGCCCTCAAGTAGTCTGGTCATTGTATGAGTTTTGACAGTAATTTATTTAATTTCGGCAACCAATTATTGGGTTGGACCCTCAATCCAGCGTAACACCTAGAATATTTACATAAATAATTATCATTTCACAGCTCTATTTTTTCTACTATTTACTAAGAAGGGCTATTAAACCCGATTCATAGGAGATTATTAAAGCTTTTTACTATTGATTGTGAATTGTGTGTATTAGACGGTTTTGTTACTGTCTTGGCTGTCCAGTTCTTCTGTGGAACTAAACTATTTCATACTTGACTTTTTACTAATTCAAACTAGGGGGCAACTCCTAAGGGGGTATGGGGGCGGAGCCCCCATCGAGCCGCAGGCGAGTCATTTATTTATACTGGTTTCTATTGGTTTCTTAGCTGTGTCTTTAATTCTTCTATGATATTTTTATATAGTAGAGTTTATATAGGTGATTATAATTTAATTTCCACTCGGTTTTAAATTTTTCCCTTTGCTTTTTGTTTTTGGAAAATTTTATAATTCAACCTTTGATGTAGTTACCCTTAAAATTATTTGGTATTTCATATGAAACAAGCATACTGTGTTACTAAAGTTGTTGTATCTTTTAAGATTACAATTTTTTTTCTTATATAGAACTTTTTAATATTAAGACATTATTATTTAATATTATTTATGGCCTTATTATTTAATATTAAGACAAATTTCATTTTACCGTGAAGAAGTTAAAAAAAAAATACGAGTATATATTTTTATCAAATTGTTCTTAAATAGATTTTGTACATTAAATTTGTTCTACCCATATTTAAAATCTACATATGAGGAATTAAATTATATTTTTGAACAAATTATCACAAATAATTCTTTTTTACTCAGGGTGAGATTCATGCAACGAATCATTTTGGAATAACTTTCGTGGATGGTATTTTTATGTAAGAAAATTACGTACAATGATAGAGTGTTTATATAACATGTCAAGATTTCAACTTCCTACGGAGACGTGTCCTCATAAATAGAGAGTAGTAGACAGAAATATCACTTTGGTAAATGTACGAATGAGTCTGTATTGACGGCCTTACAACAAAGATTACATATTGAATTCATCTGTCTACTCAAACCAGCTGAACATGTAAACAATAAAAAAAGATTCTAAAAACTAGCCTTAACTTGTAATACTGAGGTAAAAATGCCAAAAGCCCATTTTTGATCCTTAAAAAACACACACTCAAAACACTGTAACCACGGTCTTGTACCACGGTGTTTCAACGAACGGTATTTTTTGCTTTTGGGGATCTAAAAAAGTAACATTTAAGGCATTAAGTCCTACGGTGATTACTACCATAAAAGCTCATTTCTTTAAAGAAGGGGGGAAGGATTCCCTAATATTATCTTTAGGGAAATCCACTAAAGATTCATTATATGAACACTTAACAAAACAATTATAACAGTTATCATTGATTTTTTATGACATTTAATTCACTTGAAATTTTTTTGGAGTAAAGGAAAATCTCTAAGAAATTATTTTATGGTCAAGTTTAAGATTATCGTGCATTGGTAACGATCCCTTACAAGTCATATATAGTTGGTAAAGACTTTCTACACTTTGAGAAGAAATAAATGCAAGCTCCTTCAAAGCAACGACATAATATGCTTGTTATCAGTCTACTATACTGTTAGAGCTGAGCCATGAATATTCGAACGTTCGGTTCGTCAGCTTACTCTGCACACGTGACTGGTGCTTATATAATCATCTTTTGTCAAAGATTGGAATATAAAAGCTATTTTTAATGTATATTAGCTTATAGCTTATTAACAATATTCAGTTTCTCAAGTGCATTTCACAAAACGGTTACTAAGAACTCCTTTGTACCAGCACGATACGAGTTAAAAATTAATACCCTTAAAATAATTTAGTATCAAATGTTACGTAAGCCTATTGTTAACTGTGTTAAGGCAAGACCTTTTACGGTACAATAGTTTCAGCAACAAGTACATTGGTGCAACCATGAACACCTAAAGACACAGATATCTCGCGCGGAAATTAAACATCAGTTACACGACATCCAAGCCAGAGAAGTTGTCATGTAGTTTAACTACGTCGTGGCTAATAACTCAAGGAATCCTTCATCATCCCACATCATCTACAACTATCCACATTATCTAAATGATCCAAGAATATTTCATATGCCGCCCTTGAAAAATAACAAACTATTTATAACATATCTATTATAAAACAATTTAAATATGAAACAATGTTGCACAAAACGTTTTAATATATTGATTTTGTTGAATTTTTTTAAAACATGTTTCTTTTTTTTACTGGGTTCAGCTTCTTTTGTTACCAATACAAAAGAAATTAATTATCTTGACGAATGAATCAGCTAGGCAGTAACGAAAAGCTGCACCAACCATCGAGTGCATTGGAGTATCAGAAAAATTACTATAGTATACTACAACATAACAATTGTAAAAATTTTAGTGTTACCTATTTCGCAATATTTGGGATGTAGGCTAGTTACACTACAAAGAGCTTTGTTACATGAACGTATTGGTTGCACAAAAAGCTCAAAATTACTTTGCAAATTGAGCCTCCCGCTTGCTAACCGGTAGGCTTCCTTTGAAAAATAAACTTATGGTATGAATATTATTTTATGAACCTTAAAGACTTTAATTTCTTATTTTGGCGTTCTGCGAACATTATAATTTTTTTACCTTACTTTTTCTTAAAAATAAGGATCTGCCTTTTAAAACAAACGGTTACAACGCCAACTGATCTATTTCCGTCGTTTTAAGCAATGTATACAGAACCAATTAAGTATGAACATCTCATTAAAAAAAATTGTTTTTCCCTTTAAAAAAAAAAGTAAAATAAAGCGCTGATGTTTGGATTACTTCTCCTAATTACAATGGGAAGCGCTTCTTTCTACCTCTGGAACATCAAATGAGCATTTGTTTTACAAAATATCATAATAAATTATATATTTTCCAAATTTTTATTTCAGATATGTTTCATTTCAACCAATCATATTCACTGATATAGTTATTTATGCACCAAGTGCAGAAAGTGCCATTTCGCTGCACTCACCAACATTTCTCTCGAATATAGAAATGTTGGTTAACATTTCTGCGTTAGAATTAAATATATAATAAATAAGTATAATAAATGATGATAATATAATTAATTAGGTATAAATAAATTACAACTAATAAATAAATTATACCTAATTATTAGTCACAATCGAGAGAAATTATACCTAATAAGAAATTAGGTATAATTTCCCTCGAGTGCAGTGAAGGCAATTTTTGCACGAGTTGCATATTAAATTTTTCCTACGACTGATAAATACTTTAAATGGTATAAGAGTGACATTTAAGGGTCTAGAGAGAAAACTATTGAACGAATCGTGGTGATTTTGTGTCAATGGATTTCTTTTGGCCCATGGATGAAAAGAAAAATATAGTATCCCACGGAAAATGCCTTACAACTATGTAAATTAAAAAAATTAAACCTTATTTAAACCAATCTAAGACGTAATTTTATCGATTTGTTTCCTGCTCCAGGTGATCAATTTCCTACACTAAAATTTAAATGCTAATTTACAATATAGATTTAGTCAAAGGCAGACAACTCCAATTTAATGATCTTTGACTTATAACAAAAATCCAAGATTGCAATTATTTTGAAAGCAGTAGAATACATTTTTAACATCTGGCTCCTTTGAAAAAGTTGGTTACTACATAAAAATTTTACTTTTTATAGACTGTTGCATTTACTGTATTTACGCTTGACTTATATATATATATATATATATATATATATATATATATATATATATATATATATATATCAGTTAATTTGTTGATACACGTGTTTAGATATCTTAAACAAAAACTAATAAACTTTTAATAAAATAAACAAAAATATAATATTTTGATCCCAAAATACTTATTACCATATTTTTACCCATTTATTTTTCTAATAAATAGATATTTAGCTTTTTTAAATGTTCTTGAAGGCTTATGATTCTTTATATTTTAAAAAATTAGCTGATTGTGCTCACTGATATACAAAAGGGAGTACGAGGGTAAAGGAACGGGAGATGAACTGTGAAGAAATTAGAAATAAAATATACAAGAATAAATACTTAGAATAAGGAAGGAGATAAAAAAATTTTAATCAAGAGATTGGGAAAGGCAAAAACATTTTTAACACCGTAGATAATACCAATAATGAAGAAAAATACAGTGGAATGAATGGAAAAAACTGTTCCATTATCTCTGGATTTTGTAATTCCAATACTACTATACTGTATTTTGAAACCACATCAAACAATGGACATTATTGTTTTACTGTATAACTGTTCACATTGCTGAAGGAATGGCAATGTTAAAGTTTAAATTCATGTCGTTAGGGTTTCCATAAATTTTGAGACCTCTGAAACTTATAAAACATCAAACCTTTTAGAAAAATCATCATAAAAGTTACCCGTCATTTTTGACTGGCTGTTTACTAGTTTATTATATAGGTGTAAATATTTAATATTTATGATAGCATATATTATGCATTTCCAACAATTAGGTTTTTCAGGTAGAAGATTTAACAACACTGTTTTTTTTTAGTCCCTGCAAGATCGTCAGGGTG
The DNA here is from genome assembly GCA_030545055.2 of Neoaliturus tenellus. NCBI lineage: Eukaryota > Metazoa > Arthropoda > Insecta > Hemiptera > Cicadellidae > Neoaliturus > Neoaliturus tenellus. The sequence goes on along the minus strand of CM061531.1, from coordinate 172,513,793 downwards.
AACACGTCACTTAAATTACTTAAGTCACTGTTATAGTTGAACATTTTGTGCACTTAACACAGTCTCACCTTAAGATGGTTTGTAGGTTAGGTTTTTTTTTACTTTCTCTCCCTATACCATGGTATATGGAGAAACAATTGTTTTCGTCAAAATTTTCGAATTTGAGTTGTTGGTGGATTTTTGTCAATTCCATTGAAAACGACGGCAACGGCAAGCCGTTCTGGCTAATCCAGACTATTTTGTGTTCTGATGTCTAAATACTGGAGAGTGCAAAGTAAATATAGCTTGCAAAGTAAAATGAATAAAGCAATTGCCTGTTTTTACGAGTATCCAAGTGCGTAAACAACTGCTTTTTCGGACAGACGAAGGAAAAATAAATTGTGAATGTACTATTTTGTTTTAAAGGTGGCGTTCTCAATTCCCTATTAGGATGACTCTACTTATTTGGTTCTATAACATTTGTTTTAAATTAGTCTGATCCTTTATATTTTCACTAAATTTATTTTAACAGTGTTTTTTTTCTCTCTAACAGTTTTTATAATTTGAAGTTTGGCCCAGAAAATACTTAAATAAATAAAACAGAGTGTCAATTGTAATTGAGACCCCACATCAAAACATTATCCAATAACTTTATACTTTAGCAAGAAATTGAAGTCCTCCATTTAACATAAATGGTTATTAACTGTTACTGTTTTATTTGTTGAACAATTATTAAAATATAACTGTGGTAAGTTTGAACCGAGTGATGGATTTCCAACATGTACATGTTGACGTTACACCTGCATCCAGTATGTTTGCATCAATCCCCTGGTCAACATTGGTCTTCGGCACGTTTACTTTCCAAGTTATCCCAATATAATATTATTTCATATTCCTACCATATTCAATTTTTCAAAATTTTAAAACTACTATGAAAAGCAATGACACTAGATGGCTCATGAAATCAAAAAGTTATCTGCATCAATTTATATACAAAATTGAATTTAATATAAAATTTTACAAAACAGTTCGTTTTAGAGATTTGATTTTTTCAAAACAGTCATACCTTGATTTATACCTGAAGAAGTAGAGGTTAAAATATACCAAATGTTCTCTTAAAAAAGTGTACTTTTGGTTGCTTATCAAGATTTCTGTAACGTATTTAAACCCAAAGATAACTCCATTATTTTATACCCACATACTAAGTTTACTTAAGTTACTGAGTAAAACACTCAAGAAAAACACAATTCGTGAGTGGTATTGGGCTACAGAAAGCTTCAATACGCTCCGAGACTTATGAGTTGGACACGACTTAGCGGAACTTGTAGCAGCTCATCTCTGGGAGCAAACTTTTTATAAATAACGAGTGTAACTTTTATAACATGATTTTTTTGCTTAATCACAAGGTATTATAGTTTTCTAAACCATTTTATTAGTAGTAATAAATTGGTATACTTATAGATTTATTTATGCATAAAATTAATTTAAGATTGTTCAGTTTTAAGGAAATTTAATTTGTTAATGCTCGATTACTATTGAATCTCAAAAATACAGTACAGAATAAACCCATAATCAAACATAGGACCTATCCTTAAGTTGACATATCAAACACTCATTCGGGGACTAAAACAGTATTTATATTACTTGTTTTACAACACCATCTTCATCTTTCTGTTTATTGTTTTGCTTTAATAAGGTTGGTTACAAAAAAAAAAAAAAAAAAAAAAAAAAAAAACAAAGAAAGTCAAGATCTGAAATATTTGTAAAACTGGCAATGAGCTTATTACTAAATAAAAATAGTATTATTTTACTAGTAATCAATTTAAAATGTTGTTACGTTCTCAGTGGGATTGATTGCTGAGTTTATCTAATGAACTAATACTAGGAAATCGCCCACTGATCGAAATTCGACCAAATATTTAGTTGATCTTGAACTAATTAGTTAAAAAAAAGAATTATAGATAAAACAAACTGTTCTTCCTGATTTGCTATAATTTATTATTACAACAGCTGTTTCATGATCAATCAACTTTCTTTCTCCCATAAGATTAACATTGAAACTTTCAAAGCCTGTAGGAAGTAGCCTCGGGGGCCGATGTGAATTAAAATACAATTCTGCTCATCTACAAGACACTACCATTTCATACGGTATGAGCGGGTTTCTTTTACGTTGCTCACAAGATGAGAAAAATATGAGGAAAAGAAACATGCTTGCCTATTAAAATATAGATTGATACAATGTAGTCTTGAAACAAATAAAAAAAGTGATGATTAATTCTATAAATTGCTAAAGTTTTACTAAAATTTAGCAATTTATGAGATTTATAATAACTTCTTCGTTATATAATTATTATTTAGACTTAAATACGGCAAATATATTGAATCGGATTCATTTGGTTTAAAATAAATAAATAAAATAATACATTTTGTATGCATCTATATCGTCGTGTAAATCATTTGACGAAAACCAAGTTTAGCAATAACGGAAACAGTTTGTGATGGAGCGGCGGCAGCAACAATGTCATTATGAGGCCAATCTCGGCGGTGGCGGCACCTCGCGGCCGGAGTTGCCAACTTTCTCTGTCTACACCTAGTGTAGTAAAACTAAGCCAAAATCTGTTTGGAAAGTAAAAAAAAATTTGACTGACGGTTTTTGCTGACATGTGTTCTTTGCTGTATCGTGATCTCCCTCAGAAAAGTCCCCTGTAAATTGCCAATGGTGAACATGCCTAAAAATGAGGCGGTAAAGTGGAGCCAGAAATAAATCTTACGTAAATATATAAATTTCAGTTGGTCGAACTTCGAATTCAAATCAAGTTTTAACCAAAAGGGTTTTATATGCAGTAATATACATTATACTACACGTTTCGGGGTCCAAGTTTTTTTATTACCATTAACTTTAAAGTTGCGGATAGCTTGGCATATGCTTATCATACTACCCTTGAACCACCACGTGGACGTCCCAAAGAGAATATGTTGAATATTACTAAGGTCATGCTATACATAATTTCAAAGGTTTCTGTGAGGAGAGTATATAGTCACAAACCCTCAAAGTGAAAATATGTCGGAAGTTATTGCATTTTTTTATTAAAATTTTGAACTTTTTCCATCCCCCAACCTCTCTCCCCCTACCATCATAATAATATCGGGGTTACTGCATTATATTATGTAATCATAACCTTTGATTTGTTATAACCTTCTTGAATTTAATTTAATTTGATGTATTCAATATAAAATTTTATTGTGACTTACCTGGGCCCTCTCCCTTTTGTGGGAATGATGGTTATTTCAGGGACTTTGTGCCGGAATTTAGGGAATCCTCTCCAGCACATCTCAAAATAATTGGCTGTGAACCCGGACGCCTAGTAATCCCGCTTGGGAACTACCCATGATCCAAGTTAAACTTGAAATGGGGACCTCGGGATCCGGTTCAAGCCCCAGGCTTCGGCCAGTCCGGATATTGGGTTAGACTCGAGGGGTTGTGGTTGGTTGGCTGGCATGCTTGGCACCTAGCTTCGGCTAGGGGGAGCCCTCCAGCCTTACTGGGGGCGCTGCTGAAAAACAATACTTGCGAAGTGGTTGAATAGTGTCGCCACATGTTCGTAGATTTTGGGTTCTCGGCTGTACGAGTACCACGGGCCTCAGAGGAATCCCAAACTCTGCGGGTGTCTAATCTGCCTTAATGTGATTAGGGACTTCTTTTTCTCCTTTAATTCTCCTGTCGTAAGACCGTCTGACATGGCTAACGCTAGGTGCAGACGCCCGTATGGGGTGTGGAACCAAATCTAAACCTTCGGGTTAGAAATGGAGCCAAAACGACACGAAACGAATCAGTATTAAAACAACGTTAAATTATACATAAAGGGGTCAAGTTACGAATCACATCACATTGAACTAGTGCTGCGATCTTGAAAAGAAGACTAGAATCAATTACGACACAAAGAGGCTTCGGAGACGTCTTGTACAATAAACAACAAAATTACTTTAATTCTTAACTTTAATTAGTAATGTTTATTTACTCTCATATCCAGAACTAATAGTTGCTCCTTAAAAATATAGTACCGGGGAGCCGTGCTTCGCTCTATAAATATGTTGTAAAATGTTACAAAATGTTTTAAGTGACATTAAAGTCAATCACTTTATGTGAGTGTGAGACGTTATTTCTGTATTCATTGTAAAACTAATAGCAATTCTTTTTTAGAAATAGAAACTTTTTCAATAATTATGCATATACAATATATTATGCCTAAGAACGATCACAAATAAAGGAGAGAAACCATTTCAGAGGTAAAGAGAGCTAAGAATATTGTGTTATCACAGGCGTGAAAGGTGGAAGCGTTTAAAGTACCTCAGGTAATAAAAAACTGTTTGCTCCTTCTTTTTACCTCTACGAGAAACGTTTACAGTCTCGAAGAGCCTTACACAACTTAACTTCACTGAAGTATTGAATATTATATTATAGGTGCGAATGTACGTTACAGTACTTAGGGAAATTTGTTTTGTTAATTTTTACAGCTAGAACCTTATAATTTAAATTTGTGTAATATCATCACATCGGTATTTATGTAGCATTATTTTGATAATTCAGTAGCATGATCAAATTAAGTGATATATTATATTTAAATTCACTAATTCCTAGATCCGTTGCTTACCACATTTATTGACTTAATATGATTTATGCTAGAGTACTTGTCCAAAAATGGACAAATAATTGACTGTTATGTATAAAAGAATAGAAGAATTTTGTGAAATGGTCCTCACTAGAAACAAAAAGTTAACCTTTTCACGCTAGAGTGCATCCAATGGATACTTTTACATTTCATTATCTTGAATGATGAGATTTTTCTATTTTATTATATATCATGAGTAATACTTTTAGGCTAGTTACCTATTTTAAAAGAAGTTTAATTTTACCTGAATTGTCCAGTAGACACAGAGATTGTCATGTAGGTAAAATACAATGCATCTCCAAATATTTTAATGTTACGATTTTAAATGCTTTTATATACTTCATTAAAAGATGTTTTCAGGGCAAGTTTATCAATGTCATGTCATGTCATGTCCTGAACAGACATAAAAGATGTAATTTGTATGTCAGTTTGATACAATTTTATGGTGAATTGTTATACTCTGAAAATGTTTCCTTAAAATAAATGGAATATGTCAAAACCATGTAATTCATTAACCAATATTAAATTGATTACTGCTAACTTATTTTTACTATAAAAAATAATTATGTTATGCCACTTTTAATTGGCTCGTATTAGTATCGTTTGGTGAATATAATATACGTAATTGTATTAAGTCTATTTCATATATATTTGGTTATATATATATAAATTAAATATTCGTAAGAGGAAATAAATTTAAGTGAAAAGGGGGAATAAAAGTGGTAAGTAAAACTCAAATCTATTGCTTCGTTTACAAAAGAATATTAGAACATAAGCTTAACCAATTTCATTTTAATAGCCTCCGGATTGTTTTCTTGAATAAATAATAGGTTAATTTACCTGTCAGTCGACAATCCAATTGTAACTCTTTATTGGTTACAGCTGTTTCAAGGACTGTGTCCTCATCTTTTGGTCTGAAGATGAGGACACAGTCCTTGAAACAGCTGTGCCCAATAAAGAGTTACAATTGGATTGTCGACTGACAGGTAAATTAACCTATTATTTATTAACTAATTTATTTTAAATTCGTTCTTTTACCTCTTTTATTGTATCCTTCCTAAAAACAGCTTTTACTAAAACCATTTTTCGGTTTGAAAGAAGGAACAGGCAATAAAATTACGAAAGTGTTTTCTCCATGTAAAGTAAAGCTACGGAGATACGGTTAATTTTGTCATTTAGGGAACTTTTACGCTTTCACATTTTCAATCTGCGATGTCACAATATTCACTTCTCTTTCATAAAACTCCCTCTTCCCTTCGTATCATTCAACAACAAAAAATCACAGTCTTAGGTTATAATAAATCAATTTTGTATTCATGTAAGGAAATGGTTTATTTATGATTAAAATATTAGCTAATTAAAATGATTAAATAAGTGTATTAAATTATTGAAATCTGATTAATTGTGAATAGGTTCCAATTGTAATTTTCATAGTGACGGAAGGTATTAGCATTTGCATTCTATCATGGCTAGTTAATGATTTTTCAAGAAAACAAGAGTAAAAGAAACATTGGAAAACCCAAACAAAATTAAAACCATTATTTATTATATTACATTATTTCATGCCATATTTAGTTGTTATCATAATAAATGTAATTTTCACTTAAATTTTAATCTTTTTTGTTTTTAAACAAATATAATTATGTTAAAAGTGTCTACAGGGTTGCGGCCCACCCGTACATGTTTAAACACTTCCTTGACATTCCAAAAATTATTAGTAATCAAAACTCTTTCTTAATCTTTATCATTTGAATGAAGTATAGAGCTTGTTTTAAAACTGAACCCATAGCAGTATACACTTATATTCATAGTAATATAACCTACAACATATTTATTTTGTGTACAACGCTATTTTAAGTTCACAGACGATCTTTTCAACAAAAAACTAGTACAGTTCAATCAATTAGAAACCACACACAAAAAGACATCGCTAGTAAGGTAGAACCGAGTAGCCAAAGAGACTAACGTTCAATTTGTAAAATTGGGTAAAGAATGTCTCTAGTTGGTAAGAGAGGTAACAAAATGAACTTATTGCCCCTCGAGGCCCTTCTTTTACGGTGTCTTATACTTTTCTCAGCTATAAAATGTCCCTTAATTTTGGGAATAAAATTATATTTAATGATATACCTATACATCAATTTTTTGTAATAAATTTTTCATGTCGGACTATTAAAAACAATAAAACTAAACCATTGGGTTTTCTGAAATTTTGCTGTTAATTATTTACATATTAGTGTGTTGCACACACTTAAAAACTTATCAGATTCCAATTTCATAAACTCAGTACCTATAATTGCTAACATTGATTACAAAATAAAATATGACCTTTGGTAGTGATAGTATCGTGATGGATCAGCAGTGGTATTTTAGGTAATGAAAACCTGTTTTCAACAAGAATGAAATTCACAACACAGTCGAATAGTTTTACGATATTAAAATAAGCTTATTTATACAAGAATTTATACATTTAAAATAAATATTTATTAAATTAAATATAATTTACTTATATCATTAATAGTTTAATCGCATTGAAACTAAATATATTACAAAAACTTGTCAAATATTCCTAAACGTCTCCGACTGGTGAACTCCTGGGCATCGGTTTTCGCTTTGGTGGACAAATTGACTCCAGTGTCGAGATAGGGCCAGAGATTACTTTCCGATAACTTCTTTTACCCAGGTAAAGACGCTTTGATGCGTTTTTCTTTTTTCTTAACCTTTTTACGTATAGAGTTTTCTATTTTTACTTATATTCAAAGGTTTTCTTGTTTAATCTGTGATGCTTATCAACAGAAATACAAAAAAAATGTTGCACAACGTTATTAAAAAATTGAAAAAAAACTTTAAAATATTTTAGGTAATTAACATTTTTGTATTTCCAAAATTTCTTTCCCGCCTTTGTTCTAACGAAAGTTTCAAAATTTCGCACGTTTTAATTTTTTCTTAAATCATTTTTCGATATTGGTAAATATAGCTTTATTTATTAGTGATCCAATCAAATGAAATAAATATATTTAGAATTGGGTAAATATTTATAACTTTATAATTTACTACCTCTAATAACAGTTATTTCAAATGTTATTACCTCTAGACACATGCTAGGTGCTTTGACAGGTAACATGACTCAATAACATTTAATATCCGATCAGTTACTTTTGAAACACTTTAATTAGTTCATTTAAAATATCTGTAACTGGTCTATTAGTGGCGGAGGTTTCTAAACTTATTAAACAAGAAATTTTATCATTAATTTTTTTAAAACTAAAGATAACTTTTTATAAAGTGCTGCTACTTTATGGTTAATTGGTATCTAGATTTACTACTTTTCTTTAAATTCATTTTCAACATTTTTTACAAAGTACTTTTTATCGAAAGGCTTATCCTCACCGCATACATATTTTTCTGCTATGCCAAAAAACTATAACACCAATGAAGCATACATTATTGAAGGCCACTTATATTTCTTAAGAAATATTAAATAACATGTTCTTACTTCACCAAACTAATAAAGACTGTGACCTGAAACTTTAGCGATTATTGAACACATCAAGTTACTTGTGGAATAAGGAATTCGATAATGAACTATGTAATTATCATATAAAATACACGTCATTTATATAATAATAAATAAATAAATATTTAGTTAATACATTTTTTCCAAGAAAATTCTTCTAGATGTGAAAGCAGGTGTGATGAATACTTATTGAATGAGTATCATACTGAAACATATCCATGATTGTGAACAAAGATACATTTACAAAATTATAATAAAGCTTTTATGATTTGAATTTATACACATATGCTAAATGGAACTGAATAGACTTTTTTATTTTTTTTTATATACAGTTTTTACTTCAAATTTCACTATGATGAAACATCCTGTTATAAAAAGTCTTTGCTTGTATCTTTATAAATATTATTTTTAAAACAGTCCTGAAAATTTTATAATGCCTGTTTTTCAACAAAAATATGTGAAAAATATTGTTCAAAACACCCAGTATAATGGGGAGTAATATTTTGAAAATTTTCAGGACTTAGACTGCAAATAAAAGAGAAATACTTTACTTTTAGAAACCACATCAATCCGTTGAATAATCACCTTTGTCAATATACTGATAAATACCAAGACAACATAACTGAGAGGTCCATGGACAGTCACGTTCACTACACAACACACTCACAGTCAGAGCAGTGACTGTCAACACTTTGTTTTGCGAGTGTGTGACGGTAAACTCAACTAAGAGGTCCATGGACAGTCACGTTCACTACACAACACACTCACAGTCACAGCAGTGACTGTCAACACTTTGTTTTGCGAGTGTGTGATGGTAAACTCAACTAAGAGGTCCATGAACAGTCACGTTCACTACACAACACACTCACAGTCACAGCAGTGACTGTCAACACTTTGTTTTGTGAGTGTATGACGGTAAACACAACTGAGAGGTCCATGGACAGTCACGTTCACTACACAACACACTCACGGTCACAGCAGTGACTGTCAACACTTTGGTTTGCTAGTGTGTGACGGTAAACACAACTGAGAGGTCCATGGACAGTCACGTTCGATAAACAATACACTCACAGTCAAAGCAGTGACTTGTCAACACTTCGGTTTGCGAGTGTGTGACGGTAAACACAACTGAGAGATCAATGGACAGTCACGTTCACTATACAACACACTTACAGTCACAGCAGTGACTATCAACACTTTGGTTTGTGAGTTTGTGACGGTAAAGACAACCGAGAGGTCTATGGACAGTCAGGTTCACTACACAACACACTCATGGTCACATCAGTGACTGTCAACACTTTGGTTTGCGAGTGTGTGACGGTAAAGACAACCGAGAGGTCTATGGACAGTCAGGTTCACTATACAACACACTCAAGTCACAACAGTGACTATCAACACTTTGGTTTGTGAGTGTGTGACGGTAAACACAACTGAGAGGTCCATGGACAGTCACGTTCAATACACAACACACACTCACAGTCACAGCAGTGACTGTCAACACTTTGTTTTGCGAGTGTGTGACGGTAAACACAACTGAGAGGTCCATGGACAGTCACGTTCACTACACAACACACTCAAGTCACAACAGTGACTATCAACACTTTGGTTTGTGAGTGTGTGACGGTAAAGACAACCGAGAGGTCCATGGACAGTCACGTTCACTACACAACACACTCAAGTCACAACAGTGACTATCAACACTTTGGTTTGTGAGTGTGTGACGGTAAAGACAACTGAGAGGTCCATGGACAGTCACGTTCGACAAACAATACACTCACAGTCAAAGCAGTGACTTGTCAACACTTCGGTTTGCGAGTGTGTGACGGTAAACACAACTGAGAGATCAATGGACAGTCACGTTCACTATACAACACACTTACAGTCACAGCAGTGACTATCAACACTTTGGTTTGTGAGTTTGTGACGGTAAAGACAACCGAGAGGTCTATGGACAGTCAGGTTCACTACACAACACACTCATGGTCACATCAGTGACTGTCAACACTTTGGTTTGCGAGTGTGTGACGGTAAAGACAACCGAGAGGTCTATGGACAGTCAGGTTCACTATACAACACACTCAAGTCACAACAGTGACTATCAACACTTTGGTTTGTGAGTGTGTGACGGTAAACACAACTGAGAGGTCCATGGACAGTCACGTTCAATACACAACACACACTCACAGTCACAGCAGTGACTGTCAACACTTTGTTTTGCGAGTGTGTGACGGTAAACACAACTGAGAGGTCCATGGACAGTCACGTTCACTACACAACACACTCAAGTCACAACAGTGACTATCAACACTTTGGTTTGTGAGTGTGTGACGGTAAAGACAACCGAGAGGTCTATGGACAGTCACGTTCACTACACAACACACTCAAGTCACAACAGTGACTATCAACACTTTGGTTTGTGAGTGTGTGACGGTAAACACAACTGAGAGGTCCATGGACAGTCACGTTCACTATACAACACACTCAAGTCACAACAGTGACTATCAACACTTTGGTTTGTGAGTGTGTGACGGTAAAGACAACCAAAAGGTCTATGGACAGTCAGGTTCACTACACAACACACTCAAGTCACAACAGTGACTATCAACACTTTGTTTTGCGAGTGTGTGACGGTAAACACAACTGAGAGGTCCATGGACAGTCACGTTCACTACACAACACACTCAAGTCACAACAGTGACTATCAACACTTGGGTTTGTGAGTGTGTGACGGTAAAGACAACCAAAAGGTCTATGGACAGTCACGTTCACTACACAACACACTCAAGTCACAACAGTGACTATCAACACTTGGGTTTGTGAGTGTGTGACGGTAAAGACAACCGAGAGGTCTATGGACAGTCACGTTCACTACACAACACACTCAAGTCACAACAGTGACTATCAACACTTGGGTTTGTGAGTGTGTGACGGTAAAGACAACCGAGAGGTCTATGGACAGTCACGTTCACTACACAACACACTCAAGTCACAACAGTGACTATCAACACTTGGGTTTGTGAGTGTGTGACGGTAAAGACAACCGAGAGGTCTATGGACAGAAACGTTCACTACACAACACACTCAAGTCACAACAGTGACTATCAACACTTGGGTTTGTGAGTGTGTGACGGTAAAGACATCCGAGAGGTCTATGGACAGTCACGTTCACTACACAACACACTCAAGTCACAACAGTGACTATCAACACTTGGGTTTGTGAGTGTGTGACGGTAAAGACAACCGAGAGGTCTATGGACAGTCACGTTCACTACACAACACACTCATGGTCACATCAGTGACTGTCAACACTTTGGTTTGTGAGTGTGTGACGGTAAAGACAACCGAGAGGTCTATGGACAGTCAGGTTCACTACACAACACACTCATGGTCACATCAGTGACTATCAACACTTTGGTTTGTGAGTGTGTGACGGTAAACACAACTGAGAGGTCCATGGACAGTCACGTTCACTATACAACACACTCAAGTCACAGCAGTGACTGTCAACACTTTGGTTTGCGAGTGTGTGACGGTAAACACAACTGAGAGGTCCATGGACAGTCACGTTCGATAAACAATACACTCACAGTCAAAGCAGTGACTTGTCAACACTTCGGTTTGCGAGTGTGTGACGGTAAACACAACTGAGAGATCAATGGACAGTCACGTTCACTATACAACACACTTACAGTCACAGCAGTGACTATCAACACTTTGGTTTGTGAGTTTGTGACGGTAAAGACAACCGAGAGTTCTATGGACAGTCAGGTTCACTACACAACACACTCATGGTCACATCAGTGACTGTCAACACTTTGGTTTGCGAGTGTGTGACGGTAAAGACAACCGAGAGGTCTATGGACAGTCAGGTTCACTATACAACACACTCAAGTCACAACAGTGACTATCAACACTTTGGTTTGTGAGTGTGTGACGGTAAACACAACTGAGAGGTCTATGGACAGTCACGTTCACGACACAACACACTCAAGTCACAACAGTGACTGTCAACACTTTGTTTTGCGAGTGTGTGACGGTAAACACAACTGAGAGGTCCATGGACAGTCACGTTCACTACACAACACACTCAAGTCACAACAGTGACTATCAACACTTTGGTTTGTGAGTGTGTGACGGTAAAGACAACCGAGAGGTCCATGGACAGTCACGTTCACTACACAACACACTCAAGTCACAACAGTGACTATCAACACTTTGGTTTGTGAGTGTGTGACGGTAAAGACAACTGAGAGGTCCATGGACAGTCACGTTCGATAAACAATACACTCACAGTCAAAGCAGTGACTTGTCAACACTTCGGTTTGCGAGTGTGTGACGGTAAACACAACTGAGAGATCAATGGACAGTCACGTTCACTATACAACACACTTACAGTCACAGCAGTGACTATCAACACTTTGGTTTGTGAGTTTGTGACGGTAAAGACAACCGAGAGGTCTATGGACAGTCAGGTTCACTACACAACACACTCATGGTCACATCAGTGACTGTCAACACTTCGGTTTGCGAGTGTGTGACGGTAAACACAACTGAGAGATCAATGGACAGTCACGTTCACTATACAACACACTTACAGTCACAGCAGTGACTATCAACACTTTGGTTTGTGAGTTTGTGACGGTAAAGACAACCGAGAGGTCTATGGACAGTCAGGTTCACTACACAACACACTCATGGTCACATCAGTGACTGTCAACACTTTGGTTTGCGAGTGTGTGACGGTAAAGACAACCGAGAGGTCTATGGACAGTCAGGTTCACTATACAACACACTCAAGTCACAACAGTGACTATCAACACTTTGGTTTGTGAGTGTGTGACGGTAAACACAACTGAGAGGTCCATGGACAGTCACGTTCAATACACAACACACACTCACGGTCACAGCAGTGACTGTCAACACTTTGTTTTGCGAGTGTGTGACGGTAACCACAACTGAGAGGTCCATGGACAGTCACGTTCACTACACAACACACTCAAGTCACAACAGTGACTATCAACACTTTGGTTTGTGAGTGTGTGACGGTAAAGACAACCGAGAGGTCTATGGACAGTCACGTTCACTACACAACACACTCAAGTCACAACAGTGACTATCAACACTTTGGTTTGTGAGTGTGTGACGGTAAACACAACTGAGAGGTCCATGGACAGTCACGTTCACTATACAACACACTCAAGTCACAACAGTGACTATCAACACTTTGGTTTGTGAGTGTGTGACGGTAAAGACAACCAAAAGGTCTATGGACAGTCAGGTTCACTACACAACACACTCAAGTCACAACAGTGACTATCAACACTTTGGTTTGTGAGTGTGTGACGGTAAACATAACTGAGAGGTCCATGGACAGTCACGTTCACTACACAACACACTCAAGTCACAACAGTGACTATCAACACTTTGTTTTGCGAGTGTGTGACGGTAAACACAACTGAGAGGTCCATGGACAGTCACGTTCACTACACAACACACTCAAGTCACAACAGTGACTATCAACACTTGGGTTTGTGAGTGTGTGACGGTAATGACAACCAAAAGGTCTATGGACAGTCACGTTCACTACACAACACACTCAAGTCACAACAGTGACTATCAACACTTGGGTTTGTGAGTGTGTGACGGTAAAGACAACCGAGAGGTCTATGGACAGTCACGTTCACTACACAACACACTCAAGTCACAACAGTGACTATCAACACTTGGGTTTGTGAGTGTGTGACGGTAAAGACAACCGAGAGGTCTATGGACAGTCACGTTCACTACACAACACACTCAAGTCACAATAGTGACTATCAACACTCTGGTTTGTGAGTGTGTGACGGTAAAGACAACCGAGAGGTCTATGGACAGAAACGTTCACTACACAACACACTCAAGTCACAACAGTGACTATCAACACTTTGGTTTGTGAGTGTGTGACGGTAAAGACAACCGAGAGGTCTATGGACAGTCACGTTCACTACACAACACACTCATGGTCACATCAGTGACTATCAACACTTTTGTTTGTGAGTGTGTGACGGTAAACACAACTGAGAGGTCCATGGACAGTCACGTTCACTATACAACACACTCAAGTCACAACAGTGACTATCAACACTTGGGTTTGTGAGTGTGTGACGGTAAAGACAACCGAGAGGTCTATGGACAGTCACGTTCACTACACAACACACTCAAGTCACAACAGTGACTATCAACACTTGGGTTTGTGAGTGTGTGACGGTAAAGACAACCGAGAGGTCTATGGACAGTCACGTTCACTACACAACACACTCATGGTCACATCAGTGACTGTCAACACTTTGGTTTGTGAGTGTGTGACGGTAAAGACAACCGAGAGGTCTATGGACAGTCAGGTTCACTACACAACACACTCATGGTCACATCAGTGACTATCAACACTTTGGTTTGTGAGTGTGTGACGGTAAACACAACTGAGAGGTCCATGGACAGTCACGTTCACTATACAACACACTCAAGTCACAGCAGTGACTGTCAACACTTTGGTTTGCGAGTGTGTGACGGTAAACACAACTGAGAGGTCCATGGACAGTCACGTTCGATAAACAATACACTCACAGTCAAAGCAGTGACTTGTCAACACTTCGGTTTGCGAGTGTGTGACGGTAAACACAACTGAGAGATCAATGGACAGTCACGTTCACTATACAACACACTTACAGTCACAGCAGTGACTATCAACACTTTGGTTTGTGAGTTTGTGACGGTAAAGACAACCGAGAGTTCTATGGACAGTCAGGTTCACTACACAACACACTCATGGTCACATCAGTGACTGTCAACACTTTGGTTTGCGAGTGTGTGACGGTAAAGACAACCGAGAGGTCTATGGACAGTCAGGTTCACTATACAACACACTCAAGTCACAACAGTGACTATCAACACTTTAGTTTGTGAGTGTGTGACGGTAAACACAACTGAGAGGTCTATGGACAGTCACGTTCACGACACAACACACTCAAGTCACAACAGTGACTGTCAACACTTTGTTTTGCGAGTGTGTGACGGTAAACACAACGGAGAGGTCCATGGACAGTCACGTTCACTACACAACACACTCAAGTCACAACAGTGACTATCAACACTTTGGTTTGTGAGTGTGTGACGGTAAAGACAACCGAGAGGTCCATGGACAGTCACGTTCACTACACAACACACTCAAGTCACAACAGTGACTATCAACACTTTGGTTTGTGAGTGTGTGACGGTAAAGACAACTGAGAGGTCCATGGACAGTCACGTTCGATAAACAATACACTCACAGTCACAACAGTGACTATCAACACTTTGGTTTGTGAGTGTGTGACGGTAAACACAACTGAGAGGTCCATGGACAGTCACGTTCAATACACAACACACACTCATGGTCACATCAGTGACTGTCAACACTTTGGTTTGTGAGTGTGTGACGGTAAACACAACTGAGAGGTCTATGGACAGTCAGGTTCACTACACAACACACTCATGGTCACATCAGTGACTATCAACACTTTGGTTTGTGAGTGTGTGACGGTAAACACAACTGAGAGGTCCATGGACAGTCACGTTCAATACACAACACACACTCATGGTCACATCAGTGACTGTCAACACTTTGGTTTGTGAGTGTGTGACGGTAAACACAACTGAGAGGTCTATGGACAGTCACGTTCACTACACAACACACTCATGGTCACATCAGTGACTGTCAACACTTTGGTTTGTGAGTGTGTGACGGTAAACACAACTGAGAGGTCTATGGACAGTCAGGTTCACTACACAACACACTCATGGTCACATCAGTGACTGTCAACACTTTGGTTTGTGAGTGTGTGACGGTAAACACAACTGAGAGGTCTATGGACAGTCAGGTTCACTACACAACACACTCATGGTCACAGCAGTGACTGTCAACACTTTGGTTTGTGAGTGTGTGACGGTAAACACAACTGAGAGGTCCAAGGACAGTCACGTTCAATACACAACACACACTCACAGTCACAGCAATGACTGTCAACACTTTGTTTTGCGAGTGTGTGACGGTAAACACAACTGAGAGGTCCATGGACAGTCACGTTCACTACACAACACACTCAAGTCACAACAGTGACTATCAACACTTTGGTTTGTGAGTGTGTGACGGTAAAGACAACCGAGAGGTCTATGGACAGTCACGTTCACTACACAACACACTCAAGTCACAACAGTGACTATCAACACTTTGGTTTGTGAGTGTGTGACGGTAAACACAACTGAGAGGTCCATGGACAGTCACGTTCACTATACAACACACTCAAGTCACAACAGTGACTATCATCACTTTGGTTTGTGAGTGTGTGACGGTAAAGACAACCAAAAGGTCTATGGACAGTCACGTTCACTACACAACACACTCAAGTCACAACAGTGACTATCAACACTTTGGTTTGTGAGTGTGTGACTGTAAACACAACTGAGAGGTCCATGGACAGTCATGTTCACTACACAACACACTCAAGTCACAACAGTGACTATCAACACTTTGTTTTGCGAGTGTGTGACGGTAAACACAACTGAGAGGTCCATGGACAGTCACGTTTACTACACAACACACTCAAGTCACAACAGTGACTATCAACACTTGGGTTTGTGAGTGTGTGACGGTAAAGACAACCGAGAGGTCTATGGACAGTCAGGTTCACTACACAACACACTCACAGTCACAGCAGTGACTATCAACACTTTGGTTTGTGAGTGTGTGACGGTAAAGACAACCGAGAGGTCTATGGACAGTCAGGTTCACTACACAACACACTCATGGTCACATCAGTGACTATCAACACTTTGGTTTGTGAGTTTGTGACGGTAAAGACAACCGAGAGGTCCATGGACAGTCAGGTTCACTACACAACACACTCATGGTCACATCAGCGACTGTCAACACTTTGGTTTGTGAGTGTGTGACGGTAAAGACAACCGAGAGGTCTATGGACAGTCAGGTTCACTACACAACACACTCATGGTCACATCAGTGACTATCAACACTTTGGTTTGTGAGTGTGTGACGGTAAACACAACTGAGAGGTCCATGGACAGTCACGTTCACTATACAACACACTCAAGTCACAACAGTGACTATCAACACTTTGGTTTGTGAGTGTGTGACGGTAAAGACAACCGAGAGGTCCATGGACAGTCACGTTCACTATACAACACACTCACAGTCACAGCAGTGACTATCAACACTTTGGTTTGTGAGTGTGTGACGGTAAAGACAACCGAGAGGTCTATGGACAGTCAGGTTCACTACACAACACACTCATGGTCACATCAGTGACTATCAACACTTTGGTTTGTGAGTGTGTGACGGTAAACACAACTGAGAGGTCCATGGACAGTCACGTTCACTATACAACACACTCAAGTCACAACAGTGACTATCAACACTTTGGTTTGTGAGTGTGTGACGGTAAAGACAACTGAGAGGTCTATGGACAGTCACGTTCACTACACAACACACTCAAGTCACAACAGTGACTATCAACACTTTGGTTTGTGAGTGTGTGACGGTAAACACAACTGAGAGGTCCATTGACAGTCACGTTCAATACACAACACACACTCACAGTCACAGCAGTGACTGTCAACACTTTGTTTTGCGAGTGTGTGACGGTAAACACAACTGAAAAATATTTACACAAATATATATAACTACTATGTGGAATTTATAACCAAGAGACGACTGTTAAGTTTTGATTCCTAAAATAATCAGTTTTTGAGACTTTTTAAATTCATATTAAAATTTCATTTATTTATAAATATTGTGATGTTTACGTGTAAGTTTTTAAGTATTTGCAGCATTCGTATGTAGCCTAGTATATGTTTGTATTAGTATCTAACTATACCGAATTATAAATACTATTTAAAAATAAACTTAACCAATATATCAAAATCATATAAATTAATTTGTAGTAGCATTTAAATACGTGTATTATAGTGATGAAATCGCAAAAAAAACCCGTCGCAGCAGACCTGCGTACTCAGCGTATTTTCAAATTAGTAATATTAATTTTTACCACATAAAACTGTAAACCAAATAAAATCACATGCTCATAAATAGGGAAATAAATGTCTATTCTCCTTATGATAAATATAGGCATACTGCCATGGGGAACACTAAAAGTAGGTTATTAATTATCATTTAAAAAAAATTGTTTTGACCATATGAAGCCATGTACTAAGTAATCCCGTATGATTAACATGGGAAAAGAGTATGCAGGTTTGCTGCCATGACAAGCACAAAACCAAGATTTTTTACCATAAATGGATGAATCTCAACCAAATAAAGCTTAATTCCAAGTTTCATCGAAAAATATTGGTTAATAAGTGAAATATGAACACATCCAAATTCTCCATAAGATTAACATTGTAGCCCCAAAGTACAATGTACTGTCTTTAGACTTTTTAATACCTCGGTAACCAATGGAGATAGAGCAAAGCTTCAAAATACTAAATTGTGTGTTTTTTTAGCTAAATCCAATGGTCAAATAAAAATTAAATTTTTTTTAAAATTTACATATGAAAAATTAAAAAAATCCTTTTTTGGGGTACAAAACCCCCCAAAAGTACCCCTTCCGGTAGGTCGATATGTCTGGCTTACGAACTCATCTGAATAAATGTAGAACATCTCTACCGAATTTTGTCTCGATCGGACCATTTTTACGAGAGTTATTGTGTCTAGGGATAACTGAACTCTACATACATATGTATATATATATATATATATATATAATGTTTAATGACTATTATTTTTGGTCTCTGGGCACCTAAAAACGAAAAAGTAACATGGTCCCGGGCTAAGGTCTTACCATGAGACATACGGTAATAGCTTATTCCCTATGGGAAATTCGCTAAAACGTACTGTTGTTGATACAAAAGTTGGTAAAGCCATAATAAAGTATTAATTCATGAAATAACAGAATCGTAACTGTAATTTCAACTAATTTTATTAAATGGTTGTAATGAATATATTTCTCTAAGTGAATCCTCAGTTATCTAAATATCTTAAATACTCCGTTAAGATACTAAAAAATAGTAATAGTAATTAGTAAGTAGTAAAATAGTAAAAAATAGTAATAGTATATGAAATAAATTGTAATTAATAATACAAAGAAGGGGTTTTTATTTGTGAAGTATATTTTAACATACTCAAATTTCTATTGTACTTTTTATTCTTGAGTATCGGGAATCCTAATTAGAAGAGATGAATCCGACTTAAAAAATACAAATCATATGCAGATGGTGTAAGTACGATATATATTTTTTCTTGAAACAATTTCATTTTACAAGAAATTTTATCTTACATCATGTTTGGGTTTTTTAATAAAAATATATCCATTTCCGTCATTCTATTTGATAAATTTGGTATTCCGGTGTTGCTTGTAAGTTGGGTTTATGGTTTTTTTTTCATATATATTTTATTACAGCTATAGTGCGTCATGTCGGGGTATTCATTTCCATGACACAAGGGCCACAACAGGTAAACAGCCTAGAGCAACCACCACATCAAGTTGATCTTGTTGGATGAAAGTGTCAATGTTTAACTTGTGGACACCTATGAAATACTGTGCCAGTATATTTCGTACCAAGGACCGAAAATGGGTTTTGTCAGCCCATTGTATTAACGACCAAAACAAAGTCGGGGACATTAAAAGGTTTGAGGGCTACGAAAAAAACCCCTTCTTGGCCGAGTCGAGAACGTAATTTTTTACGAAACTAAATGATTTTATCAATTTTACGAGTACTTCTTCATCATGCAACCACGGACATAATTTTTTACGCATTTTAAATAATCAACGCCATATTGTAAAATTTATTCAAAAATCGAATAATTTATGGCAAAGCTAGTAACTTATAATGCTAAAGTATTTAAAAGAAGAGTCTAAGGCCTTTTTATGCTAGGCCTTTTTTTGGATGCGAAATTTAACCACATGTAATCCGTATGGGGAAAAAATAAAACTTCTATCGCCTTTATCTCTTAAACTGTTAGGATTAGTGGTACACATTAAACCGTAAAGTTGTCTTAAAATTATGTGTAGAATCCAAAAATATCATAAAAAGTTAGGGCTTGTATTTAAAATAAAACTTACTGTCTGGATAGGTTTACCTCTTTTACATTGAAGTAATCATCAATCGAAGCAGGGCAACTGGTTTACCTATAATGACATAGTTTGTTTTGGAAAAAAATTAATTGTGAGGATTTTAAAAGGGGTGTACCGGTGGTCTGGGACACCCGTCATAACAACAAAGTTATTTGGTCACGAATTTAAAGCCTTCGTCTGTAATTTCCTTTATTTAGGACTTTAAAATATTCCCATTACAAACCCAACTGTTAAAATTGTTCTAAGATTTAAGATTTTAAATTATTTCTACTATACATCAAGCAATCCAGAGGCTAAAATGAATAATCTATATATTAATACGCAAGCATGTTT
Organism: Neoaliturus tenellus; assembly: GCA_030545055.2. Taxonomy (NCBI): domain Eukaryota; kingdom Metazoa; phylum Arthropoda; class Insecta; order Hemiptera; family Cicadellidae; genus Neoaliturus; species Neoaliturus tenellus. The sequence continues at coordinate 172,493,133 of CM061531.1, read as the reverse complement.
CGTTTCCTCCTTTTTTCTCAGCTCGTGAGCATCGTAGGAGAAATCCGCGCATACCGTTAGAAAGGTATAGCCCTGTAGATGAGCAGAATCACATTCTAATTCACATCGGACTCCGGACCTACGCCCCACAGGCTTTCAAAGTTCCAATGTTAATCTTATGGGGGAAGGAGAATTGAATGAATCATTAGACAGCTGTTGTAAAAACAACTGCTAGAAAAACAGGAAGAACAGATGTTTCAGTTATAAAATATTTTTAAGCTTCTTGGGTCAAGATAAACTGGAATTTTGATCGAATTTCGATCAGGAGGCGATCGCTAGTGTTAATCATTAGACAACTGTTTCTCTAACAAATGCTAGCAAATTAGGAAGAACAGGTGTTTCAGTTATAGTATTTTTTTTTTTTTTTTTTTTTTTTTTTTTTTTTTTTTTACTAAATGAGTCTAGACGGTCCAGATTGACTGGATGTTTGGTCTGATTTTGACCAGTGGGCGATCTTTAGTACTAAAATTTGTTTGAATGTTAAATCACAAGAACCCATTTAATTAGTTATGCTTTCGAAAGCGAGTTGTTTCCAATGATTGCTTAGTTAATAGGAATAATAAAAGAATATAAACTATTGCAAAGATAATTTTTTATATTTATTCCTTTTTATTTAGACAACTTTCAAAAGGGTAACTCACAAGGGAAATAAATAAAACTTAGTCTCGGGGATGGAACAACACAGAGGCTATCCTCATGGGGTTGAAAGTCCGGGATCCCTTTTATGTTCAACTCATTTGTCCCGGTGAACTGTCAAATGATGACAGAAAATTAATAACACTATTGTTACAAACTACATTGTGGGGTTCTTTTTAAAATACCGAATCTATGTCTAAAAACTTTAACAATTATGTTATATTAATTATTTGATGGTATGATAACTTTTATTCTTACCAATTAACGTCATTTTTTCAAATATTCAGTAGGTATATTAGTTAATGAATATGTGAATAAAATAATTTTCTTGTAATCAAAATTTTCGTATGAACATATAGCAGAATACATAGTGACAAAACTTAGGTTATAATATTATTATATTCGCCTGCCCCTTGCAAGCTAAAGGTTTTATTTTTATATGAAATTTACAAGCATATAATGATATACCATAGTGTATATCATTTTAATATAATTAGAATACATATAATAATAATATTAGAATATATAGAGTATATCATTATAATTAATTAAAAATGTAATTTGCTTAACCAGTACAACTGATCAAAACCTTATTTACTACATTTTATTAAAATACTAACTAGGCCCTAATACTTAAAATAATTGCAATGATCAAAACGTTCTAAACTTTTTTATGTCTTACGTTGTTACCGCAAAATGCAATTTAGATTTTTTATCAAACAAAATAACGTACCTCCTTTGAAAAGGATTTTAAAAAATTCTGTTTATTTTAAACGCCACACAAGAAGCAATAACAACAATACACTGTTAATTGTTTTCCATTAATGTTCAGAATATAATATATTTTACCAAAATGTATTTTGAAATTGACATCTCAAATTAAAACACTATCAGAAATGTAAAAGCATTGAAATATTGCTTTCATAAAAACTGCTTTGCAGACTAATAATTCTTGGTAGTTAATTCGGTTTACGAACACGTAGAATGTACAGTTTTATAAATAAAACTTATCGATTATATTTTCTGAAAAGTCATCATAATAAATATCAAAATACATTTCAGAGTTATTCATATTTTTCACTAAATAATGAGTATTTATTTTCCTTGTTTTTACGATATGTATTTATTTTTACTCTAATCCCACTATACAATATTATTTATAGATTAAAAATATTATGCACCAGACGTATAACTCTCAACTAGGTCAAACAAATTTGAAATAAACACAAAATATGTGTCAGTTGGTATAGTTACCAGGTATAAGAAAGACTTTATGCAGAACCAAAGATGTGATTTCTTAGTTGTATAATTTGTAAATAATTTTCAAATTTAATATATTTAACGTATTTAATTAAAATTACAATGTTTACATGTAAAATTGCAATGTTTAGTCACAAATTTAATGTATTCTCTAAAATTATTAAATTAAATACGTTGCTCTTTTACAGCTACAAACGTTATCTAGGGTTTGATTATTAGCAAGTGCCGTGTCTCCGGACCATTGTTTACGGTTCATGATGAGAGGTACAATAACATAAACAAAGGGAAGTTTATACGAGTAGGGTGATATTAAACTAAAAAAGTATATATTTAAAAATATATTCACAAATGTTAAAATGGATTAAGTTTGCTTTTAAAAAATAAACGAAATTGCGCGTTATTTTGAGAGCTATTACGAAACTTTAAAAACATGAATTAATTATAATATATTTAATTACTGCTCTATCGTTGTTAGTATTATCTGATAACTACTTCAATGATTTCTGTTCTAATGCAACACGAGTCCGTATATGGCGTCAACGATGTATGCTTAGGGTGGGGGGGGAGTATCTTTTGGGGGAGGTGGGCTTTTATTCTTCATTTACTTTTTTCTTGACGAGACAACATCAGTATTGCCCTCCTCCAACACTATCATTACACATAAATAATCATAACAAAGAACATTTTATTAAATCATCACAAGAATTTATTTTTAATTCAAATAAATTAAATAAATAAATTATAAATAAATTAAACATCGATCATTTTTGCATTTCATATTTTTTATCTCCCATAAAATAAAACAAAAACATTAACATATTTTTGCAATGAATCGTTTTAAAATGAAATAATATTTTTTCGACATATATTTTTTTTTATTTTGCTCTTTCTTCTATTAAAAAGATAACGTAAAACGTGACTCATTCTCGCAGACAGGCACTAAGGCTTTGTGAGAATTTATTTCACACAATATATTTAGCTTATTGAAACCATGTACGTGGAACATATTGCTTGTAAAAATGTAGTTAAGAATAATGTAAAATAAAGATGTTTTTATTTCATTTCATTTGTTGTATTTTTCTTAGTTAAATATAGTTCTTGACGGTGTGGTGTTATACTATTAAAAATTGAAGTAAAAGTTCTCAGTTATATTCTCATTAATACTGTTATATTATAAAGTGCCTGAAGCTGTACAACAGTATTTACGAAGCGAATTAGTAAAAATTAGTCAGTTTTTTGTGAACGAGGAGAGTTGATTAGTATTCAGAGTCCACTACCTTCCAATGAGTACCACGTAGCCTCTATTACCTTACAAGACACAAGTTATTCCAGAAGTGACTTGTTCAACTTCCAAATCCACTGGTAGTATTGAAGCGTTTGATCTTGAAACAACTTGGAAGTAACCATTACAATAAAGCATAAATTGAGTAGTATTAGTTAAAATTCACTATTACTTTTTTATTTTTTATTTTGTGTGTTTCTACGCCAGTGGCAGTGTTTAACATTCCAGGATAAAATTTGATATGTACATTAACTAGGCAGGGTTTAACTTATATTTACCAACAAAACCCATATTGTGGCAAACCTACATACTTTGATTACCATGGATCTTATGGAGAAATAGAAAATATACCAAAATTCCATTGGAAATTCGCTGAGTACGCAGGTCTGCTGCGACAGGGTTATATTTATTTTTAAAACCATTCGTTATGTTAAAGAAAATAATGTGGTACCCTCACATCAACACAGTTACAACACAATAAATCTATCAATTAATCCATCAATTCAACACAATTGAAAGGTTTTTAAACAGAAACCAAAATACATTGGTCTCAAGTTTTTGCACTTCTTCCTTCATAACTCAGGAAAATCCATTTAAAGTTAAACGCAAACTTAATTCGATTAATGAATATTTCCATGAACTAACCATCACCTCACAGTCTTCCCATTCTCTACCTCCTCATCACCTAATCTTCCCACTACTCTTCTCCTATGACTTGGTTCGACTCAACATTAGAATATATGACTGGTCTCATGCCATGAAGGTATGGTCTACGAGAAAACAAGGGAGTAAGTAAGTAAGCAAGTTGGATTTAGCAACTTAGTGTAAGTTTTAGATAGCATAATTAATTTATTAACAGCATAATGACAAATGACAACTGGGTCCGGAATGGAACCTTTAAAAAGCTACTAACATTTCTTATGATCGAACTGGCATATTTGAATTCAAGGTGGGGCACTACAACGACTAAGCTACCCAGAAAGTGAAGTAAGATATCTCGACTTCGTGTCAAATTTGAAACACGATCACTGGGCCGAAAACACCTTTTTTGCCCTTGTAACGAAATATACCATTTTTTCCAAGCTCAAAACTCTAACAATTGTCCTATTGTCTTGTGGGTTTTTTACTTTTTATTTTGATTAATATTAGAATAAGTCTTATACTTTATAGAAGTTTTGGTTTCCCAAATTAGGAATGGAAATTGAATGCTACTTATATTACAAACAAATATGCAGCAGAAATGTGGAGAAAAATGAAATAAAAAATAACTGTGTCATTCCTTAGATGTTTCAAAATGTCACTTTTGATCAAAACGTGTGACGTAATCCATCTTATATCCATAATATCCGTTTAATGCACCAGCTTTTTTCGTGTGATCTGTCTAGTGACCTGACTTAGTACAGTAACCAGCCCAGGAGAATTTATTTAATCAAAGTAATTTTATTTTAAATTCATTGCCAATTGAGGAATATTTTGAATTCATCGTTATGCTTTTAGGTTATTATGTACCAGTGTTGGATTATTCAAAATAATTGTATGGATTGTTATTCCATATGATTTTTTCAATCTAATCAAGTACATTCTGGAGGCTCGATCACTGTCAGTGCGTAGTTTAAGTAGCTAATGAGACAGGCTTTTTCTATTACATTACAGTCCTGATATGCAGCCTTTTTACAATTTATAAAACTACATTTAATCTTTGGTATTTTATTTATTTATTTATTTTAATATGTGCTGAATGATACAGACGCCTTTCATATCCTCACATTATTTTGAAAAAAAAAGACAAAAACAAAAAAAAAACATGCTTTTTGTTTAGAGATTTTATTCGCGCACATAATGCTCGGCACCATCAGTTTCTATTCCGCTCCACACTGTATTCCCCGGGGCGAGGGAGCACACTTCTTACTTCTTGCCCAATTTCACAAATTGGACGAGAGTCCTCGTTTATTCCTTGGATTTAGCAACCGTAATCAAATAGCGTCTTGTTAGATGCAACTAGCCTATATCTACCATCTACATTAATGGCTTGAAACGATCCCGTCGTAAATTTTACTTTATTTACAATAAAAAGTAATTTAATTATATTGAGAAATAATTATCTTGTTCTCAATTATTGAAATGAACAAAACATTTTTATCTTTGTCAGACTACTTTTGGATCAATTTTTAACAGCCTATTTATTAAAAACATTAAGTAAGGTGTATACGAATATCTATTGTATAGTTTTTTTTTAAAGTTATACAAATGAAAAATGTCATTGAAAATAAGAGTCACAATATCTCAGGATCTTCGTAAACTTACACTCTATCAATTAAGGTAAAATATAGCTCCCATGATGCGTGTCACATTATATGATTCAATTTGCAACGGATTACAGAGAGCCTATATAATCTGCCTCCCCATTGTGGGGGGAAGGGGGGGAGCAAGCTTGAGCATGCACCCTGTGGTACCGCCGCGCCGGCCAGGCCGCAGAGGGCTTGCCGTCGAGAACTTGAAACTCGATTGCAGCTATAAAATAAATCTATATAAATTACCTATAACATTATACTTATTTTTCTCATGACATTCAAGTCACATAAATATTTCAGTTTACCTTAAAGCTGAATCAACGAAAATTGAGTCTCAAGAAATAACTTTCACTTTTATATCATACTTTTAATTCTTTTCATTATGTTTTTAATTTTACTAGCACCAATGCATTAAGTAAAAACTGTTATTCCATTCATAGTTCTTAATTTTTAGCGGGTAAAGCATGCTTACACCAAAATCTAGTCGACTACCCACAGACAAGTATAAAAAAAACTCCAAAAACTATAAAAAAAAAAACTATAAAAAAACTCCTCTTTCGTTTTTGAGTTCATAATTTTTAATACTCCGTAAAAATGGTATCAGATTTTATATTTTCAACAAAAATTTATTATGCTATTTAAGAAGTTGTAATTAGTAATTAATACTACATTAGTACTACTTTATTACAAATTCTAAGCTTCATTGCTCTCTAACATTGCCTTTTTTGTATTTTCTCTTAACAAAATATGTAGCCTCTTTTCCGAACCTCTATTATCTCTATTCTTTTAATTGATTCTGTTTGGTATCTGCAGTTTTAATAGTAACCGTAAGGAGTCTTCAAATAACTATGATTAAGTCCTAACAAACCAAAGACCATCCAAAATTATAATAGGCAATAAATTTAAACTCAACTTTATTACTTAATAAAACAATATTTTAATTATTTTATTCAATAGGGTTGGTTAATTATTTAGTATTGAGCTATGAAAGTAAAAGATTATAGTACGAAACACAACAATCATAAAATAATCAAAATGTTTATTTAGCATCCGGATAACAATTTTTTTTATTTATAAATCCTCTTATCAAGTACTTCAAAACGCAGTTCCTGTAGTTTGGGGGAAAAATAAAAATCAATAAACAATTATTAAGTACACCGTCAAAAAGTCTACTTATTACTGTTTTTAAAGTCTAAAGTAGGGGCCCACAATCCTTTTAGAGTTCCACTAATGGGGATAATTTGCATTTTACTTGAAAGAGCTCTTCAGAAATAATGGGAGGTCTTATTTAAGCTATTAAAGGTTCTTAACTCAGTATCTTTTTATTTTATATTAAACTGAGTTTATACATGACAATAATTTATGTTATGTACAGTTTTTGTTAACAAATATCAAACTCAATTGGTCTCATTTCAAACTCAAAGCATAACAATTTAAAAACATACAAACAACCTAAAACCTTTTTGAATTTAAATTGTTATAAAACCAATGAAATTATGTCTAATTCTTTTTAAATAGAATAACTAGAAAAAATCTCCTATATATGTAGTTCCGTAAGCGAATAGGTCCCCACAAAATATCTTGTGATAGAAAAAGTTAGGGAATGTATGAAGTCTCATTTTAAAGCCTGAGGGCCAAGGACGGCGGAAAATATCGAGTACCAAACGTTACCTAGGCTTCTCCCCATCGGACCTCAAAGTTCCAATCCTATACTATAATATCCTATACTATACTATACTATACAAGGAGTGTCTGAAGGGATGTGTGTTCCACAATCTCCAAATCTAGATGGTAGATTTTGCTTGAACTTTTCATTTAAGTTTGTTTTTGACCAAAAATAAGTTTAAAAACAGCCTCAACCACAGGAAAAATACAATTTTGTCAACAATCACGTTGTATTACAATTTGTAACATTTTTTATGGGTTGCTATTTTGGTAACAAAATAACAACTAAATGTAAAAAAAAATAAAGATTGATTTGAAGTAGTTTTTTACAGATGTTAACTGTGAAGAGTCTCGTGTAAATTTAAAAGACCTTGACGTTATAACAGAAGTAGTGGGGTTTTGCCGGTTCTGGCCCAGTTCAAGGCCAAGTGGTTCGAACCGGCAGGTGTGGATGACAGTGATGGATGTGTTTTGTAAGTGGGTCAAGGCCATCCGGAGGGAGTTTTAAAAAAGCGGAGCCGCGAGGGGCTCAGTCGGGGCGGGGACTCGGACGGGTCGGATCGGAGCGGGCGGGCCGAGGGAGGGTTATTGTCTTTTTTTATTTTTTTTTAGTTTATTTATTTTAATCGAACCCCATCAGTGACCGTAGAATAGCCTCCACGTCGTTTGCAGCAGTAGTGGTCACCGCATCGCTCTGTACCGGGCGGGAGCAGGTGTTAGTTGTAGGCGTGGAGGAATTGTCTGTGGGACTTGCTGCAGTGTTAGTAGTATCCGTAGTGAAAGTCACTTCAGGGGACTGCACCGGTGAACCCTGTTGTGTGTCCATGGTTGCAAGAGAGAGAGAGAGACGAGAGGTCTTAGGTGTTTACCGTGTGAGGCGATAGAGAGCAATGAGACACGAGTCGGAGGATGTCCGATGATATAGACCCGGTAAGATGGTGAAGAAGAAGAACTGGACGGGACCGTCAATAGGCGTGACAAGAGGAAATGTTGGTACTTCAGCATGTCAGTCAAGACTGTCTGTAGAATAGTATCAATAGTACAAGTGTTGCCAAGGTGAGGTGGTGCAAAATACAAAGGGTGAAACCTGAACCGTTTCTTAAGTCTAGCCACCGTACTACGCGGTTTTGAAACTGCAGGTGTAGAATGCTGTTGTAAAATGTGTTTTGTGCGTAAAAGTTTCAGCTGTAAAGTGTGGGAAGCCATGATTTTACATGTGCACCGCTTGAGAATAAGCTGACGAATGGTCAGCGGCCGCGATTGTGTCTGAATATATAGAAACTAATTAGCATATAAAGCGGAAACACATTTTAAAGTAACAAGCGTTAGTTATAAAAGCGCCAGAGACTTACGGATAGTACCTCACCCGACCGATGCCGCCACCGAAATGGCACGCGCGCGGCGGCAACCCCTCCTTTTTATGCGATCGATGAGTCACGTGCGACGCCCCTCCAACCCCCTCCCCGAGAAAACCGCATAAAAGAGCGAGGTTTTGCGGGAGCTCGGTTATTTGTCAGTCGGCCGCGGCTACGGTCACAAGAGTTGGAGGAAGAGACGGATAGTTTAAGAAAAGTATCGGTAATAGCGGAAGTTAATTAATTATTCAGTTGTAGGATTGCGAGTATCGGCCTGTGGATAAGCAAGTGGGGCCGTAACTGTGATTGAACAGGTAACTACCGTATCATAGCAATAATTGTAATATTAGACGGTAGTAAAGTGTATAAGGTGCAGGTGTGCAAGAAATGCTCCGTGCACGATGAAGTAGGATTGCATTAGCCATGTGTACGGCTTAATCTTATAGTGTAGTGATAACTATAATAGTAGCCGGTTGTAAAGTGTATAACCTGCAGGTGAGCAAGAAATGTCTCTTTTACTGTAGCAATAATCATAATAGTAGACGGTTAGCAAGTGTATTATCTGCAGGCGTGCAAGAAATGTCTCGTGTAATGTAGCAATAAGTATAATAGTAGACGGGTGTAAGGTGTATTACCTGCAGATGTGCAGGAAACATTGCGTGCACCATTGCACAGGTAAATCCTGTAGTGTAGCACTAACTATATTAATATGACCGAGAAGTAGCGGTTAGAGTTTAAGTGTCGCTAAAGTAAGAGAGTAATTTGCATAGTAAGGAGGAAACAGGTGTGTAAGAATGGAACCTGCAATTAATCAGTGTGAGTTGCCTGCACGCGATGTTAATTAGCATATTTAGTTAAAACAAAAATGGAAAATAGACGCGAAAATAAAAGTGTGATTTATAAAATGATTGTTGTAGTGTTAAGAAATAGTGTAAAAAAATTAAAATGTTAAGTGTTAAAAATAAATCATATGTTATTGTACTATGTGCTATAAACTCACGGATTTGTTGTTTACCGCTGGGGTGCCAGCCCTCTATATGGGCGGCGCGCGAGCTTTCCTTCGTTTATATGCACGCGGATGGTTACTCATGCATGACCCCCCCCCCTTCCGGACCGGAACCGGAAACCCCCCCCCCTCTGACGTCACAACGTCTTAGGTGTAGCGTGTAAGAAGTACCGACCAGGCCAAGGATTATGTGTGCATTTGCAAACAATAGTCTATTGTATGTTAAAAACAAGTTGCGTGTACCGGAGGTTTACTTCCGTTGCAACTATAATTAAGCGTCGGAAGAGGGTGGATAACAATCGACGATAATTATGCTGTCACGCGATGGGGAAGCTGCGGATGTAATTTGATGCTATCAAATGCAAATTGAAAGGTACAAGGCTCCTACTTGTCAGCGGATGTAATTTGATGTTATCTAATGCAAATTGAGAGATACAAGGCTCCACCTGCGTTTTGCCCGACCCACATGTAACAAAGCACATCCGTTTGGAATTTTCCATTGACGTTGCTGGAAGGTTCCATACCCCCTTAACCCCTACCGCTGCCCCACCACTCTGCGTACCGAGAACCACCCCGACGACTATTGCCGCCGCAGTTGGGCTCGGAACTCCGGACGCGGCAGTCCGACCCAACTCAGAGGGCAACTCAATGTATAAGCGGCCGATATATATTTGAGTTACTCTTGTTGTTAGGCTATTACTATTTAATATTTTGTGTGTGTGCTGTGTGTGTGTGTGTGTGTGTGTGTGTGTTTATGCAAAGTGTTTTTGGTTTTAGTCTTAAGATGTGTTAGTTTTAAGGTTTAACTTGCGCATTGCGATGTTAGCATTAAGGTGTGTTATGGTATTATATATATATATATGTTTAAGAAATGTGTTTTTAATTTTAAGTATTGGTTTAGTGTGTGTGTGTGTGTGTGTGTGTGTGTGTGTGTGTGTGTGTCTGTGTGTGTGCCTATGTCTGTGTATGTGTCTGTGTGTCTGCCTATGTCTGTGTTTATATGTGTACTAATAATTTCCACAGCTAGCTGTTAGGATGGGTAGATTAAATTAAAATGTAAATGTAAATTAAAGAAGTTCCATTGAACTTCATTAAATATGGGTGGGACATGCGCGTTGTGCCGTAGGTAGCGCATATTTTTATTGTTTTTGATTTTGTTTTTAATTTTGGTCAGGCAAAAATATGTTTGGGTGGGTTTAGATTAAGGGTGGGAGGTTAGAGTTGCGTCTTGCACTAGCTGTTCCAGTGTCCCTAACTACCACATGGTCAAGCCCAGTGCCAAATGGCCCGAGACTGGCCGCCCGTATCACAGCTCACCAAACTGGATCGCCAAAGTGCGTGCGGGCAAAAAAAATCGGGATCCCTCGCAAGACGTAACTTTGTGGGTTGGGATTGGGAGTGTTTGAGGAACACAGGGTGGTGGAGACGGTCCTGGCCGCCTCCATCACCTTGGATCATTATTATTTTTTGGTGACCTTGACCTCGATTCACTCATGCATAACCCCCCCCCCCCTTCCGGACCGGAACCGGAACCCCCCCCCCCGAGGTCACTTTCACTTGTTGCGTGTGGTTATTTAAGCGAGGCGTTCTAACGGGTCTGTTTATTCTGATTCCAGCCGCCAACGCTGCCGCATCAGAGCCATGTCGAGTACTACCAGCACTACTACTTCCAACACTACTAGCACTACTACCACATCAGCACCTCTCGCACCGACTGCACCGACGAAGAGACTCCGTTTGAAGAATGTGCCGGAGCACATGTTGGAGCGGATGGACACGGCACCTTCCACATCCAGAACTCTTGCTTCGCCCAACATTCTTCTGCAAGCGATGACAGTTCTTGGGAGCATCTTCTCGCCACCTCCGTCACCAATCCATGCGGAGCAGCCGTCAGAAGATGGATCTGCAGTGATGCCACCACCACCACCGCAGAAGAAAGTGACGGATGTCCCAAGAACTGGTGAGCCTCTTCGTCCGGACACGCCTTCATTGCTGAAATCGATCCACAGCTACATATCCTTACCACCACTAATAACACCTATCGTTGAACCCAATCCTAATAGTCCTACTATTCCTATTCTAAAAAGAAATACCCCCCGTCGCAGCAGACCTGCGTACTCAGCGAATTTCCAAATTAGTAATATTAATTTTGACCAGCTAAACATGTAAACAAAATTTCATCACGTGCTCATAAATAGGGAAATAAATTAATGTCTATTCTCCTTAGAGATAATTATAGGGAAAGAGTATGCAGGTATGCTGTCATGGGGGACACTAAAAGAAGGTTTTTAGCATAGAAAAAATTTATTTCGACCATATAAAGCCATATAGTAAGTTTCATCAATATCTGTCCATAAATAAAAGAGTTTGCCTATGCTCCATAAGATTAACATGGGAAAAGAGTATGCAGGTTTGCTGCCATGATAAGTAAAAAAACCGAGATTTTTTACCTTAAATGGATGAATCTCAACAAAATGAAGCTAAATACCAAGTTTCATCCAAAAATATTGGTTAATAAGTGAAATATTAACACATCATTATCCTCCATAAGATTAACATTGCAGCCCCAAAAGACAATGTACTGTCTTTAGACTTTGTAATATCTCGGTAACCAATAGAGATAGAACAAAGCTTCAAAATACTAAATTGTGTGTTTTTTTGAGCTAAATCCAATGGTCAAGATAAAAGTTTAAAATTTTTTTAAATTTACATATGAAAAATGCAAAAAACCCATTTTTGGGGTACAAAACCCCCCAAAACTACCTTCCGGTAGGTCGATATGTCTGGTTTTCGAACTCATCCGAATAAACGTAGGATTACACATCTCTACCAAATTGGTGTCGATCGGACCATTTTACGAGAGTTATCGTGTCTAGGGACACATACATATATATATATATACATATATATATATATATATACATATATATATATATAAAAATTTTAATGACTATTATTTTTGGTCTCTGGGCACCTTAAAACGAAAAAGTAACATGGTCCCGGGCTTAGGTCTTACCATGAGACCTACGGTAATAGCTTATTCCCTATGGGAAATTCGCTAAAAAAGAAACTTTTCAAAATTGCTCCTTCAGAGCGCTTCCGATTATTAATGAAAGAGCGACGCAGGGCATTTAAAAATCCCCGTAAATGTCCTGAATTGCTCTGTAGGGGACTTAAAAAAGGATCGGTTTGTGGTAAGAAATGTGTTTTAAACGAACAGTATTGCCGTTTGCATGTTGTGAAACATCTTTCTGTGCCACAACCGACTGTGGTCTCCAGCAAGTTTTACCCCCTCACCAAATTGGATAGGCTGGCAAAAGTTTGAGGTATTTCTTTGTAAGCAAAACAGATAAGCATAATAAAATTGTAATTTCATGTAACGGCTATAAATGGGTAATACAGCTATCTGTACCTCTAAGAAACCTGAAAGCGATCAACAGACTTGATGCGAGAGACTATCTGATAAGAGGTGAGGATGGTTGGACTCGGTGGGGTCGTAGCAAATCTTAAAATAAATTAGCTTTTTTCAAAATTTTTTTGGCAAAAAAATAATGGGAGAGAAACCAGCGTTGTGATTAGTGCGCTGCGTTTCTCTCCCATTATTTTTTGGCCGCTCTAAGTCCTGTGACCTACTTTCATGTGACCTTGACATTGACGCCCCCCCCCCTTCCGGACCGTAACCGGAACCACCCCCCCCCCCCGCTGATTTTTCATTGACTTGCCTATATAAGAGTGTGGCGGTTTGTGTTGGAGCCATTCCTTGCTAATAATAGTTAGAGCGAACATGTCTCCCCGAGATGTTCCAATATTTTATAATAAATGTACAAAGATTGGAGAAGTATTGGAGGTGGACGAAGAAAACGACGAAGAAAACAATGAAGAAATTGAAGTGCCCCTTGTTAAGTGAAAATGTTGTTACAAGAATATTTTTGGATATTAATTCTCCAATGGATATTATAGGAAGGTTTGTAATTGAAGCTATGACATGGATAGAAAACGGAAGATTAGTGAACATAGCATCTCCAATTTTAGTTGATGATAGACCCACCTTTGGTGTATATTGGCGTAACATTGATCTGTTATGGCTATGGGCGGAGGCATATGTGGAGTATTTGCAATTAGAAGAAAATATAGGGTTTAATCATTACTTTTCGGCTTTGGTTTTAAACTACTAATTTTTAACATCCCACTAAAAAATCATATCCCCCCCCCCAAAATTTTTACTGTACTGGCGAACGTTATAAAAGCAGCTATCACATGTGTTTGCTCATTATTTGTCTTGTTGCTATACGTTAAACATGTATAAGAGACTGGATTCGTTTTTTGCTGAGCACACAGAAGTTTGGCCGCTATTGTATAGGTTATTTTTGAAAATTGAACAAAACATAATGAGGGATATGGGCATGGGGGTTAGTGTGTTTGTGTACCGTCGTGATGCGTACGAAGTATTGTGTGCATGTCGAGTAAGGATTGAAGTTTTAGAAATACTGTTTCCATGGATGCTGCATGTACGTAATCTTGTAGAAGGCATGAAGATAGAGGTGGAAGTGGTTGCAATGCAATACAAGCTGTCTGCGAAGAGTAATTAGAGCAAGGCAAGTTACAAATTTTTATAATTGACTTTACCCCCCCCCCCCTTTCCAGTCTCCTATATAATCGAGGGTTCCACACAATCCTGTTCATTTTTCGTGTAACTGTTACTGGAGCCACATGTTCTTTTTTTTAAACCATGTCTCCGAGAGATACCACTTTTATTTACATCACTGAAATTGTTATAGATCGTGAGATGGCAGAATATGAAGAAGTAGAGCAAGAGGTAAATATTACGTTTGGACAGTTTTTGGAAGAAATAGTTGGAGAATTTTTAAATTTAAATGAACAAATGAACAATGATATTGGACCCGCTTCAAATTCAAATGTATCCTTTATGCACCAACCGGAAGAATTAACAGAATCTGAAGGTGAAGAAGAACAGCAGTCACAACTCTGGAATGCCGCTGCCCATGTTATTGATACTCCGCAACATGAGGAAACAAATTTGGAATAAAAATGGTGGGGGGAAAGATGAGGTAGTAGGCTATTTAAACGGTAGTCTGGCATGAGTAAAAATCATTTGAAAATGATGAGCGAGCGAGAATGTACAAAGTGTTTTGTGAAGAGTGTGATAGAGTGTGGGTACCACCGGTGAACTCCTTCACATATTATTTTCCAATTCTGGACATAGATGATTGTAAGAAAATCCCAGACATTGGTTATAAGTTTGAAAAGGCTGGAATTCTAATTAGTGTTCATGAAAAATTCCATAATGAATATTCAAGGAAATTAGCATTTGATTTCATGTTGGCAAATGAAGATCTTAAATCTTGCGACTATCCTTATTTTCTTTATAACCATCTTGTTAAAAATGGTGCTAGCGTGACCGTTGAAATATGTATTCGTCATCTTTGGGACAACCGGTAAAGTGGTGGGGGAAAGGGGATAAATATGATGTAGGAGTGAATTTAGTTTTATTTTTACAAGAGCAGCCACTACGATGCAACGTCCAATTTTGTATCATACGCTTATTTCTGATGCAGAAGAGGAGACCAGAAGGAGAAGAAGTGAACAATCAAGACAAACCCAGGCTAATATCAACATTGAATATTACAGACTTTAATTTCAAATTCCCGGAATGCGACTTGGAGAAAACCGAGTGAAAACTGTCCACGTAGCCGGTAGTTACATAAAACATTTAAAGCTACTATTGGAAGAAAAAAAAATCAAAAATTAAACAATTGGAAAATGAAAACAATAAAATGAAGAAAGAACTGTTAAGTTTGAAAAATGTGTGTAGTAATGAAGGTGTGGTTGAAGAAGGCGAAGAAGAAGGAAATGAAATATTAGGATTTTAAGTTAAAAAACATAAAATGATAAAAAAATAATAAAATTAAAAATGTAAAAAAAAAGTAGAGGTAGAATAGAGAGCGGGGAATAGATCACTTTGTGGCAATGGAATAACATGTCACTTAGTGCTCTATTCCCCGTTCTCTCGCGTTAATATTGCTTGGCCTTGACCTATAAAATAGTAGTGGGGATAAGTTATTAAGCGGGTGGTAGGCAGTAAAACAGTTTAGTACGAATGTTACTCTCATCTACAACACGATGGACAGTCTTTTTGTTATTTGTTTGAGAAAAATAATTTGTGATGATTTCTTATTTAATCACATAATAAGATCAGGAGAATGTGTTATTCCCAATACGGTTAGAAATGCAATACACGAGTATCGAAGAGAACATTATGGATTTGGCATTATTGTTGCTTATAATTTGCAGATGGGACCCGGCTTTGTCCAGATTGTGCACGAGCAGCTATAGATGATTGGGACGAATTTGAAGTTGAAGGAGGGTACGTTGACCATCGTGTTAAAGCACCGCTAATAAGATTTGAAGCTATGCGGGAAAGATGCACAATCTGTGCACAGGTCTTATGTAAATTTATTAGGTGTAGAACATACTAGAGTGATGGTATGGAGGGGAGGTCTAACGAAAAGTAGTGGGGGAAAAGTAGTGGGGGAAAGAGTAGTGGGGAAAGAGTAGTGGGGGTATTGGTTATAAATGTTGCTTGGTAAAGGTTGATTTCATTACTGTCACAGAATAACTGGAGTAAACATGTCTTTTCACATGGAGATAAAAACTTTTAAAATTGTCGATGAAGATTGGACATTGTTGCAAACTTTATAAGATCGAAAGAAGATGATGGAAGTTTGATGAAAGTATTTTGCTACATATTAGAAGGGAAAGATGAACAAGTGGTAAAAGATTATTTAACAAACAGTCAAATATCAACATCGAGCTCGCAATTCATTAAATTTCTAAAAGACAATAATGTGAATGCAAAATTGGAAGTTTGGTTTTTTGTTTAAACAACATGGTGGGCGGAAAAATTGAAATGGTGGGGGGAATTGTGTATAAAAGAGGGTTAAAACACAGTAGGAGGTTCATTTATTTGCTAAAACTCTTAAGAAGAACATTGTGGGAAAAATGAGTGAACCAGTGGAAAATTCAACCCCTTTAAAAAGTAAAGGAAAACAAATAACACATCCAAAATTGAGTGCTTTAGGTAAGGAACGGTGTAGGAAAGAAAGAATGGCGTTCCATCAATTGCAACTCATAGTGCCTTCGTTGAATGTGTACAATACCAGGATACAAACATTGATGGGTGCAAAGAAATATATTTTGGAACTGTTGGACAAAATTGAAGTGTTAGAAAACAAACTGAAGACGAATAAAACTTCTGGTGTATGGAATTCGCCTAGTGAAATTCCTGTTTTAAAGATCGAGCCTAATGAACTTCCTGATACTTGTGCGTGGAATGCATTTCATGAACCTGATGAAGACTCTCCTATAAATTATGAACCTCCCGCTGTGTAAATGATGACGGGTAAAAAAAAATTAAAAAAAAATAAAACAGAAAAAAATACAAAAAAAGTAGATGTAGAATAGAGAGCGGGGAATAGATCACTCTGTGGTAATGGAATAACATGCCACTTAGTGCTCTATTCCCCGTTCTCGCGTTAAGTTTATTTGACCTTGACCTATAAAAAACATGGAGGGGGAAAGTGTTTTGGTGGGGGAAAGTGGATAAATGAGGTTCGACGCGTTGTTGTACTCATTCCGTTCATAATATTCTTGTTTCTAACATCTCGCAGTAGAATCAGAATCATGGCAAGTGGAGACAATGTTTTGGACCTTACTACAACAAAAAAGGATGAACAACGTTTGAAAGTCCAGAAAAGTCATTTTAAAGAGTCAGCTCAGGTAAGAGAGGCGAGAATAAGACAAAAATACTACAAACTGCAAAGGCTAATACCAGGAGTGCGATTGGGAGAAGTAAGGACTAGAACTATCGATATGGCCGCCGACTACATCAATCAACTACTTGTTGAGTTGGCCATAAAGAATGAAAGAATACAGCAGTTGGAATATGAATGCAAAAGAATTCTACTACAAGAAGATGAAGAACCTATGAACTGTGTAATGAAAGACAGTCAATAAAGAAGAAGTGGAAGAAGCTACAAAATTATTTAAAATTTTATGTGTTAGTAAAAACAATTGGTTATTAATCGGACTTGATATAAACAGTGATGAGGTTAAAAAAAAAACAATAAAACAATAAAAAAAATTGACATTTAATAATTGGCTGCTAATTGGATTTACATTAGAGAGTGGGGAATAGATCACTTTGTGGTAATGGACTAACATGCCACTTAGTGCTCTATTCCCCATTCTCGCTTTAGGGGGTGTTGACCTTGACCTATTAAAATAGTCATATAAGTAGCTACACAAGAGAGTCTCCTTTATTCATTCGGAATGGCTCCCGTGGATAACACTGACTATCCTAGGAAACCTATTTTTGAAATATTATATAAAATTCAACAAGAAGATCTCGGCATGGGAGATTCGGATGACGACAACTCAGAAGTGGAAAGTGTTGACAGTATGGAAGAAGAATTAACAAGTGAGGCGCCTGAAGATGTGCAAATAGACTTGACAGAGAATGAATACCCACCACCATTGGAATTTGAAGATGTCCATCATGAAACTCCAACATCTAGTCACGATCCTGATGTAGAACCAATACGTCAAAGATTGGTTTTCTGCGCAAGACGATTATTCCCGTCAGATAGCGAAGAAGAAGAAGAAGAAGATTAAAATTGGTGGGGGTAAGATGGCATAAAAAGGCGGTATGAAGAGGACGCGTTTCATTTACCTGTTAAATTTCAAAGGGTAAACATCGCTAAAATGCATCGTTGTGAGATATGTTTAGAGACTTATGAAGATGAAATATTGTTAGACATTCATAAGGAGTTGTATCACAATAGAAATGAAAATTTTACAGTAAGAGAAAATAGAAACATATCTACAGAAGAAGTAACAGCAGGACCATCTAATACACTACCAAGTTTAAGTATTCACGCATTACCCGGTAAAGTGGTGATGCATCACAAAATTCAAAACGAAAATCTGGAATTAGAGCAATTTGTTGCTGAAGCTAAACCAATTGTGATCAAGATTTTAAAAGAAGAACTAAAACGATTAAACTTTATTAAATTTGGTTTGATCCTAGACGCCATGTTTATCAATGTAGAAGAAGAAATGTCACCAAGAGGATTTATAACAAAAAATCGAACCATCATGGCTAATTCGGATATTGATTCAATAATAGAAGATTGTTTTGAAGAGATTTTGACGAAAATTCAAGAACACGATGGAAGAGGATCAGGTTGGAGTCTGGTTAGCGTCGTAGGTATGGACATAAGAGTTCACAAGCATGGTTATGGGCTGATGGGCAGCAGTTATATTGCACTCCCGAAAAGGATCAAAGATACAAAATCATGTGTAAATGTGGAAAATGAAGATATGGAATGTTTTCGATACGCCATGACCTCAAAATTTGTAACACTTATTTTATATTATAGCTACACATGAATTTAGAAAAACAATTTGTGAAAAAATTGATATATTTCGGGCTTCCTTCTGAGCCCATCCTCAGTCTAACCTAATTTACAAAATAAAAATATAAACAATTATTCTTTTCATATGTATCAAGAAAACATATGACATATAGTATTAAGTAAAAAGTTTTACAAAAATAATACGAATTAATTTGGTGTTATGTATGGAACTATATAAAAATATTGTTATAATATAAAAAATAAAAATAAAATATATAAAAATAAGTGTATAAATAGGGTTTTTTCGTGCTTAAGAATTCAGGAATTTTGAGCTATTTATTTTCTTTTTTACTTCTTCTTCTATAATTGGGATATACATTGGACAAACAGTAGCGCTTGGTTGGGATATAGCATCTCTTTGAATTAACATGCATGCAGCCTCTTTAATATTTCTAAATTTCCACTTAGGTTCTTTAAAAACTATACTTGTTTCTGAAAAGTTTATCTTATGCTCTTCTGCAAATGCATGTTCACTTAGTTTAGAATAATTTTCTTGTTTTTTATTTATGCTACTTTTATGTTCTTTTATTCTTATTCCAAGAGGCCTGGATGTTTGTCCAAAGTAGCTCTTCCCACATTCGCACGGTATTTTATAAACCACATCTTTAGTATCTTGTTCCACGTTTTTCGGTTTAACTTTTGTTAGTTGACTTCGTAATGTGGAGTTAGTGGAAAATGATGTTCTTATTCCAAATTTGTGGTTTACTCTTCTTATTCTTTCAGATTTTCCTCTTTCGTAAGGGATTATCACCGTGAAATTTGGTCTTTGATCTTCATTGTTCATCCCATTTTTTCTGTTTGATAGGTTTTTCCTGGTCTTCATATGGGCTTTATTTATAACTTTGAGAGGATACCCATTATTTTTGAGCTCTTTGATTATATTTGACACTTCATTCTTCTTCAGTTCTTCATTAGATGAAATTTTATATGCTCTATAAAATAATCCTTGTGCAATTCCTATCATCACATGGTTCGGACTGTGAGATGAATAATGTAAATACTGACCTGTATTTGTTTTCTTTCTGTAAACAGATGTTTCTATTCCTGTTTCAGTTTTTTGTATCATGACATCTAGAAATGGCAGTTTGTTATCTTGTTCATATTCTACGGTAAATCTTATAGATGGTCTTAAAGTGTTTAGATGATTTAAAAACTCGTTTCCTTTTATCTCATTTTGTTTCCAAACACAGAAAATGTCATCTAGATATCTTAACCAAGTCTTAGGTTTTGCTGGCCAAGACGTCAAAGCTAGTTTCTCAAAGAAATCCATGTATATATTGCTTAGGATAGGGCTTAGAACTCCCCCCATTGGTAAACCTGAGTTTTGAAGGAAAAAATTAGAGTTGTACTGAAAGTAACTATTGTTTACACAGACTTCTAGGAGCTCCATCAATGACGGTATAGACAATGCAGACCTATCTTTGAGGTTTATGTCTTGTTCTAGTTTGGATTTTACAATTGTTAACATTTCATTTACTGGTACATTTGTAAATAAGCTTGTTACATCATAACTACATAATATGTCATCTTTTTCAATTGATACCTCCTTTAGTTTTTGAACAAAGTCCAAAGAGTTGTTAATAAATGATTTCTCAAATCCAAATAATGGTTTCAGTATTGGTAAGAGATATTTTGATAATTCATAGCTGGGCGAATTAATAGAACTTACTATAGGTCTTAATGGTTTGTCTTCCTTATGTAGTTTTGGAACACCATATATATGCGGTGGTTTTGAAAATTGTGGTGACAACCTTCTGATTACCTCTTTTGATAAGACTTTTGCTTGATTTTTTAAAACCGATTTCACCTTCGTCATAATATTGTTTGTGGGGTCTTTTACTAACTGTTTATAATGACCTCCTTCCAATAAATCTTTCATTTTTTTATCATAATCTAGTTTGTCTAATAGAACTGTGGCCCTTCCTTTATCAGCGGGTAGAATTACTATTGATTCATCGTTTCGCAGTGACTTTAAGGCTGAAATTTCAGAATTACTAAGGTTTTTCTTAACTTTACGATTCTTTTGTAATACGTTTACAATATTACATCGGTAAAAGTCTTGTTGATCCTGCGGGAGGAGCCCTACATTCATTTCAATGGATGCTATTATATCTAGGTTTGAGTTATAATGAGGTGTTAAGTTAAAGTTTAAACCTTTTCCTAAAAGACTTAATTCTTCATCAGCTAAAATGTGTTTAGACAAATTAACCACTGTTTTAGCTACATGCGATTGTTCTTTATTTTCCAAAATCTTTACATTAACTTCTCTGTATTTATTGCTGATCAACTTTGACATTTTACGTTGCTGTTTTTCTTTAGTTGATCTGAATGTTTGATTATAGGAAAACAGAGCTGCATTGGTAATTTTCACATAATCCTTATCAGATACCAAGCATTTAATATTAACTTCTAGCAATTGAATATCTGATTGTAAGTAAATTACATTTTGTTGGTTTTCTTTGATAGAAGCTAATAATAATTTTTTCTCTGTTTTGTTTATGATGTTTTGTTTCATTTTGCTCAGATGGTTCTTTTTTATCCTTACAAAGTTTGGAATAACGTTGTACTCCTTACATTTGTGAACAAAGGTTAAATGGTTTTGAGCTTTGGCTAACTTTTTGTAATTTACTTCAAGGTTTCTAAACATACCTGTGATTTCACTGCCATAGTGATTTGTTAATTCGTTACGGTATGTATTTGTCTTCATGGTAAATTAATACTTATTTTATATTATAGCTACACATGAATTTAGAAAAACAATTTGTGAAAAAATTGATATATTTCGGGCTTCCTTCTGAGCCCATCCTCAGTCTAACCTAATTTACAAAATAAAAATATAAACAATTATTCTTTTCATATGTATCAAGAAAACATATGACATATAGTATTAAGTAAAAAGTTTTACAAAAATAATACGAATTAATTTGGTGTTATGTATGGAACTATATAAAAATATTGTTATAATATAAAAAATAAAAATAAAATATATAAAAATAAGTGTATAAGTAGGGTTTTTTCGTGCTTAAGAATTCAGGAATTTTGAGCTATTTATTTTCTTTTTTACTTCTTCTTCTATAATTGGGATATACATTGGACAAACAGTAGCGCTTGGTTGGGATATAGCATTTCTTTGAATTAACATGCATGCAGCCTCTTTAATATTTCTAAATTTCCACTTAGGTTCTTTAAAAACTATACTTGTTTCTGAAAAGTTTATCTTATGCTCTTCTGCAAATGCATGTTCACTTAGTTTAGAATAATTTTCTTGTTTTTTATTTATGCTACTTTTATGTTCTTTTATTCTTATTCCAAGAGGCCTGGATGTTTGTCCAAAGTAGCTCTTCCCACATTCGCACGGTATTTTATAAACCACATCTTTAGTATCTTGTTCCACGTTTTTCGGTTTAACTTTTGTTAGTTGACTTCGTAATGTGGAGTTAGTGGAAAATGATGTTCTTATTCCAAATTTGTGGTTTACTCTTCTTATTCTTTCAGATTTTCCTCTTTCGTAAGGGATTATCACCGTGAAATTTGGTCTTTGATCTTCATTGTTCATCCCATTTTTTCTGTTTGATAGGTTTTTCCTGGTCTTCATATGGGCTTTATTTATAACTTTGAGAGGATACCCATTATTTTTGAGCTCTTTGATAATATTTGACACTTCATTCTTCTTCAGTTCTTCATTAGATGAAATTTTATATGCTCTATAAAATAATCCTTGTGCAATTCCTATCATCACATGGTTCGGACTGTGAGATGAATAATGTAAATACTGACCTGTATTTGTTTTCTTTCTGTAAACAGATGTTTCTATTCCTGTTTCAGTTTTTTGTATCATGACATCTAGAAATGGCAGTTTGTTATCTTGTTCATATTCTACGGTAAATCTTATAGATGGTCTTAAAGTGTTTAGATGATTTAAAAACTCGTTTCCTTTTATCTCATTTTGTTTCCAAACACAGAAAATGTCATCTAGATATCTTAACCAAGTCTTAGGTTTTGCTGGCCAAGACGTCAAAGCTAGTTTCTCAAAGAAATCCATGTATATATTGCTTAGGATAGGGCTTAGAACTCCCCCCATTGGTAAACCTGAGTTTTGAAGGAAAAAATTAGAGTTGTACTGAAAGTAACTATTGTTTACACAGACTTCTAGGAGCTCCATCAATGACGGTATAGACAATGCAGACCTATCTTTGAGGTTTATGTCTTGTTCTAGTTTGGATTTTACAATTGTTAACATTTCATTTACTGGTACATTTGTAAATAAGCTTGTTACATCATAACTACATAATATGTCATCTTTTTCAATTGATACCTCCTTTAGTTTTTGAACAAAGTCCAAAGAGTTGTTAATAAATGATTTCTCAAATCCAAATAATGGTTTCAGTATTGGTAAGAGATATTTTGATAATTCATAGCTGGCGAATTAATAGAACTTACTATAGGTCTTAATGGTTTGTCTTCCTTATGTAGTTTTGGAACACCATATATATGCGGTGGTTTTGAAAATTGTGGTGACAACCTTCTGATTACCTCTTTTGATAAGACTTTTGCTTGATTTTTTAAAACCGATTTCACCTTCGTCATAATATTGTTTGTGGGGTCTTTTACTAACTGTTTATAATGACCTCCTTCCAATAAATCTTTCATTTTTTTTATCATAATCTAGTTTGTCTAATAGAACTGTGGCCCTTCCTTTATCAGCGGGTAGAATTACTATTGATTCATCGTTTCGCAGTGACTTTAAGGCTGAAATTTCAGAATTACTAAGGTTTTTCTTAACTTTACGATTCTTTTGTAATACGTTTACAATATTACATCGGTAAAAGTCTTGTTGATCCTGCGGGAGGAGCCCTACATTCATTTCAATGGATGCTATTATATCTAGGTTTGAGTTATAATGAGGTATTAAGTTAAAGTTTAAACCTTTTCCTAAAAGACTTAATTCTTCATCAGCTAAAATGTGTTTAGACAAATTAACCACTGTTTTAGCTACATGCGATTGTTCTTTATTTTCCAAAATCTTTACATTAACTTCTCTGTATTTATTACTGATCAACTTTGACATTTTACGTTGCTGTTTTTCTTTAGTTGATCTGAATGTTTGATTATAGGAAAACAGAGCTGCATTGGTAATTTTCACATAATCCTTATCAGATACCAAGCATTTAATATTAACTTCTAGCAATTGAATATCTGATTGTAAGTAAATTACATTTTGTTGGTTTTCTTTGATAGAAGCTAATAATAATTTTTTCTCTGTTTTGTTTATGATGTTTTGTTTCATTTTGCTCAGATGGTTCTTTTTTATCCTTACAAAGTTTGGAATAACGTTGTACTCCTTACATTTGTGAACAAAGGTTAAATGGTTTTGAGCTTTGGCTAACTTTTTGTAATTTACTTCAAGGTTTCTAAACATACCTGTGATTTCACTGCCATAGTGATTTGTTAATTCGTTACGGTATGTATTTGTCTTCATGGTAAATTAATACTTATTTTATATTATAGCTACACATGAATTTAGAAAAACAATTTGTGAAAAAATTGATATATTTCGGGCTTCCTTCTGAGCCCATCCTCAGTCTAACCTAATTTACAAAATAAAAATATAAACAATTATTCTTTTCATATGTATCAAGAAAACATATGACATATAGTATTAAGTAAAAAGTTTTACAAAAATAATACGAATTAATTTGGTGTTATGTATGGAACTATATAAAAATATTGTTATAATATAAAAAATAAAAATAAAATATATAAAAATAAGTGTATAAGTAGGGTTTTTTCGTGCTTAAGAATTCAGGAATTTTGAGCTATTTATTTTCTTTTTTACTTCTTCTTCTATAATTGGGATATACATTGGACAAACAGTAGCGCTTGGTTGGGATATAGCATCTCTTTGAATTAACATGCATGCAGCCTCTTTAATATTTCTAAATTTCCACTTAGGTTCTTTAAAAACTATACTTGTTTCTGAAATGTTTATCTTATGCTCTTCTGCAAATGCATGTTCACTTAGTTTAGAATAATTTTCTTGTTTTTTATTTATGCTACTTTTATGTTCTTTTATTCTTATTCCAAGAGGCCTGGACGTTTGTCCAAAGTAGCTCTTCCCACATTCGCACGGTATTTTATAAACCACATCTTTAGTATCTTGTTCCACGTTTTTCGGTTTAACTTTTGTTAGTTGACTTCGTAATGTGGAGTTAGTGGAAAATGATGTTCTTATTCCAAATTTGTGGTTTACTCTTCTTATTCTTTCAGATTTTCCTCTTTCGTAAGGGATTATCACCGTGAAATTTGGTCTTTGATCTTCATTGTTCATCCCATTTTTTCTGTTTGATAGGTTTTTCCTGGTCTTCATATGGGCTTTATTTATAACTTTGAGAGGATACCCATTATTTTTGAGCTCTTTGATTATATTTGACACTTCATTCTTCTTCAGTTCTTCATTAGATGAAATTTTATATGCTCTATAAAATAATCCTTGTGCAATTCCTATCATCACATGGTTCGGACTGTGAGATGAATAATGTAAATACTGACCTGTATTTGTTTTCTTTCTGTAAACAGATGTTTCTATTCCTGTTTCAGTTTTTTGTATCATGACATCTAGAAATGGCAGTTTGTTATCTTGTTCATATTCTACGGTAAATCTTATAGATGGTCTTAAAGTGTTTAGATGATTTAAAAACTCGTTTCCTTTTATCTCATTTTGTTTCCAAACACAGAAAATGTCATCTAGATATCTTAACCAAGTCTTAGGTTTTGCTGGCCAAGACGTCAAAGCTAGTTTCTCAAAGAAATCCATGTATATATTGCTTAGGATAGGGCTTAGAACTCCCCCCATTGGTAAACCTGAGTTTTGAAGGAAAAAATTAGAGTTGTACTGAAAGTAACTATTGTTTACACAGACTTCTAGGAGCTCCATCAATGACGGTATAGACAATGCAGACCTATCTTTGAGGTTTATGTCTTGTTCTAGTTTGGATTTTACAATTGTTAACATTTCATTTACTGGTACATTTGTAAATAAGCTTGTTACATCATAACTACATAATATGTCATCTTTTTCAATTGATACCTCCTTTAGTTTTTGAACAAAGTCCAAAGAGTTGTTAATAAATGATTTCTCAAATCCAAATAATGGTTTCAGTATTGGTAAGAGATATTTTGATAATTCATAGCTGGGCGAATTAATAGAACTTACTATAGGTCTTAATGGTTTGTCTTCCTTATGTAGTTTTGGAACACCATATATATGCGGTGGTTTTGAAAATTGTGGTGACAACCTTCTGATTACCTCTTTTGATAAGACTTTTGCTTGATTTTTTAAAACCGATTTCACCTTCGGCATAATATTGTTTGTGGGGTCTTTTACTAACTGTTTATAATGACCTCCTTCCAATAAATCTTTCATTTTTTTATCATAATCTAGTTTGTCTAATAGAACTGTGGCCCTTCCTTTATCAGCGGGTAGAATTACTATTGATTCATCGTTTCGCAGTGACTTTAAGGCTGAAATTTCAGAATTACTAAGGTTTTTCTTAACTTTACGATTCTTTTGTAATACGTTTACAATATTACATCGGTAAAAGTCTTGTTGATCCTGCGGGAGGAGCCCTACATTCATTTCAATGGATGCTATTATATCTAGGTTTGAGTTATAATGAGGTGTTAAGTTAAAGTTTAAACCTTTTCCTAAAAGACTTAATTCTTCATCAGCTAAAATGTGTTTAGACAAATTAACCACTGTTTTAGCTACATGCGATTGTTCTTTATTTTCCAAAATCTTTACATTAACTTCTCTGTATTTATTACTGATCAACTTTGACATTTTACGTTGCTGTTTTCTTTAGTTGATCTGAATGTTTGATTATAGGAAAACAGAGCTGCATTGGTAATTTTCACATAATCCTTATCAGATACCAAGCATTTAATATTAACTTCTAGCAATTGAATATCTGATTGTAAGTAAATTACATTTTGTTGGTTTTCTTTGATAGAAGCTAATAATAATTTGTTCTCTGTTTTGTTTATGATGTTTTGTTTCATTTTGCTCAGATGGTTCTTTTTTATCCTTACAAAGTTTGGAATAACGTTGTACTCCTTACATTTGTGAACAAAGGTTAAATGGTTTTGAGCTTTGGCTAACTTTTTGTAATTTACTTCAAGGTTTCTAAACATACCTGTGATTTCACTGCCATAGTGATTTGTTAATTCGTTACGGTATGTATTTGTCTTCATGGTAAATTAATACTTATTTTATATTATAGCTACACATGAATTTAGAAAAACAATTTGTGAAAAAATTGATATATTTCGGGCTTCCTTCTGAGCCCATCCTCAGTCTAACCTAATTTACAAAATAAAAATATAAACAATTATTCTTTTCATATGTATCAAGAAAACATATGACATATAGTATTAAGTAAAAAGTTTTACAAAAATAATACGAATTAATTTGGTGTTATGTATGGAACTATATAAAAATATTGTTATAATATAAAAAATAAAAATAAAATATATAAAAATAAGTGTATAAGTAGGGTTTTTTCGTGCTTAAGAATTCAGGAATTTTGAGCTATTTATTTTCTTTTTTACTTCTTCTTCTATAATTGGGATATACATTGGACAAACAGTAGCGCTTGGTTGGGATATAGCATCTCTTTGAATTAACATGCATGCAGCCTCTTTAATATTTCTAAATTTCCACTTAGGTTCTTTAAAAACTATACTTGTTTCTGAAAAGTTTATCTTATGCTCTTCTGCAAATGCATGTTCACTTAGTTTAGAATAATTTTCTTGTTTTTTATTTATGCTACTTTTATGTTCTTTTATTCTTATTCCAAGAGGCCTGGATGTTTGTCCAAAGTAGCTCTTCCCACATTCGCACGGTATTTTATAAACCACATCTTTAGTATCTTGTTCCACGTTTTTCGGTTTAACTTTTGTTAGTTGACTTCGTAATGTGGAGTTAGTGGAAAATGATGTTCTTATTCCAAATTTGTGGTTTACTCTTCTTATTCTTTCAGATTTTCCTCTTTCGTAAGGGATTATCACCGTGAAATTTGGTCTTTGATCTTCATTGTTCATCCCATTTTTTCTGTTTGATAGGTTTTTCCTGGTCTTCATATGGGCTTTATTTATAACTTTGAGAGGATACCCATTATTTTTGAGCTCTTTGATTATATTTGACACTTCATTCTTCTTCAGTTCTTCATTAGATGAAATTTTATATGCTCTATAAAATAATCCTTGTGCAATTCCTATCATCACATGGTTCGGACTGTGAGATGAATAATGTAAATACTGACCTGTATTTGTTTTCTTTCTGTAAACAGATGTTTCTATTCCTGTTTCAGTTTTTTGTATCATGACATCTAGAAATGGCAGTTTGTTATCTTGTTCATATTCTACGGTAAATCTTATAGATGGTCTTAAAGTGTTTAGATGATTTAAAAACTCGTTTCCTTTTATCTCATTTTGTTTCCAAACACAGAAAATGTCATCTAGATATCTTAACCAAGTCTTAGGTTTTGCTGGCCAAGACGTCAAAGCTAGTTTCTCAAAGAAATCCATGTATATATTGCTTAGGATAGGGCTTAGAACTCCCCCCATTGGTAAATCTGAGTTTTGAAGGAAAAAATTAGAGTTGTACTGAAAGTAACTATTGTTTACACAGACTTCTAGGAGCCAATGCACGGTATAGACAATGCAGACCTATCTTTGAGGTTTATGTCTTGTTCTAGTTTGGATTTTACAATTGTTAACATTTCATTTACTGGTACATTTGTAAATAAGCTTGTTACATCATAACTACATAATATGTCATCTTTTTCAATTGATACCTCCTTTAGTTTTTGAACAAAGTCCAAAGAGTTGTTAATAAATGATTTCTCAAATCCAAATAATGGTTTCAGTATTGGTAAGAGATATTTTGATAATTCATAGCTGGGCGAATTAATAGAACTTACTATAGGTCTTAATGGTTTGTCTTCCTTATGTAGTTTTGGAACACCATATATATGCGGTGGTTTTGAAAATTGTGGTGACAACCTTCTGATTACCTCTTTTGATAAGACTTTTGCTTGATTTTTTAAAACCGATTTCACCTTCGTCATAATATTGTTTGTGGGGTCTTTTACTAACTGTTTATAATGACCTCCTTCCAATAAATCTTTCATTTTTTTATCATAATCTAGTTTGTCTAATAGAACTGTGGCCCTTCCTTTATCAGCGGGTAGAATTACTATTGATTCATCGTTTCGCAGTGACTTTAAGGCTGAAATTTCAGAATTACTAAGGTTTTTCTTAACTTTACGATTCTTTTGTAATACGTTTACAATATTACATCGGTAAAAGTCTTGTTGATCCTGCGGGAGGAGCCCTACATTCATTTCAATGGATGCTATTATATCTAGGTTTGAGTTATAATGAGGTGTTAAGTTAAAGTTTAAACCTTTTCCTAAAAGACTTAATTCTTCATCAGCTAAAATGTGTTTAGACAAATTAACCACTGTTTTAGCTACATGCGATTGTTCTTTATTTTCCAAAATCTTTACATTAACTTCTCTGTATTTATTACTGATCAACTTTGACATTTTACGTTGCTGTTTTTCTTTAGTTGATCTGAATGTTTGATTATAGGAAAACAGAGCTGCATTGGTAATTTTCACATAATCCTTATCAGATACCAAGCATTTAATATTAACTTCTAGCAATTGAATATCTGATTGTAAGTAAATTACATTTTGTTGGTTTTCTTTGATAGAAGCTAATAATAATTTTTTCTCTGTTTTGTTTATGATGTTTTGTTTCATTTTGCTCAGATGGTTCTTTTTTATCCTTACAAAGTTTGGAATAACGTTGTACTCCTTACATTTGTGAACAAAGGTTAAATGGTTTTGAGCTTTGGCTAACTTTTTGTAATTTACTTCAAGGTTTCTAAACATACCTGTGATTTCACTGCCATAGTGATTTGTTAATTCGTTACGGTATGTATTTGTCTTCATGGTAAATTAATACTTATTTTATATTATAGCTACACATGAATTTAGAAAAACAATTTGTGAAAAAATTGATATATTTCGGGCTTCCTTCTGAGCCCATCCTCAGTCTAACCTAATTTACAAAATAAAAATATAAACAATTATTCTTTTCATATGTATCAAGAAAACATATGACATATAGTATTAAGTAAAAAGTTTTACAAAAATAATACGAATTAATTTGGTGTTATGTATGGAACTATATAAAAATATTGTTATAATATAAAAAATAAAAATAAAATATATAAAAATAAGTGTATAAGTAGGGTTTTTTCGTGCTTAAGAATTCAGGAATTTTGAGCTATTTATTTTCTTTTTTACTTCTTCTTCTATAATTGGGATATACATTGGACAAACAGTAGCGCTTGGTTGGGATATAGCATCTCTTTGAATTAACATGCATGCAGCCTCTTTAATATTTCTAAATTTCCACTTAGGTTCTTTAAAAACTATACTTGTTTCTGAAAAGTTTATCTTATGCTCTTCTGCAAATGCATGTTCACTTAGTTTAGAATAATTTTCTTGTTTTTTATTTATGCCACTTTTATGTTCTTTTATTCTTATTCCAAGAGGCCTGGATGTTTGTCCAAAGTAGCTCTTCCCACATTCGCACGGTATTTTATAAACCACATCTTTAGTATCTAGTTCCACGTTTTTCGGTTTAACTTTTGTTAGTTGACTTCGTAATGTGGAGTTAGTGGAAAATGATGTTCAGGAGCATATAAAATTTCATCTAATGAAGAACTGAAGAAGAATGAAGTGTCAAATATAATCAAAGACCAGGAAAAATACATATAGGTCTGCATTGTCTATACCGTCATTGATGGAGCTCCTAGAAGTCTGTGTAAACAATAGTTACTTTCAGTACAACTCTAATTTTTTCCTTCAAAACTCAGGTTTACCAATGGGGGGAGTTCTAAGCCCTATCCTAAGCAATATATACATGGATTTCTTTGAGAAACTAGCTTTGACGTCTTGGCCAGCAAAACCTAAGACTTGGTTAAGATATCTAGATGACATTTTCTGTGTTTGGAAACAAAATGAGATAAAAGGAAACGAGTTTTTAAATCATCTAAACACTTTAAGACCATCTATAAGATTTACCGTAGAATATGAACAAGATAACAAACTGCCATTTCTAGATGTCATGATACAAAAAACTGAAACAGGAATAGAAACATCTGTTTACAGAAAGAAAACAAATACAGGTCAGTATTTACATTATTCATCTCACAGTCCGAACCATGTGATGATAGGAATTGCACAAGGATTATTTTATAGAGCATATAAAATTTCATCTAATGAAGAACTGAAGAAGAATGAAGTGTCAAATATAATCAAAGAGCTCAAAAATAATGGGTATCCTCTCAAAGTTATAAATAAAGCCCATATGAAGACCAGGAAAAACCTATCAAACAGAAAAAATGGGATGAACAATGAAGATCAAAGACCAAATTTCACGGTGATAATCCCTTACGAAAGAGGAAAATCTGAAAGAATAAGAAGAGTAAACCACAAATTTGGAATAAGAACATCATTTTCCACTAACTCCACATTACGAAGTCAACTAACAAAAGTTAAACCGAAAAACGTGGAACAAGATACTAAAGATGTGGTTTATAAAATACCGTGCGAATGTGGGAAGAGCTACTTTGGACAAACATCCAGGCCTCTTGGAATAAGAATAAAAGAACATAAAAGTAGCATAAATAAAAAACAAGAAAATTATTCTAAACTAAGTGAACATGCATTTGCAGAAGAGCATAAGATAAACTTTTCAGAAACAAGTATAGTTTTTAAAGAACCTAAGTGGAAATTTAGAAATATTAAAGAGGCTGCATGCATGTTAATTCAAAGAGATGCTATATCCCAACCAAGCGCTACTGTTTGTCCAATGTATATCCCAATTATAGAAGAAGAAGTAAAAAAGAAAATAAATAGCTCAAAATTCCTGAATTCTTAAGCACGAAAAAACCCTACTTATACACTTATTTTTATATATTTTATTTTTATTTTTTATATTATAACAATATTTTTATATAGTTCCATACATAACACCAAATTAATTCGTATTATTTTTGTAAAACTTTTTACTTAATACTATATGTCATATGTTTTCTTGATACATATGAAAAGAATAATTGTTTATATTTTTATTTTGTAAATTAGGTTAGACTGAGGATGGGCTCAGAAGGAAGCCCGAAATATATCAATTTTTTCACAAATTGTTTTTCTAAATTCATGTGTAGCTATAATATAAAATAAGTATTAATTTACCATGAAGACAAATACATACCGTAACGAATTAACAAATCACTATGGCAGTGAAATCACAGGTATGTTTAGAAACCTTGAAGTAAATTACAAAAAGTTAGCCAAAGCTCAAAACCATTTAACCTTTGTTCACAAATGTAAGGAGTACAACGTTATTCCAAACTTTGTAAGGATAAAAAAGAACCATCTGAGCAAAATGAAACAAAACATCATAAACAAAACAGAGAAAAAATTATTATTAGCTTCTATCAAAGAAAACCAACAAAATGTAATTTACTTACAATCAGATATTCAATTGCTAGAAGTTAATATTAAATGCTTGGTATCTGATAAGGATTATGTGAAAATTACCAATGCAGCTCTGTTTTCCTATAATCAAACATTCAGATCAACTAAAGAAAAACAGCAACGTAAAATGTCAAAGTTGATCAGTAATAAATACAGAGAAGTTAATGTAAAGATTTTAGAAAAATAAAGAACAATCGCATGTAGCTAAAACAGTGGTTAATTTGTCTAAACACATTTTAGCTGATGAAGAATTAAGTCTTTTAGGAAAAGGTTTAAACTTTAACTTAACACCTCATTATAACTCAAACCTAGATATAATAGCATCCATTGAAATGAATGTAGGGCTCCTCCCGCAGGATCAACAAGACTTTTACCGATGTAATATTGTAAACGTATTACAAAAGAATCGTAAAGTTAAGAAAAACCTTAGTAATTCTGAAATTTCAGCCTTAAAGTCACTGCGAAACGATGAATCAATAGTAATTCTACCCGCTGATAAAGGAAGGGCCACAGTTCTATTAGACAAACTAGATTATGATAAAAAAATGAAAGATTTATTGGAAGGAGGTCATTATAAACAGTTAGTAAAAGACCCCACAAACAATATTATGACGAGGGTGAAATCGGTTTTAAAAAATCAAGCAAAAGTCTTATCAAAAGAGGTAATCAGAAGGTTGTCACCACAATTTTCAAAACCACCGCATATATATGGTGTTCCAAAACTACATAAGGAAGACAAACCATTAAGACCTATAGTAAGTTCTATTAATTCGCCCAGCTATGAATTATCAAAATATCTCTTACCAATACTGAAACCATTATTTGGATTTGAGAAATCATTTATTAACAACTCTTTGGACTTTGTTCAAAAACTAAAGGAGGTATCAATTGAAAAAGATGACATATTATGTAGTTATGATGTAACAAGCTTATTTACAAATGTACCAGTAAATGAAATGTTAACAATCGTAAAATCCAAACTAGAACAAGACATAAACCTCAAAGATAGGTCTGCATTGTCTATACCGTCATTGATGGAGCTCCTAGAAGTCTGTGTAAACAATAGTTACTTTCAGTACAACTCTAATTTTTTCCTTCAAAACTCAGGTTTACCAATGGGGGGAGTTCTAAGCCCTATCCTAAGCAATATATACATGGATTTCTTTGAGAAACTAGCTTTGACGTCTTGGCCAGCAAAACCTAAGACTTGGTTAAGATATCTAGATGACATTTTCTGTGTTTGGAAACAAAATGAGATAAAAGGAAACGAGTTTTTAAATCATCTAAACACTTTAAGACCATCTATAAGATTTACCGTAGAATATGAACAAGATAACAAACTGCCATTTCTAGATGTCATGATACAAAAAAACCGAAACAGGAATAGAAACATCTGTTTACAGAAAGAAAACAAATACAGGTCAGTATTTACATTATTCATCTCACAGTCCGAACCATGTGATGATAGGAATTGCACAAGGATTATTTTATAGAGCATATAAAATTTCATCTAATGAAGAACTGAAGAAGAATGAAGTGTCAAATATAATCAAAGAGCTCAAAAATAATGGGTATCCTCTCAAAGTTATAAATAAAGCCCATATGAAGACCAGGAAAAACCTATCAAACAGAAAAAATGGGATGAACAATGAAGATTAAAGACCAAATTTCACGGTGATAATCCCTTACGAAAGAGGAAAATCTGAAAGAATAAGAAGAGTAAACCACAAATTTGGAATAAGAACATCATTTTCCACTAACTCCACATTACGAAGTCAACTAACAAAAGTTAAACCGAAAAACGTGGAACAAGATACTAAAGATGTGGTTTATAAAATACCGTGCGAATGTGGGAAGAGCTACTTTGGACAAACATCCAGGCCTCTTGGAATAAGAATAAAAGAACATAAAAGTAGCATAAATAAAAAACAAGAAAATTATTCTAAACTAAGTGAACATGCATTTGCAGAAGAGCATAAGATAAACTTTTCAGAAACAAGTATAGTTTTTAAAGAACCTAAGTGGAAATTTAGAAATATTAAAGAGGCTGCATGCATGTTAATTCAAAGAGATGCTATATCCCAACCAAGCGCTACTGTTTGTCCAATGTATATCCCAATTATAGAAGAAGAAGTAAAAAAGAAAATAAATAGCTCAAAATTCCTGAATTCTTAAGCACGAAAAAACCCTACTTATACACTTATTTTTATATATTTTATTTTTATTTTTTATATTATAACAATATTTTTATATAGTTCCATACATAACACCAAATTAATTCGTATTATTTTTGTAAAACTTTTTACTTAATACTATATGTCATATGTTTTCTTGATACATATGAAAAGAATAATTGTTTATATTTTTATTTTGTAAATTAGGTTAGACTGAGGATGGGCTCAGAAGGAAGCCCGAAATATATCAATTTTTTCACAAATTGTTTTTCTAAATTCATGTGTAGCTATAATATAAAATAAGTATTAATTTACCATGAAGACAAATACATACCGTAACGAATTAATTTGTAACACGCCATGCGCAAAGACCTGGCGTCGAATATGAGAACTACAGATATAGATATAATTTTCAAGGTATGTCTTACCCGGTAGGGTTGAAGGGTATTTCAAAATTTGAAAAACAAAATCCCGGAATATCAGTTAACGTATTTGCTTTGGACAGTTCCAATAAAGTTTATCCTTTAAAAGTGGTGAAGAACGAGCTTGCAAAGGATGAAGTGTCACACTACGTATGGATAAAATCATTTGAAAGACTTGTCAACAAGCAGCTATCGAAAAATGAACACAAAAAAGTAATTTGTAAAAGATGTTTTTGTTTTAAAGAAGAAAGAAATGGAGGGCGAAATTGGTTACAAGAACATAAACAACTGTGTAATGAACACTTTGAAGCGAAGATTATCTTACCACCATTAAGTAAATCATACTTACAATTTGAAAAGGTGTTCCATCAGTATCGCATTCCTATAGTGGTATACGCTGATTTTGAATCAACACTTGTCCCTATTGAAGATGAAAATGTTGAAGCAAGGAAGAGTATAAAATATCAAATGCATAAGCCTAACAGTTTTTGTTTATTGGTTAAATCTACATTGGCTGAAGAACATTTAAATGGGTACGGATTAACGTCAAGACCCGTGGTGTACCGTGGTGAAGATGTTGCTGCGACATTTCTTGATCATCTATATGAAATAGCTAGGAATGTAGAAAATTTGTATAGTGATATTGTGCCAATGATACCTATGGATGAAGAAGAAGAAATTCAACATGAAAATGCCACCCATTGTTTTTTATGTAAAAATGAGTTTACTTTGAATAACTACAAAGTTAAGGATCATGATCATCTTACAGGATATTATAGGGGTGCGGCATGTAACGGATGCAACATCAATTACAAGATTCCTAGAAATATACCTGTAATACTGCATAACCTTAGCGGTTATGATGGTCATTTTATAATACCAGAATTGGGGAGAGATGACGGTGCGATTGATGTTATCGCGGAAACAACTGAAAAGTTTATAAGCTTTAGTAAGAAGATTGGAAATATAAAATTACGATTTTTAGATTCGTACCGGTTTATGCCGTGCAGTTTATCGAGACTTTCAGAAAACCTCAGGAAAGAAGATTTAATAGAAACAAGAATGATTGTGAATAACGATAAATTGGATCTAGTTCTTCGCAAAGGTGTTTTCCCTTATGATTATATCGACAGTTTGGAAAGATTTGAAGAAACCTCACTTCCACCTAGGGAAGCTTTTAAGAGTAAATTATATGAAGAGGACATCAGTGAGGAAGATTATCAACACGCTTGTAAGGTATGGAATGAATTAGGGATGAGAACTTTGGGAGAATATTCAGATTTCTACGTTAAATTGGATGTGACACTATTATGTGACATAATGGAAGAATTTAGGAATACCTGTTTAAAAGCATACGGATTAGACCCTCTTCATTCGTACACAGCTCCCGGATTGGCATGGCAGGCCATGTTAAAAGAAACAAACTGTAAACTTCAACTACTAACCGATATAGATATGGTGTTGATGATAGAGTCTGGTATCCGAGGAGGATTAACGCAAAGTGTAACCAGATATGTAAAAGCCAACAATAAATACCTCCCCAACTATGACGCGTCACAACCAAGTACATTTATAGGTTATTTTGACGCAAATAACCTATATGGATGGGCTATGTCAAAACCCCTTCCATATGATAATTTTAAATGGGTTGATCCAAATTCGATTGATAACATCGCCGATATCCCTAAACACGGAGATACTGGTTACATCTTTGACGTTGATTTCGAGTACCCCGAACATCTTCACGACCACCATTACGACTTGCCGCTATTAGCAAAAACAGAAGTATCTCCGACTGGTAGATGGCCGAAATTAATGATGACACTCACCAACAAGACGAGGTATGTAGCACATTATTGGACAGTACAACAAGCGTTAGAGATGGGATTAAGAATTACCAAAATTAATAGGGTGCTACAATTTTCTCAATCCTGTTGGTTGAAATCCTATATAGATAACAACACTAGAAGAAGAACTGCAGCGACGTCCAATTTTGAAAAGGATTTCTTTAAATTGATGAATAATGCTATATTTGGCAAAACATTAGAAAACAAGAGGAATCACAAAGATTTAAGATTGGTTAATGATGCAACAAAATTACAAAAGTTGGTCCAAAAACCAAACTTTGCATCTTCAATAATTATCAATGAAAACCTTGTTGCCGTTTCTATGAACAAAATTTCAATTAAGATGGATCGCCCTGTTTATGTCGGAATGTCCATTTTAGACATATCAAAAACTCATATGTACGATTTTCATTATAATAAAATGGTGAAACATTATGGAAGAGAGAACATTGGAATCGCATACATGGACACTGACGCATTCATCTATTGGATTATAACCAATGATATGTATGAAGACCTACGCACTTTTGTTTATAAAGATGATTTTGATTTCTCTGACTATCCGCAACACCATCCTAACTACGACAATGGAATAAACAAGAAAGTCTTAGGAAAATTCAAAGATGAGACCAATGGTGCGCCTATGGAAGAGATTGTGGCTTTGATGTCCAAGCTTTATTCGTTTCAACTATACATAAGTGAAAAAGAAGAACATCAAGTTGTGAAGAAGGCAAAAGGCATTAAAACATCATATCTAAAGAAGAATGTACAATTTGAACATTTTAAAAGATGTCTGTTTGAAAATATAGAAACCACAGCAACTTTTAATACGATAAGAAGCTTCAACCATCAAGTTTACAGTGTTAAACAAACCAAATGGGCACTAAGCTACAAGGATGACAAGAGGCATATCCAGCAAGACAATATACACACTCTTCCATTTGGACATTATTCATTAACTCCTATCGACCAATAAAACCTGTTCTTCGTCCTTTCGACTACTTCCTTTTTCCTTTCCGTAAAAAAGAGGGGAGCATGGCAAGCCCAATGCCATGCCCCCCTCTTTTTTACACAGCTATTATTTGGCCTTGACCCATATTTGTTAATGATATAAAAGATGACAAACCAGTCTGAGGATTAGTATTTTTTCAACCGGCGTGGAAACAACATCTAAGAATGGAAGGACTGAAGGATAAGATTGTACATGAACTTCATAAACCGGCAAGAAGAAAGTTTCCAAGAAGAAATACAGTTATTAAAGGAATGAACGATCTCTACCAAGCCGATCTCATCGAAATGATACCACATAGTAAATTAAATAAAGGATTTAAATATATATTAGCGATTATAGACTGTTTTAGCAAGCTCGCTGACGCTTTACCGCTTAAGGACAAGAGTGGGAAAAGTGTTACAAAAGCTATGGAAACGGCTATTAAAAGAAATAAACTTGTCATAAAACATTTACAAACTGATGATGGAAAAGAATATTTCAATAAGGAATTTGCAACATTAATGAAAAAATATAACATAAATTATTATTCTACAAATTCGGAAGTCAAAGCTTCGATAATAGAACGATTCAATAGAACATTAAAAGGAGCGATGTATAAAACATTTTCCAAACGAGGATCATATGTGTGGTACGATATATTACCGCAGCTTATAAAAGAGTACAATAACAAATATCATCGCACTATTGGTATGAAACCTATCCAAGTAAATAGCGGCAATGCTAAGCTTGTTTTGGAGCGTATAAAAAAAAATACGGCTCCCAAAATTGAAAAATTAAAACCTAAAAAGTTTAAAGTAAACGATAAGGTGCGTATAAGTAAATACAAAGGGGTTTTCAGTAAAAGATATCTACCAAACTGGACTAACGAAGTATTTACAATCTACAAGGTGCAGCCGACAATACCAGAAACTTACATTTTAAAGGACAGCAAAGGTGAACTACTTCAAGGCGGATTCTATGGGCATGAACTATTGAAATCAACAGTTGGTGATGTATATCTTGTCGAAAAGGTTTTACAAAGAAAAAAGGATAAAGTTAAAGTCCGTTGGTTGGGATTTGATAAGAGTGAAGATTCTTGGATTCCTACAAAAGACTTGGTATAATACTTTAATAACTCATTATGTGTTCAACCTTTAAACAAGATGGATATTGTACAGCAAAAGGAACGATTTAATATTAATAATATAGATGAATTGACAGTGGATAGTGACAAGTTAAACCGTGGTAAACATGGGGAATTACTACCAAACTCCATAAGATGTTTGATAACCAGTCCTTCAAATTGTGGAAAAACAAATGTTGTTTTCAACCTTATAACTAATCCAAAAGGGCTAAGGTTTAATAATATATACATTTTTTCAAAATCTTTGCAACAACCTAAATACCAGTTGTTGGATAAAGTATTAGCAAGCGTACCAGAAGTAAATTTCTACAAGTTTAATGCTAGTGAAACAATTATGCAGCCAAATGAAGCTAAACCATTTTCTGTATTTATATTTGACGATGTATCATGTGAGAATCACGATACAATTAGAAGTTATTTCGCAATGGGGAGACATCATAATATTGACAGTATTTACATTGGTCAAACCTACAGTAAAATTCCAAAACAACTTATAAGAGATAATGCTAATTTGCTGATAATATTCAAGCAAGATGAAACAAATTTGAAACATATATATAACGATCATGTGAATGCGGATATGACATTTGATAAATTTAAAGAGATGTGCGGCAAAGCGTGGGCTGAAAAGTATGGCTTTCTCGTCATTATGAAAGATGAAGCTATAAAAGATGGAAGATATCGGATAGGGTTGGACAAATTTGTATTAATCCATTAATTGAAAGGCAGTGCGTCTAGTAATGAATCAGACTTCATAGTGTAAACATGGTGAATCAAGAAAAACTATTGAAAGAAATAAAATCACTCAGTGATTCTATTAGGATGAAGAATCGTGCATTGAGGATGGGTTTAAGTGAAAGAGAAGAATTTCTAGAGACTACATTTAAACCTATTACGGAACCTTTAAAACAGATATCGGAAACCATTGGTAAACCTCGTTATGAAGGAGATGTTTTACTACCAGTTCTAAACAAGAAGTACAAACATTAAAAAAAGACGACGATAATTCATATACAAGTGCTAGTGAGTTTTCGCAAGAAGAAACAAAAGAAGAAGAAGAACCAATTGTTGAAAAAGAAGAAGAACAACCGATACTTGAAGCAGAACAATCGATTCCAAATCTAACTCAATTGAGTAGCGATATATTACAACATGGACCTCTTGGAAGGAAATACATAATGAAAATGCTGCATGATATGAAAGCAAACCCGAATTTAAGTAAATCACACGTATATGGAGCAAGGATTGATCGGAATGAATTGAAAATAGGTGATTCAAAGCTTGAAATAACTGAAGACGATCACATCATTATTGGTGAGCATAAATATAAAGGAACAAAAGGGTTATATGAATTAATTTTTAAAAACATACCACTAAGATATTCAATCAAAGATTTAAATGTTTTTAAAGAAATTCTACAAAATACCAACGCTCATAAAAGGAATTACTCAAAGGATGCAATGATTAATCGTTCACGTGCAACAAAATATAACATCGTTATAAAAAAGTTGTTTCCTCCACGAAAATTGCCAACATTACGTACTGCACCAGCGGTGAGACAACCACTGAAAAGAAAATCTTTATCACTTATGGATTTATCACTTCTTGAACAACATGGTAAAAAGAGTAAAGGAGATACTTCAACATCTGGTAAAGGATTGATGAAAAATCTATACAATACGATTGTGATTTACTACAACGATATCAATAAATTGGTTGATAGAATGAGACTATTGCATGAAGCCATGGAAGCTGGTCATACAGGTTTAAATAATGAATGGGTAGCTCTAATTGACGAACTCAGGAATCGCGGCATAATTGTATAATTTCCCGCGGATATATAAGAGTTGCAGGCATATAATGTGTCAGTTCTAACATGAGTGTCGACAAGTTCGGACGCTACTCCGCATTAGGAGTGCAAGTTGGAGAAGACAGAAAAAGAAGCGGATTACCGCAAACACCTGAAGGTGACTATAGCATAAGTAATAAACGTTTAAAACTAGTTAAAGATCCAGAAGAAGATACTGATGGAGCAAATTTAAAGACAGTAAAAGAAGCTACTTC
The DNA here is from genome assembly GCA_030545055.2 of Neoaliturus tenellus. Classification (NCBI taxonomy): domain Eukaryota; kingdom Metazoa; phylum Arthropoda; class Insecta; order Hemiptera; family Cicadellidae; genus Neoaliturus; species Neoaliturus tenellus. The sequence goes on along the minus strand of CM061531.1, from coordinate 172,451,847 downwards.
AACATCATTGAAATTACATAAGAATACTTACGATGTTAAATCACATAGATTAATTAATGTTGGTAAACCAACTGAAGGTTCTGATGCAATTACTAAAGAGTACTTATCATCTGAACTTTCAAATACTTTAAAATTGCAATGGGGTAATAACTTAAAAGATGGACAAACGTATGATGCTGGAAATTATAGAATAACCAACGTGGGAAATCCCAAAAATGATAAAGATTCAGTTAATAAAGAATATTTACATTCTATAATACCGGAAAAAACTGAACATGGATTTTCTTTTTATAAATTTATTATAAATGACATTGGATACCCAAAGGAAGACGGTGATGCTGTAAACCTAAAATACATAAAGGACAACTGTATTTTACAAGATGTTAATGGAATCGATTGTCATGGTAAAACATTGACAAATGTAAAGTTTGGTTCTCAACCAAAAGATGCTGTTACTATGGAACAATTATCTAAAGAATTAAAAAAGGAAACATCCAATTTTTTAAAACATGAAGATGCCGTGTTAAAGCGGGGAGATAAATTTATACATGGAAATGAAAAGTTTGATTTAATGCAAGGAAAAAATTATGAATGGGATGCAGGACATAAAACAATAACAAATGGAAGATTTGGTATAAAAGATTCAGATGTACCTCTTATGGTACAAACATTAATTGCAAGTGGTGGTAGATTAGATACATACAATGGTCGTAATAGAAGAATAAAAATATTTATCCTGGTTATGAAGAAGATGATTGTGTTACATTGAAACAAACAATAACTTGGGATAAACACTTTGGGACCAAATATGATGCAAAGATGAAGAAAATAATTAATATTTTACCAGGTGAAGATTCAAATGATGCTGCTACTATTGGACAAGTCATAACAACATCAAAAAGTGATTCAACCGCATATACTTGTAATGATAAACGTATTATGCAGTTACAAGATCCTCAACATCCGAAAGATGCTGTAACTTTAGATTGTTTAATAAGAATAGTGGGTAATTTACTTATTGATACCCACAATCATATAGCTAGTACAACGAGTCATGTGATGATTCAACCCGATGAACGAGAAGCTTGGATTAAAAATAGAATTATAAATCAGTATATAATAAATTTGAATAATTAAGTATTTAAATATAAAACATTGTGCACGAGTTATTCATTTATGTAAAGCAGCTCGTGGAGTAAACACGGTGGTTATATAAGACGGCATAATGAAGACCGCACCGCTCAGTCGTCGTCAAGACAGCGGCAAGAAAGGACGTGGTATAACATCAGCTGCGTTTTCCCTGCTCAGACGGATTCCTGTTGGCGCCGTTCTAAATCGAGCGATAGACGCTCTACCATACGAATTCCATCTGCCCGGAGGTTATCAATATTGCGGACCCGGAACTAAGTTGGCAAAACGTTTAGCAAGAGGAGATCCTGGTATTAATAAATTGGATCAGGCCTGCAAAGAACACGATATAGCGTATTCCAAGTTTGCAGATTCAACAAATAGATCGATAGCAGATAGAGTGTTAGCTGAAAAAGCTTGGCAAAGAGTGAAATCAAGTGACGCAAGTATTGCGGAAAAAGCAGCCGCTTGGGCAGTTACTACAGCCATGAAGGGGAAAACAAAATTCGGTGGTGGGAAACGTCGTAGAGGACGACCTGCAAAGAAAAGAGCTCTTAAAAGAGGTGGAAACATTAAGAAGAGACGTCGTAGAACTCGTAAAACAAAGGCGAAGAAAACTTCCGTTTGGTCGATGGTAAAAAACGGAGCAGGCCTATACCTAAGACCGTACCGTGTGTACTAAATAAGAACAATCAATTGATAATTCCAAATAAAGCCTTAACAAATCATCAATTATCAAATTATATAAAATGTTTAAGAATACCATTTTTTAGAGGAGTTTTTATGAAAGACGCATTACCAAATAATATATGGAAAAACGAAACTGGAATAGTAAATTTGGATTCCACTCATGGTCCAGGAACTCATTGGGTATGCTATAAGAAACTCGGACAAAACGTTTACTACTTTGACAGTTTCGGCAATCTACCACCGCCGAAAGAACTTCAACATTATTTTCGGAACTCCAGAAATATATTTTACAATTACAAAAGAGAACAACCCAACAATACAGAAATATGCGGACATTTATGTTTGGAGTTTTTAGCGAAAAGTGTCAGTCAACTTTGAGATGTCATCGTATACAGTGTCACTGAGTGGAAATTCATCCACACTGAAAAGCACTCTTTTCCCGGCACTACGTTTATCCAAGGATAGACTGTGGGAAGCTGCACTATTGGATTTTACTACGTACAATTCAATTCCCAACGTCACGGAGGGAAAAAACAATTTACTACATTATTACGAGAGTAAAGACGAAAAAGGAAATTATTCACAATTGAAGGTAATCACTTTATCTACTGGATCGTATGAAATAGACGATATAAACCAAGTATTACAGAAGCAGCTAGGAGAAGAAAATATCAGTATAAAAGGAAATAACAATACTTTAAAAGCGGAAATCACTTCAAAGTATTATATAGATTTCAGTTTGGAACAGTCGATCGCCAGTTTACTCGGGTTTTCAAACAAGAAAAGAAAAGTCTTAGATCCTGGAACCACTCATACAGGCGATACCACAGTGACAATATTGAAGGTGAACAGTATTGATATAACATGCAATATTATACACGGATCGTATAGAGATGGAGTAAACCAACATATTTTGCATACATTTTATCCAACAGTGGCTCCCGGTTTTAAAATAGTTGAGAAACCACAAAACCTAATATACCTGCCATTGAACACCAGTTTCATTTCGGACATCGTACTGAACATATCGGATCAGGACGGTAACAGTGTTGACTTTAGAGGAGAAACCATTACAATACGGTTACACATAAGAGCGGTGTCATAAGTTCAACATGGGATTGACATTTAAACCGCAACAGAAGAGCCGAGACCTCAGTAGCTCTTCAACATTGGACGAGTTAACACCGGACAACATTCGTTTCCTGCAAAAGATCGGACTAAGACTTACCAACGATGGATATCCTGGATATATCTCAAGGACCGACGTTCGACGAAACACTATGGGAGAAGGAATATCACACGCACAACCCTTACACTTCATCAAAATTAAACAATAACGATGAAATAAGGATCCCCATTCAACAACAGGACATTTACACGTTACCGTGTGAAAGTTACTTGTACATCGAAGGACGGGTATTAAAATTGGATGGAAAGACCGGTTCAACGGTTCCATTTATAAATAACCCGATGGCATATCTTTTTGATGAAATAAGATATGAAATATCAGGAGTGACGGTTGATTCAACAAAAAAGGTCGGTCTAACAACGACACTGAAAGGATTAACATCATTAACACCGCATGAGAAAAATTCAATAGTCACCGCCGGATGGGTTGCTCCCGATAAAGACACTATAACACCGGATTCCAATGGTCATTTTGACTTTCATGTCCCTTTACGTTTGCTTTTGGGATTCGCTGAAGATTACAGACGAATAATAATAAATGTCAAACAAGAATTGGTATAACTCAGATCTTCAACTAACAAGGACTTGATACTTGCAGACCCTGGAACTACGGAAGCCAAACTGGAATGGCAACTACAGTTGGATAAAGTCGTGTGGAGAGTACCGCATGTCAGATTAGCCGATGAACACAGAATCGTATTGTTGAGAAAGTTGAAATCTGACCGTGATATCGTCATGCCGTTTAGAAGTTGGGAATTCCATGAATATCCCACACTACCTCAAACAGAGCGTCAAACATGGACTGTGAAGACGTCCACTTATTTAGAACGGGCACGGTACATAATACTCGGTTTCCAGACTAAACGAAAAGATGTTATAACTTCGCACGCCGGTCAATTTGACCATTGCAAGATAAAAAATTGCAAAGTTTTTCTAAACTCTCAATTCTTTCCTTATGACAATTTAAATGTAATGTTCAGCAAAAAACGTTATTCCATTTTATACGATATGTACGCGAGGTTTCAATCGTCATATTACGGAAAGACAAATACACCGCTATTATCACCGGATCAGTTTTATTCAAAAGCTCCGATAATCGTTATCGATTGTTCAAAACAAAATGAATCCGTAAAGTCGTCAAGTGTGGATATAAAAATTGAAATGGAGTTTGAAGAAGCAGTACCGGATGGAACTTCGGCATACTGTCTGATTTTACATGACAAGATAGTGACGTACACTCCATTAACGGGAATCGTTAAAAATGTGTTGTAAAAAACTGTTTTGAGGTTGATGCGAATGTTATAAAAGGGGGAAAAAAGAATGAAAATCTCATTATATTTCTGACCGTCGTATGGAAGCATCGTTCGCAAGATGAGCTCGCCTACTGCAAATACTAACGAAGAAGAAACTACGCCTCTCATGGCTGACAATAGTTTGGATATAGAAAAACAAGTTGAACAAGAAATGGATGAGTTCTCAAGTTTAAACACAAGAAAAAAGAAGAGGAAGTTGAAAAAGGAGTAAAAAGAAGAAAGATCGACGACACCATTTCCACCAATATTTTGGCAGAAGTATTTCTCAGGATCTACTATCCATCTCTTCGTGTATGACGAAGAGCGTATCCGCCGGAGTTATAAAATCATTGGATTATTCACCAACTGTTATTTTAAATCATGGATCCAAAATGGTGGCCTTCACTGAATTTCCTGGGAATCGTTTAGGAAACATCTACATCTTTTGGAATGTTATTTGAGTAACAACA